>OZ020609.1:52077684-53277684 GCA_963971545.1 Philophylla caesio | reverse complement strand
GCCATTATTTATAAAACAAAATATTATAATGTCTCCTCTAGTAAGCCACATATAGAATCAAGTAATGTTGACTTATCCTTTTTTCCAAGCTTTCTTTGTCCCGTTATAAATGGGTCCGACTGCAAAAGAAGTAAATCAGTATTTGTTGCAACATTTTGCCCTTGATGTTCACGCCGTAAAGCATTTACAGCGGACTCATCTATTTCGACGAGCTGAGCTATACGCCGTCGTTTTGTTCTCGCTAAACACTTCTTACAAATCAAGCTATGGACGTCCGCGATGAGCACTTTCCGCCGTCTTTTGGGATACCCTATCTTTACATTTCAATATAAATGATTCCTTGACCTTGATCCAGTCATATTGGTATTGAAGTACTGCACACTTTTTGCGATTGTAACGAAGCCAAAAATCTGCCAATCTTCTACATACATTTGTATGTAGCCCATCGATTTCAAAAGTTCGGTCAATTCAGATATATATAAGATATAAGATTGATTTTTGGCCTTTGGCGGAACCACTGTGCAGTGTCTGGGCATTGGCAGAACGCAACTTAGCTTACTGGAATATACTTACTTCTGCTCACTGAAGAGTTTGCGGACCATACGTTTTCATTAAATTCCGTTCACACGAAATCAAGTAATCGAAACTTTATATTCTTAGCAGCGCAAGAACGCTTGTCATAATCTTATGTTTAGTTTTCATTAAGTCAAATTGAGTTCAAGAACTGTATCAACTGACGTCGCCCATTTTCATTCAACTGACAATATTCGAAGTCCAATTTGACCTATTGAAAACCAGGCATAACGAGAAACAAACGCATGAAGAAAAGGTTCTCGATTTTCAATGTTCACAATTGAGATTTCTCGCTTTACTAGAGGGTAAGTACATAATGTATGCATGAATGTACATATGTATGTATATTAAATCTGTGTTTTTACTAAATGTCCATGTTTTATTGTCTCACTACGTTGTTGATGTTGTCGCAGAATTTAGTCGCATGCTGCAATTATATCAGTAAAACTTTAATCAAAAACATCAAGTTGTAGCTTTTTTACAGCTTCTTTAACAACAACAAAAGAAAGAAAACATTAAACAGACAAAAATGCTGATGAAATGAAAGTATGTAATAAAGTAAAACAACACAAAAAACATGACAGACAAAAATGTAAAAAAGCTCCGCAGTTGTAACACTTGTTCGTTGTAAAGTGTTGTTGCACCTGCATTGCAGCAGCAGCAAATACGTGGAAGCAATACACTTGTTGCACTTAATGTGCGCTTACTGTAATTGATCGTAGATAAAGAAAACAATGTAAAAAAAAGCTTAAAAAGTACAACCTCTAGGAAGAAGAGGAGAGCGATTGAGTGAATGAATAGGGTAGCGAGCGCCGATAAAAAATGAAAAATGTCGAAAATGATTGAATGGCTTTTTTTTTGCATTAAAACTAAAGCTAAAATGAAACCGCTCAAAGTACCTAGGCGTACCCGGGTACCAACCTATATTTATTTCATTATTTTCTTAAATTCGTACTGATATTCATTATAAATATAGAGTAAATAAATATTTTTACGCCAAAAAATCAAACAGCATCACAAATATAAACCAAATGCACAATAATAAAAAAAAAAATTGTAAACTATTCTCATCCCCTCTCGTACCGACTGAAATGACACCAGCAAGAAAGGAATTTCATCAAAATTGCATTGCGTATGTATTTTATCATAAGTAGGCGTGGCAACTCACATATATATATTCCCTCTTATTTAATTTACATGCAATCAATTATAGCGTTATCTAAACTGCTGTCAATATTTTCGACAATAATTTTAATTAAGTTGCAGAGTACTTGCCGATTTACATTTGGAGTAGAGTGAGGAAAAGTATTCCATAAATCGACCGAATCGAAGTATACTTACGTACACTTACAAAGCTTTCAAAATGCCCTGTCGGAAAAAAGCAGACAGTCAGAATAATTAACCAATTTTAAAGTAGTTGGTAATCAACTGCTTTGAAACAAATGCAGCATGCGAGTCTTTAATTCTTCGCACCCGTATATTTATATGAGCGTAATACAAAATAGTTTAAAAACTTTTGTAGTGAAGACAAACTAGGAAGTTATTTAATTGAATCCATATAGTATCCATATGTGTATTGTATATACATACACTGTACTCATAAAAACTCTCATCCCACAGCAGAAGGCTGTTGTGTCATTCACTTACAATTTCCAATAAAAACAGATGACGAATTGACAGCCGTTGTCGAGAATATTTACGAAGAAAACAAAACAATTTACGTGAGAAGCTAATAAATATATTCAAAAAATTCAAAATATCTATCTAAAGCTTTTTCCCATATATTCCATAGCTTGATGGAAAGAAGTCCCTAATGAAAGGAAAACCTAAAAAGATGCTTGGCGAACTCACGGAAAAAAAAGATTAAAAGCTTTTGCTAATTTCTATCCGCTTTTGAAAGGTAAGACAGGGGCGAACATATAACATGCGTGATTCTTAAAATATTTCAATACTTTCTTTATCATTTTTAAGATACATAGATGCCTTTTGTATCGAAAATCGTGACCCAGAGGAAGTTACTCGCAAGGCCATTCAGGCGGTAAAAAAAACAATGTTTTTACGAAATATGTATGTACGCAGAAGAAACTAAATTGAATTTTATTTAAAACGTGTAAACTTACGTTAAAAATTAACAAAATTCCTGCTTTGTTTAAATAAATCGAGTTAAAAATAGTTGCAAAAAAAGTTATTTTAATCAAAATCAAATGCAGGGCCGGATAATTGACTTGCTCCTAGGACATCGCCATGTTAAAAAAGTTAGTTGATGACAAGAAAATAGAATGAATTTAAACCACTTGTGGTTAGAAAAAAAGTACTTTTTAAATTGCTTTTAAAGTACTTTGATTTCCGACAGGGTATTTAATGCTTGAACGTGTACTTTTCTGTGTAAAAATGTTTATCTACATACATACATACATACATACATACATACATACATTGTATAATTACATAAGTGCCAACTCACGTATTTATGAGAATTTCGTTGTTATTCTTAATTAATTGTATTAATTGTTGTATAATTATGGCTTCGTTAAATTAGCGCAGATTATCAAGTAACTGGTGCAAATGACAACAACGTAAATTCATACATACATACACACATACACACATGCATACATATATCGCAACTATCGCAACTATAGCACAAACACATATTGACACATTTCGAGTATTTATTTATATTCCAATTATTTAAAATTATTTGTCGATTAAAACATCGTCAATTCTCTAATAAACCCTATTAAAAAGAATTTTTTTTATTAAAAAAAAAACAAAATTTGAAAAAATTTATCAAAATTTCGAACTTTTTAAAAAAAAATTTTGAATTTTTTGGGTATGCAGATATGTAGCTTTTTAAGTTTTAGTACAAAAAAGTGCAAGTTACTAGTGGTTTCGAACCACCACTGATTTTTGACAATTCCTTACATAAAAAAGCGGTTTTGCGTTGTATGGAAGAAACTGTCAGTAAAAAAATTCTCAAAAATCAGCGATAACTTGTAGGGACTTGAAATTTGCACTTTCTAAACTAAAATTGAATGTGCCAAAAAATTGCATACTCGAAAAAATTCTATAAACTCTTTTTAAAATGTGCGAAGATTTCAATTGAAATTTTGTCAAATCTTATTTTACTTGAAAAATAATTTTAATTCATTAGAAGAAAAATAAAATGCGCAAATGTGTCACTATGTGGTTGTGGGTATATGTGTATATGTATGTACGAGTATACCCAGTGTACTATTATTTTTGCAAAATTTCAAGACTTTAGATGCTTAAATTGACGGGGTTTCCGTGCTAAATGGAATATCTGAACAATCGTCCGATCTGGTCGATTCTGACAAATGACGGACAGATGGACATGGCTTAGTCGACTCAGCTCTTCATACAGATCATTTCGGTATACTTTATGATGGCTCTAACTCTCCTCCTTCTGGTACTTACAAACATCGGACCAAACTTAATATTACATTTCCATGAAAGGTATAAAAATCACGGAATCATCCAAGATCTGCGCTCAACATTTCGATTCAAGAGAAATACATGTACTATTCAAATTTCAAAATGTGCTAGAGATTATTGCTTTTCCTCGCTTTCACGTTTTGTTCTTTTGTTTTTATTTAAATTTTTTGTGACCTGCTTAACACCAGGTCACAATTTAGAGACTTTATTTTGAGACTAGAAGCTTTATTGTGAAACTAATAAATGCCAACTGGTCTAAAATTATGACTTTTGTCTCTATTAGAGACTGAGACTGCTTACTGAATTCGGGGGTATGTCTCCTTTATCTAGGAAGGAACATGGCAACTTTAAGCTACTCGTCAAATGTGCAAGAAAATTATATGGAATGAATAACATTGGCGCCTGAAACAAAATATTTTTTTTTTGGAAATTTAAGTAGAAATTTATAAAGACAACTTTGGTATGCAAAGAAATTGCCAAACTTTTTTGTGCGAATTTGTATTCAAATATAAAGTCATTTTATGTGGACGAACTAGAATAACTGGGTGGATTTTTAATACACAAATTAAATCTACAAGACAAAATTGCAATGGGCAGTACATGGACGTGGGTTAACCAGAAATGAGAAACAGGTCTTAAAAAAACAAATCAAGAATTTTGGCAACAATTGAAAATTTTGGAAAATGTTTTTATTAGTGTTGAAAAGGACACAGTCTGCAGTGATAAGAATTTGTAAGAAATACTAATTTACAAAGTACGCAAGTCGGTTTGGAAGAAAATACTGAAAGGTTGTTTTTTAGATCAGCTACATAAACTATGTGACATAAAGAAATCAAGACGTTAACCAATTTTTTTTTTTTAATTTTATATATATCCAAATATTAAGATGACTAGACCTTTCAAATAAATAAATGAATAAAATTACATATATCATATATGCTATAGCTTGTGTAGTTCATCGTGTCTTAAATGAACAAAAACCAGTAGAGGGTTAATTGAAGTAAATTTGAGAATTGTTTACATTTTATTTATCACATAAGTGTACGTCAAATATTCAGTGCACTTGATTTAACACACTTTGGTTATTTACAGATTAATAACATTTACGAAAACCTTTCCGAAAATGTATTAAAACTTATTCGCAATCTATGCATATTCAGGCATCCGATGTTATATGTACATTTCTTATGTTCACTTTAGTAGAAGAATGTATGCGAAAAACGTCAAAAAACGAACTTCGCTCAGCGATGAGTCATCGGAATTTTTCGAACTCATTTTCTGGCTGGGTATTTATAATTACCCACATATGCATGGAAGTAATTGTTAACGTGATTATTTTATTTGCAACAAAACTGGCAGTTACACTGTTGCTTCTTTATAAAAAAAACATCAGTTTATCATACGATTTGCAAAATCCTACACAGTAGTCTTCCCTTTTGGATCACTTTAAATAAAGCAAACATTCATCAACATACATACAAACATACGCACATACAAGTTTTACATAAAAGAACATTATTACTTACAGATCTTTTTTAATTACACCGCAGATATGACGCATGATAAATTGCAAAGTATTACCCTAGGTGTTGACTACATTTATCCTTGAAATGTTGTCAAGGATAATGTGCGTGTAAAGATAAATTCCATTCCGATAACCCTTTGCTACTGCATTCCATACCAACTAAGACAATGTGAGTCTCGCTAAATGAAGTAAATAAGTTGGAGCCATATGCGCAGCAAATATAAGATACGTATTGTGGCTAGAATGCTATGCAAAAGAAATGACGAAATAGCAAACAGAATGACGAGAAAATTTTCCATTCTACTATCATATTTTATAGCAATCAAAGGAGACATTACTATTATAATTGCTATCATGATTGAATTTTAAATGGTTTCTTTGCTATTTTACACAAATAAAATGTATAAATAATGAATTCCTTTTTCTATTGGCAAAAAATAAAAAAAAAATTTTTGCTATTTTACACAAACAAAATGTATAAATAATGAATTCCTTTTTCTATTGGCAAAAAATAATAAAAATTTATATAAAAAATGTCAACCATTGTGTGGTGCATGCTGGTGTATAACCAAACAGCATATTTATATTCAGCGAAATGCGATATCAAATATTAACAGGTGTTTCGCCCACTATTCCAATCGCCTATAGTTTTTGCTATAAACATAATAAAAATGATTTTATTTATGAACATGCAACCGCACCAAATTCCATCAGTCCAGCGCATGTATGGGAAGTTTCATTATTAATTATATTTATTTTAGGTTATAACCTACTTTCCTGCTAAATTTTATTTGCCCTTTTTTGATCGCACCTGATCTTGAAATCATTTGCTGCGATATGGAGACCACACATTTTTTCATTGGGCTTAAAAAAGTACCACCCGACTCCATCCACTTTTTTCTTTTCATTTATTCTCGTGGGACGTAAACATATAGTATTTTCAAATATTCATAACATATTTAGCGATGTACATACATACTTTTGTGTATATCTTTCATTTGACTGTTGTTGAGTTCTTTTAAGCGGAAAAAAAACAATTTATAAAAAATTGTGTAATTGTTTCCCTGAACTTAGTACTCCAAAGCGCACTACAAACAAACTCACCACTCCTATACCAACCGCTTCTAGTTTCAGCGCACCTGAAAATATTGTGCGTGGGACTCCTAGACTAGAAAAAATTGCATATGCCTCCCATCATGTCACAGTACCCATTAATCCAACTGCCTGCTTAAAACATTCAATTCCACTTCGAAAGCATTTTAAAATTTAATAATTACTATCACTTTATTCTCATAATTATTACTATTGGTAAATAATTTTGTTTTTATTAAAATATACATATTTTTATTTTTATACCCATCTTTACTATACAAATCGATATGTAAAGCAATGATTATTTTAGTCAATATCTTTATTAATTATGTATAAATTTAAATATCTTCAGAAATTTTGCAAAAGTGTTTGTGAATTGTGTTAGACGACCTTTTGTATCCATTGGGTCAGCGTATACATTTAAATATAAATACATATATTTAAAGTAAACATTTACGATAAGCTGTTGCTTTTTGGTCGATATAACTACAACTTTAAAAATAACGGTCGCTTTGCAGTTGCAGCACCAAACGTTCGAAAGAACCTGTAAACAAAAAGGTTCAATTACACTGTCCAACATATGAAGACTTTTTGAATGAAACAGAATAGCGACCCCATAATTCTGAAAGGGTATGTTGAGTAGATCATTTTTGTAGAACAAACTTATGGTCCAGCACGTCTGAGTTTTTTTTTTTACGGTGGGTCAAAGTTTTCATTTTTTGGTCGAAGGGAGCATTATACTATATGAAAAAAATGTTGTAAGTTAATGTCTGAGAGAATTCTGTAACAAGTGAAAATTGTAGAATATGCAACATTCTTCATGAGTTAAGGAGCCGCTTTGTATTGCGGGAAGGAGTAAGCTGTTTTATTACAGAACCTTTTATTATTGAATCATGAATTGCTATTACATACTGTATTAACTCAATTTGTTCGATTAGAAACTTGCGGCTGATATATCATCGAATTCCCGGAAAGCTTTTGCATGTATATTTCATCATTTTCACAACACAGGCGGATATATTTGTTTAATCTGCACTTATACTTAATTGAAGCTCGTATCAGTAGCTACGCTCTCAGTTATTTATCTGAGTTTACACTTTCTTATAAGTTAGAGTAGAGGTTGAGTTGGCTGCTTTAATTTCTCCGCAGTGAAATTAGCACACCAAGTTGAGCTCGTTTTGATATCAAAACAGATCTTAAACACTTAATCCTCTTTGAAGCACTTCGTGAAATCGACAAGTCTGAGCTACTGCCGTATATTAAATTGTGCTCGAGAGCCTTTGTCGCCTCCTTCGCAGCGCAAGTCATTCACAAAGTAAGTGACTGACCGTCTTAAGCTCCACTTCATCAAAAAAGCTTATGCAAAATTCATTGTAAAATACAAGCCTCTGCGTCGATAATTTTGACCTTTTCTAGAGTAGAAGCGCTCGCGCCCCACTCAAGCCGCATGAGATTTGCTGTATTGCAAATCTGAGAATGTAACCACCTTGCACGAACTTGGGTAAAACTCACTAACTGTGTGCTTGCAGAGGGTCGAGCTCAACCACTTTCAGGTAAAGTTAGTTTTTTTAAAGCGGTGCGAATGAGCCATTTCTTGCAAACTCGTTTGCAATCTGATTTTCTGACAACTGAGTTAAATGCAAAGCAAAGTTGTTCTGTAAAAACATAAAGGGATCTGTGGCAGTTCGGTATCGTTCCCTTCTTGATCGTGAAGGAGTCAAGTAATTTCATCGTAAAATGGCTGCTGACATTGACATAATTCTAAGGACCACTTTTCCATCATCGGGCGTTCCCCTCGGCAGTTTTTTGCTTATCCATTTTACCGTTAAAATTTTCTTCATTCCATGAATTATTTCCAATTCAGATTTATATTTATTTC
Source organism: Philophylla caesio (assembly GCA_963971545.1). Taxonomy (NCBI): domain Eukaryota; kingdom Metazoa; phylum Arthropoda; class Insecta; order Diptera; family Tephritidae; genus Philophylla; species Philophylla caesio. Next base: position 53,269,159 of record OZ020609.1, on the reverse strand, counting down.
GATTATTTTTGGTAAATATTCTACGTGAATACAATCCGGTCGGGTTTTTACAATCAGGCAAACAATTGGACTATATTTCAATGGATTAAAATAGGGTCACGAGGTTTTCAATGAAATGCTCTCTCTTGTTCGGACCATCGAAATTTTAAATTTAGATAAGGGTAGATATAACGTGTGGTGTGTTCAGATGAGGTGAGTTTAAGTGTGGGATTTTGTAGTGTAGTAATAAATTTGGCTGTGGGTATTTTAATTGTGGCAAGTTTTTGGCAAAGTGAGTACAGGTAGAGCGGGAATAATAAGATCTTGTTGCCGCCTCCATCTATAACCGTGTACACCATTCCCGCCGTCAAGATCTCCGTCTCTTTCGCCCTGTTGGTTACTCCACATATCATAAAAGGACATAACGTAACACAACTAACTTAGGAAAACAAAACGCAACATAACAAAGCCTAGTATAACATAAAACAACACGCCATACAAAAAATAAACGCGTAATACCTCATGAAATAGCATAACATAACATAACATAATGTGACATAAGAAATCATTACATAACTATCTTATTGTACCATAGCATAACATAAAATAGCATGACTTTGGGTGTGATGTTTTTACGAATGGTGAACTTAGATGTGGTGAGTTCAGATATGTTGTTACAGTTGCATTCGCAATATTGATTTTTTTACTTACTACCATCGCTAAAAGAGATAAATCGGTTATGTATCTAAGTAAAATGGATATGCAATAATATTTTTTTGATTTTCTCAAATATGAATAAGCGCTGGTTTTTTCCACTCTCTTCGCCATACATTAAATTCATAATAGTCCATCTCTATGGAACTATTAGCACTGAACAGGACAACAGAATGTGATGTTCATAGAAAATAACAATAAGAAATTATATAAAAATGTATTACAACAGAAATATTATTTCAAATTTACAACAAATATTCATTTTAGCTGGAAATGCCGCGTGGTACTGAACTTTCATTTGAAGAGCAGATCAAAATGTAAATCAAATCATTAAAGAAAATGGAAAAAAATAAGTATAATTCGAATTAGTTATATTAAGCGATGAAAAGAAATTCAATTTAAATGGCTCAGAAGGGCAACATAAGTATTGGGGAGATCCACGAATTCTTCGCTAAATTTGCTATAAAAGAATCCATAGTGGTAATGGAAAGTCTCCAGTAAGATTGATACGAAGCGCTTTGCATTTGCAGAAAAGTTTCATGGCGTTAATTGGATATTCTAACAAGATAACACTTCGATACTTATGCCGAAGTCTACAATGAAATTTTTTGTAATGCACAATATTCTGTTGTTACAATGGCCGGCTTTAAGTTCAGATCTAAATTCGAGTTGCTACAAAATAGTACGCGACTTTAGCACGTAATTGCAGTTAAGTGGGGATAGAAAGATTTGTCCGTACTGAAAAGCAATGTCTGATTCAATGTCACGTCATTCCTTTTATTTTTATTTATTTTTATTTATTTATTTAATGAAAGTCGTTGTATCTGTAAGACTTTTAGTCTTTTATAGTACATCAACTGGATGGTGGTTACACAAAATTGAGTTCTTGCATAATACTATATAAACTTAAGGTTAACTTAATGTTAACAAATAGGCAAATGGAAAAACTAACATACATTTATTTAAATACTTTAAATTAACATTAAATTAAATTAATTTAAGAATTATTTTAAGAATTAAGAATTAACATTTTCAAATTACTATTAAATTTAAATTAAATTTAAACGTAAATGTCAGCTTGCGGATAAACATTAGACGTTAAAAGTTATTTTTATTTTTATTATAAAGTATACAAATAGGAAGACAGGAATTTGATTTCTTAGGAGAAAAAAAGACAGAGACAAAAGAACAGTCGTATTGCAATCGCATTCATTTTAAAGTTTTAAAAAAATTATGAATTACGACTTTGTAGTTACCGCTATTCACAGCAGCCTTAATAGATTCAGGAATGGAATTCCAAAGTCTTACAGGATTGACGAAAAACAGTCTTGATGTAGATAGGTAGGAACATTTAGGGATGACCAGGTTATGAAGCCTGCTTGACCTTGTTGACTTTAACTTCTCGTATAGGTACCATGGAGTTTTAAATTCTATAAGCTTGAATATAAATATGCAAATTCTAGCTGCTAGATAATTAAAAATGCTACATCTTAGAATTTTGTTTCTCCATAAAGAGATGTGGTCATATTTTTTTAGGCCGTAGACGTAACGAGTAACATTATTAAACGCTACATCTATTTTATGGGAAGAAATAGAGTCAAGTTTGCTATAAACAAGCTCAGAATAGGTTATGTGTGGTACGATAAGTTGAATAGCTAACTTTTTTCTCGTTTCCAAGGGTGTCAATGACGCTGACATTCGTAACCTACGTAAAACATTATACACATTACCTACAACTTTATTTATGTGGTCAGAACAGCTCAACTTCGAATTAATAACAAAGCCTAAGTTTCTTATTTTGTCAGTAAACATGAGGGCACTGTTACCAACAAAAAGTTCTGGAATATCTCCACTACTATCTGTACTACACTATTACTTATTGGCAACACATATGACTTGGCAGAATTTAGACAAAAACTATTGTCATGAGCACATTGCGAAATTGTTGACAGGTCACTATTAATTTTGTTACACAAATCCTCTACAAGACCAATACGACTAGACAAATACAGTTGGATGTCGTCAGCATAGGCATGGACATTGACATACTGACACACAGAAAACACGTCATTGACAAAAAGACTAAACAAAAGAGGACCAAGGACAGAGCCCTGTGGCACACCAGAGGTAATATTACAAGACATTGAGGATACAGCCTTGCCCACCTCCTTTTGAGTTCTGCACGCAAAATAGCTGGTCATAAGTTTAATAGAGCTGTCAGAAAATCCAAAGAGATATTTAAGCTTCTTACAAAGAAGGTCATGATTTACTAAGTCAAATGCTTTAGAAAAATCGAGAAGGCAATAAAATAATTTAATAAAACTCTCCATTTGAATGTTTGCACATTTTTTACATTTTCTGATTTTGCCAAAAATATGCATATCAAAAGCAATAGCATTCAAAATGTCATAGCTTGCCACGTATATTTATTTATTTCTTTTTAAGAATTGTAAATGTTTTCGTCATTTCGTCATCAGACTTTAGTTCATTCTTTAGCATAACCCATAAAAATCAATGTATTAAACTTTGTAGAAAACTAAAATAAATTCCAACAAATTTTTTATAAAGATTTTCACCTTTTTCTCAGAAGTTTTAAAATGTTTTGAGTGTGCAGTTTTAAAGCCCATTATATTTTAAATTATTTTTTTTAATTTTTTTCGTCAAAGGTGTTGGGACTTTCTTCCATATAACAAAAAAAATCCTAAAAAATCAAAGGTAGCTCCTTGAAACTTTCACATTGCTATACTAAAATTGAATGGGCTATAGAAAAAATCTTAAGGGGGTCCTCTATTCCCAAAGCCTGAAATCGAGCGGTTTTTTTTTAATAAATTGCGAAGGATCTACTGATTGGATTTAAGAAATTTTTGTATCAAATACCAAAAAAAAACACATTTTCGACCTTGAAACGTCATTGATTAAATTGATGTTGGAACTGCATGAGTCCCGCTTAAGTAAAATTCTGGCCAGTTGGGTAGTCTGTAAACAGAAATTAAATATTCTTTATATTTACAGTTACGTTGGCTATGTTTTCCCGATACAGAATTTTTTTACTTTGCTTATTGTAAAACGTATGCAACAATTTAAGAAAATTTTAAATTTTCACGTCATTTTTTGACACATTAGAGACTCTAAAAATAGAACAAAACAAAATTTTGCAAATCGTACTCTGCGAATCATAGCGGTATGTACGCTGAATAATTCCAAAAAAAAATGTTGAAATCGGATCAATACTTTTAAGAAAAATCTTACTCGGTAGCTATAAAAAATTACTACTTTCGGGAAAACGCGTTTAAAGATAAATTACGGTGTACAACTCGATGGAGAAGGGTACATTACGAAGCCCAGAAGCATGCAAAAAAAATAAATTCGATTTTTTGAAACCGCGAGTGTAGAGGGCCCCGTTAACACTTCTGAGAAAAAAAGTTGAAAAGAAATTTAGGTTTATTAATTTTTATGATGTAAAATATTTATATGAAATATGTTTGTGTTTTAAATAATGTCACTTAGTAATACCTAATCCAAAAAATATATATTTTCCAAATAAAAGAAGCAAGTATTTACAAAATAGATCAACAAGAAGCAATGCACTTTTATCCATTTTACGTATATTTAGATTGTCAGATTAACCCATTCACAACGAGTACGGTAACATCGACGTTAAGAAGACACCATTAATTATAACTTTTACAAAATTTGCATAGACATACACATTTTAGCGTTATGAAAAGGCCTACCGTATCGCACTTTTGGTCTTTCGGCAACGCTGGTCTCTAACTCTTCAGCTACTCTCAAGCGTCGCAAATACAGCAAATTCAAGCAAAAAACAATTTAAGATGGCAATTAATCGCCAAAGAAACAAATCTGCACATTTCAGCTGCCAGTCCTCAATAATCCCAACTATTGTGGTCATTATCGGAAGTCACCGCATAAATGGCTGGCCAAAAAACTCTACTCGACACCGATCGCGAACTGCAAGATTTTCACCAAAAAAAAAAATTTAATAAATGTTGCTTATAAAACAACTGAAAAGAGTGAAGTGTAAAGTGGACGCTGCTGCTAAACGACACATTTGCATAAAAGTAATGTGCGTACTATCTACGTTTATATTCTTCATACCGAAATAATGGCGCTTTGAGGGCACCACCTCGTGCAACTAAAACCTACAAAAACCTACAAAAACCAACAAAGCCAACATACATTTACATAAAACTAAATTTGAGCATAACGCCCCAAAACTAAAGAGGTGGACATGGCGGCAACGTTGATGCTGTGTTAAAAATTTCATTTCTCAAATGTTTTATTATGAGATATTAAGACCAGATAATGTAAACCTAATTTTTACTTACTGTTCGTTGAGTTCACTATTCGTTGCTATATTTTTTTTTTTTTTTTTTTTTTTTGTGCGCTGTTTTTAGTGAAATCGCCGCAACAAGTGTATGTAATTAAAAAAGTGGCCAACAACACACTGGCACAACAGTGGCACCAATGGCCGCCGCCATTTCACAATGGTTCACCTTAAGGCGCGATTTGCTTAGTTAGCCGTTGGGAGTATCATTGGTGGCATTAAAGCATGCAAAGGCACACACACACACACACATAAACGCAGATAAATGATATCAAAAAAGCTGCTTTGAAAGTCGTACAACATGCACACGCACATACATACATACATACATACATATATATATATATGTATGGTATACGTAGTGACTGTTGTATTCAACTGCCATAGTCGTGTATTTTAATTTGCCAACTAATGGGATACAACAGTTGATCGCCATTTTTCGTGGAACTCATCACCACTAACCAAAGTGCCGAAAAATGCTCACACACACCGCATTCGCAGCAAAGTTGTGATGCTGTAGCAAAAGGCAGGCCAGCGGCGGCAGAGGCTCATAAAATATAACGTAAAGTGAAGAAGCAGTTAGGCTCGTAAATTTGTTAAACATTTATTTTCTATTTGCTATATTTTTGTGGCAGAAAAACATATGTACATATACTCGTTAGTTAATACTCGTTAGTTTATGCACATATACATACATACATTTGTATATTATGGTTTGTATGTTTCGAAGCGAGTAACTTTTATATTTGTTTATTATACCTTGTGTTCACAAATTGTAGCAAAACTATTAAATACTATTAAAAATTATTTTTCATTCATTATTCATCGTTAATTCTCTCAAAAAAAAACCAAAGCAATTGAACCCATTTTTTAAACTTAATACAAAATGAACAATGATTTGGACACAAATTCATAAATAACTAGAATGCTTTTGTAGGCGGGACTGGAGCAGGGGCAGACTGCCGGCCGAGAACACCACCTCTCTCTACACGGACGGGTCAAAAATTAACTGCGGTGTGGGTGCTGGGGTGTTCTCAGAGATGCTAGATGTGTCGCTCTCGTTCCGTCTACCTAACTTTGCCAGTATCTTCCAGGCAGAAGTGAGGGAAATTGAGAGGGCCTGTCAGGTACTGAAAGATGGAAGCGAGGAGGTACGGAAGGCATACATCTTCTCAGATAGTCAAGCAGCTCTCTTGGCACTGGAATCACCGGGAACCAATTCCAATTCCAGCGGCTGAGTCGGTTGACATTTCTCTCGATTGGGTTCCTGGCCATAGGAACATATACGGTAACGAGAGGGCAGACGGGCTGGCCCGAGTCGGCGCCTTTCTTGAGGAATCCGAGACGGAAGTAATACGCTGCCCGCTTGGAGTCATCAAGAGAGAACTACATTTGAAGTTTGTGCGAACAGCAGGATTGAGATGGGGTAGGTTAACGACGTGCAAAATCGCGAGAGAAATTTGGCCTACCTATGATTGACCAAAAACGGTAGACCTCCTTAATAGATCAAGGAAAGAAATATTCCGCCTAACAGCTACAATCACGGGCCATTGGGCGCATGGTGAGCATGCGGCCAAGATTGGCCTTCCATTCAATAACCACTGCAGGAGCTGTAAACACAACACGCAGACAGCAGAAAAACCATCTTTCAGTATCTGTGTGAGTGCCCAGCTCTGGCACGCCTTCGACAAGAAACACTTGGGTTTATTCCAAGAGGGCTAAGGGAGATCTCTAAGTGTAATATAACCATAACATACCAGAGGTTCCACGAAAATAGCGTAGCAAAATGGTGCTTCCAGCGCTAAAGGACTAGGCAACGCTTCAACCAACCAACCAAGAATGTTTTTGAGTAATAATAATAATAATAATTTGACGCTTACGCTATATAGCTCAGTGTATGGCCGAGCATCTGCTACGATTTAAGGTGTGCGTCTTTATGTTCTACTTCAAATTGAGGGACCTACGGTTTGGTGCCGACACCGAACGGCAGATGTATTTTATTTATTTATTATTTCAGGCAATGAATACAAAATTCTTACTGACTAGGCTTACTAAATGAGTAACATAAAACTTATGAATAATACAAATGTTCCCTACATTAAAGTGACTCTAAGCTTCAATTTTTCAACACCAACGCTGGTCACGACAAATTGGAGCATTTCTAGAGTACAGTGACTTCGAATAAGGCAAATAAAAAAGGTCAGAACGACGTAAATTTCGCCTCGGAATATTAAAAGGTATTCTCTACAGAATATCAGGGCAATCAACAACTCCAGTAACAACTCAAGCAAGATAATAACTTTCTCCTATCCTCAAGTAAATTTAACTTAATTAGCTGACAGCGGCAGGGTATGAAGGTAACGGGTCAGTAAAATTGAGGGATCGTAACGCAAACCTAATAAAAGTCTATTGCCCACGCTCAATTCTTTTTATAAGACCAAAGTGAAAAGGTCGCCAAATATTGACCGCCAAGGCGTGACCTCACAAAAGCACTGTATAGAGTTTTTAGTGTATATAGATCTGAAAAGTCTGTGCTATTTCGACGAATAGAACAAAAGCTAACATCGATACAACGTGGTCAATATGGCTTTTAAACATCAACTTCGAGTCGAAATAAATGCCCAGATACTTGACCTAAACTACAGATTTACCAGTATTACCGAAAATAGTAAATGTGGTATTGATTATATATTTTGCTTTCTGGAATAGATCATGTGATAACATTTACTTGTATTTAGAGGTAGCCGGTTTCGCTCACACCAAGAGGTTACCCTGTTAAGATCTGATTGCAGGAAAAAGGAGTACTCGATATTTTTTATGGCAGAGTAAACTTTGAGTTCATCAGCGTACAGAAGAAATTTCGAGAACAAAAAAAAAGGAACTTATGTCATTAATAAAAACAATAAATAGAAAGGTGCCGAGCATACTACGTTGGGGCAAACCAGAGCTAAAATGAAAAGAACGGAAAACTATATTTTCTAGTGCAACAGCACAATACCTATCGCAGAGATAGGAGCTTATCCAAGCGAGGAACTTTGAATGAAAACCAACATATGATAATTTAGCGATCAAAATTTTATGTGATACCTTATCGAACGCCTTAGAGAAGTCGGTATATACCGTATGAGCGGCTTTTTCATGGCAGAAATACCCTCGGAGGTTTGCCATTGTCTGCCTAGTGGAAGCCGCTTTTAGAAAAAAAAACCTTTTCTACGATTAAGATCTCACTTGCCCTGGCTGAGGTTCGAACTTCGAACTCAACGGCATATTGAGTTATAGCACACACCGACCACAGCGGCCACATTTTTTTGTGTGTGCAGTTTATAGTTAGTTTTGCAGTTATCTACTTAATTACTTACACAATTGGCTCGATAACCGCCTATGCGGATATGGCCGAGCTTAGCATAGCACGGTAGTTATTTTTGTCTTTCGATGACTGGCGCCAATTGGAAATGCCAAGGGTAGCCAAGTTCTTTACCGCTTGGTCGTTTCAACGCAGAGAAGGTATCCCTTTTCATCTGCTACCATCAATTTTCTTACAGTGGCATGTGACATGTCCTAGTCAGCGAAGCAGCTGGATCTTAATTCGCTGCACTATAGCTATGTCGTTATAAAGGTCATACAGCACATCATTCCATCTTCGGCGGCATTCGCCATCGCAAAGGCGTAAAGGCACAAAAGTTTTTCGTAGAATTTTTCTTTCGAACACTACAAGAGCCCTCTCATCAGATGTCTTCATCGTCCATGCTTCTGCGCCATACAATAGGACTAGCATATTGTGTGACTTTTAAGAGTGTTCGCCAAGAGCTGACTTTATTATTTAATTGCCTACGCAGTGCGAATTAGCACTTGTTGACAAGAGTGATTCTCCGTTGGTTTTCGATGCTAACATTATTATTGATGTTAATGCTGGTTGCTAAGTAAATGAAGTCTTCTACTTTTTCAAAGTTATAACAGTCAACAGTGATATTAGATCCCAACCGTGAATGGCTGGATGTCTATTTGATGACAGTTGGAACATGTCGATTCTTCTTTTTCAAATTTTTTCCTAGATCTGACGCACTGTAAATATCTTCTCGATGGTAGATTTACCAGGTCTAGAGCCACACTGAGAAGGACCAATCAGTTCAATGACAGTGGGATTGAGTCTTTCACACAAAACGTTCGACAGCACCTTATATGTCATGTTAAGAAGGTTGATGGCGCGAATTGCAGTATCACATTTCTTGTGGATTGGGCAAAGTACACTTAGATTCCAATCAGTAGGTATACATTCGTCCGATCATGTTCTGCAGATAAGCTGGTGCATGCGCTTTATCAACTCTTCTCCACCGTATTTTAATAAATCAACTGCAGCCCTTCAGCTTATTTGGATCAAATTGACAGAGTTAAATGCATTTTTTACGTTTAGCGTGACTACAGCGCAGTACTGCTGTGCTCCTTCAAAAGCTCTGTGCACCTTCCGTGATCGTTTAGATTCGCGCGCAGATGATTTCTTCAAGTAGAGGTGACAGCGAGGCATCTGCTATCATCAAATAAAAATTTAGTTAATAACGTAAAGTAAAATTTCAGCTACTTCAAACTTTAAATCAAAACTACTGGGCAGTCATTTCAACATTGAAATGTAAACCGCTTAAATAATTTTTCTTTGTCTGTACTCTCTAGTATATATATTTTATAAAAATGAAGGACAAATGCCTTCGACAAGTTGTATTTTTTTATTGTAGAAACTTTCAAATAGCCATTCACTTTATTATCCAACAAACAATCTACATACAAAGAAGAATCTAATAAAATGTATCACAGAACTGAGTCAGTGCGCGAATGCAAGATTGTGTGGAAGTGGAGTCATAACTTAACATTCCCTGTTTAAGTGATTTTAGTGAGTTTTAAATACATTTTAATTCATTTAATTGGATGCTTACCGGGATGCGGATGAACTGTAAGTGACTCAGGATGGTAAGGGAGGACGGACGAGCGCGTGCACTTGTCTTAAAAACACCTTTCAACATTTTGTTATTAAGTACGTTTAAGCGTAAAATCTTTGTTTATATTTTTTTTATTCGTTTCCCTTGTTATTGTGCAGTTGTTGTTAATGATTTGTTGCTACAGTTTGGTTGCTGAATGCTTCAAAATTGTGTGCTTGTATGATGAGTGTTTTTTTTTTGTTTTTCAAACTTATCTAAATGGAACTTTTTAATCGCTTTTGTCGCTTTGTGGCTGCTGTTTCGAAATTTACATTTGCGCTATTAAATTAATTAAAATAAAAATAAAAAAAGAACAACAGCAGAATAAAAAGGCACACAAGCGCAATGAATAATTTTATGATTATTCTTTTACTTAAATGCAGGCACATAAGAATTAATTATATTTAATTAACGCTGTTTTGCTTTTTACATATAAGTTAAATTTTATATTCGCGTTTTTCTTTTTTTGTTGTGATTTACTTCTGTGCATTTTCGGCAGCGATCAAAGCATTATATGTACACATTTGAGTGTATTTTTTTTTTTAGTTTTTTTTTTTCAGTACAAGCGCTCGCTAAAGTCAAATGGCAAATGGCAAATTTTCGCAATTTTTTTACAAGTTGCATTTTTTGCGATTTGAACTTTTTGAAAGGTGCTTAAACCTGTGTGGTTTATTTTTGTTTTGTGATTAATTCAATTTAATTTTTCTTTCCTTTTTTCCACATTTTTATTTTTTTTGGTCACTTAAAGTGTGTTTATAAATAATTTTGTTGGTTTTTATGACTGCAATGACTTATTACTCGCCGAGTAGAACTTGTGCCGTAACACAAAAGTGGTTCTCGCTCGCGCAAATGGTGACGTGTTGAACATGAAATCTTATTAAATGAAATTAAGCGTTTTAGTGATGTTTAAACAAAATAAAACAAAAAAATATTACTTGCTAAATGAAATACGGTAAAAGCAATAAACAGAAGTAATTAAAGCTTTTTATGTAATAAATATTAAGGAACGTACTGCATTTACTGAGGTGTGATTTTTGTGGTAAGTAAGATATAACAATGGAACAATATTTTAATAATCTTATTTAGAATATGAAACAAATAAAGTGCAATCTTAAGTTGTACCGAATGCTTCATACATTTTATAATAATTTCCATTTCACAAAATTTTCGCATTTTAATTTCTTTCTTAATTGAAGAGAAAGTAAAACAATAATACATTTACAATCCAAAATATTAAAGCATTTTAAAACAACACAATAAAGCAAGGTATTTTTTCGAAAGGAATAGCCAGCTGTGAAAATTTAGTTGCCAATTATTTAGCAAGTAAAATGGATCTTCGCATTATGACTGGAATTGGGTTTCTTTTGAAAATTATTCCAGGAGGGTTGCCACATACATACATATCTAAAACGTAAATTTTTTTTTTAATTTTTTCTAGCAAATGGAATTGTGCACAAGTGAAAAAATTCATAAAAATAAATGCGTCTGTAAAAAAAAAATTTTGCGTTGCCACCTGTTCAAACATTTAATATACATATTTTAATAAATATATTAATTATTACAATATCACTTTTTTTCGGAATGGCTTTGAAAATACTGCCACTAATTTAAATTTAAATTAAATATGTGCGTGACAATAAGTGTATTTTACCGATAGTAAGGTTTAAGAGTATGTATGTATAAATTTGGAAGGCGTGCCACCTGCGTAAAAAGCTAAACTTAATTTAAATAAAATACGTACACACATATGGGCATATCCCAGAAACTGTCTACCAACCAAAAATATTTGAACTTAATCCAACCTAATTTTTTTTTTAATGGAGCATTAGAATAGATATCTAATTTTATAAATTTATAAAACAAAAATTATTTCGATGATGATTAATACAAAAATTATAACCAAATCCTACCCTACCTCAGGTCTTTTAATGTTATACAAACAAAGTGAAATTTTTTACGTGTTCAAATCATTGCTTTAGTATTAACATAGATGGTCCAATCGAAAGCTATATTGTTATTCACTCAATTCTCCTTAAAATTTGTAAAAAAAAATTTCGTTTACTTTTCTGGAAACATTAAAATTTGGTATGAAATGCCAGGTAAATGCGTTGTAGCGTACGTAACGGAAAATCAGGTTTTTTTTATATTGTGAGTAGAAAAATTTTTTTTTTTACAAATCATCTATAATATTAATTTAAATAACTATCCTGCTTTTAAGAAAAAAAAATTTTCATTCTACAATTAAAAACCAAAAAATGACAGCATATTCATTTCTGTGGCGTGCGTAACGATTTGAGTTCTCACAAAAATTACAATAGAAACCTTTGCAATTTTTATTATGTTTTCTTATCACTTTGCTTCTTAAATCTATTCTTCGCCTACTATTCTTAGCCTACTATTATCGTACCGATTGGCGATTATTTTTTTAAACGGTAAATTTCACGTTGTCTCGCCTTTGGTTTCGTTTGAGTCATTATAATAATAATATAATAATAATTTTGGCGCGTACACTATATAGCTCAGTGTTTGGCCGAGCTTCTCCTACCATTTGTGATGTGCGTCTTTATATTCTACCACAAAATGGAGGGACCTACGGTTTAGTGCCGACTCCGAACGGCAGATGTATTTAATGAGAAGCTTTTTCATGGCAGAAATACCCTCGGAGGTTTGCCATTGTCTGCCGAGGGGTGACCGCTATTAGAAAAAACTTTTACGTTTGAGTCATTAGCAATTATCTTTCAGTGTCACTTTAGATTATCGGCATATTGGTACCACAGAAAATTGTTTGTTTACAGTATAATATTTAATAATAACAGTTGAAAAAATGAAAACGGGTGCAGAGCGTATTCGAAAATATCGCAAAAAAATACAATCCAGTGAAAACTTAACACAAATAGAACGTTTAAAAAATGCGAAAAGAATGAAAATTTATAGAAAAAATCTTAAAGAAAAACTTAAAAATGATGATTCATTATCAAAAAAAGTAAAGGCTGGCCACCGAAACCGTATGCAAATTTATAGAAGAAAATAAAGGACTCAACAAAAATACTTTCAAGACCGAAAAATATATATTAAACAAGTTGAAGCTGTTCTGCAAGTCGATTTTGCGGAAAACTATAGGCTCCTCAATCAAAATGAAATTCAGTCAGCACATTTTAGTTACTCCCAAGTTACCATTTTTACTTGTGTTGCATAATTGCACAAGATCATTTGCTATTACGAGCGATCAACTGACACACAATAAATATGATGTTTATTGCTTTCTCCAGTTAATTGTACAGAAACTTAAAGAACAAAATGCTATTTCGAAATTACTTTTATTTTCTGATGGCTGTGCAAGTCAATTTAAAAACAAGTTCATTTTGAGTATTATACCGTTTTTTAAAGAAAAATTAGATTTGACCTACTTTGAGTGGAATTTTTTTGCAACTGCTCACGGAAAGGGTGCAGTAGACGGAATTGGAGCTGTCATAAAGAGAAAAATTTGGCAAATGGTGAAAGCTCACAATATTGTTCTTAATAACGCCCATGATTTTTTTAAATTGGCAAAAATTAATATAAATGGTATTTCTATTTTATATGTAAGCAGTACATACATATATGAAAAATACAACTGCATTACTTTCGGAGAGATGGGCTAACGTTAAGAGCATTCCCGGAATAAAAAGCAACCATTATTTTTCAGTACTTAATGAAAATGAGCTCGAAATAGCACTAACGGCAGATTCAAAAAAACATAAAATGTATTTATAAACATATATATGTACATTAATAAATTCATTTATAAACATAAAATATGAATTAAATAATCTTATTAAAAAAGAGTATAAATTGTTTTGTTAAAATAAATACAATTGTTTTTATTTATATACTACTGGAAAAAATTTAGCGTGCGTAACGTTGGGTTCACGGCCATTGATAAAAAACTACAAAATTGTTTGGCTGCAAGTAAGTTATTTTAGAATTCTCTTATATTCATCTTTCTTTAAGGTATTTCATTTGGTGTTCTTTATTATACAAAATTTGCTAAACATTACGAAAACATACCTCAACCTTCAAAGCTACTTCCATTTTTTGTAGCGTGCGTAACAATACTTTGAGATCAAATTTTTCGCAGCTTAAACCTGTTACAAAAAATATTTTGATGACATTCGAAAGTACACTCAAATCCCACTAAACACTGTGTATAACTTGAAGGTATGTCTTTTGAAAGACCAAAAAATTGTTATATTTCAATCCGAAAACGCGTACGAATGTGGCGTTCGTAACGCAGGATTTGCCCATATGGCAACAAGCAAATGGATATATGTATATGTATGTATTTTAACATGTGGATGACAAACGACATATTTAGAAGAGGGTTGCCACTCGTATAAAAATTGTAACTAATGGAATTAGGCACGAGTAAAATGATGTAACGACATAGCTGTCAGACAAAAGAAATTTAAGAAATATATATGCATAAAATTTTTTTTGGGTTGCCACCTGTTCAAAATTTTTATTTTTATATTTTAATAAATAAATGAGTTATTGCATTATGACTTTTGGTGGGAATGTCTTAGAAAATACACTAATTTAAATCTTCTAATTTTACTGGCATTAAAAGGTATTTAGTTAAATGAAATATGTGTGTAAATATTACAATAAGGACCGACAAAATAGTTTACAAAAAAATCTTACTTTGAAACTACTTGGAAGAGCGTTGCCACCTTTGTGAAAAGTCGAACTCAATTTTAATAAAATACGTAAACTCTTAAGAACTGGAATAAAAATATATATTTAATACGACTTTTTTTTTAAATTCATAAGTACGTATTGACGCTTACATTGCATTTGACAGATTTACCAGTTTTGACACAAAAAACGTTTCCGTAATCTTTGGTTTTTATCTCTGTCTCGTTCTCTCTCTGATAGCCCTTGCGTTTTTAGACAGTTTTACTCGTTTTTGCCAGAAAACTTGAGGGACAAAATATTTTTTTCAATTTGTGCGCACAGATTTGTGTTTAAATTTTAAAGTGTCGTGAGAACCAAATCTAATGTGTGAGATTTCATAGTTTTCTCAGTTATTAAAACTTATCTCAAACATTTGAGGTTTAAGAGTTAAACATGGAAATCGCTTTAGCAGCGGATATCCTTTTCGGTCATTAATATTGTATCACAATCACAATGCCACACCGAAAGATCTAAGTATGAGAACTTCAAAACTCCACAAAACTACACATAAGAATTCTCTTACATATCCTTCAAAGCGCCAAATAAACAGATTTATATTTTTCGTGAATTAATAATATTTTTACGACTCTTTTATGGTATTTCATTGCACTTAACCAAAAACCAAGGCAGGCGTAAATTACCACTAAATATAACTAATCTTTGGACATAAAGATAATATCGTTGTTGTATTCAGGCAGTTAATAGAAAAACAGAGAAAAGTTATGACCACAAAAACATGTATCGTTCACTTTTAGGGAATAGCATTGTTGATGGAAAGAGCAAGATAGATTTTCATTTAATAAACCGTGAATACTTAGTCGCATTTGGTTTACTCACATAAATGCGTTTGCACACAAAATAGCAACTAATTACTTTAATGACAATTATTATAAAATACAAACGAGTGCCTACATACATAAATATGTATATAAAAATGTCTAGTATTAGTTTAAAAAAAATATGCTCAAGACAAAGACTTAAGACGAAGGATTGCAACCGAACGGGTAATTAACTCAAATGATGGCAATTATGACTAAAACAACAATTGGATCATAAAAACTGGGAAGGTGAAAAAAAACGGAGTAGATGACTGACCGTTCGCTTTTGTTTGTCGCATTGTTGGGAGTGACGGGTGCCCGTCGACGGCTAATCAGCCGCACAAGCGAACGCTATGGATGTGTCACATGGACCGATTGTGGCTAGTGGCCATAGCGACCGGTCTACGCTTGTGCGTTGTGTATGAGAATGGTGAAAATGTGGGCACATTTTGCTAGGGTTGCCAAGGTGTTTGAAAAATTGAAATAAATAAATTTTAAGATAAATTTAATTTGCCAAGCAATGTGAACATTTGAACAAATCAGTGATTTTTTTGAATGCGCAATATATTTTTCGGCGTAACATAAGCCGCCGTTTAGATCGACATGTTTATATATAATTTTGGCGCTTACACTATATAGCTCAGTGTTTGGCCGAGCTTCTCCTACCATTTGTGGTGTGCGTCTTTATATTATACCACAAAATGGAGGGACCTACAATTTTGTGCCGACTCCGAACGGCAGATGTATTTAATGAGAAGCTTTTTCATGGCAGAAATACCCTCGGAAGTTTGCCATTGCCTGCCGAGGGGTGACCGCTATTAGAAAAAAACTTTTTCTATGATTAAGATTTTGCTTGCCCTGACTGAGATTCGAACCTCGAACTCACCGGCATATCGAGTTATAGCACGCACCGCTACCAACTCGACCACAGCGACACGTTTAGTGCAGTCTTTTTTTGAAATTCTTGGAAATCGTTGGGATTATTATTATTATAAGACCTATTCATTCGACCTCTGAAAAAACTATTTTTTCTTAGAAAAATGTGTAAAAGGATTCTGAGCAATATACGTCAGTAATTGTTTTACCATTATTGTTCTTACTGGCTCCGTATGCATCTCAAAACCATTATTGGCTGCACTCGAAAAAATCCCATTCCTCGATTGTTTCTTGGTCTCTGGTGATTTGTCCAAGTTTCTTCTACGGCTGCGAATGGCACAATAATAACTAAGCACGATTGTGAGCATTCGTGGCGCGAGCAGATAGCTTTTTCATGGAATATATTTACTCAGTTGAGATGCCTACAACCTAAGACACCTCACATTCTTTTATTCTCCGACTGTCCAATGTTATTTCATAGATTTGGTGCATGGCGCGTTCACTGGTTAAACCATCGAATTTGACGATGCAGAATGCCCAAAGTATTTATTAAAGCTATTAAAATTATCTATCACATAGCTTTGCTAAGTTGTAATAGTTACCTGTAATCACTACTCTCTGCAAATGAACTCAACTTTGGTAAGCTGTCGGATTCAAATTTAATGATGATAAAACAAGTGTAAGCGAACCTTCATTTAAAAAAAAAAAAACATCCCAATGAGATCCGTCCATGCGAAAATTATTGTAATAGATATGTCTACCACAGACTGGCTGAGCTAAGAGCAGCAGAGCCTGGCAATTAAAATACCGAATCTCTTGTAAAAAGCGCGACCCAACAGAGGCTGACGTTCCTCAAACTTCCTGAAATCAATAGTAAGTAAGTATGTAAGTAAGTCTCTGAGCGACTGCTTTACTTAAGCACAGATGGATTAAAAACTTTCACTGGATACCTGATAGGCCACTGCGAGTTAAACTTTACAAAGTGGCACCCTCTGAGAAAACGAAATGCAAGCTTTGTGAACGAGGATTTTTCTTTCAGTAGAAATGATTTGTGTCGAAATTTTTGAATTTTTTAACAAATGTATTTTATACCTAAAAGAAAATAGATCTTCAAATCACTTTCGCTTTCATGGTAGTTCAATATTTTTATGATTATACTAAAAGTCAGCCACCTTCATTGCCAGCTAGCACTTCACATTCACGTATCTCGGTCTCACTCTTTTTCTCATAACAAATATCTCTTTGTAGTAGAGGAGTCCAGTTTCGATTTCCTGCAACAGTTATCATTTGGCAACTCTTTCACGTCTGCACTATGATTGACATAAAAATGCTAGAAGTTTACCTTAAAACAATTGCAACAATTTTTCATCATATCAGAGCGTTTATGAATTAAAAAATAAACACAACTCTTTGAATGAATTTTTCCAACGTTTCTTTACAACAACAATATGTTTTTTTTTTCTTCTACGCAGCTAAAGTTGAAACATTTTAGTGGCGGCACCTTTACTGCACCACTTTACCGCCAACTCGCTAGCTACCTATTTTTTACAAGACAAATCGTTATACAATTGCGCTCGCATACAGAAGCTATAAAACACTTTAAATATTTGTAATCGCTTCTGCGTAAAACATATTTTAAAGTACCTAAAAAATGCCTCCACAGCAGTCGATCAACGTGCTGGGTTGCTGACGGAGAGCCGAGAGGCGCATTGTGACGGTGTGTAGCATCGCAGGTACTCTACGCAGTCGCACTTTGGGTACACGACGCAACACCTGTTGCTGGAAAATATGTACAAACATTTGTGTGGCTGTATGTATGTTGATATGAGACTACGCCAGCGCACAGTTTGCTGCACAGCATCACATCGCCTGTTTTACTGCAGTGATTTTTTTTTGTCGAACCTCAATGGATTTTTGTAGCTATTTTGTGACGTTGGTTTGTAGAGTTTCTTCTTTGTTAATTCGCCTAGATAATTATGCTGTTGTTAAGAATTCGTAAAAATTATGCCTTAACATTTTCTCATATATATGTATGTAAGTACCCCGTAATCAAATGCACTAGCTGTAAACTACTTCCCAACTAGTATGCATCGGAAGCTTAACTGGTAAGCCAACTAGTCAGTCCATGCAAGAAATTGCTATATTTATCTTGCGGATATCCTACGATATGTCAGATTTGGAACCGAAATGAACAGTCTTATACTAGTACAGAAAAGGCAAAAAAAAAATACGAGTCTAATAATGCACCAAACATACCAGTCTTCTACTAGTTATAAACCGACAAAGAAATACCAGTCTTGAGTCTACTAGTGCACAAAGCTTTATGTATACAAGAAATTTATGTATACAAATCAAGGCACATTCAATAGGTAGCAGCAGTAGAATAATTGAAAAAAAATATTTGAGCTTTTTGTTTTTGCTTAAAATGCTAAAATTTCAAAAATATTTTATCAACTACCTTGAATTGTACTGAAAGCATTCTTATCACAACGAAATCCAAAATTTGACAATTCAAATTAAAATAAAATATGAAAAAAGTTCAAAAAAAAAAAATTTTGCTGCAGCTACCTATTTGATGTGCCTTGATACAAATCAATAATTTGAAATAAAATAAGTTGAAGTCTAGTCATTTTTGGACTAGTTCGATTTCAATCAGGAAATTCTACTTGTAAAATAGTATTTTTTTCTCACTAGTTTGGTGTTTCACTGCAGGGTATAATTAAAGGGTTTTTCTTTTAGACGTGTGGTTTTTAATAAGGCAATACTTTTTTTGGAGTTGGTCTTTCATTTATTTATTTATTTAAGTCAATGAAAAAAAAAAATTCCTACAGACTAATTACATTAGGCATGGATCAAATTTAAATTTACAATTTAAGATTTAAAAACTGTATTTAGAATATTTGTAAAGGCTTGCTTCGACAATGCAAAGTCAAATGCTACATTCTGAGATATAACATTGAATTCCCGCATAGATCTGGCTAATGGAGCATTAATAGCAAACTGAGTTTTAACGTTTGCCGAATAGACAGCTGTTATTTAATTTATACTCAGTTTGGTTTGGCATTTCATAATGAACAAACTTACTCCGGAACAACGTTTACAAATCGTACAAATTTATTACCAAAACGAGATGGCCACCGATCCCGATTTTCACAAGAAAAGTTGGTTAAGCGATGAAGCTTACTTTTGGTTGAATAGGTACGTTAACTAACAAAATTGTCGTATTTGGAGTTGGAGTTGGATTATCAATCCACAAGCCATTGTTGAGAAGCCGTTACATCCTCAAGAAGTCACTGTTTGGTGTGCTCTATGGGCAGAGGGAATCATTGGTCCATGTTTCTTCAAAAGTTAAGCCGGCCATAATGTTACAGTCAATGGGGAACGCTATAGAGCCATGATTAATGACGTTTTCGTGCCTGAATTGCAGGATTTGGTTACAACAAGAAGGCGCTACATGCCATACAGCCAACGAAAACAAACAATTTATTGAAGGAAACTTTTGGTGAGCGCATTTTCTCGCGTCGTGGTCCTGTGGCGTGGCCTCCAAAATCGTGCGATTTAACACCGCTGGACAATTTTTTGTTGGGTTATGAGAAGTCACTTGTCGGCGCGTTATTGCTGGCATACGGCCAGTTGTTGCAAAAAGTGGTCGATAATTTGGCTTCTCGACTGGAATTTATTCGAGCCATTCGCGTCGCTTACTTGCCCGAAATCATTTTTAGAACAAAATGGCAAACCCTTATCTTTATAATAAAGCTAAACTCTTGTCCATAGCATTAAATTTTTTTTTCTTAAAAAACCACATGTCTAAATGTATAAAGCGCATTTCAATTCCTTAAAATAATTTATGTATTTTTATATGTCACCATATTTGAAATTAACTACATCTAGGACATCACCTCAAAATGATGTAAAAATCTGTATGCATTTTGTTTTTACGAGAAACAAACCTATACCTCGTCCATGTGGTACATTTAGAAGAACGTCGATGTTGGGAAAATAGATTTTAACGAGGTTACGTGTGTGCCAAAATCGATGCTTCCCATGTTCTTTTTTTAAAAAATCGATTTTTCCAAAGTAAATCTAAAACACTAAAAAAACAAGCAATTTATTGCTAAAGAAATCCGTTGATTATAAAAAGATTAGATTGGATAAATGGTTTTAAGCAGCATCTTGCTTTTGCAGCACATTTTTGACTGCATACTCGTAAATGTAAAGCAAGTTTGTAAGTTCGTTTGGCACAATTTTCCAGCACAATTTTCGTATATATACTTTCAAGAGCTTTTGTTAATTCTTCAGCATTCGAGCTGTGTGGAAAGCCATCCTTTTGTTAAAGCGTGGGTCGTGCAAAGTCATGAGCCTGGGAACTGTTTTCCTTTCATACAAATCAAATCTCTCTGGCAGTCGTTCCACCAACGAATGGGAAGCTTCAAATATAATATCGCACTAAATTTTAAATCGGATTTGTTAGAGGTTCTGATGTAGTTGGGCCACCCTTGGTATTATTAGTGAAATTCTTACTACCTTATTTGCGGATATTTGCTCAATCGAGTAGTTTAAAGGCTTCAGCAGTTCAACAACACAAATTATAATAATTAGTATTTATGATTTACTTCATCATTGAGATAACTGATGTGCCTCTGTCCTCGCTAGGTCCCCCAAGTCATCGAGTAACTCCCAAACTATGACTACTCCTTTTATATAGTTCGAAACATTCGGTGCCTCACAGTTTCAGGCTTGTCCTCATCTCTGCGGCTTCTGCAGAAGTCATTGTAGCCTTGCAATCGGTATGTCACCTGTTATAAGCCCTATAGTCAAAAACAAGTCGCCTCTGCTCAATAAGAGTAGACCCTGTGACCATTTCACAGTCCACTCTGGCCACACATGGGACGGAAGTTGAATGGATTTTCCTCCCCTTGCAAGCTCATCCGTTGTTTTATTCGTAGTATTTAAATAACTAATGCACCTGGTAGGAGGGTGATAAAACAAACTGCTCAGCTTTCGCGTTTAGAGGGTTGTGGATGATTGCTGTTACCGTTGTAGATATGAAGATGTTCTTGCATTTAACTTATCTTACTCTTACGTTATCTACCGTCGCTTGCATAACAGCAACCTCGGCTTGAAAGACAGAAAGGCGGAAAAATGTTTACAGTTTTTATTCCACCAATCCCAATATATTTTCAAGTCTTGAGACATCGGTGTAGAAGTGAAGTGATCCTATCGCCTCAAGGACTTCAAACGACCACTGATCACTGTCATGAATCGATATGCTAAACTAATAAGGACTAAATCTAGAACCATACGACACTGATTTACATCGATGTTTGATAGTTTTACGTAGAATGTACGTTTGTTTTAAGATCGGGCAGGCGAGAGTACAAGTTATTTGTCTGGGTTTCACCGCCACTTATTTTTGTATTGCTGACAACACAATTGAGCATGTCCTTATTAATGGAAAGGGAAGCTTTTGGCTGCAAGTAAAAGGTGTAGTTTTCGAGACGCCCAGCCGCTGGATTTTGTATTGATTGGATGTGCTACTTACTTCATCATGCACTGCCACCACGTCTAGCTCTTTTAAAAGGCATCAGACCTTTCTCGTTTTCATGATAAATGATTCTGACGATTTACTTCCTCCCACAGATTCCTGCAGTATCTGTAAAATCTGTTAAATCGAACGACCATGAAAATTATTTATGAATGTGATTTATGCGATTGTGAGCTTATTTTCTTTCTTTCTTAAATTTTTTTTATACAACTACTCTTAGTACCTCGAGATTACTAAAAATAAATTTTGTTATTCTGCAATGAAACATATAAATATTTTTCAATAATCCTAAAACAACAAGAATGTGCAATAAAATTCATTGTCCATCTACCTTTTTTTTAACGATTATGTCAAACATTCTCTTAGAAACGCAGGTAAACTTCAATTTACTATCAATACCTATCCTCAATTCCCATTCATACGATACGAGTATTTGAGCTCATTATGTTGATTTGTTGTAAACTTATACCAGTCGAGTTTGAAAGTTCTCAGTTGTCCGTTGTGATCGAAGCATATCGATGCGGACTAAATCCATCAAAGATGGGAGTTTAAATCTGGTAACAAACATCGACAGCACTCTTAAGTCATTGGGAAAAAACTTCTCAATGCTTTTAAAAAGTGAGGTGGCAGTGCACTTTTTCCAATCCATAAGTAGGACGATACTGCTGTTTATGCCAACTTTTAGGATATAAGTCTATTAAATATCCATACAAAATCCTGTTGAGGATATTGCATAGAAGTGTGAAGACCTTTATGAATCAACCGATCGGACCTTATAAGTATGACTTCTCGTGGACTTCAAGCCGCATTTGATAGCAGGAATAGAAGTAGGCTATGCGATGGCTTATATAAATTTACCGTAAGCAGCTGACATTGACATCGTTGGCTTTCACAACAGAGACGTCAGCGCAGAACTTTTCGGACCAGAGAAGGATGCATAAGTAAGAAGTGGAACAAAGACTAAGCAAAGCGAATCCTTTAGAAAATGGCATGCATTCCCCGTAATGTGCCCTCTTAAAGGGAAACGCTTACTGGATTTTCTTTCAATTTCATATTTATTCTTGAGAATTTCGTATTTGTTCACTGTGCTCTTAATATGCATAACCCACGTCATTTGTCTGCCAAACGCAAAAAATAAATCATTTGGGACGTCGACAAATGGACACGACAAAATTTTTAACTTGGACTTGAACTTGGTTTTAATGCTTTTCCAAATATTACTCGATATCGGGAAAAAATTAAATGTAACGAAATTTAAATGCACATACCAAAATAATAAACTTATGTTTAGTCTGGTGAGATCTATGACAAGGGCTTCATGCACATGATTGCATCCTAAGGGTTGTTGACCATTCAAAAGGGGCCACGTTGTATCGGTGTTGCCTTGAAGCGATTATTTTTCTGGTATTTTAAATGATTTTAAATTGCAACAAAAGTGTAAAAGCACAAAATAAATTATCTCAAGTGTTTTAGAATTTAGCGAAGCTCTTTTGTTATGCCGCTTAAAGTTCAGTTCCGCCTCAAGCTGGTTTACCCATTTTCGGTAATTACCGAATTAACACTGAATTTTATTTATGGACAACTCAACTATAAAAAAGACGGTTTGCTTGCGTTTTAATTATTAAAACAAAGAAGCTGCACAATTTCAGCTTATTGTACTTCACCAGTTAATTTTATTACTTTCACCAAAGCAACTAAGTGATAAATTAATGTGTATATGTATTTCACCTCAAGATGCTATGAATTTAAAACAACCAAAACGCCACGAAAATTAAGAAAATGCCACGCTACATATCTTAAGGCACAACACGAAATTTATAAAAAAAAATTTAGCTTTTAATTAGAACAATCATAAAATTATGAACTTAACCCACTTGCTGAGGCGGCGGGGATATTGAGCAGCTTACTTGCATTCACACTCGTACATAGAAAAGTGCCATTAACATTTCGATGCTACTGTGTGGGCGGGAGCGTTGAAATGCAATCGAAATTCATGGTGTAGGTCTAATTTTCATTTGTTTGTTAAACGTGCGCTGAAAATCACCGCTCGAAACAATAGTTCCATTCATAGATTTTATTGTCGCCAATATTCGATCGGTGGCGTGATCAATTAGCGCTTTTGAAAGATGTTTTCGTTAAATTTCTCAAATTTCTGTTACAAAATATTTACATATTAACATACATATGTGCCTATATACGTATGTATATTAACGTTAGTGACGGAACTACAGGTGAATAGCGTGTTGATTTTATTGCCCCTTTAATCTTTTATATAAATAATTCGTGAGATTTATTAACATGAACCTTTTACCATAGCTTTGAGTGGGTGGAATTTGTTAAAATTAGATATACAGAGATACGAGCAATTTCGATACGATACTTACTAGTGTAACTTTGCAAGTATTTTATCTGAATTTTTGCCTCTTAAGAAAAATCAGCATGGAACGGAAATGGTTGCGATACAAATGGTGCTCGTCGATTTGGTTAGGTCTGGCAGTATTGATTTTCCTGCTTAGCATTCCTGAGTTCACCGTACCTTAACTCACCAAACATAAACCCACCACATCAAAA
The DNA here is from genome assembly GCA_963971545.1 of Philophylla caesio. Classification (NCBI taxonomy): domain Eukaryota; kingdom Metazoa; phylum Arthropoda; class Insecta; order Diptera; family Tephritidae; genus Philophylla; species Philophylla caesio. The sequence goes on along the minus strand of OZ020609.1, from coordinate 53,244,631 downwards.
CTCACCACGCCCAATCCCACCACACAGAAATTCACCACATTCAAACTCACCACACCCAAATTCACCACATCTTAATTCAATATAAGTGAACCCTCGAAACTTTAACTTACCATTCCTGAGTTATCAACACATAAACTCGCTGCACCTGAACTCAACAGACCTCAAGATGTTACACTTAAATCTCTTTATACCTGAAATTACCAGATCATAACTTGAGGGAGATAGTCTCACTTGCTTTTGACATGTTGATAAGTAATTTGGATCAAATCGATGTAACGTCACCTACATATACATACATACATACATATGTACATGCATATGTACGTACGTACGTATGTAATCGCTTTTTACGTAACTTGTAATTTATGTACTTATATCTTGAAATGAAAATTGAATTTCCAGATTTTTATGTACATATGTATGTATTCATTGTACTATATAAAACGATCTGGTATAACCTTAAAATCATTATTCTTCTGATCAAGTTACAAGAATAAGCAATCCTTTAGCTTAGAAAAGTTAAATGTATTTATTGCAGTTGTGATTATTGTTCTAAAAAAATATTTTTTTGAAAAGACAGAAGTTATGTGCGCACTGACAGAATTAAACGTAAAGGCGCGGCGCCATTTTTTGCATATTTTCCAAGATTCTACAGACTTATCGGCAAAAACGTCAATGCATACAGTGCCATAAATCTTGTATAGAATAATTTTCGCGAAAGCCTCCTTTGCCTTTTAATCGGTGATCGGCATTGTCCATATTTCTGTGTCATATGAGAGGACAATAAAGGGACTCTGCTTTTAATTGTCTTCCGAACCCAAAGTACCACCAGTTGCTTGATTCTCATGCTAGCATTTTTGGTTGTGTTTTTGCGAGATACAAAACATGGATGGGCAGTTTTCAGTACCAGTAAAAATGCAGTAAATATAATTATAGTTAAAATACAGATCATATAATTTTATTTGCATACGTTATCAATAAAATGTTTAACCTTTAATGAAAATAGTATAGAAATAGAAAATTCAGTAAATTATAAATTTTTTTATTAGCTATCTTAACAAAAGTTTTAATGTTTACTGCAAATATCTTCAGTAACCAGTAAGAATATTTTTTCAGTAATCAGTTAAGAAATATTTTTTCTGCACTTTTTGTTCAGGTTGTTGTACAGCGTTTTGAGCTAAGTTTACAGTAATTTTGTAGCAAGGCCTGTTTGAACTTGAAACTCAACTTCAATATATTTTACATACATAAATGTACATATTTATTGTTTGAGTACTATTGTGCCTTAGCACTAGCATTTCAACAGTTTTAAAAATGTAATTAGTTTTATTTTCACAACTTTATCATCACAGACGACAATAAAATATAATTAAACTATTAAATGACAAAGTATTAAATAGAGAAGCGAAGCCACTAGAGACGAGACAAAGTCAAATAACAAAAATAAATAAACTTAATGGAAAATGTGTCGCAAATGGAACCTGCACGACCGGGCCAAGCCACTTTAGCTTGGACTAACATAAATGGCAAGCGATTTAAAAGCATACAACACACACACACACATGAGTGCTAATCAATGCTGAAAATAATATAAAAGAATTAAATGGCAGCTACAAAAAAAGCTAGAAAATAATTCATAAGCTATTAAAGTTAATTTAATTAAATAACCCGGCGCACTCAAAAATATGCGCTTTGGCTAAACACCGAACGTCAAACGGCACGTACATCCGTATGCCTGTGTATGTGTGTGCATGTGTGAATGCTTACAAAAATATAAAAACATACGCTTGTGCTTATAAAGTCTTCATTTTATGTGATTGTTTTTTAAAATTGTCAACAATTTTGATTAAAATAATTGCACGCAACAAGCATTGACGGGGCTTCAAGTTCACACACACACACAGACAGGCGTGCATATGAGCAACGGACATTGACTTGAAATAGAATCGTACGAGTATAGAATTTTATACCCCACCAACATTTAGCCCCTGTCTAGCGGCCAACGAGAAAAGTCACAAAAATGCCAAATGTCAATTAAAAAATGAGAAATGACAATATGTCATAGAACAATCGAAGAAGAGCAAATGAAGAGGAAGAGCCTGCTGAATGATGAGTACAAATGTATGTATGTTGGTACATACTCGTAGTACGTACTAACTTGGCTAATACCAGTATTCCTCATCAACATTCGCAGCTGCATACTGTGGATCATCCGCTGGCGGCCGATCGAGCACGTTTCATTTTCGATCTCAAAATTGTGTACGTGTTCATAAATATTGTCAATTAAAAGGCGCAAACGTTCGGACAAACAGTTACAAATGTCAACTAATTGACAGAGAACATGTCACAGAAGACAATCACAAGATGTTGATCGGCGGCGGCGATTGCGAAGGAAGTAAACGCGCGGCAATTGTCATAAAGCTAGGAGTGAAACAACAAATTGCGTTAAGTGACGCCAGTGGGTTGGCTTTGTGCACAGTGGGTTGCAAATGTGTTGTAAACAAACACGAGTGCGCCTGGGCTACGCTGTGCTGCTGAAACTCCTCTTGATTTATTCCATAACTATGAAACATACACAATTCTAGGTTATGCACGATTTGATTGCCTTAGTTGTGTTATTAAGTGAGTTGAGATAGGGTAGCGTGAATTATGGTGAGCTTAGAAGCAGTACGTTCAGGGTGTCGTGAGTTTAGCTATGGTGAGTTTAAAAAAAGGGAGTTCAGGTGTGGTGAGTTTAAGTGTGGTGAATTTATGTATGAGGAATTAATGTGTAATAAGTTAAGGTGTGGTGAGTTTAGGTATGGTGAGTTTAAGTGCTGTAACTTCAGGTGTGGTGAGATTAGATGAGGTGAGTGAGTTTAAAGCTGAGTTAAGACCATTTCGTTCTAAAAGTTCAAAGGCTTCTTCAAAACCATTAATGGAAAACGTCGAACATCGCACATAAACAACAGACGGTCGAAATTGAACCAAAAGTGGCAGACCCTCTGTCGACTGCCAGGAAATTTTAGCGATATCACCACAAACTATTAATAATCTATTCTGAAGGAAGCCAAGTTATCTGACCATTTAGTCTTCGATTTTTCAAGCATACTACTCAACGCGAGGCCAATAAATAGCTCAAATCGCATTGGCTTTATTTTTTTTATTTTATTACATAAATAAAACACTGTGCCAACTGTTGAGATTGTAGAAAACAATTGCGCCAAAAAAAAAATCAAAATAGTAAATCCAGCAGCATTTTACCGCAGCAACATCATCTAAAACAAGTTACCTTCTGTCGCCAACATAACAAAATGCCAATAACAATCACTGGCAGCAAGTCGCGAGCCACTTCACAGCATTGCCGACGGCCATACAAGCACGAGACACGTAAGCCCATCGAGCAGAAAGCCCGCAAGTAGCACGATCGGCGTTCGCCTACTTTGGGGCCACGCTAAAATTGATCTCAGGTGATTAAGTTACATTATGATGTTGATAAAAAGTGACAATATAGCACTTGGGCAAATGCCTCGCACACTGCGCAGCGCCTGCCACACTTCAGCCGAAGTTGCTTTGAGGCGATGATGACGGCTTTGCAGCAACTCACCGATCGATCGTTCGATCCATCGTTTAGCTCTGTGATCAATTATTTGTGTAAGTATGTACTTAGTGGGTATGTTTTGTATTTATCTACGCTTTGACGCGTCGTTCGTTAGTAGTTCAATTTGACGACTACATAAATATTGTCAATCGGCAGTGACTTTTGTTAATTGCTCACATCCCCACGGGAAGTGACAAAATACGAGCACTTTGAGACCTCAGAAACTACGCTGGCAATTGGAATGGGAGTTGGACTGCGCTGTGCGAGCGTAAAATTCCAATGATTCATTAAAATGTTTTACCATCGCCGTGCTTCGAATACCAACTTATTAACACGCCGTTACATTGTCGGCGCAACGATAAGCAACGACAATTGCAGGCCATTGCGGCCGTTCAATCGATCAGATCGATGCCACTTACCCCACTGATCGACAATCTCGCAATTGGAAATCATTAGCGCAGAACGCTGAGTTTGCGCTTATTTTTTTATGGCGCGATTTTTATGAGTAATTTTATGTGCATCTTAACACTTTTGCACTTGAATGCATCAGCGCAACTCCTACATGAATTTAATGTCGCAGCAGTATCTACAAATATGTACATACACATACCGACTCTCTTTTCTTTTATTATTTTTTTAAAATACATTAAAATATATTTAAAGCAAGTTTATTCACAGCGCTAATCAAGTAACAATCGATCGTAATATCGTTCGTATGTAAATTTTTTGCACAGAACTCAGTAATTTGGTTTTTTTTTTGGAAATTTTTGTGTGTTCGCCAAAATGTGATATAAAAATCGATTTTATAGCCGGGTATTAAAATTTGTGAATAACACAGTTAATGTGTTCGAAATCAGCTTATGCAGACACAAACAAATTGGTTTCAGGAAACATGCATATAAAAGTTATAAAGAAGAAAATGTAATGCTTTATTTGGAGTAAAAATACGAGTTAAAAGAAATTTCAGGTATTTCGTTTAACTTTTGCATACCTTCGAAAAACATGTTTAATCTTTATCCAAAAAATAGGCTTGAACTTCTTCATCACTTGCAAATTTTTCGCCATTTACTCAGTTTTTTTTTGTTCTTTAGAATTAAAAATAAGCATAGGAAATAGGTAACGTAGTGTGCTGAATAAAAGGAAACAAAATTTCAATTGATTTATGAGACATAACCATTAGAACAAACCCATATTTCACTGCCACTTTGAAATCATAGTTTCATCCGAGCAAGATTTATCATAAACAAACATCAGCTCATTTAGTACGATTTGCATAGACTTTCCTAGCTGGGTAAGGAACTTTTTAACAGCGAAGTACTCGATTTTTTCACACTACACATTTGAATGGGTCAATAACTCATTAGGACATAACAACTATTCTTATTAAAACTTATTCTACGTATTTATAAAACGCCCCAAAAAATGTTAAGGCTATTTTTCATCTCTACAGCTCTAAAGCTGCAGTTGGGTCTCTTCGCCCACATGACTTTTATGATAACGCAGGTGTTATGATTTTGCCTTCTATCACACTTGCTTAATAAAATAAATCCGGATAGGGATTGTAGCATTAAGAGTTCATTTTTTTTTTTGGAAAACTGTATTAGTGGAAGTGCCGGTTTGTGTAGACTTAATACCTTAATCGAGCATTTGAATGTTTATTTGATTTTTACGACGTAAGAATGTACGTATGTACGATTAAGGACTTTATTTATTACATCACTTTAATGTGCGCCGAACCTCACAGAAAATGGATATTACATATGTATACAACTTTCGAATTAAGTGACATTGATGAAACAAATTGTGGCAAAAATATCACAAGTTCGTAACAGTTTCGTTATTTTCGTATTTGTTGAACAGACACTTTTCCTATTCGCCAAACAAAAAATACAAATGGAAGAAGAAGGTTTGCCAGGATTGATGAGATACAAATTATATAACCGGCGGAAGTGTATTAAATCTGAGTGAAATCATTTTGAAGGGCATCAAATAGATATTAATGAATATTTTATAATAATAACCACAACATCTATTTGTGATATTTTCAATTAATTTAATAAACATTTTTTTATATTTCAAATAAACTAGCTTTATATGTTCAATGTAAAATTCTCTAACGAATCGCGTAATATTTGAAACTAACGCATTAGCACAAATTAAAAAAACAATTAAAAAAGTGTTTAACATTTTTTTTAATAAATTTTTCTGTAATTTAATCGAGTATGCGGTTGTACAGTCCAATAAATTAATTATAGTAAAATACATCTGCCAATTTTTGAAAATTGTGTTAATGGTGCTATTGTAACTTTTTTTTTATTTAATATAAAAAAATAGTCAAACATATATATATGTACATACATATGTACATAAGGGGCAAAATTTTTCAAGTGTACCCGCTCAAAAGTTTGATGTCACTGATTTCAAAGTAACTTTGTACGAGTATAAATGTTGTGTTATTTGTTCACAACATAATTGTGAAAGGTTGCAGATGTACAGTGGCTTAAACTTTTGTGAATGCAGGCTTAGGCTAAAATGTATAAATTATCAAACTTTTACATATGCACAAAAGTTTGAGCCACTGTACATCTGCAACCTTTCACAATTAACTCTCCACCAAAAAAATCGGTTACATCAAATTTTTGAGCGGGTACACTTTATAAATTTTGCCAATAAATTTACGAATAACTGCCATCTGGAAATCAAATAATGCTTGTTTATCGATTTTTTTTTTTTAATTTAATTACAAATTAAAGTATTTTTATGGTCAGTTTCATGTTTTTGCTGTTTTGCGTTTTCATCTTATTTTACCGAAACTATCCATTTTTTTCCCAATTTTTCCATAATCCTGAAACATGAACTATGTAATGGTTTTAAAATTTAAAAAATTTTTGAAAGTAAGTTTCTGAATAATGTAATTTGTAAGTTGAGTTGAGTTGAGTTGAGTTGAGTTGAGTTGAGTTGAGTTGAGTTGAGTTGAGTTGAGTTGAGTTGAGTTGAGTTGGGTTGAGTTGAGTTGAGTTGAGTTGAGTTGAGTTGAGTTGAGTTGAGTTGAGTTGAGTTGAGTTGAGTTGAGTTGAGTTGAGTTGAGGTGAGTTGAGTTGAGTTGAGTTGAGTTGAGTTGAGTTGATTCGAGTTGAGTTGAGTTGAGTTGAGTTGAGTTGAGTTGAGATGAAGTGAGGTAAGTTATGTTGAGATGAAGTGAGGTAAGTTATGTTGAGGTGAGTTGAGTTGAGGTGAGGTGTGTTTGCATACTACTTCACTATTCTCATGGGTAACGTTTCCACGCATGCGGAGTTTAGAATTTAACCGCCCCTAATAAAGTTTCAATTTTAAAATTTATTTGATTTGCTGTCGCTTGAAGCTTGTAATTTATTATACTAAAACTGAATGTGCTTTGAAAATGTATAAGCAAAACATTTAAAAACAAAAATTAATTATTGATAATTTATGATTTGATAACGCACGCATCTTTTTCTACCTTTATACCAAATTTTTTTTGTTTTGCTTCAGCGAACAGAAAACAGTTAGCATATAAACCAACTTTAGCTTAAAACCTTGCAAATGGCTCGAATTTTGGGCACAATTGCGAAAAACGTTAATTACAAACGGACTGAAATTAAATTAAAAGTCGCTTATCTTTTATCAAATTACATTTCCTTCAAACACTCATACGCTTAAAGAGAATCACAACGCTTTAGCATAAATTCAATTTAGAATACAAATTTTAGCCATTTTAATTAGTTAAACTTTATCTTACCTCCTTCAACATACAAATTAATATGTATAATGATCGCGAAAATAAATCTCGTATAAGTCTATAAAATACGAAACTAATTTGCGGAAATTTAAGCAAAGGCAACGCACAAATCTTGTGCTATAAAAACCAAAATACACTTTTGACATGAAATCTTCGAGCGATTGTCGCGATTAGCCAACAACGGTATTCTTGCGGCTACTACCGAAATCATGTAATTAATAATCCACTACGGCTTGTATGTTTTAATAGGATTAGTACATAACTGCGCATATATATGTAGATACATACCAAAAAAGCCAATTCGACTATATACATACAAGTACGTATCTTTGGCAGGTAGGAAATTATTTGACGTTTACACTATTTAGCTCAGTGTTTGGCCGAGCTTCTCCTAACAATTGTGGTTTAAGTTGTACCACCAATGGAGGTAGGACAGTTTCGAGCCGACCCCAAACGGCAGATGTATTTATGAGAAGCCTTTTCATGGCAGAAATAACCTCTTTACTAATGCATGCCAAGGGGCGACCGCTATTAGAAAAATATTTTTTAAGATTTAGATTCCACACGGCCCGGCTGAGATTCGAACCTTGGTCTCAGCGGCATACCAAGTTATTGCACGCTTCGCGACACACTCGGCCACAGCGGCCCCTTAAAATAAAGTTAAACTATTTATCTCTTTATAAAACTAAAAACAAAAAATCAAATGGCCAATAGTTAATGTTTTCCGAAAATACCTATAATCGTAACTGGATTATCCACATAGACCACCCAGCTGGTTGATGTCCTCGGCAGAGCGAAGGTTTACACCATCACCATGCAAGATATTCGATGGACGACTTAAGAAGAAAAAGTGAGCTATTGCGACGTCTATTAGAGAGGCATCCCGACCGAAGAGGAGGACGATCTGATTAAGGGTCGCTTCAATGAACTCTTCGACCGCACGTTCGAGTGCTGCCTTCGATACGATGTAAAAATCGTGCTTAGCAATTATACTGCAGTCGGTAAACTCAATCTCCTCGACCAAACCTCAGAAAACTGCCCGCTTTCGATGATTCCCGAAAAATAGTAGTCTTTAGCAAAATATTTCAGAATAAGAAAGTAATCGAGCTATGTGGATGTCTTTAGACGGAAAAAATCGTAACTAAATAGACAACGTCGTAATGGATGAAAGGCAAGCTTCGATCCGAGGAGCTAACATCGACTCGCCGTAGCCTAGCTCCGCAAACGGGTGCAACCCAAGCTATGCTGGAGCGATGTAGTAAGTTAAAGATAAAAGGGAGACGCACTTTTCATAAGAAGAGGAGGAAAGCAGGAATGCGTGTTCGTGATAAGTTTGAGATTATTGCCGACAAGAAAAACGCCCGAAAATTCTCTCAGAAGGTGCGACAGCCTGGGATATTTTTCAAGACCGGGCAAATTCCTGTTAAGCCGGCGACCTGGTGACTGACGTTCAGAACATACTTAAATTATGGAAGGAGCGGCCAGTTGGGAGAAGATGATGGGGTTCATCAATTAATGGCGAAAACAAACCTACAGTTACCAGACTGTGACGAAATTCGTAAAGCGATAACATAGCTTACGAAAAACAAGACCCGCGGAGACAGCACAGCCCTTCAAATATGGTGGTGAAGAGTTTGTTAATTGCATGCACCAGCTTATTTTCTACTCTCCAGAAAGAAGGGTGAACTTTCATAGTATCAGACTTCTTATTTTCACATACAAGGTTCTGTCGAGTTTCAAGGCTGACTTCGACAAACGAAATGTATTCAATTAGTTATAACAAGACTATCGCTAGTCAACACATTGAGCGCGGCGTAGTTGTGTTTCAGTGTATAGCTAAAATTTGCAGTGTATTTTGTCCTTTCAAGGGTCCATTTAAGCTAATAAAATTTTACCGAGCTCCTGAACTGTCAGCTGATTTGTAACGATATTTTTTTTTCATTCCTTTTGATATTTAGATCTTGAACTAAGAACTATTTAAATGAATAAACTAATATTATAATTCAAATTTGTTTTTAATCAGCAAAGGCAAAGGGGCATTTACAATATTTACTGAGCAAAAGGTTAATGCATTTGTTGTAAAATCCCGTTTAGAGTTTAAACTCAATAGTCTCACTTCACCAAAACAATTAAATAAAATAAAACTTAATCAGATTTTACCTTACAGTTCCAGCCAATATCAACATAAATAGGCAGTAGATTTGCAAATAGTGATAACAATCAAATTAAATATAACAGTACAAGCATCAACACTCATACCAAATTGTATTATGCAAATAATAATCGTTCCAGTTAAAAAAGGCAACGAAGCGCCATAATGCCGTCGTCAGCCGACACACACAATCTGACAAAGGTCTGAACGTAAAATAAGCGAAAGCGTTAAAGAAGCAAACAAATTTTTGAAAATGAACAAATAATCTTAGCGGCTTAAGTCACCTTTTCGTTTAGTTTAACGTAGCGTTAAATTTGATTGATTTCCTAGCTCTACGAGAGGTTGTTGATTTTTTTGTTTGTTTGTTTTGTAGCGGAGTTTAAGCTTTCGGTTGCTCGAATTTCTTTGAAAATTAAATTTTTTATCTTTTATCGCGTCATTGTTGCGCATAATTTAATTGTTTTTGTTTGTCTATAATTTAAATGGTGGGGTTCTATAATATAAATTATACATATTTATGTTGCTTATAATTTTTTCAGTAACATTCTTTGTAGTCTTTTGCAAGTGTCTAATAGAATGAACATTCTAGAAACCATACCGAAATGTTTTAAATACTTTAATTCGTTTCTAGTATCGCTACTGAAGTGAAAATCGGATAAAAAGCCTTGATACTAGGGATGTCAATGTTTGGGCATTTTATTGATCCCGGATTTTCAAAATCTAAAAACAAAACCCGGGAACAATCCCGGGATCCCGAATTTTACGAAGTTTTGTTTCGTAAAGTTTAATTTGTCAAAAAAAAGTTGACACACTTACAAAATAATTTATAATTCAAGTAATAATGATAAAAATAGTTTGTAAAACAAATGGAGGGACCTGCCGACTCCGAACGGCAGATGTATTTTATAATATATATTTTGATCAAATTGCAATCTTGAAGAAATTAAAGCCTTAAATGTGTTATCCTAAAACCTAGACCTAAATTTGTTGCATATAAAAATTAAATCTGCAGCACTTGTTGGTTAGAGATGTCAACAAAATGTTAGATACCGCCTTTAGGAAATAGACTTTATCGCACCTATAACAATAAATATAAATTCCTTTTACCAAACCTTCTAATAAACTTTATGCCTTTCGATTATTGGACACTTGCGAGCTGCTCGTTAAAACTTGATACAATTTATCTTGGAGACTTTCTGCCTTATCCACTTCAAGCACATTGTCGTTAGTTCTATTAACATCGCTGTCATAGTAAACCCCATTTTCTACTCGAGGAGCATATTCTCCAGCTTACTTATAATGGCAAATTCAAAACAAAGCCTTTAGTGAGTTAATAAGCCGTGTTATTTGTCGTATGGTGTTATGGTAATACAACAGTTGTAAACTTATTGTTTTTGTCCTCATGTTAAATTTTCTTATTTCAATACAACTCTGAAAGGTGTGTTACTTTTTTGTTTTAGTAGATCAGCTCTTTCTGTTTGAATCATTTGAGGTTTATTTTCGTTTTAAAAATGGCTATTAATTTCGATGTTTTCTGCAATTCCGGGATTTGAATAGACTGATCCCGGGATATTCGGGAGTTGAAAAAGGCCGGGATCCCGGTATTGGCATGCCTACTTGATACGTATTCCAACAAATAAATATTCAATTAAGAGCAAAATTCACCAGAGACCCATAAAAATTTTGGTCAGAAAAATAAAAACCCTTTTGATAATAATTAACAGTGAGAAAAAATCTTAAATTGATCGATGAGTATTATTTTAATTTTAATTGATTATTTCATATAATAATATGCTATTTTAAGGCAATGCTCCAGATATCTTGATCTGATGATAGAGAGGTGATAGACGCAGTTCATACAATTCCACACTGTCATTAACGGTTGCATCGGAAAGTTCTATGTGTTGCATGGCACACAGTGCAAGACTCTGTTGTCCTATCTATTCTATATACATATCGACACCTTTGCGCGAAATGATCGTATGTTACAAAAACCTAATTTTACAGGACAGCCATTTTTGTACTTTTCTCTGCTTTCGCTTGCAATATCAAAATGAAAATATACATGTGCTTAGATAATTAACTAATATAACTACACCTAAAAGTATTCCGGTGGAAAGATTCAAATTTTCCGACAAAACGCTATTTTTGGCACACACGATAATTTCATTCCCAACATTTCGTAGATGCGTGTGTAGAAAATGGCACTTACGATATCATTTGTCAGTGTTAGAAATAAATTGAAACAAAGATTTATTTGTGGTTGGTATATGTATTTGTTCATTATTTTTTATCTTAGAATGGTACAAAGTAATAAAATATGTAAGCAATATTTAACAGAAGCATGAATTCATTAAAAAAATTAAAAAAACCAATAATAATAATTTTTCTTCGCTTTCATTTAACACGTCTTTTTCGCGTACAGAATATTTTAAATACTCATGACGGTATGCTATTTTTTAAACATAGATTTTTCAAATCATTGAATTTTTGCAAAGAGATACACAAAGGTGAATTGTACAACTTTTGTAACTTAAAGGTAAAATTAAAGTTATTTATAGTTTTTTTAGTCGAATTGTCGGAATATCCGTAAATGAGTTCAATTGATTTTGATTTGAACAATAGCCATTTCTAATGCCGTTTTCATAAACGATGAAATTGTAGTAGGCGTACTTGCGTGAGTAAAAAAGGGTTATATTATTTCCGAACGGAGTATTCAAAACTTTTTGGAAATAGAAGCTGGCGCAAACAAAACTAGAAACATTTTTGCTTTCATTTTGATCTCTTAAAAAATTTGCCTTGGCATCATCTTTGTCTCTTATATGCATCCTATACTCACCGTTTATTAAAATTTTTTTTAATTAATAAAACACTCAATTTAATTGACATCAAACAACCAAAACATCACCACGTAATCATAATTACACATTAACAAGAACCACATCAAATCACTTTTAAGTTATATTATTAACTTTGGAGACTGATAGCATTATTAAGGCACTGTTTATTAATTTCTCTGTACATAATGTTTTACTTGGAGTGGTTCACAATAAATGATTACCTCAAACACATGATCCGAAAAAGAATGCATGCTAAATGCTTCTCTTCAACTTTAATATGGCTTTTTCTGTAAAATTAACGGTAAAACGAATAGAGGCAAAAAATAAAATAAAGCGAGCAATTCCCTTTACCTTCTAATTCAAACTTAGAAAGAAATATGTAGTAAATATTGTAACAACTACAATATGCAATATTTAATTCGCCTACATTTTTTTCAGGAGACGCCTCTTTGAATGAAGAACAAGATTGCATCAAAAACTCAATTTCGAAAAAAATTACATATACGATAATTTCGCGCAAAGGTGTCGATATATAAATGTGAAAATCTGTATGTTTGTGTTATTAAAACTTTTGAACCGCAGCACGGAATTACCTGAATATTTGCACAGTTATTAGTCTTTACCCCGGGATGGTTTACAAAAAATAAAATTTGTAAATAATTTGCCAGATCTCTAACAAATAAAAATAAAATTATTTTTGGTTGAACTACATTAAGACAACTTTTATTATTTTTGAAGAGAATTGCCATTTATAAAAAAATAAAAAGTAATATAAAATATTGGTAAGAGAGGTGCCACCTTTTTCAATTAATCGAAAATTTTAAATCAAAATATGCAATATGGGTACCAAATGAAAGAGCTTTAAAAAGCTATCATTTCCAAAATATTTTTTTTTAGTGTTGCCAACTGTTTAAAAAGTTAAATTCAATTCAACAGTAAGTCAAGTGAGATGTGAAAAAAACATAAAAGTACATACATACATACATACATACATATCAGCAGCAGCTATTAAGTAACTCACAATGATTTCACTGTGATGAAAATTCAAATATAAGAAAATGTTTATTTTTTTATTCTGTAGACGCACTTAAAATCGTTCAATTTATTCAAAGTTTGTGTATTACATAAGAATTGTGTTATTTCAATACAAGTTTCATATTTAAAAAAAATATATTTAACCGCTATTTGACTAATTGTCTTTTTCCTAACAACGTATACCTAGATATGTATATTCTGCTGCCACGCGGGCGAAGCCGGGAGTTTAGAGACTAATTATGCACCAAGTTCCTCGAAGTTGGTTAACAAATTTAATAATAGCGAGCGTTGCCAAAGTGCTACGCAGCTAAGTATTATTGTTTTTAATAATTATTGCATTAAAGAAATTTTAGAATAAAAAATTGATAATGTCCTTTACATGTCATGTTAAAACTCAAGGATTAGTCAAAAATTCATAGAAAAATTATACTTATTTCAAGTGATAAGGATTTATATTTTCTCCTTTGCAAAAGAAACAGATTCAAAACCTAGCAAGAATTTTCTAAAATTATTTATGTGACTTTTTTTTGTAAAGTGTTTGAAAGCACGCATATGTTCACTCTCCTCATGCTTTCTCAACAAAATTTTTTTTTTAGGTATCCTTAAAAGCAAATATCTTCGAGACTATAACAGATACAAAAAAAAAAAATTTTTTTAATTCCGAAAATTTCCCAGGGGAAATGGTATTTGAAGCAAAAATCTAAGACCAAGATTTTACCCTCTAACGTGCGCTAAAAGCCGAAAAAAGTACACTATGCGATGGTTAATAAGTTAAGCACCTCAATGTCAATTTGATTACACTATACACTTTTATGTTTTAGCTGTTGCTTTAGCGTTCAACGAGGTAGACTTCATATTTATTACACAAATATTCTCGTATTACTCCCAAGGCTCATACGAAGTCGTTCCCTAATTATAAGGTGATTTGCTTATCTCCTCGCAGACTTCTTCAACACAATACCTAAGCAGCTTTTACTCATTCCATTTTACCTAAAGTCGGGGGTGTAGCTTCATTTATTATGATCACTAAGACGCCCAACTTCCTATCTAGCAAATTTTTCTCTATTCGAGATAGTGTAGAATCTCAATATATGCTTATTGATAAATAATTTCCGAGAGCCTTGAGATATAAGCTGCCAATATTACCTACGGAATTTGCTCGCTCGTAAATGCTCAGGGGGATAGGAAGATTAACACCTCGAGAGTACGCAGGTTTTCATGCGGAATTTTATTTTTATTTGTATAGATTTGTTTTTGGTGAAAGAACTAGAAAAGACTAACTAAAGAAAAAAAATTTAACACTTCGCAGATTAAGGTATAGGGGATTGGCTCATAAAAATTAAGGAATTCGATTTCTGTATTCCAAGGTAGCGAAATGCCAAAAAAAGATACAGTCGATCTTCGCGGATTTTTTTAACGCGGTGTTTTCTACAATGTCCCATTGTTTCTTTTATACAGTTTTAATTTTGCACGCGCTATTGATGAACGATTGATGAATATTTTGTCGAGATTTTTAACCTGCTTTGGAGTGCTCCCGGAATTTTATATAAAAACGAACAGAAAGAGCAACCTCAGATGTTATAAACAGATTATTTTAAGAAATTAAATATGGATTTGTTTGTCGTTTAATATAATTTAGGTTATATGTGATCTCAATATGATTTTTTGTCGAAATCTAGTAACACAGAGGTTTTTTAATATATTTCAAAGCATAGCGAATATGTTCTTAAGTACTAAATTTATTTACTGCTCCAAATTTGTGTTTCGCGAAGAAACTTGGTTATTTTAACGCAAAATTTGCGCGGCTTTTCGCAAAATAGGAACGAATAAACCAATTTTAACTGAAATGTGATTTCTGGCCCTGTAAACCGCGTTAAAAAAAGCGATCGACTGTACATTATACGGCCAAGCAGACTTCGCTTAACAGTGCAGGGAGATAATCAGCGGTATCATTGGAAAATTTAACGATTAATCCAGTCTACGTATGAAGAATAAACTAAACAAACTATTCCCGTATTTTGATTTGAGTACAGAAAATGAGTGTTGTTGTCTTGCAGAGTTTTCATCTATGCATTGGATCTCTACCGAAATGTCATTCCAAGAACTTGTTTTTTGCCGAAAAGCCGCTTTAGAAGCCGTTGTAGTTATCAAAGAATGATAAACGATGTAAGCTCCACTGATCATAATCTCTTCTTTGTAGATTGACCAACAGCAAGAGAGTTAGGCACTGTAACGTAGGATGCTCTCGCCTGTTGGGATAGGATTGCTTTTAGACTGGTATCTCGAACTCTAAGAATAGTTCTGAGTTATAAACTTTCCATTTTTTTAGTCCGAATAAATGTGTTACGCTTTAGACCATGTTTACTCTTTCAGAATGTGTTCGCTTACAATTACTTAGGACACGACAAAATGAAAATAGTACTGAAAGGGTTGAAGGTACTTGAGAGTGTTATATTCTCATCATTGTTAATCTTTAAAGAAATTCTCATGTTTTTGTTAACCAATCTCTCAAAATTGATGAAAGTCCCCAAAGGGAAAATGGACGAAAATGGACCGCACACGTCACAATACCGAAGTGACGGTGATTTTATTTAAGAGATCTCATTATAAATCTATTTATTTAATGCGATCTATGTATATACATACATATATATTTACATGTGCATAGCAGATCTACAACAAAGCGACTACATAACTAAACCTTAGCACATCATTTTCAAAAACAAAAAAAACAAAAAAAAAACGCCAAGAGCCAAGCAAACCGCAACCGGTAAGCGATTCCAATGAAATGTGCTCTCGAATGTGCTCAAAATGTGGCATGCGATGCGATCGATTTTAAATTGAAAAATTCATTTTTATACCATTTTAAATGTGTTTTAATTAACATAATTAATTTGGAATGCATTTGTCGACCACACCGTACAACGGCCAACACGCACACCCCAAAACCACTTTGGCCGAGTTTATGTTGTTCATTCTTCTAACTTTATTGCTTTCGCTAGCTTGTTTTCTATTGATGGATGTCTGTGCGGTGCTTTTGGATTTCCGATGAAAACATTCGACACTAGCACATTACTACATACATACTTTCGAGGTGGTGTTGTTGTTGTTGTTGTAGAGCGATAGTGTTTCGAGCCATAAAATTAACCTAAAACAAGATTAAAATTGACTTATTGGGCGAGCGCCGTGTGTGTGGCTACATTTATTTAGTTAAAATTGACGCGCTGTAAACTCCGAATTAGGTCTTCTTCATGGCATTAGATATATGTATGTACACAAGTATTGACACCTTTTCATCAAATTCTAATGTGCTTTTAAGGTGTTCAAATTTGTATTTAAATTTGAAAATACGAGTATACCGAACATTTATTGTTTCAACTTTAAAACGATTGCATGTAGTGTAATATGAAACTGCTCGACAGAGGAGATTATTTTATTTTAAGAAAAGCGCTTTTGATTTAATGTTGAATTGATATGTATGCATTTACATGAAAATCTATCAAATTGTTGGACAGTGTTTTGAGTAAACTACAGATAGTCATTGTGTCTGGCATTATCACAGAATTAGAAAATTACAATTATAAAATCATTGATCGCCGAGTTGACCCGTTGAGACACGTAGACGCTCGAAGTTGCTGTGTAATGTTAGTAAATGTAGATAGCTTTGACGTCGTATTTTAAATACAGTTAGACCAAGAGCGAGACGAAAATCTGAAGAAGATTCGTGAGAAAATATTGGCGAGGAAAATAAAAGGCTTTTAATGTAAGTTGAATGTAAGTAGAATAAAAGAAGACGGAAATAGAATGTGGTCCATGTAATATGGAAGACAACTACTTGTAAGTACTTGTAAGTATGATGCACTTAAAATTTACTCCATCGAAATAGGTAACTGTCCGAATGTTATACACTCATATTTTAGTGATCCTATTAACGAAATATATACTCTATTTTTAGATGAAAGTCTATCTCTGTTTCAGAACGCTATTTTAATTATGGAAGCAGATAAAATAATTGCAACTGAAATTTCTTATACATATTTACATAGATTTACTACAATAACTAAAAAATCGAAGACAGGAAAATTATGTTCCGTTTGCTGCAAAGCAAAGATGGTTAAAATTTCGACGGGAATTTCCAAACTCTGAAGGAGACGTTTTTTAAAGGAAATGTATTGCTATTCTATGACAAAGCAATTTTTGATGAAATCGGAATAGTGAATAAGATTATAAGTTCTGAGAAAGGCACAGGAAAATGGGAAGCGTTATCATGTGTAGACCGTTAGCTTCGAGTCGCAGATATAGTTGAACTGGCAAATGTTTGGAATGTAATGAAAATAGTGGAGTTTACTTTGTGTATCCCAGGAACATCTGCCGCAGTTGAACGAACTTTTTCGCTAGTGAAGCATCAATGGTCGCAAAAACGAGGTCGATTGCGCATTTCGGTTATTGTTGAATTACTAAACATCCAAATAAACTGGTGAAAAAGATATAAGTTTGATAAAAACACGGTCCCTTTTAACACCACGTACCTAAAAATTTCTTGTTTCCATTTGTTTATTTAACTGAATGAATTATTATATTTTCTAATGTGATGAAATAACTTATATAAACTATGAAATCTGTTGTTTTTAGAAACAAATACACGCATTTTGTTTGTTTTACTAAAACTGAATTTTAATTCTAATTTGACCAGCGTTAGGCATTTCTTCGAAAAAATTATGGCAAGCGTAGCTGTAAGGAAAAAACCTTTTCTATGAATAAGATTTTGCTTGCTCTGACTGAGATTCGAACGTCGAACTCAGCGGCATATCAAGTTAAGCACGGACCGCTACCAACTCGACCACGCTTTCATAAAAATCCTTAAAAATTATATCAATACTCGGAAGGGCACTGGCACTCTTAATAAATATTTTAGTCCCTACATACAGTCAACCGAGACAAAAGAATTTGGATTTCGGCATACGCTTCACTTCTTTGAAGACCAATTGGAATCTATTAAATCGTAATACAGTTCACGGTACAGTGGTGGTAAGGTCTTCGCAGTCAAACTGGCTAATGGAATGAGACAAAAGAGCAGTGGCCGGCACGCCATAGAACAATTTTTCAAGAGCATTCCACACATATTCATACAGGCTAACTTAATATTCATGGCTTGTGTTTTTGGACGCAAGCACGCAAGATTTTTAACCACGTCCACCCGAAATTGATTTGCGTGCGTTTACTTTACAGAGTTGCATGGCTGTCAAATTCGTTTGAGAACAATACAAGGTGGAAGTTTTCAGCGTTAGTTCAATTTATTTACTTGGTTTAAATATTTGCTTTACCTTATGTTACATATTAATTTTTATTTAAACATTAAATATTGAAGAGCTTCAACACAGGAACTTATTAACAAGTTTGCCAATTGATTTGTTTCCTCTTTTATATTTTATAAGCAATAATAATCATAAAAATCATAATCCATAATCAGTTCCAAACAGTGTACAAATTTATAATAAGTTTTCATTCAAAGCTTTTTGATAATTTTTTTGCTCATCCAAACAAAAAAATCCGTGTTCATTATATTTAAGACAATGCACATCACCCTCAACGGTGGGATAAACGTCAAATCGAAATGTCACGCAAAATGAAAATTGGAAATTGAGTTAGCTCTTGGCGCACGCCGTTCAATTACGGTTGCTCACAAGTTGTATGAGCATGGGACATTTTTGACAGAAAATTGCCGGAGTGCGTAAATATTAGGTTAGGCTGGTACGCTCTAATGTTTAGTAGTTTGCGAGACAGCAACGAATCAACATCAGGCATTGATGCTCCGATCTGCTTCTCAAATGCAAGAGAAATATTTTATGGCTATAAGACATTTTGGTAAACAAGAAAACCAATTAATCACTCCAAGTATTCTCGTCTTAGGCGTCGAGCAGAGAGTTAAATTCGTCGACAGAGTAATTTATAGAAAAATTAAACTTATACGGCCCCCGAATCCTAAATAAAATCGCAGCTAAAAAATATTAGTAGACATCTTGTAAGAAATTATTTGATAAAATTAAAAAAAAATATTCGAAAATTGTTTGATGGAATTTTTCAATCGTAAAATAATTTATATTTGAACGAACATTTAATTTGAAATTTGCAATTAAAATTAAAAGTATGTACGAAGAAATATCTTTTTAATCTAAACTAAAACTGAAACTTCACTTATTTTCACTCTGAAATGCAGTTTTTTTTTTGTAAAAAATATTAATTATTTATTGAGTTTTACGTGTTTCATTATAAATAATAACTTGTTTTATTTAAATTTTTTTCAACAAAAATAGTGGACATACATATGTACATATTTTGGGCTTTTCTCTTTTATCGGTAATAAAACACATCTCTGGGCTTTACTTTGACTCTCAGAAATAAAGTTTCATTTTTACTCTAAAATATTAATATTTGTTGATATTTTATTTTAACTCTCATATTAATTATTATTTCGGATCAAAAAAAAAAACCAAACACAAGAAAAAAAAATTTATTTTTTTGAAAAAAAAAAATACCTTTACATTTCACTATCTTGTACTCGTATGAGCAACTAAAAAAATTTGGTAAAAAAAATTTAAAACGAAGCAAATTTATTTAAATTTTTTTCAATATATGTACGTATGAAAGCTTTCAGATTTTTCCAATGAAAATTTAGCATTATTTTCCATTTCAGTTAAAAATGGATATGTTCCTTTTTTTATTTTATTAGACAATATCAGGGCATGTTATCTATAAACATATACAAGAAATATAAAGTATAATATTAGCTTTTCAAATAAATTAAATTAAAATGAATTGAGTTTGTTTAATTTTATTAACCTGGTTTTTCAGTTTTTCGTTGAATGTTCTACGATGCTCAATGTTAAGATGTACGGCGAACCTTTCAAAGGTTCAAGTGCTTCTTTCTAAGTGGTTCAAACCACTGGACCGCATAAGAGCAAGCGACACAAAGTTGGACGTGTAAAAAACAGCTGTGTCCGTTTTACGGATTAATCGGAACTAAAAGTGCCGGTTAAGACAATTCATCAAATAAGTAAAGCTAAATTGTAGTTTACCGTCGGTAATTTAATTTAGACATTGAGCTACCGACCCTTTGTGTTTTATTCTGCTAGTTGTAAAACGTCATATCAAAAGAAAAGTTTATATCTATCTTTTTAAATTAAATGGAAAATAATTAAGAATAAGTGTTATAGGTGGTTTGAAATTGATATTGCCTGCTCGACATCCCCTTAAGATTTCAGTTAAAATTTTTTTTTTACTTCATCACTTTCGAAACGCAGAGCTAATCTTCGAATAGGAGACCTTAAAGGAGATCGTTAATTTCCTCAGCTTGTTTCCCGACGTCTGGATAGCAGTTGGCATTAATCTAAAGCAGTTCTGGAAAATATATGGATGCGATTTTTCTTCCACATATGCTGACAGAGTTAACTTGTTTTTGGAACGCTCAATTATATTCTCACTATCAACTTCGGCTGTCAGGACTGGAATAATTCGACTTCAATACAACAGTTAGTGGCTGTATAATTGAAATAGATTTTAAAGGCTGTCGTCCTTCAGCTTCACCTAGCCTTTTTTAAGTTTCTATACAAAATCAATCTCTGCGTTATGCTATAATAAATATTGTAAGATTGTTGCGGGTTACGATAGCGAGCGATTTTATTTAAAGCCAAATGAAAACTTTTATTTAATATAAATTAAATTATTCAACAACCTCGACTTTATAAAAAATGGAATTTTTTTTTTACTATACACCACAGACTATTGTCGTAGTTAATCTCCATTCTGATCGATATATCACTACGGTACTGTACTTAATGACACGGATCAAGATTTTGCATAGAGCTACTAGTAGAAATTTTAAAATGAAAAATCTAATGGTGCAAAAATATATGCATTTTCTTAATATTTCGGCTCTAGCCAGCATCTTTTTGTTGACTTCAAATCCGCTTTCGACAGCACAAGAAGGAGTTGCCTTTATGCCGCAATATCTGAATTTGGTATTCCCGCAATACTAATACAGCTATGGAATATGACTTTGAGCAACACAACCAGCTCCGCCGAATTGGGAACGACCTTTCCGAGCCGTTTGATACCAAACAAGGTTTCAGGCAGCGTGACCCTTTGTCGCGCAACTTCTTTAACCTGATGCTGGAGAAGATAATTCGAGTCGCAGAACTAAATCGGTCAGGCGCCATCTTTTATAAGAGTGTGCAGTTGCTGGTGTACGCCAACGACATTGACATCAACGGCCTTAACAACCGCGCAGTTAGTTCTGCCTTTCCCAAACAGGATAGAGAAGCAACGCGAAGGGATTTGGGGGTGAATAAGGGCAAGACGAAGTATGTCCTGTTATCAAATAAACAGTCGGCACATTCACGACTGGGATCTAACATCACTGTAGACAGTTATAACTTTGAAAACGTAGAGGGCTTCATTTACTTAGGAACCAGCATTAACATCAATAATAATGTCAGCCTCCAAAACCAACGGTGGATCTCTCTTGCGAACAAGCGCTACTTCGGACTGAGTAGGCAATTGCACAGTAAAGTCCTCTCTCGACTGACAAACACCACACTCTATAAGTCTCTCAATATGCCAGTCCTATTGTATGGCGCAGGAGCTTGGACGATGACAAGATCAGATGAGAGGGCTCTTGGAGTGTTCCTGGGAAAATTCTGTGAAAGATTTTTGGACGACGAATACCGCGTACGATGGAACGATGAGCTGTATGAGCTTTACAAGGACGTAGACATAGTGCAGCGGATTAAGAACCAGCGGCTTCGCTGGCTAGGCTACGTCGTACGAATGGATGAAATAGTCCTGAAGGTTTTTGATGCGGTACCCGCTGATGGTGGCAGATGAAAGTGAAGACCTCTTCTGCGTTGGAAAGACCAATTGGAAAAAGACTTGGCTGTACTTGAGATTTCGAATTGGCGTCAGTTGGCAAGAAATAGTGGAAAGCTGGCGTGCTTTGTTTACCTCGGCTAAAATCGCTTAGGTGGTTCTCCCGCCAATTAAGTAAGCAAGTTAGTAAGCTGCATCTATAAATTTCAATCACACCGGACTATAAAGGTTCTCGGCATAGCTCAATTCCTTCGCCGCCTATTGCAAATATATTTTTGGTGAGCTATTTTTTTCATGTGCTTTCCACTTATTTATAATTCGCCCTTAGCGGCATCTAACGTGTAAATTTTTTGAACACATAATTATATTATGCAAATTATTTGAATTAACTCGATTTAGCGTCAGCTGCCGAATTTTCTGGAAGCCGATAATTTATAATAGAACAAATTTGTTTAAACAAAAAGCATTCACACCCATTCTATTGCTTAAATAAAAATTCAAATAATCGAAGAAAGTTCAACTTCTGAGAATTTCGCCGCTTACGCACATTAATCATTAAATAGTAACTGAATATTCTATATATCATTTAAATATATGCCAGATAATTTGAAAATTATGGGATTCGTTTTGGCGAAACTTCTCCGCTTTCAAGCACCCAACTCCGAAAACAAAACGCTTTACCATTTTGCATTCACCCATTTAAGTATTTACATACATAAATATACGAATACAGCTACACTCACTTCGCAACTCATACCAAAAACAAAAAAGCAACCAATAAATACAAGGTGGATCATATGGAGATGCGCCTGCTGATCAGAACAGATAACACATGACATTAAAGTTCGGCTCTTAACACACACAGCGCCACATACATACATACAAGTGCATGAAGTGCTAATGATAAATGTTGACCACCTTTGGGTCTGTCTTGGCTGATTACCCCCACCGAAGCCAAATTCACGGGGACACAACTGAAACAAAAGCCAGAAAATTAATAGTGTGAATGAAAATATAAAACATTGCGTACCGCGAACGTACAAGAAAGATGACAAGAACGAAGGAGGGTTGACATGGGAGAGTGAGAACGAGAATGGGAAGCCAAACTAAGAAGCACAACCAAAAAATAAATACAAGCGAAAGAGAAAGAGAGACGTTGCCTTATGAAACTGTAAAACTGTGCATTGCAACGATGGCACCCCATCTCCCCTTCGCTCTCACAAATCCCAAACTTAAAGGTTATCGATTCAGTAGAACGAACCGAACTGTAAAGATCGTATCAGATTACGAAAGCGCATGCAAGAGTATGTGAACGGTTTGGCGGCGACAATCGGCGGCCGGTTGAGTTGAGTTAGTAGTTCGGAAATTTGTCAAAATGTCAACGAGAATTTAGTGAACAAACAAACGACAGTCAGCGGCCACCACCAGATGGAGGTACTACTTAAATATTTACATACATACATACATATGTGTACGACGCAAGAACGCAAGCGCACAAAACTGGATCGCCCAACAACGCGGAGAGTCAATACATTTTTAAAGGCAGCGAAGTTAGTAGCCGGTAAGTTATTTGGTGGCTCTAAAATGCGCCACTGGAGTCGAGCATAAGTCACCGTCATCAATTTCGCTGACATTAAGCACGTAACTTTGTAAAACACACCATTAGCAGTTAATAAACATTAGTCATGCTCAATTTGGAGATGATTTAGTGAGTGTAATTAAAATTTTAAACTGAAGTTAGCTCGTACATGCGTGTTTTGATGCCACGTTTTCCACGGAAATCGGCATGTATAAGGACAAAGTAAGCGCAACATTTAAATACTTTATGAGAATCTCAAAGGTACATATTTTATAAATCAATACAAGTTAGTTGTGTTACTTCAGCAAGTTTCAACATTTGCATTGGTATGCACTAAAAACTAGACAAAATAATGTTATATTGCTTATGTATGTAGCAGCGTTAACTTATGGCTCCGAGCTATGGAAAAATCATATTAATCAATCGAGATACATATGTATGCATTACCCATCTGTGCTGATGTCAGTACAGAAACCTCTTTTAGCTTAACTTAAATTAAATGTCGAAGGAGATGTACTTACAAGTCTAAACATACACACAAATGTAATGGATGGGAAATTGGTTCCCATTAAAATAAGTATTCTCGTGTTCAACATGTTGATGTTAAAGATTTATAGAGTAGGAAAAGTCAGATGAGAATCTCTATACATTAAAGTTAGCCAAAGGTATAGAGTTTATGTCTGGCACTTACTCACTTGTCGCAAAAGCAGCTTAAGAATATATTGATTGGATTGGATGGGATTACGGTAGGCCAGAGGACTTCAAGTTTTCCAAGCACTCACGCAAAGTTTTCCGCTTGTATATAAAACCTGAAGAATTTGCTCCTTGACAAACCTACGAGACTCCTTGCCGCACCATCGCAGCTTGTCGGATGAGTGAGAATGTTTCTTTTCTCTTCTCAGTGTAGCTCATCCAAATATTAGCCATCTAGACTGAAGATAGCCCGACAAAGAAAATGCTTGTCCTAATATCCTTGTCCTCTAAACAAGACCTGAACAGCAGATCGCCAAAAGTTGAGGACGGCAATCAGCATCATTGATACATTCTCGTATTTCAAGCTCTTCGAACTCTTGTAGACTCTCTCTTTTCTTGTCTTGAAAAGTGCGTGATGGTGTGTTGTTTAGCGGTGGAAGGAAGAGAATGAGAAGGATGAGTAATAGGATTTGAAATTATATTTTTGTTGTATATTCCTCTTAGTGGTCTGAACCTCAGAAAATATAAAATCATAGAAAACAATTATTCTAATAGCGCTCGCTCCTCAGCTATACGGGGAATGCTACAAATAACTATTATTATATCCTGAAACTAGATGATACCGACTATCGTGTTTCGAGCTTCGGCGAAGTCTATAACACGTAGGCTGCCCGCCATTGTCCTCAACCTTACCAAACTGGATAGAGATGTAAATCGATTGAGTCTGGAGGTGAATGAAGACAATACGAAGTGTCTGCTGTCTCTAGTTGTTAGCCAACATATTCAAATATTGACACTGAGAAGACTGTTGCGTACTAAGGAACCAATAACCTTGAATTTTAGGAAAATCTTTCTTTCTTGCCAAGTGCTACTGCGGACTGGGTAAACATATGAAAATTTAAGTACCTTCTTGGGCAATATTCAACTAGTGCTGCGTATTAAAATTTATCGGCTCTGTTCCCTAAACCATATATTGGGATGTGGAGCCCGCTGGCTTTGTCCTCTGTATTGGAAAGACTGAGCAGAAAATGGCGACAGCTGGCGTGAGGCAGGAAAAACTGTGCTTATTCGTGCTCGGCTAAAATCGCCTAGGTGGCTATAGCTCATAATAAGTCAATAAGTATTTGTTAAAGATTTTGATCAAGTGATGTACAAATGTAATCAAGCGCCGGTCAACATCGATCTGATACTTTCTTGTTGGGAACTGTCTATATAGCGTAAGAATTAATGACGGCCTACAATAAAATGTGGAGCCGCCATCTCTCCGAAAGAAGGCACCTCCGACAGTCTTCACCCTTTTTTCAACGCAATAAAAACGGTTTTCGCTAGAAACACAAAACGTTCGGTCTCAATTACTCCATTCAGTCGCGGAGACGTTGTTCGCTTGACGCACGTTTTTTTTTTAATTTTTGTTCGGAGTCGTAAAAGGTGAGAGTTTGTTAAACTCTAAGAATATTATATCTTTAGTAGTTATTTATTGAGATAGAACATAGCAGGTGCCCTAGTGTGCATTAAGATATCGGCAAAAACACCGGAATAATTCATTAAATTCAAAGCTACTATTGCATTGTTTCAAAAAGAGAGTTCTAAAGTGTCGCGATACTCGAGAAAGTAAATATCCCAGAAATGTAACGACGATGAAAGAATAAAAGTCATTTAATTATTATTATAGTAAGATACAAATTTTTTAATAAATCTATATCTATTATTTTATGACTTCTATTATTAAAGAATTTTTATAATAAATATTTAATATTTTTAAGTATTTTATTTTGTTTTTTATTTTGAGACAAGTTCGAGACTAACTGGTCTTAAACTAATCCCCAGCAAGTTCCGAAATTTTGCCTAAAAAGTCTCGAACTGGTCTTGCACCAGCCCCGATCGAGTTCAAAAATGATGCAAAAAATTCCTAACTTGTTCCGAACCAGTCACATCTTTCAGGACTTGAAATTTTTTCTTCCTCATAATAATTATTACGAGAAGAATTTTGTATATTACTCATTATTTTTTTTTCGCTTATAAGTAATAGGAAAAGACTTTAATAATATACATAAGTCTGAAAATAATACTTATCAAGGAATTTAAATATTTTTTATCGAAATTCGAACAAAGTGGTTTTTCTTTTATGTGGATCTACATAAATACTTACAAAGTCTCCACTGTGTCTGAATTCTTTAAATGTGTGACAATAGTAAAACTCTCTAGTGTAAAGTCTCTCCTAACCACATCCACATTTTCCTAGCTCACATCATTTATTGAAGACTCTCTTGCAGCTTTTCAAAACGGATATCAATTAACGCAACCAAGACCGACTTGTCGAAAGTTTCTGATTAAGTTTCACGCAACATTTTTTTTTCGATAACAAATAGTGTTAATTTAAGTTTTTGTTAGACAAGTAGTTCGGAGTATCTCCCTGTTGAAACATTGGTGTTTCTGTAGTAACTTATCTAACGTTTCAGGGATGGCGACCATTACATACTGGTGTCTACATCTGCATAGTGGAGTGTGTAGCTGCAGAGAAGGTATGTCCTCGTTTCTTAGTAATTCCTCCAAGTTCGACATTCATCCGCGCAGTGTCCATCCATGTTCATGCGACCACAAATCCCAAATGCGGTAAAGTGTGTTCTGTTTGTTCATCTCATTACAGTAAAAAGAGCTCTGAGCTCTAATTGGAGCTTGAATATTTTCAAAAGATATTGGTATCGGTAACAAACACCTCAGTGTCCTCCTTTATGTTCGAAATGTCAGCATGTAAAACGATACAGTGATTTGGTAAACGAAACATTTGTTAAAAAAAAAAATGTGTTCCGCGGCGAAATTCCACCTTCGACTCTACAATGAATTAAAGTGCAATCTTTATAGATGACTGTACTATCCTCTTCCTTCAGTTCTGCTGATATTTTCAATAAAAAAGTGGCCCTCTGAAACCGAGTCCGGTGCACAACCATTCATAATATGCGGAAGAAAACTGAAATTATTTAATGCAAGATATCCTCCTTAAACGAAGAGCAACAATATTCGATGCCTTTTGCAGTCCTAGCTCTAATAGTAGTAGATCCTTAATTTTCCCCCAAAAGCCAAAATCGGAGTGGTCATGAGCGCTACGCTAATCCAGTTCTTGTTGGACCCTTGGCGACTATTGAGGTGAGTAGTGGCAGCTAATCACTTATTATTCTTTATTCATCAGGACTTAGATCTTAGATCTTTCAACATAATTTCCAAAGAAAAATGCGTTCCTTTCAAATCACCGATTGGGTATTTGCAAAACCTTAACAATGTATGTGCATACATATGTAAAAGTATTTGAAAAAAAGAAAAAATTTGAAATTCCATAGCGAACTATTAAAATAAATTCGTACACGAGCGACAATGAAAGTGCAACCGCATGTGTTGAGGTTTTAAACATCAACAATTCACACAGTAAAAATATTTCAATTTTAATTATGCGCACATTTTATAGAGGTAATTCATTACAGGCGTTGCCTGCTGCCGATCTACCAAGAAACACTATCTCAGAGACACATACACACATTCATACATACATACATGCACACATACAAATGTACATATACGAGTCGTAACATAACTGGGCACTGGTAGAGAATGTAGGAGCCAGCGTAGACAAATTAACAGGACAGCGAAACTGCGGCGAGCATACATACATACATTCATACAAAGATATAACTCGCATGTAGACCATAAACGCATGAAGGATGTTAACGACAAAACTCGCGATGCCAACTAGTACTACCGTCCGTTAACAACGATATAAAATATGAGCGTACAAAACATTCCATTCCCATATGGCACAGGCGCTAATTGTTGGACTAGTGAAACATAGATACGAGTGCATGTGAATGTAGGTGTGTTTGCACATAAAAGCGATCGCAAAAGTGAGCCAAACATTGGTAGAATGTGTGAAGCGTTAAGCGGCATAAAGTCTGTAACAAACTATTACAGCCAAAACACGATCGCGTTCATTACACATTTGAGTACTGGAGCGCAGCTTTGAAAGCTGAAAGCTGAGGCCACCACAGATATTTTGTTGTGATTGTGGAGAGTAAGAAATTTGTTAGAGCGGCCTTAGAGTTAAGCAAATACAGTGGCTTATTTGGTATATTTATCTTGGCATGAATGGAATGGATTAGATACTTGAGTTCTTTCTGCCGGCAGAGTCGTTCTAATGACGTTGTTGATAAGTTCTCCCTCACCAAGACTGTATGATATTTTATTGTTGTTGTAATAACATAACATACACAGTACAACATTTTTCAATTCATTGATTGCCAACTCGAAATCGAAATATGATCGAGGGTTTTTCCGAACAATGTTGTGCATATGTCGAGCAAATTTTTGAAATTCATACCTTTACTCAATTGCGAATAAAAGCGAAACGCGTGCATCGATTTTCATGATCTTTGTCTCATTTTGCTCATAGGTTATGTGACTTTGCGAAAAAGTAACTAGACTTGAAACTTATTTCCGTTTTGTATTTTTTATGAATTAAAAAAAAAAAAAAAAAAATTTTCTTCATGCGCTTATTTTTATCTTGGAAACTGTTGCTTGTAGAGGAAAACAATATATGGACAGGGAATTGTAATTCTAAATTTTTTAAAATTTATTTCAACTAAATCGGGCTAGTGGCTGTCGAGCTATGTCAAGCAACAGGGCCTAAAAAGTGATAAATTCCCCTATACGATAGTATTAACTTCAAATCGATATTAAAAATATTTTGGCAGGTAAGAAGACAAATCGAATGATGCAGAAATTATTATTTTTGGGTATAATTTCACATACAGTTCTCAGAATTGAGTTGGCAAATCATGTGTTGTACTGTGATATTGTCTAGTTTTGATAGATGTCGCAGAAGTGACAGTTTTTGAGTTCTAGTAGATCTCGTAACGTATGTCCAATTGTAGTAGATTGATTTTTTTTTAACTGAGATTTATTATATTCTGTAGTTATTGTTCTTTCTATTTAAAACGTCTCCAAGTCGGTGTCTTCAACAAACGTGAAATCAGCGTAATGCTATGAAGAAAATCTACTTTAGAAAACTGTGATAAAAATATTTCAAACAGAGGAGCCATCAATGGTTCGTAATTTATAAACAAGGTATTTCAAATCAAACGAGGAAGACAAAAGCATTAATAACCGTGAGGCTTCAAGGATAACAAACAATCAATCAAATATTTAGAGGTTACTATCGGCAGGCATCTAAACTTTAAAACACACATTGAGTATGCAACAAAAAAAAAGGATCAAATGTTCAGACATGTTTGCCAAGAATTATGCCAAATATCCATGGACCTTAGCAGAGTGGATGAATTATGTTAAGAAGAGTAATTAGCTCAGTCTTACTGTACAGCGCCCGAACTTCTGCTCATGCTGTGCGCAATAAACTCTAGGCGAGCGAACTAGCTGCGGATACCGTGTAATATCGCCAAAGCGACATATTTCGTAATTGCCGGCCTGGTTTCGATAGATATTGCCGCAAATGAGTTAAACAAAAATTGTAAGAGATGATGAGTCAGAAAAGAGTTAGGTTAGGTTGGACCCACATGCTCATCAGAAATATTTAAAAACTCGGTTTCCCGTTTTGTCCTATTTTCTTAAATACTGACGAAATACGAAAAATGAAGACAGCAAATGAGTACGAATAGAGAGCCTATTGGCTAAGAAGCCCCCCAAGGTAGCAGTTTGAATGGCAGTTCCTCGGGGAAAGTGGTTTATGGGGAGATTTTACTTCAAAAATGTAGCTAAGAGGCTGCTAGTCCGGTAAAACAGTACTCATAAGAGTCATAAGAGTCAAATAAACAAGCGCAAAAGGATTTGCGACGTGCGTAAAATTAGCACGTTCCGTGCCTATTTTGGATTATATCCAGATATGCAAAAGTTTCTATTATATTTTATCCAGATCCTCACTAGACCAAAGTGATGCAATTTTTACGAACCAGCTAGAGTTTCTCATTAAAATAGGAAGCGTGTTCTATTGTAAACGTCTCGATGAGGTCTTTAAGTTCATAGCGATGCGTAAGTGAAGAAGTGTGAATGTATGCTGTCCTCAGAAAAACACAGCATTGCTAGACTGTAAGTTATAGCTGGAGTAGGAAACTTTTCACCTCACCGCGAGATCTTTTCGAGTCCATGTTGGCGCAGACTACTCTTAATGCCACAGCGCTGAATTCGGCGACAAATTTTGGTGATGCAACCTTCTGTAGTCGCTATCGTCGAGTATGTGGCGGTGCTTACCATAGTCTATAACTGGCCTTAGCGCTGAGTTCCGGAATCGAATCTCAGACAAGTAAAATAAGAAACTCAACTTTCAACTGAAAGGCGACTAGTAATTTGTGTTATTAACGTACTTTTAAACATGATCGAAGCGATTCGATTGCCAATTCAGATTCAAGTGGTTATTCGTGTAACAACTGGGCCTAGGTATTGCTTTGTTTTTCGCCTTTTGTTCCAGAGGCGTATAGCTGAATTTATACGTGATCAATTAACGTTAAAGTTTAATGTTTTCAGCTTGATCCTCGGTTTGTGTTTTGATGCTCAGAGTTTAATCGCATTTTACTTTGTAGTAATGGTATCCCGTCTCATGTTTCAACTTTTTTTTAAAAGACCATACAGCAGTAATTGTTGCAGTCCCGGTATTCTAATTGAAAAGAATAGTTTATGTTTTGAAGTTGTTCAAGGAAAATATTCACATCTAGCTCCACTGCATTTGTACCACGCTGCGAAGACGGTGTTTTCGTCACTTAACGCCAACGATGGCAATAAAAACACTGGCTTAAACGCATCTACTGTGGTGAGTCAAAACAAAGCCGAGAGAGGCAGAGAGTAATCACTTGCGTACTTGAGCGTAAGCGAATGCGTCTATGTTGCTGAGCACGACAGCAGATCGACGTTTAACAAATTACCAACACATTGGATACGCTCGGGTCGACGCTGGAGCCAACAAAGCAGCGAACGTGGGAAGAACTGATGGATGCTGTGCTTGGCAGCAAGGAGGGGCGTGTAGTTGGTAGTAGCGATTTAGTGTTGTGTTGACAACATTTAACGTTAGCACTGTTGACGCGTTTTATGGGCATTATCGTTGTTGCTGTTGCTCCTTTTATTGTGTAAGCGTTGTGTTTTTTTTGTTTGTTTTGTTTTAAGCCACAATCATGATCGTGGCAGCGGCGCTTCAAGAACACGTCCGTCCTCTTAGCCAACAAGTGACAACAGCAACAGCAAGTGCAGTGCTGAGCTGAGAGGCTTTGTTTACTTGTGAACGCGTTCAAGTGCTCATTGGCTCGACGGTGGCGATAGGTTTTTTTTTCTTTTTTTTTGTTCGGACTTTTTGTGAGTTGATGTCAGACATCGGTTAACGGCAATGCAACATAACGTATTTTGACGTGCAGCATGACTGTTCGATGCGGATAAAAACGGGCGTTCGTCGGCTTTTAAGTGATTTGTGAATTTTGTCGTCAACATAAAGACGCTGAAAAAGAAAAACAAAAACTACTAAACTTCATTGAGTTGTGTTAAATAAATAAATTTAAAAAAATCGAATACGCGTGCCGCGTGGTAATGAACGATATTAGAATGGGCTTCAAGCATACGATGTTGCAACGCCTACAAAACTATGAAGTGTGTCCCGCGAAATCTGTGCCGAGCAGCAATAATTCGGAATCGGGAGACGAGCAAACGCAACAGATCGCACATGTTACGGACTTTAGCATCAGTCGTATACTGAGCGATGATGCGCAACTAAAAAAGTCAATAAGCATTTGCAAGGATTCTACCAAAACACTGACGGTCAGCAAGAAATCGAATACGCCAGCGCTTGCGACTACCGACATTTTGGACCTGTCAAAATCCTCTCCCGTCGCAGTGCAGCCAGCGCCAACGGCGCCTGCGCCACGTCCACCCGCTTATCCCACGCCCACCTACCAGGGTTTTCATCCCGATTTCCTAGCCGCCGCTGCAGCAGCTAATGCAACAAAATTGTATGCACAATTTTTTCCGCACATGTTTGCCTCATATGCTTTGCCTAATTTTAATGTGTCCACACCGACGGCACCCTACCAGAAGCGTTACTTCGCGCCGTACGTCCTTAACGCAGCGTCGGCGATCCCCACACCCGCCGCTCAACACGGCAGCTCCCGCGTGTCGTCATTGCCGAACCACTTGAATCAAACACTGTCAGCTTCAACGCCTAAAACGGTTTATCCGCGTGCAAGTTGTACAGACTGTTTCGATTACTACAAACAATACCCCGCCTTCAAGTCTGCTGTGCCGTCGGTACCCACATCGCCCTCGTCTTCGACATCATCCACTTGTCACTCGTCGTTTAGCGCGAATTATTTGAAAACGAAGTCTTCCACCGAACTGCTGCTAAATTCATCAACGATCGCTTTGACCACAGTGTCGAATTTTAACTTTGCCGCGAAAACGACGAAATTATGTGCAAACAGTCCAGCCTCGGTGTCGGCGTTGAATGCCGAAGAAATCAGCTATAAATGTTTTATTTGCGATAAAGTTTTCGGCTGCTCGCAAACATTGCAGGTGAGTGTGTTAGATTTCTGAAAATCAGATATGGAAACAAATAGGGATTCCAATGGAAAGTGATAACCGTTTTGTGTCCTTAAATGTTTTGTACGAAGTTGGGAAGCAATTGCTGATCCTCTCCTTGGAAAGCAGCAAAGTTTCGAAGTCAATTTTCGGTTCTGTAAGAACCGTCTTCGAATCCTTGGCAGGGATATTCAGTTTTTCTGACTTATTTTTCTGGTTTTTCTGAAACTATTTTTCAATTCTTCTAAACCGTTTTCTGTGTCCCTTTGAAATAGCTTTCGGTATTTTTAGAACCGTTTTTCTTTTATTGTAAGAGCCGGTTTTTCGGATCTAATTCTACGATCGTGTGTCTCAATATATCGAGTTCTAATAATAATTGGTATACATATATTTTTTTATTTAATTTTTTTTTCAAAAACGTCGTTATTTTTTATCGATATTTTTCAATTAAAAATAACAGTAAAAATTTTTGTTTTGTAATCTTGAAAAAAAACTTATAAATTAAATTATTACAGTCAAAAATAAAAGAAAAATTTTTAATTTTATTTTCCAAGTACAAAAAAATAATTACTATTTTCAATATGGCCTATATTTTTACGTTTAATTATTAAAATTAAAATTTCATTTTTCTTCAATTTTTTAATTTTATTTTCCAAGTACAAAAAAATAGTTACTATTTTCAATATGGCCTATATTTTTACGTTTAATTATTAAAATTAAAATTTCATTTTTTTTTTCAAAAATGTTAAAAAAGTTTTTTGATCAATATTTCTCAAAACAAATATGTGGATTAAATTTAATTTTATGATAAAAAATGGAATTTGTAAATTTAATTTTTTACAGTCAAAAATAACATTTACATATTTAGTTATATTATCCCAATATAAAATATTAAATACAATTTTCTATTTGGCCTATATATTTTCGTTTTATTATAAAAACTACAACTTTTTTTATTTTTTCAAAAATGGCAAAACATGTTTGCTATTTTTATAATCAATATTGTTCCAAGCATATTGTTTTATTCTAGTATAAAAATAAAATAAAATTTTCCATTTTGTTCTACATATATTTAAGTTTTATTATAAAAATTAAAATTTTAGTTTTTAAAAAAATGTCGATAATCGATATGTTTTTGATCGGTTTTTTTTTACTCAAAATAAATAGTTATAATTTTTATTTTACGTTCAAAAATAAAATCTATAAATTGACTTATATTTTTACGTTTTGACCGAATTAATAGCTAAAATTTTAATCTTATTTTTTCAGTAAAAAAACTTATAAAGAAAATTTTCAATTTGCTACATATTTGTTCGTTAAATTTTAAAATTAAAATTTTATGTTTCGCAAAAATTAAAAATTTTTTGCTATCTTTATTGGTAATATTTATTTAAAAAAAATGTTTTATGATCAAGAATAATATGTGTCAAAAGAATTTTATACATACATATTTACGGTCGAAAATAATAGTTTAAACTTGACCTCTATTTTTTTTTTAAATTAAAATTTGACTTTTAGAAGACAAAGAAATAGTTAAAAGTTTAACAAAAATTATATTAAGTGCTTCAATTTAAATAACTTATACATATACATATATGTTATTTTGGACTTATTTATAATCGATTCTTACCTAAGAATTTAAAAATCTTAAAGTTTTACCAAAAAAAAAAACGATCTCGCCACACAAATTTTTAAAATATATGCATACGTATATATGTATGTATGAGAATATATTTCATTGATTAACTTATTCAGAATGTCATAAATACATAGCACCTACGAATGTTAAATATAAATAAATAAATAATATTTAAAATTTAAATCATTACGGGTTTGAACAATTTTTAATTCTCATTTCATCGGCAACTAAAGATTTGGATGCAATTTGCAAGAAATATGTGATTTCAGAAACCGATCCCGGGGAAAATTTTAGAATATGAAATTTAGAGCACGGCTGATTACTAATCGCATCTGAAAAATTAAATAAGATGGTGAATTTATACTCGAAAAGTTTTGACGTAGATTGGGGTTTACTTATTGATTAGAGCGTAAACTATTTTACGCTTTAAGACAAATTCATTATTAGGAGTAACAATTTTTCTTACTACTTTAAAAAAGCATATACATACATATGTATGTTACATTCAACATTTTTGGGTAAATTTTTAAACTTCAAAGTGCTGTAGCTTCATTAGTTTTGCGGAACGTGCCATGTTATTAAGAAAATTTACACGAAAATATGGCTTGGGAATTGAATTTAACGATTTAATAAAACCCATCATTTCGATTTGTTGAAAGATTAACCGTTTAATTCCAGAATAATCGAAAGCAAACCACCGAAAATGTTTCCTTAATGTTATTAAAAAAATTTCAATGTTACAACCATCGATGTGGCTCTCTGTTCGGACCAAATTTACAGTGACATCTTCTTTTTTAATTTAAAGCTAAATTTATAGATTTTTATCAAATAGAACCCTAAGACAATGCAAACGAAACTATATATTTTTAACCGACTTCACAAAAAGTTTGGGTTGACATTTGCAGGAAAATTGTATTATTATTTTAGATGCAAAAAAAACAATTACTCCGAGAGCATGACAAAATGTGTTGATCATAAGAGAATGTCAGATAAAAATTAGAGATTATCAGCTTTTCGTAACAGACGATAGCATTTTACGAGTAACTTTACCAGGGAGAATAATTTTGTATTTTTTTTTGCTTTTTGTTGAGCATCATGTTAAATACCAGTAGATATTTATATTGGCAAACCCTTCAGAACGAAGCAGTTTGACATAATGCTCACCAAAGCGAAAAAAAAACAGCCGGCATCTCAATGCCACCTTATTGAATCCACCTTGAGTGATATTCGCCGATGTCAAAACTTGGAAAACAAAAAATCAAGGCGAATTCATAGAAGGTGATATATTCCCATCAGCTGGTTGCTTGTTCTACATTCGCCTTGCGCGGTGAAAGTGCCAAAATTACTATTTTGTTTACATTATCCATTTCTATTTACATTCGTAATAGGAAATTCCATGCGTTTGCATATTATTACAAAGACATTCAATTGACAATTTTTACTATAAATCGTTTGTACGTTTGCTTTTTGTGCCAAACTTGGAATTCCGACCATTTGTTTATTATTTTCTAATTTTCTCTGACATTTTCACCGCAAAATAAACAATATCTTAACTTATATGCGGAGTATACCACCTTGAATGCAATCGCCTTGCAATAAATGTTCATTGTTAAATGAGAGTTTCATATTTATCAAAACTCAATAAAAAAGTCAGCCGGGAAGCATGTGAATTGCGCGGACTATTTGATATCTGATAATGAAGTTAAATAAAAAGGAGCGAAAGTACGAAGATTATTTGTAAATACACTTCTGGATATTTTAAAGTTATTTTAAAAATAGCTTATTGTTTCTAAATTCTAAGTTATAAAACATTAAAAGTGTGTCAACGAAAGATTATCTAAATTTGCTTTAATTAAAAATGGCTAAAAGATATTTTAAAGCGATTATTTACTTTCCGTCTCAATTCAACCGACCCATTCGGGACATGATTTTATTTTTCAACAAAACTCATACATGTGTGTTGCTCTTTGGTCAAAATGATGATAAACGTATTTTTTGGTTTGCCCCAAAAAAAAATTTTCTGACATCTATCACGTTACTTATTAAACCCGAAATTCATTGTTTTTGCAGATAAAAATAATTTTTTTTTTTTCAAAAAATCATAACACAAATACCAAAAATTTTAGCTAACAGCCATTAAGTGAAATTGAAGATGAATGAATCTTGATGATGTAAAAAAAGTTTCGAAGAAAACAACTTTTTTCGAGATACTAAAATTTAAAAACAAATTTCACTTGTTGTTTATTGCTAAATAAGACAATTAAATTGTTCAGTAATGTAATGAATAGTGCAAAAGATGGCAAACATTTGAGAGGAAAAAATTTTTAAATCGGTCAAGATTTGGAAAAGTTATGGATAATTGAAAAAACAGTTCGTGCGAATAGCTCAAAAAATCGATGTTTACCAGAAAAACTAAATTGAATTGAGATGGAAAGCATACCCTGATTTTTTTTTCAATTTCGCTAAAGTTTTTGGTGATTATTTTTCAAATGTTAAGTAACCGTGACAACAGTGCAAAGCTTACTAACAAATATTGTCTCGAGGAGCATTTTACAATTTGAGTACATCGTACGAGCTTAAGTCTTTTACAGCATGTTCATATTTTTTTTTAGTTCACGAGTATACCATATTGTGAATAATAAATATGTTGAGAAATGTTATGTTATTTGATTTTTAAATCTAAAGGCATTTAGAGATCGCTCAAAGATTCCCATTTTATTTGCATAAATGCGACAGAATACATTTTCTTAGAAATGGAATATAATATGTTTATCTTAAAATTTTTCAATTCGAAAACTTGGTAACTCCTCCGGAGACTTTATAACTAATAACCAATTACAGTGGTCAACAGTGGTCAACAGTGGTCTTGTTGCTCGAAATATAAATTTGATTTCGGATATATTTGAATATTATAGATTAAAATACAAAGACAGAAAAATCGTTCCCACATACAGACAATTGTTAAAAACCCCTGTTAGATATAAGATTTTTTTCTATAATTTTTTGATAACAATTTCTTTTCAAAGACCAGCATTAATCTGCCATCATGTGAAGCTGTCATCAGCCCTGATACCTTATCTCAATTATTTTTAGATCCTGGTGAAAGCGCTCTCTTTGTTCCCCGCTGATTTGACTCTGATTGACTTTGATTAAATTTCTATCTTTGATCAATTGTCGGAAATTTTATACAAATGTACTTAAACCAATCTTAAACCTCCTTATCCAATGCTTTGTCGAATTGTTTTAATTAACCTAATTTGATATGTAACAGCGGAAGTAAGATTTTGTCTCTGTCTATTTACAACTCCAGTTTTGAACGCCGAAGTCATGAATATATTCGGGAACTGAGCACAGGACACAACAAAAGCATTTCTTTCTTGAGTTGTGTTTTTTATTTAACCTTTTAATTATATTAACTAATTTATCTCATATAATATAATTTTTTTTATATTAAAAAATTAAAAAAATAACAGTCCTGTTCTGCATTTGGTCGGAATGGGAATGTATAAATCGATGTATTTTGGAACGATTTTCCGTCGATCCTTGTCAAATTTGGTTTTGAAATAAACCGGTTTCGGCGTTGTGCCATCTTCAAGGATCGACGGAAAATCGTTCCAAAATACATCAACTTTCAGCCTTGTCGGAGTAAAAAAACAACAAAAAATGTATAAATCGTTTTTCTTCAATCTATTGTTAGTTTCTTCACTTCTGTGACCATGAGAAATCATTCTTTACAAATCAAAAAATCAAAGACAATACTTTAAAACCAAAAATAAATGCTCGTTTTCGATGTATAACAATGTCTTTTATTCCGATTCCGATCAAATTTTGTCAAAACTGGCCTGAATAAGTTATTATACCTGTACCTTGTACTGAAGTGAAACAAAGTTTACTGATTCAAAACAATTTTAGTTTTATATATAAG
The DNA here is from genome assembly GCA_963971545.1 of Philophylla caesio. NCBI lineage: Eukaryota > Metazoa > Arthropoda > Insecta > Diptera > Tephritidae > Philophylla > Philophylla caesio. The sequence continues at coordinate 53,206,013 of OZ020609.1, read as the reverse complement.
CACACACTCTTAAGAGCCCAACCAAATATTCAACCATTTGGACAATTTACTTTTCTTCTACATAATCATATATTTTAACTTATTTACCAATAAAATATTGTTCATTCTGTAACGAAACCCTTTTTTATATTTATACAAAATGTGCTACGGTTTAATCAAGTTTTATCAAAATTTCGAACTTTAAAAAAAAAAATTATAGAATTTTAGAAGAACATGCAATTTTAATACTACACTTTTTCCAACAGTATTTTAGAAAAACCCAAATGTATTTCAGAAAAACGCAAATGTTGGAAAAGATGTATAAAGTGCTTACAAGTTGCAATAGATTTTTGAAAAATTTTTTACTTTTACATTTTCCTTCATATGACGGAAACACAATTATCTTCTTTATTGAAGGAATTGCAAAAGAGCTTCAGTAAATTTCAGGTAATTTGTAGCTACTTGCAACTTGCACTTTATTATATTAAACTTTAATGTGATACAAAACGGATTACGTAAAAAATTCTAAAGTTTTTTTTTATAAGATCAAAATTTTAATGAAATTTTGTTAAATCGTTGTACATTTTGTGTAAAGTTTAAAAAGTTGCTTTTACTGGGTTTTTTCTTTAATAATTATTATGCTCAAAAAAATAAGTGTATATAATATGCTTAAAATTTTAATTGGGTGGAGCTTAAGCAAAAAAAACCAGTTTCTCACGTACACACACATACTCATGCAAATTTGGACAAGGGGTGGAGCTAACTTCAACGCATACTTACATAAATGTGACGGAGCCAGTTGCAGCTGAATGAAATTATGTACGTATGTATGTGGGTATGCATGCAACTGTAGTACAACTTACCTATGCAAATAAGCATATTCACATCTATAAATGTTTGTACGAGTATGTATGTTTGTATGTACATAAAATATTGAAAAAAGATGGAGAAAAACAGGTTCCGATTTTCACGCTCTGCTTGGCGACAACTCGCACTCATTTGGGTGCTGGGTACTATGATTAGCGCCAAACGACAGGTACGAAAGCCTGCTTCTTGGTTAGTTGCAGCGATAGAAGGGAGTGGAAGAGCAGGTAACGCCGCTATTGGTGCGATCATCTACTCTCAACAGTTGAAAGAAGTTGCCGGTGTACGAACAAACATACATACATTCGTATGTATGCATTTGTAAATGCTTGAGCATACTGAAGTTGTTTTTTATTTCTGAATTGTTTGTTAGCGATATTGTTCGCTTAGCGTAAATGGTGTTTTGTGCAATGCGTTGCTGCGAGAATAATTATTTAAGGATGAATGTACAAATAAAAATGTATGTAATATTTCATTTCAGGAGTAGTTCATTACGTTGTTAGCGCTCTTTCGATGCTCGTTCGAGATCAGTTAAGGACATTTTCGGGACGTATTTGTGACTTTTTCGGGACCATTTCGAAAATGTTTCATGATCATTTCGGTAATCGTTCTAGATTATTTTTAGACCATTTTGGGAACTGCTGAGGTTTATATATGTACATACATATGTGTAATTTCGGGACTGGTTCGCGATCGTTTCAGGACTATTTAAAGAATTGATTGTTTTGATTTTCCTATTGGAATCATTTCGGAACTAGTTCGTTACTATCTAACTATTTCGGAACCTGTCAATAGATGTTTAGGTATCATTTAGGGACTAGTTCGGGAACGTTTCGAGACTATTTTAAGAAAATTGCGATATTTATTTTTGTTTATTTGATTTTCTACCAGGTGGAAATTTCGGGACTAGTTCGGGATTTTTTCCGGGACTATTTTAAGACCATTTCGGGATTTCTTATTGTTTTCTTGATTTTACGAAAGGGTGAAAATTTAGTGTACATATGTATGTATGTATGTATATTGAAACTTTTTTCTGTTATCCCTTGTTAGGTTAAAATCTCACTCGGAGTTTTCTCACACGAAAATGTTGCACTAAAAACATGCAAATCCATAGAAAAAAAATAATATGCGAAAATTTATATACTTTGCTTAAACATTTTTTTGAGTAACATATGGACATTGTTGTGACTCAGAATTATCGGACAGTGGAGATTGCGATAATTATGTCCTACGAGTAAGCGCTGGACCTTCATGCTCGAAAAGAGCAAGTGTTTTGTTTCATGAGCAAAGTATAAAAGAAGGTATAAAAATTGTGTTGCATACATACATATTTGATATACACTAGTTTTAGTTTTCTGTAGACTTTTATGATAGTTGTTCAGCGATTACGTCTTGGAATACCAGTTTTGTATAAGATTTCAACTCTCTTGCGATCTTCCAAATGCCATATTATCTTTGCTCATAAAAAAGATCCTTTCGTTAACGAGCTTTTTGTGTTTAAATGTTATTCCTCTCGAAATTTTGCTCTATAATAAGCAAGTAAAATATTTCTTAAAATTATTTAAAATGATCATTTAATAATTTTGACCTAAGAATGTAAAACTATTTGGAGGTTTTCATCCTGCACCAGAATCATTCAACACCGAAAAATGTTGTTTCACTGTGATGTTAGATATTTTATAATCAGAAAAACCCAACAAACCAAATCGTTTCTGTTAAAAATTTAATTGATACGACCATATTTAAACAACTCGTGATAAAAATGTTAAAATTTTCCTCAAACCACCTTTCCTTCGATATTTTAATATTTTTACGTTTTTGCTAATTTTTTTTTAAGTAAATTTTTCTATAGACATATTTCTCGGGACAATCCTCACATCCTTATTACAACGTTTAATCCTCATTAAAGATTAGACAACATTTCTTTATCACCAGCAAACCTCTTCCCATTTAAAGATATTTGCAAAAGTTTGAAGCTTTATAAAGATCATAAGATAAGTTAAGTTTAGCTCGCTAAGCGAAACTAGTTTTGCATAATCAAGGCAATGTTAAATATTCCGTAAATTCAGTTTGGACTTTTTGAGCATTTAGTTCTTATTTTATGTGACCTTTATTCCTCAAAGAAAATTAATTCACCCTTTAAATATTATCTTCCATGCAGGCACATGAAAAGACACACAAATCGCCACGTTACGAGTGCACCGACTGTGGCAAGGGTTTCTCCCAGCTGCGCAATTACAAATACCATCTCTCAGTGCATCGCGGCACAAAGGAATTCGCTGCCGAATGCTCGGAATGTGGCAAAACATTCAACGACAAAGGTTACCTCAGCAGTCACATGAAGATACATCGCAACAAAAAAGAATACGAATGCCCATATTGCCCGAAATCGTTTAACCAGCGCGTCGCCTTCAACATGCACGTGCGCATACACACCGGCGTTAAGCCGCACAAGTGCGTCGAATGTGGCAAACGCTTCTCGCGGAAAATGTTACTCAAACAACACATGCGCACGCACAGTGGCGAGAAGCCGTATCAGTGCTCCGTGTGTGGAAAATCTTTTGCGGATCGCAGCAATATGACGCTGCATCATCGACTGCACTCAGGTGAGTTGGAGGTGGCGCGCAGAGTCGCATTTTATTGTACTAAAGCAACTCTATGTAATGTATGTGTATGTATGTGTGTATTGTTTTTCATTCCAGGCATCAAACCATTCAACTGTCCCATTTGCCCGAAAGCATTCACCAAGAAGCATCACCTTAAGACACATCTTAACTATCACACCGGCTGCAAGCCGTACGTCTGTCCGCATCTCAACTGCAATCAGGCCTTCACACAGTCCAGCAATATGCGCACGCATGCCAAGAAATGTCAATATCGGCCGATGCAATTACCCTTTCCGGTTGTGGCGACTGCGTGCAGCGCATCAAATGCGCTACCAACGTCCACTCTCACCACTCTGCCCACCACGACTGCGGCGTCATTAACACCAATTGTGTCGCGTCGGTGCATGCCAGCGCCATCGTCAATCGTTACTGGAACTGGCACAGGCGCAACGGCCGGCGCAACGGCATCGTCACACATTCCTAATTTGTCAACGGCCCTGTCGGCTGGTATGCGCATCTTATCCGCCGTGTCTGCGGCAGGCGCTGTCACGCTGCCTAGCGGTACCACATCCGGCAGTCTCAGTGTGGCCGCCCAACAGCCGCATTTGTCATTTCCGCCTGCGCAACAGCCGCTAATCGGTACGCTGCGACCGTTTTAATGCGGCGACGGGAGGATTGTTAATTAATTTGTCCATTTATTTGGAAAGCAGAGTAGAATTTTAGATTAAATGTAAACATAGTAAATGTATTTGTGATGTAATCTAAAATAGTATTTAATCATACCATTGTAAGTAAACTCAAACTTTTTGCTAATCCAAAGTATATACTTTTATAGCGTCATTTAAGAAATGTTTGATGTAAGTTTTGTGTTAAAAGGCGTGTGCCTAGGTACCTTGAAATTGAATAAAGGTATGTTCGATTTGAGAAAAATTTGTTTTGATAGCTCTACAGAAAGCTCTGGCAGCGGAAAATGTTATGGGGACACAACGGACAAATAAATTTATATTTATTTAATTGCTGATTTTTATAGTAAATGCTAACCTAATTTCAGTGCAATAAATTACTTAATCGGCATAGTTCTAGCTGCTATAGTTTTTTCACAAATTCAATTAAAAGTGGTACACGTTGACAAAAAAAAATCTCAAAAAAATTTAACAGGCCAACCCTTATTCGCTTCACGCCAAAACAAATTCAGCAGGTCTCTTTTGACACTCCCTGCCACCCCAGATAAAACAGCTTCAAACGTTTTAAAAAAGATTTATTTTCAATTTGGTGTCAACTATTTTCCTCAAATGATTCTCCAATTGAAAACGTGGTTTCTGTTCTACGTTTGAAATTCATTTGATAGTGATTTGAAGAAACGTAACACATTTGAAGTACATTTGCTTATTAACCTTTGAAATTGATTTGAGACTTAACCATATTCTAAAATGGAAGTCAAATTCCCCTTTTTTATTGAAAACGCTGTAATCTTCAAAACGAATACAACTGATTTTCAAACGTTTCATATTTGAGAAAATGGCTTGTTTTCAAATCTTTGTCAAATGTATATAAAGCATAAGTTTTCTGGGACCAGTGTTTCTAGATTTGTTTTTAATATCCAAAAGGAACTGTATTTTCGACCGAAAACCGTAACATCTAAAACGAAGAGTTTGTTGAAGAAAATCAAAGTTATTTGTTTTAATATTGCATTAGCAGTTTAAATTATACTCAATTAAACAGAACAAGTCTTTATATACTAGAATATTAAAATCACATTTTTTTGTAATAATTGACAATTTTTTTGAACTCGAGGCCAGTTTACAGAAGGTTTTTATTTGGAAAAACAATAATAGTTTTTTTAAATGGTAGAAGTTATAGGAAATCACCACATTTCCTCATCAGACTTATTTTTAGTTAATTAATAATATTTTTATTCTTCATCGCCACTTCCCCAGGCTTTGAACCAAGGAGCTCGGAATTGCAGAACCAACACGCTACATGCTGTGCTACGCTAGCCGAGTGGAATGCTGCGTCTTTCCATCTTTCTTAAACGAACAAACTACAAACAAGAGCAACTGATATGCTGCTATATAAACTTGTTTGTGTGTTTGAAAATTCTGTGTGAAAATTTCATTGGTTGTTACCAATTCTTTGTAATTCCAAGAATGCATTTTAGGTGTACATTTCGGCTAGCGTAGCACAGCATTCAGCGTGTTGGCTTTGCAGCTCCTTAGTTCAAAGCCTTGGAGAAGTGATTATGAAGAATAAATATAACTAATAAAATTAAGAAGTCTGATGTGGAAATGTGGTGATTTCCGAAAAAGTACTATAACTTCTACCGTTTAAAAAAACTGTTGTTGTTTTTCCAAATAAAAAATCTTCTGGCCTCGAGCTCAATAAAATTGTCAATTATTAAAAAATTTATAAGGCAACAAAAATTCATACTTTGTTTTAATGAAATTCAGTTTCATTCGAAATTTAGTACAATCTGAAGAATTTTTTTTTAAATCTTTTATTCTGAAAATACCAGAGATTGCTGGAATTTTTGAGTTATAACTTATTTTAGTTTTAATTAAAATGATTTCGGTAAATATTATTTCCACATTTTTTATTATTTTTTATTTTTATGTTAATGAATAATTTCGGAAAAATTGTATTTTTTACGATTTATGAAAATGGGTTTGTCTATCAAACTGTAATTTACAGTAAAGCTGTGAATCTGACAACCTTGGCTGGGACATACATTTCCTTTTTATTTTTAACTTATGCCAATCATATAACCCAAAATCTTAATTAATTTGTTAAAAGTATCGAATTTGCACCGTACTCGGTAAATAATTCTTTACGAATTTTTAAACAAAATCGTAGTAAGCATTAGCACGATATATTTTTTATTGATTTCTCAAATAATATGCTGAAAGATGTATTCAAGAAAATTTTGTTCACTTTCTGCAAAAAATATCCGCAAGATTTTTGAATATTTGAATATTTTTTTTAACTCTCTAAAAGTGACATTAAAAAGATCTCTTTAAAAAATTTATTCACGCCTTTTGAAAGCAAATGCGGAAGTTTTTCTTAAAAAAAAATGTTGTACACTAACTGAAAGAAAATTATGAAAGGTTTCCCTAAGAAAATATTTTCAACTTTCTGGAAGTAATTCGGAAAAATTTATTAAATTCGCATACTGAAGTTTTTAAATTTACAATATATCTATGTTCTATGACAAGGGCGTAGTGCATATTTCTATGTCTTCGAGCTTACTGCAAGCTGTTGTTTCTTGTCGGAATCCTTTACAGAGATGAACAAGTTTTTAATGCCAATCAATGGTATCGATGGTATCAAACTAAGCTTTACCAAATACAGACACAGATGAGTCTTTAAATAGAAAAATCTGGTTAAGCTACAGATTATACTTAGTTGATTTTTCGCAAAAGACCTGTCTCCTTATGAATAAATATTAATGAAGACTTTAACGGGCGCGTTACTCTTGAAGTTCTGCTCTAAATCAAATATTGCATTATTAGTGATCAAGGATAGCTGTGGTAATAATTTTGTTCTCTGTGTCTTATTTTCGTATATAGAATTTTGAACTTTGCGTATCAGATTTACGAACTCCTCTGTCTTCTTTCGTTGCAAAGTTAGTCTTGAATGTTTGCTACCGAATATTTATACACAAATTGAAATTTACACATTGCATTTTATAGTAACTAGAAAATTGGGCGAAAAATCGAAAACAGGAATAAGTATTGATTTTTATCAAGATTTCTAATTCAGTAAAATTTTTTATTAAATTACGTTAAAAATTCTTTTAGATTTCTTTACTCTTTAGCTTTTTCTGGTTGGAATGTACATAACAATCAATCAAATCAATTGGATAATTTTGGATGACTTTTTGGCGACATTGTCACCGAATGGTCTTCACTTTTTACTTTGCCTGTGAAGAGTAGAGTATTTTTTGACAGCTGCATGTAGTTCCCGAAAAACTACCGAATTCCTCTCAAATAGCAAATGCAAAAGCGAGTTAGTTAGTAGTTAGGGATACTCCAGTTTTACTATCGACATTTCCTGCAGGGTACATTCAACTGTTAAGTGAATATATAAAGGAAATCTAACAGTTGTTGAAATCACATTTTTTCACGTTTATTCTAGTATTAAATTAAAATAAGAATCACTTTCGGCCATTCGAAAACCTTTTCGGTGTACATCACACCCGTCGACATCATTTCCGTCTCATTCGCTGTATTTGTTTATCACCGCCAGTCAAGAAGTTGCACTATATAAAAGGCTTTGGCATTTTTTTAAATATCTCTAATAATATTTCATCTGCAATAAAGTAACGTAGCATAAGAAAGAATACTTTTAAGCATTAAAAATGTATTTTTAAAGCATTTTTAATGTAAATTCAACTCATGAAAAACCGTTTAAAAAGATTAACCCATTTGTCAGAAACGTTCCCCTTGGCTTATTGTCTTTATCTCTTCAAGTGACTTGAAATATTTTCGGTATTTTCAATTTCCCAAGCAGTAATTCATTTACGCAATCATGCAATCAATGAACCTTGCATAGCAAGTAACATGTTTTACCTCGTTAACTTATTTTCATTTTTGTTGCAATCAAATAAAAGAAATATAGAGTAGCCACTTGTATTTCAAAATCCACCAATAATTTAAGATCCCAGAAAAGAACAAGTGCTTTTTTTGATCATCATTCTTGAACTAACCACACCTTAATTCATCACACTTAAACTCTGCACACTTAAACTCGTCACTTTTAAACTTATAATATCAAAACTCAATACGTCTTAATGCACCAAATTCTTAAACCCCCTAAACTAACCAAAACTAATCTCGCTTAACGCCATCTCCTTACTTCACCTCGTCTTGACTTATTTCATTAACTTCAACATACCTCTTCTCACTTTATCACACCTATCCCTCCTTCACGTCACTCCACTTCCCCTCATAACACTTAATGCCACAGTTACGAGTAAGCGTAGTAAATCATAAAGAAAATTAATTTCTTAAATTGTGATTTTATCCATTTAAATTGATTTTCTGATATGTTAAAATCATATTCTAGAATTATTTTTTATGATTATGGAACAACTTAGAAATATATCAGGAGCGAAATTTTATTGACATACCTTCAGGCGCAATCCCTTTTCCCCTATATTCCTTTCAAATGCGAATTGTTCAACGGTATTCGAAATTATTTTTAGCATTGATCTTACTGATTAACAAACATTTTGAGTAGCAATTCCGTTCATTTTGTTGTTCTTACAAACTGAGTTTTCAATGACAGTGACATATGTCTTCATTAGAGCGCTCGAAACCGAGTTTTTGCTGCATACTTTTATGCGCAGTTGCTAATTATATTGATTCGATGACAAATTTAAACGAGCTCACCTATTAGCATGTATCAATAATAAGAGAAACAAATATAAGTCAGCGCTCCATCTGTTGGCAGACTTTGTACGGGCAATTAATATTTAAAAAGAGCTAATAAACGGCTCCCACAAATCATCTCATTTTTGTTAAAGTCTACACAAACGGCAACCCTGAAGGCAATTGCAGACAATCATTCATTTTATCTTCGACAGATTTTCAAGTTCGAATTGAATCGCATGCACATGCACATCATAGTATATAATGTATATATATATATCTGTATGTATATATGTACATGCATACATGTGTATGTAGAAGTAAGTGTATGTTTGACAGTGGTTAGCTATGTACATATCTATAGACAATTGCATGGAAGTGGGCAAATATATCGTGCGGCATGTCTCTGGAGATAGAAAAAAGTTTTGTGTTGTTGTTGTTGTTTAAGCAACAATAAAAACAAGAAATGCACTAATGGTATTTATGTATGAGTACGTGTGTACACACAATGAATTGAAATTAAAAATTGTTTGCAAAGGTTAAAGGATGAAATGCCTAGCAGCGTCCTAGTTCACAATTGAATTGAGTTGCGAAATTGTTTTGCAATGACGTTGAACTATTGAAGAATTGAAAATGTGGTGAGAATTTTTATTCCAAAGAGGAGTTTGTAGTTTGCAACAGCAATTTGTAGCACCAAAATTGGTAGCACAAATTTATTTAAATAGTTAAATGCAAGAAAAATTGGTTTTTAGAATTTAAGCACAAAATCGATTGCTAAATGATTGATGTGTTTTTTTTTACTTTTATACTATTTTCATATACATACCAACTTCTGCAATGGCGAGTCACCTGGTAGATGCGAGGGGACTACAAAAGTTCGTTTGGTTGGTGACTTTCAAAATTTTTGTTTAAAAACCACATAAATACCAAATGCTTTGGAATTGTTTTACGAATTTCGGAATTTCGGAAGAATCTGTAAAAAAATATAGACTAGAAAACACAAAAAATCTGACGATAGATTATATAAAATTACACCACCAATGACTTAAGCTAAAGCCACTACAAATATTCAGTGAATGCCAAAGCGCACAAGGAACGTTTGTATGGTCTCTACAGACAATTTCCAAGTGGTTTCCAAGGTTCCAGACGGGACATTTTTCTATAAAGGACGTGTCCCGAGAAGGTCGACAAAAATCTTCTTTTGATGACGTCCCTATAGCTCTGGTGAAGTTCAAAGATAAAGAAGATCGACGATTGACACATGAAATGATTCTGTTGAATTGGAATCTGCTCGATGGGTTCAAGAAATTTTAAATGAAGTCAAAAAAGATGCTCGTCAATTTACTTCACCTGATCAAAAATCGTAGCTTCTATCCCTTTGGAAAATTGTCAGACGGTAACTGTGAAATGGTAAACCGAGAACGGTTGGACAACAAAAAGAAAGAGGATTTGTTACGCTACTTTTTACATCAAGGCAACGAGTCAGCTCACACTGCTAAAATAACCAGAAACTTTAAAACTGGCATCGAACAAATGCGACCAGCATCATATTCCCCGGATCTAGCACCTTATAGTTTCTGGTTATTTTCGAAATTTAAAAGAAATATGAGGCGAAAGGTCCCCGCGTTGCGGTTAAATATTGATGCGGTTGATGCTGAACTTGACAAGTTTAAAAAAGCAGGATTTTTAGAATGTTTTTAGAAGTTTGGGCTTAAGAACTGCATTAAAATGAATGGGGGTTATGTAGAGAAGAAAAAAAGATACATAATAAGAATAAATACGAAATGATTCTTTGATTTTTTTTCTGTTCAACTTAGCGAATTTTTGTAAGCCCCACTCGTGCATTGTACATTCTAAAAAGAGCTAATGCATGTTAATTATCTTTCTCTGGTCTTAACGTAAGGTTAACTGCTTCTAAAGCTACTCGGATATGGTTCAATCGGTTCATTGAAAGTGAGCTTCAGTGAGTTCATAGTTTGCTCGATAGCTACTCAATTGCAGGATCATCCTTCTTGTTAACTTCCAAGATGGAACAATGTCTTCGTCCAAACTTTTGCCCACAGAAGCTGCTACTTGCCGCCGCACTCAAAATCTCAGCTGGCTTCCTGTTAGCTTCAGCGCCAATATCAAGAAAAGATACTTTGACTCCCCCTCTCCGATTGAATTTTCACGTTCATCATCTTTTCAAAGGCTTCGTATGCTACCTCAATTCAGTAAAGTAAATATATAATTTAGGAATGCTCTGGATTTTGGACACCAGGTTATTCCCTTCCTAGCTACAGAAATTTTCTCCAGTCTTGAAACCTTTAAGTCTTCACAAGTTGACGGATAATTGTTTGATGCCTAAAAAGCTAGCATTGCAATCTTTGCGCATTTTTCGCATATTTGTTCATCTCACGAAATCGCTCTCGCACAGCTCGCTTTGCCTTCTGTAGAAGTACGTAGTTCCTTGCGGCTCGCTCGAATGAAATGACTTCTTCAGAGGTGGTTATATTGCTATCGTTGTTATTGTAATAACATAAAACATGCTGAAGTGACTATCCTTGGCCGGCATCCATCCGTGTAGTTCCGGTATCGTAGATTAGACTATTGTGGGGACGTGGTTCCACTGCTCATGAGTATTGGTTTGTTGAAAGTCGCTCTCCAAGATCACAAATAACAGCCGAGCGGCGAAGTTGTTAATGATCTGAAGACATTCAACAAGCTGGCTGTGTTTGTTCAAATAAATGATAAGCAAGTAAAAGGACTATTGCTTTGATCTGAGGTGTTACCAATTGCGATGAATTTTCTCCCAGCGTTATACTTTCCTTACTTTTCGTACGCATTTCTTTTTTTGTGATCCTGACGTAAGTTTTTCCTTTAATAAAAAGCATCAATCAACTATGTAGCTCCTAATCGGAGTCTTTAAATAGGATTGTCTAACTTTTGAACAAATGATCCAGACAAGTCGTAAACACTCCAAATTAATAAGGCGCAATGAACGCTTTTTATATTCGCTTTCTCATTCTGATAATTTTTTTTAATGCAGTTTTTAGAAAATTACAAGTTCGCTCAACTGCTTCTAGTTAAACATTAACATTAGAGCAAATAATATGTTTATGATTTTTTCAAAATGTTCAATATGTATGTACCTAGGGGTATACACAACGTAGGGTGCTAACCACTAGACGATCGTGGCCGCTTTGGTCGAGTTTGTAGCAGTGCGTGCTTTAACTCGATATGCCGATGAGTTCGAGGTTCGAATCTCAGTCAGGGCAAGTAAAATCTTAATCATAGAAAAAGTTTTTTTCTAATAGCGGTCACCCCTTGGCAGGGAATGGCAAACCTCCGAGCGTATTTCTGCCATGAAAAAGCGTCTTATTAAATCCATCTGCCGTTCGGAGTCGGCACAAAACTGTAGGTCCCTCCATTTTGTGGTATAATATAAAGACGCACACCACAAATGGTAAGAGAAGCTCGGCCAAGCACTGAGCTATAAAGTGTAAGCGCCAAAATTATATTATTTATATATTATGGGTATACACAAATATACCTATGTTTACTCAAATGTTACTAAATTAATGTATGTATGTATGTATCTGGCAGTATAAATTGCCATTTGCTTTTCCTATGAGAAATGTATTTTTATTTTTAATTGAATGTAGAAATTTGTGTTTAATTTCAAAAAAACATTTTATTTCTTTTGTATGTATGTATGTCAACTACAAATGAAAAACAGCTTTACTCTTATTTCCTGCGTCTGCTTTGTGCAAAAATAAACGTTTCTATTAACAACACTTTGTACATATGTACATATATACATACATACATGCACACATACTTTTTATGTAGATTGGATGCTTACGTTTACATTTTAGATGAAAAGTTGGTATTTGCGCATGCAAATACAAAATATGTGCAAACAATAGATACAAATTGGTTCTTTGATTTTTTTCCCAAATAAATATTTTACAAACAAACATGTCTACACCATGACAAAATAAAAATGGTACCTTCAAAAAAAATGTTGTGATTTCCTAAATATGTAAACTATAACTTCTACCGCTTTGAGTTTTGAGTTGTTTTTTCCTAATAACTTTCCCAATAAACCGATCGGCCTTAAAGCTCAAAAATTATTAAAATAAAGATAGTTATATGGCCAAACAATAACAAAAAAAAAAGAAATTTTTCAATAATTTTTTTATCTCTTTCAAAATCAAATTAACTGAAATAGCTCAGTCGAAGGCGAATTCATTCAAGGTGGTATATTCCAAATATAAGTAAAAGATTGAGTGAAGTTTGCTGTGAAAATGTCAGAGAAAAAAAAAATTAACTGAGGATTTATAGAAAAAATGAACAAATGAATGTCTTTATAATTTCATGTTCTGCTCGTCTTACACATGGAATTTTCCATCACGAACGTAAATAGAAGTTTAAAATGTAAACAAAAAAAAAACATTTTGACACTTTCACCGCTTAAGGCGTAGATAGAACAAGCAATCAGCTGATGGGAATATACCACCTTCCTTAAATTCGCCTTGGCACAGTCCTTTTAAAAAACCAGCAATGTAAACCAAACACTTTTATCGACATATTCTGGGCATGACTTGAACGGAATCAGCACGCGCAGCTTTTAAGGTTTCAAAAAACATGAACTATCATTTCGTAGCATAACTTTGCACTACTTAAGTATCGTACTTCACACACATTTGTGATGCGTTTTTTTTTAAATGCCCTTCTCAAGTTCCCACCCTTTGCGACGAATACTTAACAATACCACAATTACTTACTTCAGGTGTGGTGTATTTAGATGTGGTGGATTTAATTGTGGTCAGTTTAGATGCGGTATATATTGGGGCGGTGAGTTCCGTTATAGTGAGTTTAGAAGTGTTTTTAAAAGTGACTGATTTAGACGTGGTAAGTATAGCTGTGGTAAGTTTAGGTGTGATGACTTCAGTAATGGTGAGTTTCGTTTTTGACCCATCTCAATTTTGGTATCAGATACTAGGATAGCAAAATTGTTGTCAAATTTATCATAATAAATAATTGAAAAGTAAGCGCCGTTGCAAAGATTTCTACTACAACTACCATGAAAAGTGGGAACCTCATAAAAATGGTAGGCAAATTCAAAATAATGTTTAAGTCGTTCATGCTAGAAGCCGATCAACACAAGTAATCTCCTCGATAATATTCGGCGGTATTGGAGTTATGCATATAGGCGTCTTCCTGGTTGATTTCCGAACATTAGACCATCCTAACTGAAGAATTGAGGAAAATATAGAACTTTGAAGGTGAATATCCGAAAAATGACTAATTGAGAAAAATCAATTTGAAGTTGAAAGTTCGATTTTTTTCATTTCTACTCGGACGTTAAATGGGTGTTCGTTTGAATCGAACAGGAACATAGTCAGCATGAGATCATTCTTCAATCATTATTATATGTGAAACAACTAATTAACATCAACTCGACAAAGTGGGCCCTTTTCTAACTATTTGCTTTTTCAACTAATTCAACCGATGATCACAGAAAATTATGAATGAGTTAACGTTTGATCAATGAATCAGGAAGATGGGGAAGTAAAAAAATTGAAATGGACTCAACAGTCAATATTTTATTATAATTAAAGATGAAACAAAGACAACAAATTAGCAGTAATTCATTCATTACAGTCATTGACAGTAATCAATACACAGATTTTATCACATCTCATCGCGTTTGCGCTTTGGACATAGTGGTATACCATTCCGTACTGAATTTCGGTAGCCTTTTTCATCACAGAATCCACAACCTGGTCTTTTTCAAAAAAAGTCCATAGAACACGGAAATGCTTCATATTTCTCCAATGTGACAAAGTGGGCTCTCTCTTTTTTTTCAAAAAATAAAATTAATTACTTCTTTTATTCCTAGGAAGCTAAATTTGGTGTCATTCGACGCGTAAATGTATATAGTTTCATAATGAACCATGAAAAATTACGAAATTCGATCCATGTATCGAAAAATCTATATATCTCGGAAATTAGATGCGACAAAGTGGGCCCTTTTCACGTGGACGCACACATATATTCGTTACATAAAGTTCAGCGCGACATAAAAAAAGAGCTTTGCATTGATATTTGATTGCACTCAACTAACAAATTTATACATACCAAGTTTCAAAATTTAAAGGAATTAAAAAAAAAAGTCTTACACTGGCAACATGTTTGGCATGTTAAAAGGTAGCAGCATTAAGGAAATTCATTCCTGGGGTATATTTTTTGGTTTGTTGTGGTGCATAACCCTTAAAAAACGTTACATAAAATTTGACGAGTTTGATAATTCTAAATGTAAACAAAATGTACGCGTTTCTATATTTTGCATGAAAAACACATTTGTTTTCAACGCAAACAGTGCAAGAAGCATCATACTACAACGGATCCTCAGGAAGCATTGCTCCAGGTCACAACATTCTTGAAAGACTCACGTGGTATGCCTTCAAAAATGCAAAAAAAAAAATGGTCGGAAAGCACTTCACTGTTTGCAGAAGCTCTGTTTTTGATATTAAAAACAAGATCCGACCATTCCCAGCCTTTTATAACACAATGTCCCATTTCTGAGTATGTAAATATGTATGTCCATATGCACATAAGTATGTATGTATGTTTCCAAATCATGTTAACGCAAAATTTATATAAATTAGAAATTATAATTGTTTGTTCATTTTTCTGTTAGCCTAGTAAATGTTAATATTTTACAATTTCATTGAGCTCAAGGCCAGTTTATGGAAGATTTTTTTTTGTGAAAAAACAACAACAACCCATTAGGGGCCAATCGCAAAATTTATAGCATTTTCTGATAGGAGGATTACTTTTGCGCCACCTTGTACTATTTCGGAAATCACCACATTTCCTCATCAGGCTTCTTTTTGATTATTAAATTAAATTAATTTTTAATTTAATTTTTCATAACCACTTCTCTCAGGCTTTGAACCCGGGAGCTCGGAGTTGCAGAGCCAATACGATACCTATTGTGCTACGCTAGCCGAGTTCCTCCATAAACTGGCCTTGAGCTCAATAAAATTGTAAAATAGAAATTATAATTATACAAAATGTGAACAAAGATTGTTTTGTAGACAACTTTTTTTAGTTTTTGAAACAAAGTTTTTTTTGTTTTTAAAAATTGAATTTTTTTGATCAAAAAAAAAACTTAAAAAAAATTATTATTTTTGATAAAAATAAATAATCGAAAAACATTGGTTATTTCAGAGCGAAAAATTAATACACGAAAAATTAGTTTTATTTATGATGAAAAAATATAAATTGATATTTGTTTATTTATTCTGAGTGATTAATAAAAATCGAAATACATCTAATTACACTGTCCAACAAATGAAGACTTTTTGAATGGAACAGCATAGCGACCCCATAATTCTGAAAGGGTATGTTGAGTAGATCATTTTTGTAGAACAAACTTATGGTCCAGCACGTCTGAGTTTTTTTTTACAGTGGGTCAAAGTTTTCATTTTTTGGTCGAAGGGAGCATTATACTATATGTAAAAAATGTTGTAAGTTAATGTCTGAGAGAATTCTTATGGTCAGAGTTGTATTGTGGAAGATCTTAACCCTCTAACTGGTCTCTTTATGGGTCAATTTGACCCTTTTTTTCGAGAAAATCAAAAAATATCCTTTTAAAAAGAACATTTAAGGATTAAAATATTCTACGAAAATGTTTGGTGGAAAATTTCAGTGGGGGTCACCAAAGACACCATTGATGTAAATAAAGCTCTTTACGATTAATTGGCAAAATAACACGCCAACATATACAAAGCAGGTGAAAAAGTCGTCAAGTTCGGCCGGGCCAAACACTGAGTTCTCGCGTCTAGTCAGCTGTGACTAACAAATCAGCTGTGACTTACAAATCGGGTGTGATAAAATTAAGCATTGATTGATTGAGCTTAATAATATAAAATTGATCAAAAAGTTTTTTATCGTAACAAATTCTTAGAGTGCTTGAGAAAATATACACATGCATATATATTTAAAAATGTTCTCCGATATTTGGAATCTTTTGATTGATAACATTAAATTTTATTTTCGTCCCCTGTAAATATAAACTAAACAAGATTGTGTGAAAATATTATGAAAAAAGTAAAAATAGGTTATTATTCTTGAGCGATCATATCGAAAAATAGGTTATTATTCTTGGTCAAAATCAGCAAAAACTTTTGATTTCATTATTTAGAAGTGCATATAGAATACTGGATTTGTGACCGAAATATTCTTGTTCGCGCTAAATAAAATTGATTTTGAAGCGATAATTTATGTTAAACATTTAAATATTTACATTTAACTATGCAAATAAATATGAATTTTCCACAAATGTGCAAACATGTGAATATATAATTTTCATTATGTACTCGTAAATAAATGTATGTATTCATCTATGTATGTATGTATGTATGTATGTAGGTATGTAAATTTAAACGCAACCATAAGCTCCCGTCTAAATCAACCAGCACGCAACGCTATTTGAAATTCTATGCGGTGAAATGAAATTAAGTCTGCTTTGCTAGTCAATATCCCAAATCATGGTTGCATGCACGAATTAAATTACGACTAAGACACAGCATAGCTTTGCACATATTTATCAAAGTTAAGCCACTAAACCCGGCAATTTAATGTGCGTGTAACATCTTCACGAGGATTGGTTAATGTTTCAGTTCATGTCTTCATTTTCCTACACACACAAAAAGAACAAAGGAATACACACGGACATATGTATGTACTATGTATGAATACTTATACTAATGGGCATATGAACAAATACGAGTACATGTGTACTTAGAAGGCGCCTGCAGCCTGACAAAAGGCTGCCAAAGCAAAGGTCTTGATCCCAATTTAATATACAAGAAACTAGCAAAGAGACAACAAACTGTTGGTCTAGACCAGTTACATTTGTAACGTTTAAAATATATTTGTATAATATTTATATGTATGCGTTCATACGTTAATTTTCATCATAAATATTGATGTTCGAGTACATACATACAAATGTAAATTAGTTAGTTTGCGGCAGTCGACCGAGTGGATAATTCACAAGGGACAGAGGTTACTATGACAGACCGCGATGATTTATTTTAATTTGTTTGTGTCCTATCCATCAGATGAAAGTAAGGTTAGGTAAGGTTAGTATGGCGGCGAAGGAGCTCAATGCACAATAAACGGCTGAGTGCCGGTTTAATACCAAAGAACCTCAGGCTATTGCGTTACAACCAACTAGCGCAGTTGATGAACTTCAGTATGACCCTTGACTAACCTTACGCTTCCTCATTAGAGCCGGACATTTGCACATACGGTGCTCTACTGTCTCTTGTTCATTTTCATTCCCGCAGCTCCTGCAGTAAACATAATGGGCAATGCCAAGTCTTCTAGCCACTGACGCCTATCTGGCCAGCTGTTCGGCTGTCTCATTAGCAGCTAAGTATGTTGCGATGCCCAGAAAATCAAATTAAATCTATCGAGAGCTGGTTGCAGACACCATTAAAGAAAGTCCTGCACTGCTTGACCAGCTTTAATTTTGTTATGAAAGATGTCAAAGCCAATATGGCCACCCGGCTGTCTGAGAAAATAGCTACACGCTCATTCTGCCTTAATAAAAGCCAATCCTCAGTTATTAGTCATCAGTCAGCCGAAAGCTCTTGAACTTGAAAATAATTTTTAATCAAATACAATATTTCAACAATCTTTTTATGTTCCCTCGCAGTGAGAAATAGTTCGCGTACTTTTCGGAACCTGACCATGATCAGTTCGAGCATGCTTCGGCACCAGTTCGCGATATTTTCGAGACAAGCATAAACTAGTTCGGAGGCCGTGCAGGAGGCAATCGGTACCAGATGGGAAACAGACAGGAGCCAATTCGATATACTTACAGTACTAGCCCGAGAGCAGTTTGCAATGCTTTTGATAGCAGCTCGAAAGCTGTTTAGGAAATGTACGAGATTTTATTTAACGTTCAACACAAACAATGAAAGAGAGATATATTAAAATTTTTTAAAAACTACCAATTATGTACATTCGGCAACGAGTAGTAAATTTGAGGGTTACTTAAATACCGACCACGTTTGAATTTTTTTAGAATACAGTCAACCTTCAATAAAAAAAAAGAATACGTTTCAAATACCACAAATTTCGCAATTATTTTTGGTAACTGTTGCAACCGCTAGCACAGAATAACACAATTCAGAAATATGAAAAGTGGAAGGCCTCGATCGTGACCGACAACTAGTTAATTACGTTTTCATTAAAAATAGAATGATGCATACAATATTTAGAACCTTCGTCACACCTAATGAAAATGAGAGCAACAAAACGACAATAAATTTCAGTTATTTACATACGATTATATGTATATGTAAATATTTAAATATTTCCTATTTACACGGACGATAGGTATCAGCAGAAACTACAAAACTTTAACATAAACATGTTGATTAGCGGGCTAGCAGGCTGTGTGCTGCATATATGAACGTGTCCGAATTTGTAAATTTGCATAATGTTTAACGTTCCTTTTATATGATGTATGCGCCCTAATCCCTGGCGCTTTTCCTTTCCGCCTACTTAAACACACAATTGTTCAAACATACATATGTAAGTACAATTGCCTTTATGAGAAAAGGTACTAACTAATCAACAACCTAATTTTCAGCAGAGGGAAATCAAATAAATATCTACAAATTTAGATAAAACTCAAAAGTGGGTCTTGCTTATTACAATGCGCAAAACCATAAAAAAATATATAATATAATATGAATGTGTATATACTCGTATGTATTTATGTATGTTTGTTACAAATTATAGATGTGCTTTTCATGATACTTTCATGCTATAATATTTTAGTTCTGTTCAAAATACGACTTACTTTGTCTTATTTTCAGTAGAGAATAAATTAAACTACTAAGGCCACTTCGGGAGTAATTCGCACTCTTAGTAATTAATGGCTTTTCCAGTTTCCGGGGCACATTCGTTATCATTTTCGCTGTTCTTCTTTAAATTTATGGTTGATTGTACTCTATGTATTGTTATTGAATACAAATTGGAAATAAATATTATTGAATTAAGTTTTAAAGCGATTTGCATTAAGAGTGAATCTGGAACACGAAATCATGGAGCCTTCATTCAGCAGTTGGATGAAGGCACCTCCTCTATAGAGAATCCGTATGGTGTACGGTGAGGCTCTTTGTGTCTTTTCGGTGAATTTTTGTATTGAAACTCCTTTAGCGGCGTTAGTTAATTGAAAACTCAACATTGCGAATACGATGTTAATCGTCTGAAAGGGATTGAAGCAAAGAGTAATTGTAGGTTCGGCGTTAAGTACATCTTCAGTTCATCGAGCTGGTGTTAGGCACAACCAAACTCACCAAACCTAAACTTACTGCATCTGAACTCGCCACACATAAACTAAAAATCCGTACACCCATAAAATGTTGTACTATGTTACTTTATAGTATATTATGTTATGTAACGCCATGTTATGAAATATTTATATTTTATGTTTGGTTATGTCACCTTATGTAACGTTATGTTTTAGTATGTTACATTACTTTATTTTATGTTATGTAATGTTATGTAATGTTATACTATTACTTTATATTAATACCCGTGCACTTGTTTGTTATGTTACGTTATGCTATGTTATGCTATGTTATGTTATGTTAAGCGGTGTTAAGTTAAGCTATTTGACTTTACTTAAGAAAAATTATAGATTCTGTTTTAAAGTGCAATTTGTTAATCAGCGGTAGTAGATACATAGAAAAAGAAACTGGGGCAATGAAGCCAATATGGTTATGGACGAAAACAAATGCTTCTTCTTTTCACCATGCCTGTACTCCCCACTATGGTGAAACTGATCATTCCTAACACATCACCCTTTAACTAAACATACTTAAGCCCCCGACACCTAAGCTCCCCATTCGTGTACTATTCAGCCTTAAACTTTCCCCACTTTAGCTCGCAACCACTTATTCTCTCTGCATTCCTCTTCATTTAACCACAATTTACCTTAGCTTACATTACCTAAAATCACCTCGTTTCACCTCCTCTAGCCGCAGTTCAGTGCACGTCAACTCACTGATTATGATTTTACCTTACCTCTCCTCAAATCGCATTTAGTTGTTATGTTAACTTATTTTATCAACTCAACGAAGACTATTGACTATTAAGGAATGAATCCAGAAAATTTTAACTTACATAGCACGGCTCAGCGCACTCTCTTTATTTCTACGTAAAATTTCATTAACTATTCGACCAGCGACGAAGCACTTTGCGTCCTGTGAGCTGCTGTTACTTTTCTCTTCCTTTACAATGTACTCCATTCAAGTATGTCAACATAAACAATATACCCTAAAGTACAACAGTTTTATTTATAAATTTAAGAAATAATTCACTCCATCACTGCATAGCGCAAGAATTGCTTTATCGTAAAGCAAATTGTATAGCAATTTTTCAAATAACTACAACCCCAACTAAAAGCTTAGCTAGCAACAAACTCCATGACACATCCGAGCAATGCTGAAAAAGTACGAAAAATAGTGAAAGTAACAGTACTTTTGTAACGCAACGCGAACACTGCCACAGCGACTCGTCCATTCGGCACGCATCGTACGAAATGCCGCAACAAAGCGCCGGATATAAAAACGACACCGACTTGCGCTAGCAGCAGTAGTATTCATCAGTTGCCAGTGTGACGCGAACGAACAAACGAAACAGGCCGTTGATTCCTGCGTCACAAAACGAACGAATATTATGAATTTTGTGTGGTGGCATAACAAATTGTGATTGAAGCGAAGCAGGAGAAACATAACGCAAGAAAAATACGAACACGAGTTATTATAGCGGATTTAAGTCAGCACAACAAAAAGGGAAAACAGGAAGCGGAAAGTGCTAGGCGCGAATTGTAAAACAAATACACAACAACGACGGATATCCTGATTATCTTTCCGATGGTAGAAATGTCAAAAGTGTGAAAGTTACGTTGAGCAAAAACAAAAATCATTAAAAAATAATAACAGCCACAGTCAGGTAGCAAGTAAGTTGGAAGCTACTAAACGTTCAAATAAATAACAGCAATCACCGGGCTGCGCGCGCGTGTGTGTGTGTGTGTGTGGGCGCGCAACTAATATTTAAGTGCATGTGTATATGTGTTTGTGGTTGTCTAAATAAAAAAGAAAGCACAAATGGAAACATAAAACTTCAATACGAAAGGTAGCATACGAGCAGCTATGTAACAACACACATGACGAAGGTGGGTGGTTGTAATGGTATTCATGTCAGTATGTATGTATGTATGTATGTATGTAGTTGTTAACATTGTCTGTTTGCTTACATATTTCTGCACACCTACATACATACGCACGTATTTGATAGGTAAATAAATAATGAAATTTTTATGGAAGTAACGATGTGCGCCAGGATGGCAACGGCAACGAACTGGCAAATACTCTCATGTTTTTATCATACAAACATACAGCTGAACAAACAATCAATGTATGTATGTACTCGTATGTACGTATATGTGCATATGCATTTATGTGAATAGTATGTGTATGTTAGGACATACTACATACATACATACATAAGCACAAACAAGTGACAACTCACTTATTTGCGCAATTTTTGATGTTCAACCTGCGCGTCTGTTTGTCTGGCGGGTGGCCAATAACTGCTTACTGCCAATCTAGTACAGTGTGCAGAATTTGTTGATTTTTGGGTTAATTTTTTTTTTTGTGTTTTTTTTTTTGCAGATTTGATATTTGTGAAATTGATAGTTGCGATTTTCATTTGGTTTATTTAATTCGTTCACTTGCGTATGAGTGAGTAATATTTAACCCACAGCAGACAGTCGGTCCCATGACAGGCATTTATTATGAAATTCATCATTTTGTCGAATTTGTCTTAGCAGCGCTGAAGTGCTTTGTTTTGCTTCATTTCTGTTGTTTTTTTTTCTTTTTTTTTCTAAAGCTTTTTGCAACCATTTTTAGCATCGAATATTTGGCTCGGCATCCGCGGTTATAATCGTGAATCTTAATGGATTACGAATCGAATTGGCGCAGGGTGATGGAATTACAAGCAAACATAGTAGGTATGCGTGTATGTATGTGTGTACTATATTTGTCGATAGCTTACTTTGTGTGCTTTGCATGCAGAGGGCTTTGATAGGAAATCATAACACCGTTCGAATAAATATTTATATGCACACAGACAATTGTTAAAAAAAACGAGTTCGTCGTACACTCTCCAAGCTAAAGTATTTTATTCTACATTCATGGTCGGATTTTAAAATGTATCGATGTTTTTGTTTTTGAAAGAGACGAAGAGAACTTCATTTTTGCTTATGAGGTGGGCTAATGTCTAGTGTTCATGCATGGTTATTATTATTATTATTATTATTTATTTATTTATTTATTATTATTAGGGCTTAGTAGCGTTGCGACTTATCAAGATTTATTCTGCTAACGAAGGAAATTAAACACTTTGGAGGGTGTCGTTGTTCATATTCTGGATGGAGATGATAGTCGCTCACCAAGGTGTAAATATAAGCCTGAGTCCATTTATATGCAGGCATTCACACAATATATGTTCTGAAGTCACTTCATCCAGGCCACAGAACCTGCCGTCCGCACACTCCGAGAGTCCCATTTTGTGAAGATGATATCTCAGCCTACAGTGACTGAGATTGAGTAGTCTTTCATAGACTTCACGGGACGAAAATTTGAACCGTTTCGATTGTCTATTACACTTTGACGATCGTCATTGCGTTGAGATTCTTAAGTCCTTCCACTTTCTTAGAAGCTCTGTCGTGTAAGCCTTAGAAGGACTACAGAAAATGGTACAGAAAAGTGTGTGCAAAAACTTTAGAGACGCTCTGCGAACAGTTTTAGGTGTGGCTCTTAACGCCTATTTGAACTCATTACCTTCCAGATTAAGCAGTAAAGACATTGTTTCGGTATCATGCTTTTTTTTATTGTGGTAAGTTGATCGAAGCTCCGTACACAGAGAGGGATTCGCAAGATTATCAGAACAATGCTCTTTTTTTTAGCTCCAACAGACGAGCTGTTGCCTGCAGTATTTTGTGCAAGGAATTATGCTATACACTTTCCCAAAAAAGTATACTGTTTACTTTTTTAAAAGCGAGCAATGGAAAGATCTACACTCGCGGTTGTACGGTCGGGCATATGGAGGACAACTTCAGTAGCTTCGCTCTTCTGTGAATTATAATCGAAAGTCTTTGCAATACTTAAAGTGACCGACAAGAAGACCAGTGATAAATCACGTGAACACCGAACAATTATTTGCTGTGGCAGTCAGTATGAGCTGGAGATTTTGGAATCGTTCGTAACTCCTCAAGGAACGCTTACGAGCACTTTATTATTCGCGATATTAACGGGTTGATGATTTGCAGAGCCGGGAATATATTTATTGTACTATTGAAAAGAAGCCAATTAAAAGGTCAAGTAAATTAGGAGTAGTTGGGTACATCAGGTTAGTTATTGAAAGATTCATTTGAAGTATTGGTACAATACCGACTATTGGAAAACAACCCAGCATTTTCTGAAGATACCGGCTATTCAGTGTCGAATGTCGCCCCACCTCTGCCCAAGACGAATTTCGCTGAGGTTTAATTGACAATCTATTGAGTACATTCTGTTTGTAGGACGAGAGTAGTACTGAGTAATTTATTCTGCCGCTATACGCCAGACTAGCCTGATGTATACTTGGATCAGATGTAAAGAGATTGGACGTGTTAGATTCGCGTTTATAGCAAAGAGCTGCAGGAGTTTATGGGAAAGCTTTGAAATGATCAACGCATCATGGAATTTTACTCGATACGCACAATACGGCATTTCCAAAATAGTAATCGTGTGATGCTCCCATATCATATCGTTTTCATTCAATTTCTGTAATATTATTTTTGAGCTTCAGACTACAATCAGATAACCTATGATGTATATTATTAAAAACCGATTACTTAAATATGGTTAATCATCAAGAAATCAAAATTTATACTGCAGAGGAGTTTCGTTTAGTTACTGAATTTTTAGAGAACGTCCATTCGTCTTTAATATTATGTAGGTACAGTTGCAGGTCACCGACTCTCTTCCGCAATTTTTCCAATATTAAATAGTTTCTGGAAAACCAGCAAAAAATATTCGTAAATCAACTGTAAGTTAATTTGTTAACTAGTTTATAAAACAGTATTTAATAAAATTGTGCTTTTAATGACATTTTTTTTTTTAATTTATATCAATAGTTTACATGATAGGTCTGAACGTTAAGTGTAAGATTTTATTGACAAAAATGTTTTATTTGGTAATGGTTTTAATAACATTTTAGCCGGAAGATTTTATTTTGAAAATGAAAATATGAAATTATAATTACTTAATAACTTATTTGATTTAAACAGTTCTTACTTTTGACGCATTCCGCTGTGAATTTGTTAGGAAATAAATACAAAGGCGAGATAATTTGTTTGATCTTATTTTAGAAGTTTGTACATATCTACATATGTATATAATACATACGTAGGTTGCATTTTATATTTTGATCCTAATCATAAAAACACAGTCAAATATTAAGGAAAAACGTTTTATTGTTTTTCAAATTATTCTCCTTTCAAGTCAATACACTTCTTTCAAAGCACTTTTGCCACTCGGAAGAGGATACCTCTAAAACGAAATGTTTGAAGGCTTCTTCAGGCGTTGAAAAAACGTTGACCTCGCGTTTTGTTTTTGGTGTTCGGGAATAAAAATAAATCATTAGGTACCAAATCAGGGCTGTCAGTCGGATTACCCATCAATTCGACCTTTTGAGTGCTCAAAAACTCTCTTGTGTGAATCGATACGTGAGAGCTCGCATTGTCTTGGTGAAGAATGATTTGTCTTTGGCGGTTGGTTTTCCTTAATTCTCCAAAAACTTTTGGCAAACAAATGGTTGTATACCACTCAGAATTGACCGTTTTAAGTTTTTCTAGTGGAACAGATTGGCGGCCACGTAAGAACTCGTTGTACCATCGTTTCACAGTGGCTTAGTGTGGTGATTCAACACCAAAAGTAGATGTAAGTTGATTGATGCACTCCTGTCTCGAGATTCCAAGTCGAAAATCATAGTAAATCATCACACGAAAATGTTCACGGGTTAATGCCATATTTAGGCAATTTGAATTTTTAAACTCACTATAAATAAACACAAATAAAACTCGTAAGTGAAACGTTATATGCAAGTTTATGCCAAAAAATACCAAACTTTACGATAAAAATATCTAATTACAGCTAATCACGTGTAGTGTTGCGAAGGCGCACGAGAAGGAATTTTACCTACGTATGAATGTATATTCTTAGTAAATTTTTCGTACACAAAGCAGAGTGTTCTACTTTTTTTAACAAAACTTTTACAAAACACTCTAATAACAGCGTACAAATTTAAACTTCGCCTTTATATTCGTATGTATGTATTTAGTTATCAAAGTTAGAAAACAACGCAAGTAGAAATCACTCATACGCCCTGTTGGCTCCAAAGTAAGCGCAAATGCATATTTGAGTTGTCGTTTGACATTTAATACTCTCCTAACAGCCACTACTTTGTGTTTAATTGGGCAAGTTTTATATACGGGCAGATAATTATAAATTTGTTTAATATAAATAATATAGTGGTACCTCTTCAGTAAGTTTAAGTGATAAGCATTTGATATGACATCTAAAAGTATATAAACCGCTTATAATTTAAAACCATTTGCTAATTAAAAATTAGTATGTAAAATATCTTTGATTATTATAAAGAGAGAAAGGTGAAACTGAAGCCAAACAAAGGCATGCCTTGGAAACGTCCAAAGAAAGCAGTTTGTAACGAACTCTCAACGCACAAATTATCGTTCACAAAAAGTCAAATATCACTGGAGTACCTCGTTTTTGATTAACTAAGCCAGAGATTTGGGAACATACAAATTTGCTAATGTTTTTTAAGTTAAAATATAGGAAATTTTTGAAATGAAAAAGTGTATCTTACTAAACTTTAGTTAAATGATCCTAATCAAGTTTTTTTTAGTGAACTGAATTATACGTATACAAGAGGTTTCAAAATTTCCAAAAATGGATTGTTCACATTTTGTTTGTATGCTTAATAAAATACTGAAAAATATGTAAATGCTTGAGTCTAAAGTGTGTCTAAATGAAAAAATTTGGCATCATTTTATTTAGTTACAGCATAATAATTTGAAAGTTTCAAGTGGCTATAAATCACCGCTGATGTTTGCCAAATTTAGTACAAAGTTACATACATACTTCCAAAAATTCAAAATTTTTTTTGAAAGCTTAAAATTTTGATGCAATTTTTTTTTATTATTTAAAACTTTGTATACGATTTTAAAATTTTGATGAAAAGATTTTTTTTAATTAAAAATTTTTTATACAATTTTAAGCATGGATAAATGGGGGTTTCGTTATAGAATTAAAAGTTTCTTAATAGAAATATATTAAAAATTAATTAAAGAAAAATTAATAGTCAAGCATTGTCGTACAGTTGTGGCGGTAATTTGTTTCCATTGGAAATTATCAATTTGTTTTTTAATAAATATATTAACGCTATCTCCAGACTGCTTTTAAGATAAATCTAATTTCATATTTATAAGAACAAAAAATAGGTCTATATGCAATTTATTTATTAAATTTTTACTATTTTCCGAATGAAACGTAGAGAATTATCTAAAAAAGTCTATATAAACATTAACCTTTTAACAAAATTCAAAATTGTTTACGCCAGCTGTTTACATCAGCATTCACAAGTGGATCTGCCATTGTGAATTACTATAATTCCACTTGCAGATGTCGCTGTGATAGTACGGGAACAGGGACTCGTTACTTTTTCTCCCTTTTCTCGAGTCCTGTTACCCGTCCCGTTTGATGGGTTTCGCCTTCTGCGAAACTCCTGCACTCTTTCACTTTTTGAAGAGACGCCCCCAACGCTACACGTAAGGTTTTTGCATTATTCATATATTTAACCCCAACTTTATTTTCAGCAGTGTTGATTTTATCTTATAAAATAAATTGCTTGTCATTGACAAGCCCCTCTTTTGCATTTATAAATTTAATATAACTTGTGTGTTTTACTTGCGAGTGCAATACGGCAATCAGCTTATTAATTTAACGATCATAAATATTCAGAAGATCGGCCTCCTATTTTTTCGAACCCCGTTGCCGTGGAATTCATGAGGAATTCCCGGCCCCTAATTCCTCCCCGCTCGAACAAAATAATTTATTAAACTAATAAACTTATTCAAAAAATATTTTTTTTTTAAACTTCCTAAAATATTTCTGAGTATGCAGCTTAATAACTAATTCAATTTTGGTAAAATACAAGCTTCAAGTAGATAACGGTTACTGTTGATTTTGTAAATTATATTTTTACAGAGGCAAACCCACAATAAGTTTCATTAAAAAATTATGAAAAATCAACGGTATTTGTAGCTACTTTAAGCCTGTGCTTTATTTTAAATAAATTTTATGAGCTACAAGACTGCATACTCAGAAAATTTTTTTAAATTCTTGAAGAAAATTGTATTTTTAAAATATGTTTATTTATTATAATTTTTAAATTTTTTTAAAATTATTTTAACTTGATTTTGTATAGTTTTTGTTAAAGAATTATCGGCACTTTATGCGAAATATAACACAAATTAAGTTAATGAGTTGCAAATGGTATCAGAATATATTTAATTTTACGAATTAATGTCTATATTTCATTATAATATTTTTCTTTTTTTCTTGCACAAAGATTTTGAATATAAAATTGCTTCATATGTACATATACAAATTGCACTTGACATACAGCAGAGTTGCATTTTAAACGTACTGCAGGCTTTCCAAGCGTGGTCACAGGCTTAAAATGATTTCAATATATCAATTGGATGTGACGTCGTCAATATAAAATAAAATTTGTATAATGCTTACAAATCTCGAAAATTATTTATTGAAGAATTCTTGATTTGGACCAAGGATTTATGATACGAATTACGTCTCATGAAAAAGAGCTCATTAAAAATTGGTTATGGTAACATATCAACGGAATTTGGTAGGAAGATATATGAAATAGGCCCTAAATTATTTGTTTAAAAATATTGATTTTGCATAATTAATGATTTAAATCAAATATTGCAATATGTCATTTAAATACATTTATAAAAGAGTTGCCAACTGATTTAAAATTTTATTAAAATAAATAAGTAATTGAAAACACAACACACAGCTTTTCGATGCCCACTCCTTTTTTCTGAAAGCAATAATCAACCGTATGATAATTTCGAGTAATTGAACAACATTTCTCGCTCGTTGCTTACCACCGCTAAAGATGTTATTAGCTTACAGTGAGCCCGAAAGAACAATTTGTACAATGACAAATGTCGCGTCTTTACGAACAAAAAAATTCTGCTTATGTAGCCACGCTACGACCGGACGCAATATGGACAATGTGGGAGTGATATTGTGTACTGAGAAAGGAATCGGAATGCATTTTCCGTGATTAGAACAAAGATAATAAAATGCGTGAGATTGAGCTTAACACTCTGGCTGACTGAAATAACGTCAGAAAATTCTATGATAAAGTGCAACGATTTTCAGAAGATTTCGAGACCGATAAAAGTTCCTGTTAGAGCAATGCCGATGATATAGTAACTTACACTCGAAATGGAGTCACTTCTCCACGCTGATTTTTTTTTTTTGTTGGAATCAGACACGAAACAACGCGTGCGAAACCAGCACTCAGACTACATGCCGTCCATTGTACTGTTTTCATGTTCCTTTTAATCTGTTTTAAATCTGCAGGATTTACGAATGAATCTTAGCAGATTTTGGGGTGTCAAAGAGCTCAAATGCCTCATACCTAGTTCTTTCAAGGCGAAGCAAAAGCACAGAAAGTGTTCCACCGTCTCTTCCTCTTCAAAACAGGATGGGCATATGGATTTGTCATGTACGCCCATCATTGTCAGGTGTCTATGCCACGTGAAGTGACCGGTCGACCAGTCCAACAAGTTGCCTGCAGTCTCGCGTGTTAAGCGAGAGCAAGTGTTTTGATAGTCCTTCTGAGATTGAAGATAACATGAGTTTTGCCCATCTGCAACCTCTCGACGCCTCCCAGTCATTGCTGAGCGAAGTATTCACACATTTTCTGATGGTGGCATCGATGGCCGAAGGTGGGAGTGCTATAGCTGGTTGCGGGCCGAGGAACACCTGATCCGTCTCATTACCAGGTTCTCCCGAGTGACTAGGCACCCAGATTAAAGCAAGTTCATTATGTTTACTAACATAGTTGAGGCGTGACTTGCATTGCCGAACTAGTGTGGAAATAGTTAGAGGGCTGGCCAATGCCTTGAGTGCAGCTAGGCTGTCACTACAGACACGTATACTCCTCCCCCTCCACCTATTTTCCACCACGTAGTCCATGGCCTTGAGAATTCCAAATACTTCGGTCTGGAAGACCGATGCATATTCTCCAAGAGAAAAGTGAAGCTTATCCTCATTTTATTCTATACCAACTCCAGCTCCTGACCCAGAGTCAGTTTTGAAGCCATCAGTAAAGATTCGACAACGTGTTAGACCGGGCTCAGTGTTGACATTGAACCAGCATTCAGCCTCAGGGAACTCAAAGTTATAGAGTCTCATCGGCAAAGGAAACGGTGGCGTACTATCCTGTGACATTGAAAAGACGCAAGTGTCCATAACTCGGCCACTTAACAGAAGGTAGTGAGCCAGAAACCCCCTAATCTATGACGACAAAATCAACGTATCGTTACACGAAATTCGATTTCTAAAACCACGGTTAAAGTAAAAAAAAATATGTGTGGATGACAGATCCCCTACTAAAGTATTCAATTATGTCCGTACAGAGTTGCTTAAGGACAAGAACCGGCTCATTTGCTAAAAATGGTGGGACTAATGCATGACTCCTGAGCTCTGTATCCAATCCACAAGAAGGGTAATCCTGCAGTTTGCACTATTGACCGTGGGATTTGCCTTCTTAATGTCATGTTAAAGGTTCTAGCGAGCACACTGTTTAAAATTAACTTATTGGACGTTATCAGTGCGGCGAAGTAGGCCTGGTATAGCTACCACCAGGTCTTTGAAAGGACGCGTGAAAGAAATATCGATCCGCACCACCTTTTTGTCGATTTCAAAGCTGCTTTCGACAGCTTAAGAAAAAATAACCTATACGGCTACGTAGAATGACTTTGAGCAACACCACCAGCTTCGTCAGTATAAGGAAAAACCTATACGAGCCGTTCTATACCCAACGAGGTTTCAGACAGGGTTACTCTTTCTCGACGCTGCTAAATTAAATCGATTAGCTTCAAAATTAAAAAAAAACGTGCCCGTAGACCGACATTGACATTATCAATTTTAACAATCGCACAGTTATTTCTGTCATCTCCAAACTGTATATAGCTGCGAAAAAAATGGGTCTGTAAATGAACGATGGCAAGACGAAACATCTTTTTTCATCAAATAGATGGTAATAAAGAAAATATCTTGAGAACAAATGCTACTTCGCACTGAGTAGAAACATAATTAGAAAAATATTACCACCAAGTCTTCGACGATGAAAACTTCCGATGAGAAGACTCTTATTCAACAGATTCAAGATTTTTCGAAATATTTATGGACTTTTACCTCTTTACAAAAGCAAATACCGCAAACGTTGGAATGTTGAGCTGTTCGAGCTTTACAAATACATAAATCGAACATTGAGCAGCGATTAAAGATCCAACGGCTCCGCTTACGTGCTAATGGATCAAAAAAGACTCTTAAAGTATTCGACGCGCTACCTTTTGTTGTTGCAAATTGAAGAGCGCTATCAATTTGCATTACAATCGATTCGGTATTTTTATACATACATAAATACATATGTGAGTACAGCTATCTCGACTGCTTTTGGCTGTTACAAACAATCGCTACGCTAACAAAATTATATATCCTTTTGCTCAAGGGCGTTCGATTACCACAAACATATGTAAGGATGTACTCATGTCACTTGTACAAATATATGCAAATGCATATGTATAAATTGAAAGTGAGTTAAGCTAAGCTGATGCTAAAAATTGTATTCAACATTTTATCGAATTTCACGCTGACTTTTCGTTGAATCATTAATATTCTTCTAAGCTGTCATTTTACTCTGAGGATTTGCTGTTGTCGCACTAAAACGATGAACTGATCCATCCATACAACAGCGTCAAAAAAAAACACACATACACACACAAAAAGAAATAACTAAATTGATGAAACTTTGGCAAGAAAATAATTTATTTGCTTGTTATTTATCTGCGACAACAAGCAATAGCAACTAACGTTGATTTGAGTCTAATGAGGAGTGTAGGCTAAATTAATATTGACGCTGATAATCAGACTTTTAAGAAAAAATAAATTATGAAAATAATATTGAGTTCATTATGTTAGTCAACAAATTGGTGGTCTCTTGAAAATACACAAGAAGTTGTTTCGGTGTTATTCCTGCTTGCCACAGAAATTTTTCCGCGAAAACTAGATACAACGTTACCATTGAGCGTCAAGTGCACTTTTACCAAATCAAATTCTTAAGTGCTCTTATCTGACCGACAATCAAAAGGAAAGTCAAAACAAAGAAAAGTACAGATGTACATACTGCATGTACATAGTGGATGTGTGCGGATATACTCAACGGATTTGTGAACGTGTCTGTTGAAAAATTCTTTCTCCTCTTTAACATGCAACTCAGGATAATATAAATTCTCATTCGTAATTTTGTAGCTCATTTAAATTGGAATCAGATTGGTTTAGAAGTAAAACTTAAATAAATATAGAGAAAAGCATACGAGAAAAATTTTTTTTTAAATATTAGTTTAGTAAGAACCGTTTAACCGATGAACAAGACAAGCCGGGCTCAAATAGTTATTTTGCGTATCAAATTGAACTCGAGTTTTAAACGGTGAGGGTCTTTTTTTTTTGTGATCCAAACATGTTTAAGTGTTACTGACCCAACACCTTGCTGCGTGATTTGTTCAGCAAACTTCTGCTCAGGTCTGTAATGAAGTATTACTCGTCTGCATTTGACAGAGACAACTCCATTCGAATTCCATTTAATTTTAATTGGGTATAATTTTATTTAATTCGATTTATTCAACTGCTGGCAACCAACTGAAATAAATTGCCGTACTAAAGCTCAAATATCCGCAGCTGGACTGTAAAATCCCGCTGACCTTCAACACACTAGTCTGCTTTTCTAGTCATCGAAGGCGTTTTCAATAACATATTATGTACCTCCGTTGCATAAGCTGATGATATTGTCATAACAATTCGACAAACTTAATTAATAGCACCTTTTCGTATCGTGCAATAGCCGAATGCTTGGTGAAAACTCATCAAAGACAGACATGAAACTCTTCAGAGTGTGCTATCATATACAAATAATTATACGAGTATGTACCTTAACTTTTTGCAAAAAAAAAAGAAAAGATTACAAAATTTGCAAAATATTTCTGGGAATGCAGGTTTATTATTATAATTATTAACTAGGATATAAAAAAACAAAAAATAACAAATTCCTATTTTTTGCCTGTAAAACTTATTCATTTGAGTTCAACTGAAAGACATTTTTATTTTAACAGTCAATATTTTTGCTCTTATTTTTTTAAAGTTAATTAAGCCGCTTTGGCATACAATTAACTAATGACTGTAGAATAGTTATGTCAATATTGGCCCATTCTTGCTCTATGGCTAATTTAAAGTGACGTACTGTCTCACACTGCATTCCGTTTTAGAAAACACGTGCAGAGAGGATCCCCTAGAGTTCTTCGATCGGATTTAGGTTCGGACTCAATGCTGGCCATTGTAATACGGGAATTTTTCTGTCATTAAAGAAGTTCTTCGTGATCTGTGCCGTGTGGATTGAAGCATTATCCTGTTGATATTAGAGGGCTGCATGAGCACATTCATTTCTTCTGTTAGCCGGATTACACGAATGTGAATGCGATACTCATTCAACTCAGGCACTCATGCGATCATAAATATGTGTACTTACAGAGAAAAAAGAGACCAATATGGGTACTCTCTGCTTATGATTTAAGGGATGTACAAATTTTTCTCTTCGCTACGCTCATTTATAGTCATCGATCATTCATGCATTCACGGCCTGTCCGGATTTTGCACGAATGTGACGAATGTAGCGGACGTTGCGCAGGGAGACGCCACCAAAGGCACATACATACATATGCAAGGCGCAGTATGTACATATGTATGTGTGTACATAAATACAAAAGGGATAATCACCAAGTTGAGCAAATGGCCTGGCGCTCAGTAAGTAGGCTGCATATTTACGGATGTGAAGAAGCTAGCGAATATTTATAAAAGGGTTTTACTACCAAACTACCAAATATACATATGTACGTATATAAATACGTTTATATATATGTATGCACTTCAGCGTCAAAAGCAGGTTACAGTTGTATGCAATACTTACAATGTTTTTTAACACATATCCTTTCCGTTAATTCTTTATTAAATAATATCGTATTCTTTAACTAGAAATATATCAATTAAAGTTTCAAAACTTGTACAGAGTGGAAACATTTTCCAAATATCAAAGTTTTCCATCCAAAATTTCTAATGTTTTAATGAGAAATTGAAAATTTCTAACATTTTAATGAGAGTCTTAAGAAATTCTGTATATAAAAACATTGTGAAAATTTTTTCTAAATATGTTTTCTTTCCATTTACATTTGCGCCTACATATGAACATATTTTCATATAAATGTGCATTGACTTTATTATAAGTGTATGCATTTATTTAATAGTTACTTATTAATTTCAGTAAAATTCAATGTAGATTATGCATGTATGTATGTATGTACGTAAATATGAAGAGACATGCAATTATTGAATTTTTTCTATTTAATTGCTTATATAATGTAGCCGCTATCATTTGCAAAAATTGGCGCCGTCATAAAATCTTTCAGTCGAATGTGGTCTCATACAGCCGGATGTGGTCTCATACATCCGAATGCGCATGACTAGTTGTATACAACATATTTGGCACTCTTTGTACAACGAATGCCTCTTTTTCTGAATGCGACTGAGGGCAGTATTCTCAGCTATCTGCACACTCATTCAGTCATCTCGCTTGCTGTGAGCAGAATGCGTAGAATGTTGCGCTTACGTGTGAATGTGTTAAAACGGCCAATGAGTACATTCATGCAGACGTCTAGTTGATATGTCCAGTTAACGCCATAAATATTGCCAGCAAATTCTATCAACTCACTATCCAAAAGATTTACATACATACATACTAGCATTCATTTTAGTGGATATAAATGGATATGTAGCTGAACAGTTTTAAATCTCGACACTTAACAAACTCTTAGCGATGAGCCGCTCGCTCAGACTCACTTCCAAAATTGTGACTCACTAGCTCAGTTATAAATTTCAGACATCTTACTGAGCGGCGAGTCGATGAGGGAATTAGGACTGAGAATCAAAGATGAACTGATACGAAGCTCTTTGTTTTGTGGAGAGACACTCTGTAAGAAATGGCATTTGGGAGTTTTTTATTGCATTTTTGGAGATTTTTCAGTTTTTTCGCCACCTTTGAGGTATGCAAACAGTATAAATGTAAACGCAATAAAAATAAGAATAAGAAATAAATATATGAAATCAACATGATCACAATTATACAACTTTTAAACATGCATAAAACAAATAATTATAAAAATATATGTGATGAACATGCGTGTTCACTTAGAAATAAAGTTTTACGGACACCTTTTTAAAATAAAACTCAATAGTTACATGTAAATCACTAAAATACGAGTATTTAATTGAATTCTCAAGTCAAACATTTCAACGCGTATTTCGCCAAATAAAAACATTAACTAGCTTTTTTAGCCAAATAAAAATGCCATGTTTCTAAGAGCCTTTTTGCGTGCCAGCCCATGGTTGGGATTTGATACCAGCCCAAAACCTATGAGGCAAAAGCAGAGATTTGCATATCATATTATCTATAGTGAGAATAAAGAGTGACAGAAAATAAGAACTAGCGCGAAAATGTTTCTTTTTGGCGCGTTATCAATTGTGCTGTACCTTTAATTATTCAACGTGCACCTCTCCTCGCCGTAGTTGTACAGAGCGACACAATTATGAAATGAGTCGTAACTCAATTGTGCTACCTCACTGAGCTGACTCAGTTAATTGAGCAAGAGTCATTGGGTCAACTCGCGAAAATTAGCTGAGTTACCCACCCCTAGACCATACCACCAAGGTACCGCCTCCAAAGCCTCGCTTGTAGCAGGAACGTCGTTCCTGACGCAAGTCTCCCCAATATTTCTTGCAATGATATCAGCAGTCCAAATTGAATTTTTTTTTCGTCACTAAAGACTGTATTCTGCCACTCTTCTTTGCAAACTGCAAACGTGTTATAATGTGCCCTTGCAAGAGCTATGGTTTAGCTACCATGGAGGTGTGTTTGAGAATCTTATTTTCGTGTATAATTTGAACAATTCTATTTCTTGTTATATGCAGACTTAATTTGGTTCGTATTTGACCGCTGCTCCGTTTGCACCGATCATCAATGTTGGTTTTCCATCCGCTGCGTTGCACTGTACCATAATAGTTGGGGTTTTAAACAAATTTTGATATACAGTTTCAAGGTAATATATTTGTATACCTTTCAACCTACATTCACTAAAATTCAAAAAATACCACTGAACAAGAAATATAAACAAAAGCAAAAATGCACATATAATTATTTGTATGAGGTATTCTTCTGCAGCTGGACAATTGGAAAAATATATGGAATACTCGTATACATACACTGTGTCTACACAACGGTAGTTCGACTAATTCTATGCTACGGTATGGTGGTATGGTTGGATAACCTGATGAAAGAAGTAAACGATTAAGTGTGAGTCTGCACGATTTCTGCAGAAGTTGTCACGACAAAGAAGATCATCTGAGCTTATATCCTGCTCTGTCCAGATAAAAACTCTCCACTCTTGACAGACAGTTCTCCAACGGTCGGGAAGAACTCAGAGATGTGGAAATCTAAGATCTTCTAAAGTTTCTTCAAAACACAAACGCAGGGGTTTAAGGGGTTTTTCAGATATTTCAAAGTGTGTCTTTAGAGACAACCGCGCTAAACATAACCTTAGCTACTTTAACCTAAATCATTCTAAACTTAATTCATCTGAGACACATATTGTGTTACATTAACTAAATTAACAAAAAAAATTCAACTGAATTGTAATTTTTTGACAGGATGGCAACTGTCTGGCATTAAAATAAGAGTAGCCATTTTCAAATTTAACATTTTAAATGGGTGCTAACTCTCTTCAACACCACAAATATTTTCTAAGTTTTTCTCGCTTAAAACTTTTTAGTTTGTAGTTGTAGTTTTTAGTTTTTAGTTATTCTATTTCGACAATTAAAATAAATTGACGGTTAAAACAGGTGGCAAGCCTCATTGATTTAGTTTGGGATTAAAAACTTTTCCAAGACAATTCGACTCAGTTTTATATTGTAAGCCTGTTATAAAATGAAATAAATAAAAATAAATTAAATAATTTAAATTTATTTATTAAACAGGTGGCAACCACTTTAAAAGAAAGAACTTTTATGTATGTATATCTACAGGCCAAGCTCTTTGACACCACCTACGCGAAGAGAGCAGGCCTGATGACGCAAATATTGCTCCACGGATATGTGCCAGCAAAAAAAAAACTCATCTAAAATCGACAATAATACTTAGCCACTTAAAACTTGTAATTTATTATACTAAAATTTAGATAGTCTAGAGAATGAAGTTTCTAAAATAAAATTAAAATTTCTCTTTATAAAAAAAAATAACGCATGACTCGGAAAAAGTTCGTGAACAACGTATTAAGATCCGTCATTCAATATTTTTGTTATTGAAATTTACTAAAAACTGTCGATAATTTCAAGCGAAATTTGTATAGCAGAAAGTAATCGATCAGCTGATCAATACAGGTCCCGCCTTGTCAGTGTTCGCAGGTTGTTTCTTTATTGTATAGAGAAAAGGAAATGGTTCGAAATGCATTTTTAGATCAAGTAAAAAGAAATATTAATTTGGAAATATAAAAGATTCATGATCCAACCAAATACAAAACCAATATAAGAAATATTTTTGATATTAATTTAATGATTGGTTTCTTCTACTTTTTTGACAGCAATTGCGTATATCGTGGAACAAATCTGTTCAAATCCCGGGATTGTTGAAAATACCATCAAAATTTTTGAATTTTGTTGTAACACTGTTGGCGCTATACGCTTTTGTAATATCTATAATTTTTTTAAATTTCAAATTTAGGTCAAAGTTAGATGATAAGACACTTTATGCTTTTATATCTTAAGATCGAATTTTGATCGAAGGAATAATAATTCTGCCTCGCTCAAAATTAATTTTTTCTTGATGTATTGCTTCTTCACTAAATGTTTTGTAGCATATAATAATACTTAATTTGATCTCAAACTGTGTTATGTATATGCAGTTGCTGATGTATGTTTAAACTCCGTTTAAAGCTGACTGAAAAACTGCATACTGAGTTTAAACTAAGTTTAAAAGACAAACAACTTCCACTGAAAGACTGCCCCTGAATGTGTTATCCTCCAACCTAGACCTAAATTTGTTGCATTTAAAATATGCAGTGGAGAATCACCACTCAACACTTATTGGTTGGATTGTCGACAAAAAGGTAAATGCTCTCTGTAGGACATAGCATTTATCGCCTCATTACAAAAACTATCAATTTCTTTTACCAAACATTCAGATAATTTGTATGCCTTTCAATTATTTGACAGTTGCGAGCTGCTCGATTAAACTTTATGCAATTTAACTTTCAGACTTTCTGCCTTATCCATTTCAAGCACCTTGTCGTT
The DNA here is from genome assembly GCA_963971545.1 of Philophylla caesio. Lineage (NCBI taxonomy): Eukaryota > Metazoa > Arthropoda > Insecta > Diptera > Tephritidae > Philophylla > Philophylla caesio. The sequence continues at coordinate 53,167,283 of OZ020609.1, read as the reverse complement.
AGTTCTATTAACATCGCTGTCATAGTAAGGCTCATTCTCTACTCGAGGAGGATATTCTCCAGCTCACTTATAAAGGCAAAGGCAAAACAAAGCCTTTAGGGAGTTAACAAGCCGTGTTATTTGTCGTATTTTGACGTATTGTGTATTGTAATACAACAGTTGTAAACTTGTTGTTTTTGTTTCTCATGTTAAATTTTCTTATTTCAATACAACTCTGAAAGGTGTGTTTAGTGTGTTACTTGTTTATTTTATTCGATCAGCTCTTTCTGTTTTAATCATTTGAGGTTTATTTTCGTTTGAAAAAATGTAAACTAAAAATTTAAAAAAATAAATGCCTATTAAATTCACTGTTTTCTGCAATTCCGGGATTTAAAAAAACTGATCCCGGGATATTCGGGAGTTAAAACAGGCCGGAATCCCGGGATAGTATGCATGTATGTTTGTCAAAATTTATGTTTATTTTATTTTTTTCTAACTGAGAACACCAACAAATACATACTACATAAATTACAACAAATAATTCCTCTTTGTTATATTACTGTTTTAAGTACTACTATAATACGACGATTACAGACTTGGTACATTTTTGGACAAATAAAAAACTACGAATCAACACTTCCTCAATTTTGGGATGGTTGCGGGGCCTTACTGTATCTTTTCAGACCCCGAATACCCCGGGAACCTTTCTAAAAACATTGATTTACAAATTTTAAATTTCTAAGAGGAGGTTTTTTAAATTTGAAAAAGTTTATGAATTCTGTATCAGGAACATTGTGTCATACAGTTTCAGTTATAGGTTGAATTATATTTTTATTAAAAATAAACCAATCACAGTTAACATACTTAAGATGTGAGGTATTTAAGTGCTATCAACACAAAAAAAAATATTGCGAGCTAATATCATAACCTCAGAAAAAAACCCCAAATTATTATTATTTATTGAGGTACCTTAAACAACTGCGTTGAAATATAATACAATAAATATGGAATATAGAAAAAACGCTACTGAAGCTCAACGAAAACCACTTAAAATAGTATGAAAGCAATACTAAAAAATACATGTGTATATACTCGTACATATGTACATATTTGTGCTACAAATTTCCTCGCCGAACCTTTAACTTTTTGCATATCCCATGCAAAAAAAATACGCTCTGTTCACAAATTATAGCACAAACACAAAACAATTTATTTTACTACTAATTATTTTTCAATTACAATAACTTTCAACCTCTAACAAAGTACATAAAAACTATTTTTTAGCTTTGTGCAAAATGTACAATGATTTAACAAAATTTCATTAAAATTTCGAACTTATAAAAAAGTTAGTAAGTATGATTTTTGACTATTTTTTTGTTGACGCTCTCGCGCAATGCCTTCCATACAAAAGATAATTGCGGATTTGCTTTTCATAGAGAAAATGGTCACTTAAAAAATTATCAAAAATCAGCGGTATTTTTTTTTAATCACTTAAAACCTGCACTCCACTTCAATCTGCAACAAAATTTCATCTCAAATAACTCACATTTTTTTTAAAGGTTCGAAAATGTGAAGAAGTTTTGTTAAATCATTACTAATTTTGTATGAAGTTAATAAAATTAGCTCATATGATTTTTATTAGAGAATCAAATATATTCTTATTGAAAAATAATTTTAAATAATTAAAAGAAAAATAATATGTGGTCGAGTTGGTAGCGGTGCGTGCTATTACTTGATATGTCGGTGAGTTCGAGGTTCGAATCTCAGTCAGGGCGAGCAAAATCTTTATAATAGAAAAAGTTTTTTCTAATAGCGGTCACCCCTCGGCAGGCAATGGCAAAAATCCGAGGGTATTTCTGCCATGAAAAGGCTTCTCATTAAATACATCTGCCGTTCGGAGTCGGCACAAAACTGTAGGTCTCTCCATTTGTGGTATAATACAAAAGACGCACACCACAAATGGTAGGAGAAGCTCGGCCAAACACTGAGCTTTATAGTGTTGGCGCCAAAATTATTATTATTATATAAGTCAATATGTGGTGGTACTATAATTTGTGAACATACTCGTGTGTTTAGTTGAGGTACACAAATGTGCGCGTCTATTTTTTTCTTTATACTTTATTGTCAACAAAATTTTCAATGTACTTGAATTATAGTACTTTATTAATATTAAGTTATTCGCTTCGTGCTCCTGAATTCATTCACTTAAAAAGCGCTTTTATAGCCAACGTTGCATATGAAGGGTAACTAAATTTTAATGAAACTTATTCAAAATTGGCGGGTAAGAGACTTATGAAAAGGAAATTAGGATTGATCAACAAAAAGGTAAATTTGTGGACTACAACGTCCGCGAATGGATAAGGAAAAACATGCTGTAAAGTACATAACGCGATACTAACGTAAGGAGTGTCGGATAATTACACATTTATAATGAACAAAGGTGACAAAAAAAACAAAACGTACAAATCTATGTATGTGCATAATGTATATCTTGCAGTGTTGTGAACACCAACAATATTTTAAGTTTGCATACACCGGTGGTTAAAATAGTTGGAGTGTGACATTTTGACAAATTTTTACTCTTAATTTTTCTCTTGCTTAATATCTACTTTTTGTTTTGTAAAGTACGCTTGAATATCGAGAAACGAGTTGTCTTAGACTTACAGTTATTCAAAGAAAAAATCATAAAAATTTCAAACTTTTTATTTGTTTAAATACGTAGCTTTGTAGCCCATTTAAGCAGGGTTGGAGTGTGTTGCCATTATGACCGTGTCATCAGCGGTTTTTGCGATTGTTGTATTGGCTGGGGTTGGCAGATCTGCTATAAAAAGTGTGTAGAGGACTGGCCCGAGAACACTACCCTGCGGTACGCTTGAGTGAATTTCATACATCCATGAATATTCCTCATTGACCTTTACCACAAAGTTCCGATCTGGGAGGTACGATTTAATTATGCAGGAGTATTGGTATGGTTGATTTTTATTTAGTTTGTATAGCAGCCTGTCGTGCCACACTTGTCGAACGCTTGCGTTATATTAAGAAACGCCGCTGTACAGTACTTCCTGTTTTCCATGGCAGAGCGGATAATACGGAATACTCTGTGAGGTTACTCATTCGTTGAGTGCTTTTCTCTATTGGTTTTAACTTAGAGAGAAACAAGGACTCAAACAGTTTGCCCATCAGGGGTAATAAACTTAGAGGCCTGTATGATGTAGCTTCTCCGGGGGCTTGGTATTAAAATTATTATTGATACTTTCCATTGGAGAGGAAAATAACTCAATTCAGCTACGCGGTTGTGAAGATGCGTCAGGAAGATAAAGTCAGCCGTAGGCAGCTCTTGGAGGACTTTTGATGTTAAAAGGTCATAACCCAGTGCTTTTTTGGCTAGTAGTTTAGCGATTAATTGCATGAAGTCTGCTATTGACCAGGTGAATCTAAGGAGTTTAAGATCTCCTATTCATTGGTGGCCTCACCTTCAACTGGTGTGAATATAGTTGGAATGTGTTGGGCGAACGTTGCTGCCTTGTCTTTATCTGTCCTAACCGATTCACCATTTGACTTTTTCAGAGGAAGAACTCTTAAAATGGGCTGTTTTAAACTTTTGGTAGCTTTCCCTATTACGAATATAAATGAATCAGTTTATTATCCTTCCGGGATTATTTCTAAAAATGTTCTTAACCAGCAAGTTTTCATAGCGAGTATGATAATTTTTATTTGTTTTAAATAATTTCAAAATTTCATCGGATGCGTTTTAAACTCGTACTCTTATTTTATAAATGATTTTAAGTTGAGATTTGCCATTTGAGTATGGCGGGTCGAATATCAGTTTGTTTGTTTTTGGAAATTTTCAAATTTGCTTGAATAATTTGTTTTAGAGTTTCAGGTTGAGCAAAAATGTATGTGAACTCTTATTAATAAATAAAAATAACAATAATTTGGCGCTCACACTATATAGCTTAGTATTTTTCCAAAGCTTTTGCGGCCATTTGCAGTGTACGTTTGGAGCGTAGTAGCCTTTCTGGGCTTTACTGAAGGCTCAGGGCAATGCACAACTGACTAAATCGCAGTGCATTCCGCTTTAATATCTAATCGAGTCTAATATTTGTATACCCACTGAAACTCTTAATGCGATTCTATACCTACCTCCTCTTGGACTCAGGACTCAGAACGAGCTGAAACTTAAACCATCATTCCGACTCTCGGATCACTGTAGTGTGTTCGGGAGTTCTGGCCTTCCAGGAGGCAGCTCAGAACCTAATTAAAAGTCCCAAGGAGAATGAACAGGTCTACATCTTCTTTGACAGCCAAGCTGCCTTGAAAGCTCTAAACTCATGCATAGACAATACAGAGTATCTCACTGAATGCCGCAGATCTCTAAACGAGATAGCTCAGCATTAAAGAATTCAACTCATATGGGTTCGTGGACACCGCGATGTTGAGGTCAATTGCAAGGCTGATAAGTTTGCAAGAAAAGTTACGATCACCCCCATCCTTCCGATAGAGGAAACGGTAGTTATACCACAAGTCACTTTTAAACTGCACGTCAAGTATATCATCTCAAAGGTTGCACAGGAACGCTGGAGCACCCACTCATACTAAGAAATCTCTAGGCTTACTTGGCCTTCAAACGATAAAAAGCGCACATCGACTCTTCTGCAGTTAAATATAAATGAGGTCTCCACTCTTACAAGAACCCTTACATTGCCGATATCTTCACAGTTATGAAATTTTTGGTGTTTTTGGGTTGTTTACTAGTTTAAATACATTCCAATTGATGCAGATTTCCATGCAGAGTTAGGGTACATAAATCCTATTCCAATTCCTTTTACAAGCAGACCAAAATTTTCACTAAACAATCAATTGTCATTATTTTAAGGCTTATTGCCAGTGACACAACTTCGATAATCTTTTTTAATGCGCATTTTTTAGAATTTTTTTTTATAGTGCACAAAAATGTTACCCAGAAATCTTCTCTGCAGAATTTCACAAACAACTGCTGGACACAACGAGTCTCTAGAATGAAAGAATCATAAGATTTATTACCATAAAAATGGTGGGAAACTTTGAAAGCCGACCGCCTAAAAAAATCTCAGATGTAAACTTTGAAAAAATCGATGCACGTACGTACTTTTGGTCCTTCTTCACCAGGATCAGTGGTCTAAGCTTTATATTTTTTTTTAATTTTTTTAATTTTTTTTTTTTTAATTTTGAAATTGCCTTTAAGTGGGTTTCTGCTAAAAAAAAAGAACTGCACATATTTTAATAGAAAAATATTAATTTAAACTAAAAGAAAAATAAATAGTCAGAACTTGCAAAAATATTGCGTTTCTATCATTTTTTCCACCAGTATGCGTGGGCTCCTCTTTCTAAACAAAAAGCAAAAACTCAAGTGCAAGACAAATGTAGAATTGATTGAAAAACAAAACAATAAACTTTACACACAAAAGTACGCAGCTGAACAGCGCCAGCCTTAAAAGGCCTACATAATTAAATGAAATTTCAACTTAAATGAGCTACATACCAAATAAAAATGTGGAATACTTATTCGACTTTTGTTGACAACGCAAACCATACGTAAGCTTAAAACTTGTGCCTTTCTCACTTACATACTAAATTTTTAATAGGCAGACGTTGAAAGGTATTTAACCTACGCAACAACCGAATAATTTAATTGAAAGGATGTCGAGAGGACATGCACAAATAAACATAAATAAATGCAAACATTTTTGTGAAGAGGGCATACTTGCGTATATACATTAATATATTCAAATGCATAACCATATTCATATGAGTGTGTGCTGATAAAAAAAAAAATTGGGTTAAAGCGCACTAAAAGAAATTTCTGTGCAAACAAATTGAAACATACAGTTAGGGACTAAAGCTTTCATACGTCGAGTTCACAGAGACACGCAACACCTTCGCAAAGAAAAAAATCATTGAATCAAAATTTAATGAGCTAAAAATTGCATACCCACAATTTTTCTATAAACTCTGAATAAAATGTGTGATATTGTGAAAAATGTCCACTAGTTTTTATAAATATTGTACTAAAATTGAAACTTTGTTTCACCATCTCTTTGGTTGATAAATATAGAGAAATATGGAATTGTAATTCAAATAAACAAGGACTAAAATTATCTCGGGTCTATATTCGCTTGAGATTAAAACGCTATCACCATTGTGCATTCGATCGATTATGTTGCAATTGTTTACAGCTGCTGTCCTTTCTTCACTCTGAAATAAAGATAGTTGCCCCAAGAAATTCCTCCAAGTCCACAGATACGCCTTTGTTATAAACATTAGAACTGAATGGTGATTATTTGCATATTTATATGCAGTTTTGCATGCCTAAAGCTTAGTAAAGCAATAAACGACATCCTGACAAAATAACAAGGATATAAAATACTGAGTTTCGAAAAGTTGCTCGAAAATGAAGGCTTTTTTAACTGGTTAAAAATATTTCACTTACGAACAAATCACCGATGAAAGACTTTATTTTCAGAGAGCTTAATTTTTCAATTTTATATCTTAAGTTTGCAGAATATTTCACTTAAGTTTTATTGATTAAATAGTTCATATCGGTTGAGTTTATAATTGGATCTGTGTAATGAAAAAATAGTTTGCCTTGTTTTTAATCAAATCTTTGCATTTTTTGTGATTAATTGCCATCAATTCTTTGCTGAACGGTTTGGCAGTGTGTGGCCTTTCTAGACCGACTTTTCTCTTTATGAAAATTACCGTCTTTGTAGTGTTTCGATGTGTAAGGGTTTGACGCAGCTTTCGCCTTTATGCAAAGTTTTTTTCGTTCGCTTTGTGTATAATTAATTATTTAATTTATAAGGGTTTCCTATATGCCGGCAACAAGCACAACAAACACTTTCATGTTTATTGCTATTTGTTCAAGATAAAAAAGACATTTTCATACGAGACTTTATTCTAAATTTCAATCGATTAAAATTTAGACTAGAAAACGCAAAATATAATATAATATAATTTTGGCGCTTACACTATATAGCTCAGTGTTTGGCCGAGCTTTTCCTACCATTTGAGGTGTGCGTCTTTATATTATATCACAAATGGAGGGACCTACAGTTTTGTGCCAACTCCGAATGGCAGATGTATTTTATGAGAAGGTTTTTCATGGCAGAAATACCCTCGAAGGTTTGCCATTACCTGCCGAGGGGTGGCCGCTATTAGAAAAAGCTTTTTTTATGATAAAGATTTTGATTGCCCTGACTGAGAATCGAACCTCGAACTCATCGGCATATCGAATTATAGCACGCGCCGCTACCAACTCGACCACGCAAAATGTCTGACGAAAAATCAGTTAAATTTCCACCACGCAAACAAAAATTCGCTCTGTTATTCTCTGTGGTTTTCGGTGCAGGCTAAAGCCACTACAAATATTCAATAAATGCCATATTTCAGATGGAACCTTTGCATCATATCTACAGACTATTTCTAAAAGTGGTTTCGAAGATTCCAGACGTAACATTAAATTAAATGGATACGCAATCTGTAAAGCAACCACTTCTCTGAAAATCTAGACAAGTTTTCAAGGTAATAGGCCTGGCAAGTTACAACTACAAGAAACACATATTTTTTAAATGAAATGGGAGCACTTGCAGAACTTAAAAACATTAGTATCTACCTGTTGGTTGCCACATAAACAAAAATAAACCTTAAGAAAAAAATGTATTTCATTATTTCAGATTTTAAAGACATGAACCGCTGACAATCAACATTAAGTTTATCAAGACTAAGTATTCTGAAATGAATTTTTGTACAGGCCAAAAATAGCTGGTCCATTTATCAAAGTGTCGCAAATTCCGATTTATTTTGTATTATAAAAATCAATCACTGTCCATAACTGGTTTACAAAGTTATTCGCTTATCAGTTTCGGTTACTCTTGTATTTGATTTGTTTTTCCTTTTACGCTTCGAACTGACTTTTAATTTTTTTTTTTGCATTAAATATATTTACCCAAAAATGTACGAGCTGGTAGCCTTTATACTTGGAGTTTAGAGATAACTATTATTAAAAAAAAAATCATTCAATAATTATTATAATAAGATACAAAGTTTTTAAGTAATCTAAAAATATTATTCAAACACCCTTTAATGCGAAAATTGTCGCTTTAAACTGAAGGATGCTATCAAGATTGCTGATAATCAGCGTTCTACTGAAACGGAAATTGAGGATTTACATGACTTGGCTAGCGGTGAATTGTATCAAGAATATAAGGAAGTTCCAACATGCAGCAGCTATACTAAATCACTCGAACGCAACGAACTCGTCGACAATATAAATAAGCATGTTATTCCTCATCTTGCAAGCCATCCATCGCCAATGCAGCGAAAATATTTAGAAAGGGATTCATACTGCAAAAAAAAAAACACAGCAATTTGCGCAAGGTATTTCGAATTCACTTGGAGGTGGTTCACTGTCAACTTTATCAGAAGACCAAAAGAAGATCAAAGCTTACTACGAACAAATTTTGGAGAACATGAAATATCAAATCGAAAACTGCTCAAATAATTTGGATAAGCAAAAAATATTATCTCTATTACCAAACACCATGACATCTAAGGAAATTAAAGACATTTTTGGGCATGATTTATCTTACAAATTGATAAAAATTAGCAAAGATATACAAAAAAATAAAACAAAGTTTTCGGACGTCAAACGCTTTAGCATGGACAGACGTAGTTTACCTGAACAAACTTTAAACACAGTAAAATTGTTTTATGAAGTTGATGAAATCAGCCGAATCATGCCTGGGTCACAGGACTCAATTGTAGTAAGACAAGGAAACATACGCGAGAAACTTCAAAAAAGACTAATGCTGTCATCGCTTCGTGAAACTTACTATGAATTTAGAAAAAAAAATCCTTCACTTCAATTAGGATTTACAAAATTTACCATGTTGCGACCAGAGAATTGTATCAAACTTGGGGTTGGAAACCAGCAAAATGTTTGTGTGTGCACATTGCATCAGAATGTAAAACTGATGTTCGAAAAATCGGGTTTAAAATCGATGGAAAGTCAACATAATTTCAGAAACTATAAAGATGTTATTAAATTCGTTGTCTGTAATGGTAATATAGAAAACAGCGAGTGTTGCGTATCAATGTGTGGTCGGTGCTACGATAATTTAACGAACCTTAGAACGATGATGTTGGAATATTACGAAAAAAATTCGATTCAAGAAGTCATTTACAAAAAATGGAACACAACACTCAGATGTAATCTCGAAACCATTTCCTCTACTACAAACACATTTGTTGACGATTTTGTACAACACATCAATAAGCTGGTGTCACATCATTTCACAGCTAAGCGCCAGTCCCGCTTCGTAAATGAAAGAAAAATTACACTGCTGCCAGGAGAACTGCTAATTAAAATGGATTTCGCTGAAAACTATGCGTTTGTTATACAAGATGCCATTCAAGGATATCATTGCAATAATAATCAAGCCACGATACATCCGTTCGTTATTTATTACAAAGATAACGATAATTTAATTCATAGAACCTTTGCCATAATATCCGATTGTAATATCCATGATAGCATAGCAGTTCATCTATATATTTCAAAAATTATTAATTTTGTTAAGACTAATATAAGCAATTCAATTACGAAAGTTATCTACGTGTCAGATGGTGCAGGAGCACAGTACAAAAACAAGTACAACTTAATTAATTAATAAATTAATAAATTAAGCTTCCATTCTTTTGTACCTTTAGATGAAACATCACTAAAAGTAAGCAAATATTCCGAAAGTCAGCAGTATGAGCTGCGCAAATTTGTATATTAAATCTAAATAAATAAAAATAAAAAATTAACTTTATCAAGTGTACGTCAATTTATTGTGCGGGTCTGAAAAATTTGATAATACGATTATTGTTCGAATCTATTAGAATACTTAGTCATAGTATCTGTATCTGTATAAAAAAAGAAAAAACACCCCATTTTAGTTTTCAGATATGTTATATATGTATATTAAATAGACCTTTCTAAAATAAAATTTTGTTTTTCAAAATCGCTTGATCTTTGAAGTGTTTTTTCAGTTTAAAATTTTATTTTGGAAAACATTTTTTTTTCAGTGTACTAAAAAATTTTTACAGTATATTTTTTTGAAAGCTTATTTCAATACCTTTCTAATGGTATGAAGATCTTTGAAATCGGTAAAGCCATTCCGTAGTAATCACACTTTAAAAGTACCTATTATCGTAATTTTTCGAATATTTCGATACCTTGCCACGCCCACAATTTTTCGAAAATCCATTTTCTAAAAATAAGGTTGTGTTTGGGTAGGTAAGATGTACCTACATATATGCAAAATTTCATCAAATTCTGAGGGGGTCGGGTTCAACGCATATTGGATTTGTTATGAAATTCATCATATATGGTCATAGATTTACATTGTGTAGTGATAACGAAGCATTAAAACAAATTTTTAATCCGAATAAAAACACATCAAGTATTACCGCGTCTAGACTTCAGAGATGTGCAGTTATACTAACAATATATGATTATAAATTTAAGTATCGTCCTGCTAAACAAAACACACCAGCAGATGCAATGTCGCGCTTGCCATTGGCAAATAAAACTTGTATAGAATCCGTACATAATTTGTCAGATGTAATTGAATTGCCTGTTAGTGTACAAAAAGTCAGAACTTATACTAACAACGACAAAGTTTTATCTAAAGTTATAAGGACTTGTATAATGTTCGCAAATGTTTATCCAGCGACAATAATTGCTTATATTTCCGAGATAGATTAGTTATACCTGAAAAAATTCGTAATGAAGTACTTGCAGTGTTGCACGAAAACCACGATGGAATTGTTAGATTGAAAATGCATGCAAGAAGTTCAGTTTGGTGGCCTAAAATAGACAACAGAATAAAAAAATATGTTGAAAATTGTTTTGTTTGCCAGTCAACTCAAAAAATACCAAAAGAAAACACCTTGAGTAAATGGCCGCAGTGTATGCAACCTTTTGAAAGAGTTCATTTAGATTTTTTTCATTTTGAATCAAAAACGTTTTATATTTATATTGATTCATTTAGCAAATATATTGTTGTCAATTATCTATCAAATACAGACGCAATTAGTTTGAGCAACAGTTTGCTATCTGTTTTTAGAATTTTCGGTTACCCCACAATATTAGTATCGGATAATGGACCGCCATTCTCTTCTTATCAAGTTGAACAATTTACAAAAAAAATTGTATATAACCTTAATGAAATAACCGGCTTATTATCCGCAAAGTAATGGGTTAGCGGAACGAGGAGTCCAAACGATTAAAAACAGTTTTAAAAAATATTTAACGGACGAAAGTTTAAAATATTTAATGTCTTTCCAAAATAAATATTTTTAAGTCTTAAAAAGAATTTTATTTTGAGATTTATGTGTACACATTATGGCCCGTAGTCATAATAAAGTCGACTCTAAAGTTAGCGTCAGCCTTTTTGACAGATATCTTATTGAAAAGTATGTCAAAAAGTTGTCGCTAACTTTAGAGTCGACTTTAACTTCACTACGACTACGGGCCTATAAGTCTTCTCACAATAGTTATATTTTATGTTTTGAGCGAAGACACCAGCTTGGAACATGTTATGGACTTATTCTATATCATTTCAGGGCTCATTCGCGACTAGTTCGGGACTTAGTTTGCATTATTTTAAAGCTCGTTCGGTTAAAGTTCACCAGTCCGAAAAGACTTTTATAGTGAAAGTATCAAAATAATACTTAAAATTTTTTATTATTGTCAAAATTACTATTCTCTTTAGTTTGGACTGCTTCATTATATTTTTGTCATATATTTTGCTATTATATTTGTATTACTTTGTATTTGACTTTTTCAACAAAAATATTTTCATAAATAACTTCAGTTGACATTTACATTCGCAGCTTTGCTACTCCTCACAGTCATAAACCTTAAAATGTCAAACATAAATCATTTTCTCAGTGATATTTCACAAAGAGCAATAATAGATGGAAAATGATAGGAAAAAAAACATTGAACTTAATGTGAACCAGTTATTATCGGCCACCGAGTATCAGTTCGGATACTTCTACATGCTTGCCAGTATATTACTCATACGCCCCATCATACTCGTGCCTTACAAATCTTTAGGCTGGGCGTTTACTATATTGACAAGTAATCAATCATGTTGTAAACTTAAATGGTTTCCGTTTAGTTTATTGTACCAAAAAAAAAAATTTGATATGTCAAAAAATGTGTGTTTGTTATTAATTTATGCATATATTCTGTGCACGAAAGGTGAGTTTCCTGTGGCAGGTACGTATTTAAGCGCTTGCATTCCCAAAATTAATGTTCTTCTCAAAATTGACTCTCAATTTGCATACCACACATATACGAGCACATACGAAAGTTTTCGTAAGTTATGAATAGTTGAATTGTGAAATAATTTTGTATTAGAAAAGACCAAATTTTCAATACATGTAAATTTATATCTAAACCCGCTTGAGTATATATTGTTGTTAAAATTGAAGACAAACGACGAGTATAAAAATTATAGTAGAAATCTCATTAAAGGCGTCTTTTGCCTAAGGTAAGATAAATGATAGCCATATTTTTTACTAAAGTTATTCATTGTCCCTTTGGTTTCCACTTTTCTGCAAAGTATCAACTTAAAATTAACTTTTAGCTGCAGCAACAAATAAATTCACGAGTATTTTATATTGAAAAGAAAAACACTAAATAAATATGTAAATATTGAAACTGAACTGAAATTCTAAGTCTGCTTTTAAAACCTAGTAAAACTTGCTCTCGAAGAAAGAGCGAAGCATCAGAAAATACAAAACATTTTTGCCATATCAGACACATCAAGTATTGCTTTCAATTCTGCTCGTTTAAAGAAAAGAAGAGATGAGAAGAGTAAGAAAAAGGATTTACACATACATTTGTACCAGCAAGTTGTTTCAAGTTTCAACGTTTGCTTTTGACATCTCTTCTACTTCCCTTGTCTAAGGCAAATAAGAAAGCACAAAAGCGAATAAAGAAAACATTATTTTCAAGCACTTGACGTGTCTGAAAACCGACTTTTTTAAACATCAACTGACTTACATGACTTAAGCAGATAAAGAGAGTTACATACGTGTGTATAAATACTACTTTACCTTCATATTGAAATGCATTTTTATTTCACTAATTATATTTTTATTATTTTGCTACTTCTGACAAAGGCGGAACTTAAGGGGGGAGTAGGAGTTTTTCATTTTTTTTTTCGAATTAATTGTCTTAAATGAATGCATAGTATCGTAAGAATATTGTGTCTAAATTTCTAGTCGATTCTTGCAAAATTAACGTTAGTTATGGCTATTTTTATACTTGTCGGATATTTCCACCTGACTCGAACGCGCTATGATTAACTACTTAGTGTTCAAAACTTTAAAGCGTTTTTCCCACATCTCACGTTTTCAAAGTCGATGCCGCTCATAACATCAAAACTACAGCACCGATCGTTTTGAAATTTTTCACATTATTTTTTACATATTTTTCGAGGTAACGCTGGAGAGTTTTTTTACTTTTGTTAATAGTTTTCATTTTACAATAAAATTTCCTTCAAAGTGTTTCCAAAAAGTAAAAAATTGAAATTTCAAAAAAATCACACAGCGTTGCCTGGGCAAAGCGTTTATCTAGCGATATAATTTTGATTTTATGGTTTCATATAATCCATCACCGAGTTATGAGGGGCACCGCAATTCAACTTTTTTCCGAGAAGCTCCAGAGTAATTGCTGCCATTGCCGTATTTTTTAATATTTCACCATGGAAATTTAACAGAATATTCTTCAAATGCAATACTAGAATGTACCATTGGTTTTTAAAAATATAGGTTAACTATTTCATAAAAAAAAAATTAAAAAATGTGCCTTGTTTTACACAAATTAACCCTACTGCCCCCTTAATGTAATCGCTAATTACTTGAGAATGTGATTGCTTTCTCGCAAAATACCACCTTTACTGGAACTATTTTTCTATCTGTTTACATTTTCCCTGATAACATTTCAAATGTTTTTCTCTTAATAGTTCTAAAAAAATACTAAAGTATATGCAGTACATATTTTATTGAAAAACTACTTTCTTTGTCTCCCCATCTGCATCAGCATACTGCAGCGGCTTTATAAATTCGCAGGAAATGACATAGTCGGCGAAACCACTTAATATTAACTCGCTGAACTATAAATACATCCTTGTAAAATTCATATACAGGTAATCATTTGAGAAATCTTTCTCTCAAACACACCAGGGTTCATCTTATCATGTGACATTAGAGTTCATGTGCTTCTTTGCCATACTGATTTCCAATTCTACAAAATATCCTCTTTCTCAATGCAAAAACTATTAGCAAGACGTGTCACGAATGCTCCGACTGTTTATTCGATGATAAGAGATATATTCTTCAGGAAATTCCTAACCCAAAAATTTTAATGAAAGGAAGCTCGCTTAAATAGATAAACTTGCATTTGTGTTATTATCAAACAGGCTCGAGAGGTATCTTTAAATTCTCGTGAAATTTATCGAGTCTGGAAATCTTTTCTAAGCCCCCGCAGTTTCTGGTGAAGATTTCAAAGGTTGTTACTCTACGCCTTCGCCTCAAGCTTTTATTCTTTAGGATTTATAACTTCTTTATTTAATTAAAAAAATTCCATCACCTTTCTAATTTTAGTTATAAATCGACACCTGCACCACCTATCGAAATTTTCTCTCCATAACATTTTTCCTTGAAAAATAAAACTTAATAAAATCGACTTAAATCGGACAATCCATTCTCAAGTTATGGGCAACAGAAAATTTGAACTCTTTATCATATTTTGAGTTAACTCTTACCAGTAAATGGGACTGCGATGATTCATATCGGGACGCGCTCAGTACCATCAAACCAATGCTGAATTTTTGCGCAATCAATGACAGTACATCATCGACCCGATATTTTCGTCCGAGTCCATTCACAAAATTCTTTTGTAATTGAAATGCTTTCTGTGGAAGCCAGGAAGTGTAATGTAATTTAAACCAATACAAATATTATTCATCGTTGCTGACAAGGTCTGATCCTTTTATATAACGTCCATAAGACATCAATCAAATAAAAAAAAATTTGAGTTAGATTCCCTTTAGACACGGTCGATGAATTTCATCGGATTAACTTATGTACCGAGTTTCGTTACCTTTTTTAATTTTTGAATTAAAATGTACGTATTTAAATATGTTTACTATAGGTCTAAGGCAGGTACTCATATCACTGGTACCAATTTAAATAAACCCTTTTTTTTCTTAACTAGCTACAACTGACTGCTTTCAAAAATTCATTAACCCATGAAAACTCCTTCTATTTAAAAAAAAAATAAAAAAAAATTTAAATATGGAGCTGCACGACTGTGCACCGTGGGGCACCGCAATGTGCACCTATTAAAGCTTGAAACGCTTGACAGACACATCAAACGACGAGAATGCCTGGGCGACATTCTTAAGGAGTCTACCATCATCTTCTCTCACTTTTTCTCTGTGTATGCCGTTATTGGAGTCCAACCACCATCTATAGCAGCAAAGCTCCATTTGTCTTGCGATTTCGGCAAAAACTCTGCCTCAGTTATGATCTGGATATTGTAGTAGATTAAACTTTTACCTATCGACAATCAAACCTGACTTTCGAAGCAAATATTCAACATGCGTCGTATTTAACCAGAAACCATCTGCCGATAGTGCGTACCACTTGAAATTTCTTGTAGCCTAATCCCTCCCTTCATTGACCTTGACTATGATGACGAATAGACTTTCTGACTTTGTTCTAGCCAGTCACTGTTACTACAAAAAAAACCATTCATTTCAGTATGGTAGCTGTGGTTTTTTGAACAATACATTACTTACAGATCTACCTCGTTACAGACAATAAAATAGTGAAAAAAGATGAGTATTATTTAATCTAAGAGCAGACTTTGGTTGCGAAAAATCGAGCGCGTTAAAATTAAAAGGTCGTTCATTAATTCATTTTAAAATTGCTGCTCTAAAATGTATAAGAAAATCGAAGGGTTTTTTTTTGCGAAATATTAAAATATATGTACACGCTCTAAGAGGCAAAGGGAGTGTACGATTACTTAAATAATAACCTCTGCAAAAGTAAGAGGAAAGTAGCGCCTTCTTTTCTCGAGCGACTTAAAACCTGTCAGCAATGAGCGAGTAGTACAGGAGAGAATCGGATCTGTGATACTTAGGGAAGTCGGAGCGTATTTAGGGAAACTTCGCTGAAGACGATCAATTCTATGAATCTTTAACTGATGACGCCAGTAAAAAAGCAACATACACCAAAAGAGAGCGCACACACATGGTAGGCAGTGAATACTGTTTTGTGCTCAACTTGGCATTAAAGTTATGAAGCACAATTTTTTTTATCTTAGATCAGCTGAACCCTTTTTTTCATTCGAAATGTAATAAGTTGATTTTGTAGAACCTTTCATTGATGGCGATGTATGTGTCAAGTGGATTGAACGACGTACATAACTTGGCGCAGATGCCTCTCTCTTCACCTTGGGCTGGTCTGTTGTTAATTTATTGGTCCTCCATTGCATAATTTAAAGGTTTTCGTTGCGGTTCAGGCGAGAAAAAGCACACTTTGCGTCTGTAAATATATATTTATGTACATAACTAGCTACGTTGCCACCAAAAATTTGATTTTCATGCGACAAAAATATGCACAACCTTGATTGTGCTTTTGTACAAAATTTAATAGTAACAAATTCACAGTTTGCACATACTCGTACACGTTAATGCGTAGTTTCCTTTTGATGTTTGTAACTAACAAATTGGTGAAACTCCATGCAGACGAAAACGAAGGGCGACATACTAGTACATACATACATATGTACATACATTTTAAACTTTCAGTATGCCCTTGAGCGGTTGCACACTCGTAAAAAAGTATGTGTAAACATAAAGTAGCGCGTGCAATCTGTAACGTTTCATTGCTGCTTTATTTCAAATCTAAAGCATAAATATATAATTTGTTGTACGGTTTGTTGTGTATTATTAATTTTTTGATGCTTGTTTTTTTTTTTGCTTTTGCTTTCAAAACAAATACATACATACATACGTACAAAGATATATGTATGTACGTGAGCAGAAATACATTTCAACTGACAAATACTTACATACATAATTGTAAACTTTCTCGCCCTCAACGCAAACATTTACATTATTAATTGTTTGCATTTCAATGCATTTGTGTATTATTCTTAAGCTTCATCTTCTTCTTTTTCTTTGCAGTTATTGTCGCTCTACTGCGGTAAACAGTTGTGAAGGACCAAGCAATTGCTTAATGTGCTTCCGACACCGACTTCATCCTTTACTCGCCTAAAGCTACGAGGAGCCATAAACAAACAAACAAACATAAATACATACATACATACATTTCTGTGGGAGCCAGCTGCTATTCAAACCAATCTACTATAAATTTTCGTTAATAAAATGGCTGTAAAAGGAATGCTATCGAGTGCCGCTGGCAATTTGACTTCCTCTAGAGTAAACGGTTCGTCGTACATATCTCGTTTGGCTTGTTTCGCATTTTGCCTGCTCTCCGCGCTGCCGTTGCCGTTTTTTACAACAGCTAATCGTAAGTTCGATAAAAAAAAAACCACTCAATCTACGATTTATTATATTTCAAATTGTATATTTCGATCGCCGTTAGTGGGTGTGTGTGTGTGTGTGTATTGCATGTAAATTTGATTTATACGATTTTACAATTTTTTTCCTTCCAACTTTATGCAAATTGTGCGTGTGGCAAGGACGTTAAGGAGTTAAACATGCAAACATAAGTACTTACATACAATTGCATTGTAACCATACACAAGGATTAGTTTTGTAATCCTTTTTTGTGTTTTACTTTTTTTCATTCTTTTTTTGTATACTCGAAAACAGATTGTAATCTTTCAAATTTGCCGCCAGCCTCTCGGCATATTTAAGCTGACCACATTGCTATTGTGCAACTGAGCGTGGTAAATTGTGTTCAGCTCGCACTTTGGCACAATTAAAATTTACGCTTCAGGCTTTTGCGCTTACGCCACGCTTAGTTATGTGTGTGTGTGTGTGTGTGTGTGGGTGTGCGTGCGTTCTATTGGTATTAACACCGTTACGCTGCTGGCGCTGTCAACGAACTGTGCCAGGTTCTTCATGATGAAGCAATTAACTAAGTTAAATAAATGGGTCTTCTCTTCACTCTACTAAAGTAAACAGGTTAATTGCTTTTGTTGTTACGTTTTTGTTATGGTGTAACCACTTTTTTACCATTTTCTTTCATTCCTGTCACATACAGAGATACATACAAGTATGTATGTACATACATATATATGGTAGGTACATTACACATACATACATACATATAGTATGTGTATATTGTGATTTCGCCCCAATAACTGTGGCCGTTAACGATGTAACATTTCGCTTTGCCTTGTGTTCTTAAAGTGTTTATTCATATACTCCATTTCAAAATTATAAACGCACCAAATAAATAAGGAACAAAGCTTCAAACCATGATTCAATTATAAAAGGTTAGGTAAATAATGACATTCGAATTTTGATACTCCCTTATAAGGGGTTGTTTTACGTATTATGGAAAACGGTTTAGAATTTGTTTCCCTTTGTTAAAAAGTAAATATTTAATAGTACAATGTTTATTTATTTAATTTGTATTATTTATTTAATTTTGGCCAGCGAATAAATTTTCAATTTATTTTTTCGCTTTATTCCTTTTATTTAAATAAGTACCATTGACATCAGGATTATTTTTAATATTATGATGAACCCCTGTACGGCGAAAACCATAATAATTCGAAATTTATAAAAGCGAAAATTTGTATTTTATAAGAAAAATAAATCAAACTTCATAACTCGAAAATTTAGTTCTTACCAATTTATGTTTTCGGATGATGATTTTTATGTCACATTATTTTTAATTTATTTAAACCCATTCCTTCTAGAAATAACAAAACTTTCCACTACGCCACATCCAATTTATATGCGTGCAAAAAGCATTCAATGGAAAAGCGCGTCATTTATACACATTTACATGAAATATTTACGATACGGATTCAGTCTTGTAATCACAAAAAAAAACTGTATTTAAAAGCCGTATTTGAACTTACCGTTTACGCGAACAAAAGAAACAAAAAGTTATGCTTGTTAGTTTTTGGTATTAAAAGTTTTTAGGTTACTAGTATTTTTATTTTTAAGAAGCAACACGGTTTGGATGCTAAGGCAGCCGTTTGACAAAAAGTGAGGCAGCTAGCTGCTTAGTTACCAAACCTCTAATAATTGAATCATGGCTTCAAACTATGTACATAAATACTTTGTACACAATTAAAAAAAATGGTGCGGCCAAGGCACATCAAATAGGTAGGCGCAGTAAACTTTTTTTTTCAACTTTTTTCATATTTTATTTTAATTTGAATTGTCAAATTTTGATTTTCGTTGTGATAAGAATGCTTTTTTTTAATTTTTCTACTGCTGCTACCTATTGAATGTGCCATGGGTGTGGCAGAAACAGCTTTCCTCATTTCTAAATTGTTCTATAATCTTCAAACCATCGCTATGTTGCGTAGTTGTATATCGATATAATCACAACTTAGCAAACTATTTTATTCACGATTTGCTTCCATTCACTGTTGTGAGGTGAGGTAGCATCAGCGGAAGTGACTTCAAGGGTAGTAAGGTGTGAGGTGAGTTGGTGTGGTGTAATCAGTTATGATAACTTGAAAGTGTGTGAGTTTGGGTGTGGTGAGTTTAGGTGTTGTGAATTTAGGTGTGGTGAGTTCTGGTGTGGTGAGTTCAGGTTACGTGATTTCAGTTGAGGTGAATTTAGATGTGGTGGGTTTATAAATTGTGATTTAAGATATGGTAATTTAGGCATGGCTGGTTAAAATGTTCATAGGTGGTTAGTTCAGGTGCTGTGAGCTGAAATGAGGGAAGTTATGATTGAGATGGTTCAGTGTAAGTATGTTGGGCATAGCTGTGGTGAGTCTTAGAGCATTGTGATTTCAAGAATGGTGAGTTTAGTGAGCTCAGTTAAGTTGAGCAGGAGGAGAGCTTGTAGCCATTTTCAATCATTTGCATTACGAACATGCCGTCGGACCGATTTACAATTTTTGATTTTTTTTATAATGGTTTGGTTCGGTTATGATTTTGTGATCGGGGTTATTTGCTTTTGCGTGTATGTGTGAGTGTTTGCTCGTTGATACAAATAGCAGTAGCAGCATATTTGCAGCTGAGGGTGCCAGTGAGTACAGTGGCCACGCTTTGGCATGACAGTTAACGAAAAAAGAAACAACGACAATTTTTAACAAGTAAAAGAAAAGGCGACGTTGAATTTTCTGTCATGTATTTCGTGCATAAATACCTATTAAAAAAATCATAAATGAGCGTTAATCCGTTATATTTTCCAAAATTACTGTTAAATACTTGTATATCGAAGATAGACTTGTTTGTAGTCTGATTTCTACAACCTTCTTAGTGGCCCCCAACCGAATTGCAAGTACGAAGTTAGATGAAATGATCAAACTATTCGCAGAGATGTTGTCATACTTATGCGCTTAAAATTATACTATTAAGCGCTCTAATCTTGACAATTATCACTGTTTTGATCTTTTGGATAAGGTGAGAGCGGCGATTCAACCATTAACATTAATTTACTATGACAGAGTGGAAAGTTATAAGTTTTCTAGAAGGAATAGGTGTAATTTAAAATTTGAAAATAATGTGACGTGTCAGCCAAATTTTTTTGGTTTCCTACAAACATTTTATTTTGGATCTTGGTGTATTATAACACATCCAAAGGTTAATCAAGTCCATAAAGTTACTTACCGCTTCTCGGAATAAAAAAACTTTTTGTACTTTCACCGTTCAGGCGTACATCCTAAAATAAAGAATTATCCTGATATCAATGGTATATTAATAAAAGGATTACAACCAATACATAGACGTACATATATACTTGGGTGTTCGATTATTCGACTTTTTTGCAAAACCAGTTTTTGAATTATTCGATCTGCAATCTGAAAAAACCCGGTTCTTAATTTTTAAATCAAGAAAAAACCGAGTAAACCGGGTTTTGTTTCAAGTAAAAAAAGCTACTTCAATGTGCATTCATGTTCCTAAATGCTATTATTTCTATGAATGCAATCTCTGGAAAATTAAATGTAATTTAATGTCCGAGTTAAATAAGCAGTATCAGTCTCTAATAGACAAAGTCACAATTTTAGATCAGTTGATAAGCACTTTGTAGTTGCTGCTTTAATAAAAATATAGCGGATACAATATTAGTTGATTTGTTAAAGATATTTCTATCATCATTTTTATCTTCAGAACTACAAAAAACCGGTTTTGGAGATTAAAACAGCGATATATTCGATATTCGAAAAATCAAGATTTCACAAAAACGGTACAATAATTTATGAAAAACCCGAGTAAAACATCCTAGTATTTATATACACATGAAATTATATATGTTTCGAAATATTTTGAAATTAATAGATCAAAATTTTTAAGAAAATCTACCAATAAGTACATAATTATATTTGATAAATAGTTGTTGAATTTGGAAAATAAAATTAAATGTTTGCAGAATTTAAAAAAAAAAAATATTTCTGCAAAAAGTAACCTCCTTTTTTGTGAATATAATACTGCACTATTAATTATTTACTTTTCAAGAAAGTGTAAACAATTCTACCCTGTTATCCCACCTTCGTAGAACAACCCAAACTTCTATTATTAAATCATGGTATCAGACCAAATTGAGTATTTCTTTCAGGCACTCACATTTAAATATTTCTCAAAACACATCCATGACTATGATGAAAATATTGAAATAGCTCTCTGCTTTTTTTTTTAGGCAGTCCAACACAATGTCCCACATGTTCTGGTTCTAATTTCCAAAAGCATGTACCAACTTTGAAGTTAGTATTTGGTACCTTAGTGCAAGTAGGTTTATGTTCCTGCTTGTTTCACATAAGCTTTATTTCGAAGATGTGACTCTTATGAGTAATTTTCTACAACAGACTTTTTTTGTATGAGTATCTCCATTAAATATTGTAGATTAATGTCAATTTTATATCAATTTTTTAAGGTCTGCCCAAATATACCAGCCCTTTTTTAAAGCTAAAAATGTGGTATATTGTATTTCAAATAGCTCGATCATTGGAAATTTCATAGAAATGTCCAGTTTTGGAAACATTGCATTGAGAATTTTTAACATTTGGTCAAATTTTATTTTAATAAGACCTTCATAAGACCCGTCATATAATTAAATATTTTCGGAATCATCAACACCACAGTGGTTTGTCTTAAGTGAATCTAGTTTATTGTTTTGATCCTCCTTTCACTTGTTGACCAAAGATTTCAATCCTTTAATCAGAGATGCTCTTTTACTAGAGCAAATAGCGTTCTCTAGTCCATCTAAATATTTTTTCTTGACTCATCTCTTAACTACTGAAGCTCTTTCTGCCATCAGAGAACAGGCGTACTGTCATAAGGTAAGAGAGACGGTGTTACCTTTTTTTCTTCTTTAGATTAACTTTTTTGTATGTGTTTATCTGAGATTTTTATCATACCTTTAGGGATAAAGTAGCTGAGGTGAACTTCCTCGCGGAACGAAAGTGAATACGAATTATTCTCACTCCATTTACTAGCGATTTAGTACAGCAAGAATGAAGCTTTGTAGTGTTTTGGCATGAAAAGAGCGATATGAACAATTCCCTGCTAAAGGAAAGAAAGATAGACTCGACCAGATGCAGGCGATTTAAATGATTCAAAGGTGGATAAAATTGACAATTTCGCTTGCTCCACAGGGGTAACTGTGCAGTATAGTCTCTGTAGTTTAAGTTGGTCGTATCGTTCCAAGCAGCCTGAAAGTGAGTGTCAAGCAAAATACTGCATATTTCACTCGGTTGCTGAGTGTAGTTCCTTTTTTATTGTGTCAATAGTAATTTGAATAGCTTTTGTCAGAGCTTTTTGCTGGCGCTTCAGTCTCGATTTATTTTTCTTCATTTTTCCAAATCTTGCTCGTCAAAAATTGACAAACACTAAATTGTTTGGTTAGCAAATTTCACACCACTGTTCCGCAATGTGAATTTATAACGCGCCTTTCGTGTTAAGTCACGTTCGCTATTGACCATTTGTAATTGCTTTTGCTTCAACGGATGCCGCTTTTTGCTGGTACGCTCCTTATACCATTTTTAACATTTATGTTCGACTTTTATTATGTCCCATGCTTTATGCAATATAATCTAATACAGTCGGTTTATTTGCACACTTGTGTAAGTGATTTAGTATTCGACCATTTATGTATGTTTCTACGTTTCGCATAAAAAATGTAGTGCGTTAAAAAATGTAAACCTTCAAACATAAAACGAATTGTGTCGAAATCGTTTATTGTTATTTTTTTTTTGTTTGTTTTTTTTTTGTTTGTGTGCACACACTTAAGGTCAACACTATACGAGTACAAATATTTTTTATGTAATTTGTAACGTTGCACATTTTTAAATTGATTGATAACGATAAAGAACATTTAAGTTACAAGCCGTCATATTTTATGTATGTGTGTGTGTGTGTGTATTTTTTAACAAATCTATGTGATATTTGCATGTACCAGCGCTTCATATCCAACAAAAGGCATTGCTTCCTTGCGGCGAATGAGGCCCAGAAACTCCAGCAGCGAATTGAAGGACAGTGTGGAATACACACTGGTACATTTTAGAAATCTTTTTGAACAAAGTACTTAACGTAACTTGAGAAGGACTTCCAACTAGACTACACCAACCCTCTTCTATGTTTTGGAAATAAGTTTTCTACAAGAATCGCAGTGAGGAACGAGTGAATAGGAGCCGTGAACCTGGACCCAGAGTCGATGGCTGTTAACACAGATGGTTTCAAGCTGAACGAGCGAGTAGGAAGCTGGATTCAATCTAAACCTCAGCCTTTGGTTACCGGACCACTGTAGTGTTTTTCAGACAGAGTTAAATGCAATAACAGAGGCAGCTCTCAGCATTATAACACACGCTCCTTTAGAACGAGGCGTAACAATATACTCAGACAGCCAGGCTGCTATTAAATCTTTATATTCTTGCGGTACAACCTCCAAGGTTGACATTGAATGCAGAAGGACTCTAAACCGGCTACGAAGACATTCCTTACAACTGACTTGCTGATGAGCTGGCAAGGAAAGGGACGGAATTACCCTTAATTAACTCTGCCCTGGATGTGGGCATATCTCTAAAATCCTACAAACACAGATGTTGCTAGCGCAGTAGCAACTTTAGAGTTTCGTACGAGGGGGCGGCCAACGACGAATTTGAATATATTAAGAACGCTCTTTAATTGTAAATTCGTATGCTTAATGGTTTTATACAAATTGTTGGTTTTGTGGGAGGGAGGGTTTTAATATCTGTAAGTGAAATTAATTAAAGAAATATTCAAGAGCAAGTTAAATGTCTTACTTATTCGTGTCCTCGTACGCCTCTGAAATGGCGAACGGCTATTTTCAATTAAGTTCGGCCAAATCAACGGCGTTTACATGTTCAGGGCACGGTTGCAATTTAACGTACAAATATTTCGTATTTTCAAGCTTTCTTATACTAGAGAAACATTTTTTCTTAAGGCTTAAACAGTAACAACAGACTTAGATCTGAGCTTATGGAGAAGGTAAATTTTAGTTGGGCCTCACTATGCTTGACCGCTCCTCTCTTAGGCTAGTGGTTGGAGCGATAAGCGGGGAAAGAGACTGGGCTATCCAACAAATGATTTCTGCCCCAGTTGCCGCAATGAGAAAGAGGTGTAGAGAGTATTGAACACTACCTCTGCCACTGCCCAGACCTGGCCAATACGTGCAGCTATTCTTTCAAAAATCAGTGGTGTCACAACGGGCAATATCAGCCTAAGTGTGCCACCGTGCTCATGCATGGTGGCAGCGACTCTAACCTAACCTAACCTAGCCTAGGGACTTCAGATCGGTCATATCATATATCGAGTCATAAAGTCCCATTGCTGAACCTTGAGTTTATATTGAACCTCAATTAAAAAAACACAAAACGTTAAAAATGGTTTTTGTGAAATAAATTAAGTTAAATACATTTGTGGTTTCTTAATTCTATTTGAGCTTTTCTGAAATACATTTGGACTGATTTAAAACATTTTTGAGCCTTACTGAAATTTATATTCCGGAAATGCATTCGAGCTTTTCGGAAATATATTTGTATTTGGCGGATCGGATATACATTTGGACTTTTCGGAAACACATTTTAGTTTTTCTGAGATACATTTGTAATTTTTCTGAACTACGTTTGGACTTTTCTGAAATAAATTTGAGCTTTTCTGAAATAATTTGAGCTTTCTAATATACATTTGGGCTTTTTTTTTAAACAAATATGCTTTTTTTGAGGTTTTGAGGTTTTTTGAGCGTTTTTTGAACTTTCTCGAACGTTATCATGAAGAAAAATTAAATTGCAACAAAACTCAATAGAACGTTCCCATAAAGAACAAACTGAGACAAACAAGATTCTAGAGAACTTTTTTTAAGAAGAACATAATGAGAACGAAACTCTCCGGAACGTTTACGAAAACAATAAAATGAGAACGAAGGTATTGGAAAAATCTTCAAGGGGTTCAAATAAGAACAAATATCTGGGGAGCGTTCCTTCCGAGAACAAAATAAAAACAAAAAAAATTTCAAAACGACCCCGTTAAAGGAAGAACAATCGAATTTAAAGTACGAAGAAATGTTCAATTTATTGTGAATATTCACTTCTGTGCATCACAATAAGGCTAAATGTCAGGGAAACTTTCTGAATCAATAGCTACTGGTTCATTTTGTTCATCACCTATCATAATCACTTAAATAAACAGTACAACTTGAATTTATACCAACGAAATTTATAGAAACTATAACATCATGAATTAAATCAGTTATTCTGTCACTATCATCCCAAAAAGTTAGAACAAAAGTTATCAGTGGATTAATTTATTTTATTTATACTTTTCATTTCAAATTTCGTTTTCGCTTCCCTTTGCGCGTATAGTTCGGAGAAGATTTATTTTAATTTCGTACTCTGTCAGAGAAATTGTGAGAATTTTTTTTCAATGGCGTTTGCTACCTTTTTATACTTTGCAAGAAACGATTATGTGACTTTTGCTCACATTTAAAAATGTTTCCTAAAATATTGTTCGCATTTTGTTCTAAAAGGATTCCCAAACATTTTTTATTTGACGGCTCTCTCGAAAGTTTTATTTACACTTTCGTTGTTTTTTTAGACATCCCTGAAAGGTGTTATTGGAACAAAACTACGAGAACAACATTTAGTTTTGATCCGACCTTTTGTTCTCGATAACAGATATTTTTCTTTAGTAGTGCAATTTGTAAAGTTCAGTTGTAGAATCATAAAAATTATGCTTTCTTCATTTATGAAACATGAAACATGCGTGAAATGTAATTAACTCTAGAAAATATGTTTGACAAATTTCGAAGTTTTGAAAAATATGTTTGCCAAATTTTTCCAAAAATTTGTTTACATATTATCACTTTTCTTTAATATTTTTGAATAAGTTTTTAATAAATAATAATAATAATAATGGATTTTTGAGATTTCTCTGTCGTGAATGTCGCACATAAAATTAAATTTTGTCCAACAATACATTAAAGCAAACGTGTGGAAAAATCTCAAAAATCAGCGATAATTTTTTTATACCAAAATTTATTGAGATATAAAATAACAATTTTTTTAATATTAGAAGAAATTTTGCAGAGGCTTTTTTAAGTTCTTTTTACAGCTTTAAACTTGGATTAATACGATTAGACTTAAAAAACGAACTAATTTTTTCAATAAAAAAATAATGGATATTAAATAAAAATAATACAATTTTTTTGTAATTTTTCCATATGTAAATATATTTAAGTGATACATATAATTTCTTTCTGTATTTTTTTATTAGGTTAGGTTAGCTTAAAGTGGCTGCTAGCAATCGCGCCAGCATACCTAGGCCTTTTTAAGGCCCATTGTGGTACCACGCGGATTTGAAAAATCTTTATTTCTTTATTAAAGTTCACTATTTTTTCTTTCCTTATTCGCCGTATTGAATTCACCATTTTCAACTTTTGAAACAAGTTTCGTCATTCGTATTCGGCGACCACAGAATTCCCTTTACACTAAGTTACTTTAAAATCTACTAAATTTTAGAATTTTATTTATCAACTAGTAGAAGCTAAGTGTAGTACAAATACATCAGTGCGAATAAGTTTTGCCTAGATATATTATCCAATCAGACCACTGTGCGCCACCATAAACGCAAGTGCAGATATTTTTTTTTTTTCATTCTCGTCCACTTTATTCACGTAAAAGATTAGTTTTCTTGAGAAAGTCCACTTTATTAAAGATCTTAGGTGCGCTTAGTTCAAACGCGTTAAAGCAGTAAGCGGCATGTCAAAGAGGATGCAATTTGAATATATAATTACGAGTAATACTGTATTGTTGGTATGAGGGTGATACACATATTTCCACGAAAATCCACTCAACGAAGTGTAACAAATGAGCAGTTAATAACAAAGTAAAATTACGAGGGCTGTTTAGTAAATGTTTTTACCAATGCTTTAAAATCTGACCTTACCGTCGAAAGTGGTTACGACGTATGAAGTTTTGACTCGAAACGTTTTTATTACTTTTTTCAAAGGCTTAAAAAATTTTTTCCAAGTCATTACCACATTAATATCGAGAAAAATTTACAAAAACCGTAATTTAAATGTACACAAAATGTTCTAAAAATGTACCTGGATAAAACAAGAAAATTATCTAAAATATACTGGAAGGGTCCGCAAAAATATCCAAAAAGTTTCGAAAAAGTATTGAAAGTTTTAATTTACCAAATTATTAATCGGAAATTATTGAAAAAGCATTAAAAAGTCCTAAAATTACCGAAAAAATATTGATAACACTTACTAAATCAATGGCGGAAGACTACCGAAAACTATAAAAAAGTACTTGAAACGTACCAAAAATTTTTCGAAAAAGTACCGAAAAAATATACTAGAAAAGAGTAGGAAAAGTAACAAAAATTCTACAAGATTACAAAAAAAAAATTACTTGAAATTTGCCAAAAATGTTCCAAAACCGTACCAGAATAAACTCAGAAATGGTTTTGAAGAGTATAAAAATTTTTACTAAAAATGCTGAAAAGTTACTCGAAAAAGTATAAAAAATATTACTAAAAATGCTGAAAAGTTACTCGAAAAAGTATCAAAAATGTAACGTAAAAGATACAAAAAACGTACTGAAAAAAGCGAAAGACGAAAATATACTAGAATAGTACTGAAAAGGTACCAGAAATATCCGCAAAGTACCGGGTTAAAGGACTGGAAACGTAAAAAATAGTAACGTAAAAGTACTGATATTTTACGAAAATGTTTTAAGAAGAGTATTGGAAATAAAACAAAGAAGCTGGAACATTATCGAAATGCCACGAAAAAATGCGAAAATATACAAAAAAAAGCAGCGTACTGGAAAAGTACAGGAAAAGTAAAAAAAAAAAAAGTTCCGAAAAAGTAGCGGAAAACTATAGGAAAAGTACTCGAAATATCCCAGAAAACTACTAAACAAAATACCGGTCTAGCAACGAAACTGTACCGAAAAAGTTGATTAAAAGAACAGCGCACCAAATTATGAAAAAGTTTCGGAAAAGAATAAAAATATTGATGGAAAAGTAGCAAAAGAGTATCAGAAAAGTGCTGAAAGCATCAAAAATGCAGCGAAAAAATTTACAAAAAAAAATTTCGTAAAGGTAACTCGAAGTAAAGTGAAAAAAAAATTTAATTGCCAGAAACGTAAGTATGAAGATAAAATAAAAATGCCGCAAAGGTAACGAAAAAGTATTCGGAAAGTATCGAAAAATACCGAAAATTATGAGATTCTATCATAGGTCTAACAAAAAATATAAAACGAAACTTTCGCTTTTCGTTCATAGTGATCCTTGCATACATATGTACATATATACACTTACATACATACATACATACTATATATTCTATACAATACATACATACTACTTACATATATACAGAATTTTTTTTATTATGCAGCGCCTTCTACATCGACAAACTGTAAAGAAAGTTTGTTTTCATTAAAGTTAGCTGTGACACTTAAAAGTTCAGGGAAAACTTCATTTGACATACACGAGTAGCTTGGTACAAGCAAATACATTCTTGTTTATGCTTAATTTATGGAATTTTGCAAGCAAAAAAAAAACATAAAAATACTTATTATCACGCCGCTGTAAACAATTTCTTAATTACACAAAAATTGCATTCACTGAAATTTGGTTGGAAAGAATTAATTGCTCTCGGATTTTATTATTAATTAGTCACAAAAAAATACAGTTGGAAATATACAAAGTCGTTCGAAGTTGTTGAGAAGTAGGAAATGCGTTTAACTTGCGATCAACGTGGCGTATGAGTAACTAAATTTTCAAAAATACTCGTTCTCAAGTAGAATACCCGTTACCAAAATCGATGCTATGCTTGGCTATGCATTTCGGATATTGGTAAGTAAAACACTGCTTATAACCTGGTCGTGCTTTGATTGGCGTCTATTCATTACACCTGCTCATTTAACCTTTGACTTATTATATTGCACGCTTAAGTAAGTTGTACAAATTTCTGCTAAACATTTATTACGGCACAGCGTGTAGCATACATACATACTATGTACATACATATGTACATACATGAATACATAAATATTTCCATGGTTGCTTCGCAATGAAATGATTGATATGCTTTGACTCGAAGTGTTCTTAATCGACATCATTCCGTTTTCTTATCGACTTGATTTGACAACCTTATTAAAACGATATTTGCACGTCACGTCTTTATGGCCAAAATTTATACGAGCTTTATAAATTTTACGCAATATTGATGGGGCATGAAATTGTGTTGCTTAACCTTAGTGGCCTTCGTTATATACTTAGTAGTAAGTGGCTTGCAAGAGAAAATGATATCATACTTAATCTAAATGTAGATGTTGTCATTTGATGTGTAAAAGCTAGTAGTTGTTCGCGCAATTTCAATTGTGTCACGTGCTCTGACGCATTGAAGACAAAAGAGATACAAAAAATTATTATTGTGTTCTAAAGAATTTTTGAAAATATTCACATAAAAGTCATCAGCATATATTATGTAAATACATTATTCAATTATAAGATGTTAGATCAATATTGATAAGGAAGGAATGACACTCCCTTACAAAAGGTTTGTATATACGAAGTACGGAAAAAGGGTGAATAATGCGTGCTCTTTTTGTGAAACAAGGAGTAGCAGAGAATGGAAAGTTTGCAAATAGCGGTCGAATACAATATGTTAATTTTAACATACATATTTGCAAGAAATTTTGTGCGTAAATGGCAATAAAAAATATTCTTACCTCAATTAATTAATTTAACTGCTATGTAGTAAGATCATTAAAACTGCAAGTTAAAATTATGTTAATCATTAAATTTTATTTAATTACAAAGAGGTTCTGAGAATGAGTTTTAAAATAAAGACGCTTTTTCACATCATTGCTGGCGCTTAAGTGCTGGGAACATACAATGAGGGTTTTTAAATAGAACATGGGCACGATATTATTTCGTCGGCATTCAATTCAATTTTTTAAAAACCAGCTCCAGGCTTTTGATAAAAGCCAAAAACTTGCACTTGCAGGATGGCTTAGTCAAAGTGCACCCGGACACTTCGTCAACCAAAGTAAACGATGCCCCATTTGCAATATATTGCGACAAGTCTAGCTTTCTTACTACGAAGAAGAAGAAGATTTGCAGCTATTTTCGTACTCTCCTGACAACATATATGGTATTAATTTTAAATAAACAACAATTGTTATTTGATAATGCTGGTTTATGTGAAGTAAAGGTAAAATAGGATATTTATATCAAACGCAGGCATATTTAGATCGTATTCAAGAAACTTAAACCAATATACATAAACCGCGCAAAAATTTCGGTCCTAAATTGTACCGAAAAATAAATTTAAATTTGAATTTATTTTAAAATCGTCCTGAACAAACTCCGCCGTCTGTAGCTTACAAACTTTTTTATTCTCCTAATCATTTAAAAATAAAACTTTTATTATAAATTCTCAAAATAATCGCTATTTGTGACTACAAAATTAATTTTTTTGACTTTTTTTCTGTAATAAAAAATTATTAAATAAAAATCGTTAAACGTGACTTTTTTTATTTTTTTTTTTGTGGCCGCTGTGGTCGAGTTGGTAGCGGTGCGTGCTATAACTTGATATGCCGGTGAGTTGGAGGTTCGAATCTCAGTCAGGACAAAACAAAATCTTAATAATAGAAAAAAGTTTTTTCTAATAGCGGTCACCCCTCGGCAGGCAATGGCAAACCTCCAAGGGTATTTCTGCCATGAAAAAGCTCTCATTAAATACATCTGCCGTTCGGAGTCGGCACAAAACTGTAGGTCCCTCCATTTGTGGTATAATATAAAGGCGCACACCACAAATGGTAGGAGAAGCTCGGCCAACGACTGAGCTATATAGTGTACGCGCCAAAATTATATTATAAACGTGACTTTTAAGAGACGAGCTCATGAACATTATAACGAATTTGCACGTCATATGTCGTGCTTTGCTAAGTTTGAAAGTTTCATTAAATATAAATTTTCTCTAAGTATGATATGTTTGCCATTTGACCGTCTTAAAAATAAAAAAACAACTATTATTTTTTCTTCAGTCTTATAAACAAATTTCGTATAAAAAGAAACAAAAACTAGTACGCGTAATATATGAAAAGTAGCAGAGCAGCGTCATACAGAAAACCACTTTTAAAGAGTGGAAATTTGTCTTACAGCCAAACAGCTATCACTTATTATTATAATAACTTGAAATTGCTTTGATGCTCTTTGTTTTCTTTTTCATAATGATCTTCCTCCTGCATACTCTGACAACTTATGGTCGTGTTCTATAGTACTCTCTTTCGACGCGATATTTTTGTGCAGAGTGATAGGAACGCGATCAACAAAAACTTAAAAAAAATAGTACACACAGAGCATTCGTTTTGCTCTAGATAAGTTAATAAAAATACCAATTTTAATTGATGCTGTTATGTAGATTTACGTATGCAGCACCAAGGCAGTAAGGCAGATTAGCGAATGTGTAAAGGGCCAATAAAATCAGCGAATAAAAACGGTTCTCTCATAACATCGTTACGAAATGAAAGCAAATTATGAGTTAGAACTTACGGTCTTTTTTGCGGATATTTCTGCAATTCAGTTGCTCAAGACCGTCAAAGAAACAACAACAATTATAACTATAAATGCATACGCGCAGGAATGAAAGCGTACTGAAAAAGTTCGCTAATAAACGAAAATATAATTATAATATTAACATTGATTTTGGCGACCTTTCCATTTTAGATAAATAAGGGGTTTATTTGCTGGCTCGAGGTCAACTTTAATTCTAAACACCCTAAGACGATGATAATAAATACAGCAATGGCCTGTATACGTAGAATGTTGGAAATATCCGACGAGACTTACCACAAAGAACTAGAGAAAGAAATAAAACAAACACTAAAAAACAACGACTTTCCGGATCATATAATTAAGACATTATTAAGAAAATCACTATATGCAAAATCCCAACAACGTCAAAATCAGCCAATAAAATATAGATCCGTAATTTATGTTCCAAATATATCAGAACGCCTAACCAAATCAGATTGCTACAAAACCGATGAAGTGAAAATAGCCCACAAAACCACAAATACATAAAAAATTGTATTGAACAGAACAAAATCAAAAATACCCCCTAGGTGAAAAAAGCAACGTTATTTATAAAATTCCGTGCAATGGTAAAAATATGGAAATCTGTGACAGTGTTTATGTAGGGACAACAAAATCAAAATTAAAAACTAGACTATCACAACACAAATCGGACTTCAAACAGTGTCATAGTACAAATTTCCAAAAAAACAGCACTAATGGCCCACTATGCAAATAGCGGCCACTCACCAAATTTAGAAAAAGCAGAGATTCTCCAACAAGAACAACACTACAGCAAACGATTTACATTAGAATGGCTACACATCATCAACATACCGACAAACAAAAGACTGAATTACTAAATGGACACTGATAATTGTGCTCACTTGTACAGACACTTGCTAGCAAGTAAATAAATAAAAAAATTAGTTTTTGTTATTTAAAAAATGTATGTACGTATTTTAATTTATGTTGTTAAATAGTTTTGCCCTGAAGACGATAGCCGGAGTGCAATCGAAATATATCGACAAAAGGAATAAAATTTCTTGTTTTATTACTATGTATAAAAACTTGACCTCGAGCCAGCAAAAAAATCTCTTATATAATTATAATGTTATTGAATTTTATTAGGAAACTTAAAAAAAATTTCCGAATCTAAAATCAAATGTCAACGAATGCAAACAAAATAAATAGTCAAAACTGAATCAGTGTTGTCTTTTTACAAATTTTCTTTGAAGAATCCATTGGCAATTTAACAAGGGGAAAACACTGTTTTTACTAAGGGAGCCGTTTGGCAAAAAGTGAGCGAGCTAGCTGTTTATCGAGCTAACCTTTTATAATTGAATCATACCTGTTTATTTTCAAATTTTGGCCACTTATTTTCTTTATATCATTTTTCATAAAAATATATATTTTCTTTTGACTATTTTAATTTTGTTTATTGAATTTCAATAGTTTATTCAAAAATCTATAGCCACCTTTGCAACTCAAACAATAAAAATGTTTTTCTAAACTTTGCCAAAAATTCAGGAAAATTTTGACAACTTTTTTGGTGTGTAGTCCACAAGCCCATTTAATTTTCGTATTCATTTATTTACTAACACTTCACTAAAATAATTTTCAAAAATCAACGGTAGTTCATAACATACAAAATAGGTGAAGTGAGTGTGCAAAATGCAAAATTTTAACGAACTTGATGAAATAAAATAAGTGTTTTTTTTTCGTTTTTCTATAATTTTCATTTTCTTTTAGACATTATTTGATGAAATTTATAATTTCTTTCTTTTTCTATAACTGTGATATATATTTCTAGGTTGTGAAAAACTGAAAGTTACATAAGATAAAAATGGTCGAGTCAATGTGTTGTGGGTTTAACTGTGGTGAGTTTAGATATGGTCAGTTAAGGTATGGTGAGTGGACTTGTGGTGAATTTTGGTGTGGTGAGTTAAGCGTGTCGTGTGTATAATAATGATGAGTTCAGGTTACTGAGCTAAAGTGTAGTAAGCTGTTGATAATTTAGGGAAGTAACAAACATACATACATACCTACTAGGAATATCAATTTGGCGCATTTAAATGATCACAGGATTTTCGACATATGAAAACAAAATCGCGGGACAATACCGAATTTCACGAAATTTTGATTCGTAATTTGTCAAAAATGTAATACGTCTGTAATCGTTATATTATATAAGTATACAAAACAACATTAATATAACAAAGAAGAACGATTTGTTGTAATTCATGTACATACGTATTTATTGGTCTTTTCAAGAATCAAAAAGAAATAAACGTAAAATTTTACACACAAAAAATAATATTTAAACTTCAAGTGCAAATAGGAATATTTGGTACAGAAGCAATTGTACCTACATAAAGTAAAATTATTTTTAATTACTGTATGAGACCAATAACATTCAGTAAAAAAGAAATTCATCAAGTCAAAATTATATACATCACCCATTTAATTTTGAACGAGGCAGAATTATTCCTTATTGTCAAAATGGAATCCTAAAGAAATAAAAGTCTTAAGTGTGTTATCCTCCAACCTGGACTTAAATTTGTTGCAGGGGAGAAGCACTGTTAAATGCTCTCTGTAGGACAAAAACTATCAATTTCTTATACCAAGCCTTTGTTAAAACTTGATGCAATTTATTTTGGAGACTTTCTGCCTTATCCACTTCAAGCACCTTTAGGGAGTTAACAAGCCGTTGTAAAGTTGTAAACTTGTTGTTTTTGTTTTTCATGTTAAATTTTGTTACTTCAATACAACTCTGAAAGGTATGCTTAGTGTGTTATTTGTGTTATACGATCGGCTCTTTCTGTTTTAAATCATTTGAGGTTTATTTTTGTTTGATAAAATGTAAACTAAAATTAATTGGTAATGTGCGTAAACATATTTTTAAGAAACCTACCTCTTATATTTCTTATAAGCGGTTTATTGCTGATTAATTGCCTGAATGCCACATACAATAATAAACGAAATTGCACAGTGCATCCATACGTTGCACTTTTATTTTTATAGCGGGCTATAGAAATACGACATTTAACACGGATTGTTAATTGTTTAAGATACAAAATTAATAAAACTAATTGGTATTAAATTCACTCTTTTCTGCAATTCCTGGATTTTAATAGACTAATCCCGGGATTTTCGCGAGTTAAAAAAGGTTGGGATTCCGGGATTGACATGCCTAATACGTGCACACAAAGTCATTAAAAATTTATTGCCGTCCCTAAACATTGTTATTGTTACGATTGTCGTCGCTTTAGCCGTGTTGATTTTTCAATTTATTACCGCCGTTAAAGAAGTTTATCTTTAAAAAGTACATATTAAAAAAAAAATAACTATGTACATAAGTATATGCAAATCTAATGAAACTGCAGCACTAAGTTTTGCCAATGAGGCATTCCAAAAGAAAAGCAAAAGCGGCGATTTTTTTCAAAATTGGTATAATTGTAATACTTAGTGTCTAGAAATTTTTAATATTTGCGATTTTATTAAGCTTTGCAAAATTTTTGACACACTTTTTTCGAGTTAAAATGTTCGCTAAAGTATTAGTTTTAACAAAAAAAAGTTATTTAACATAAATTCTTTGAAAATTGGGGAGCGTTCCTCTTTTGTCTTTTGTGGTCGCTCCCTTTGTGGCTTTTGGGATCATTTGGGGAGCTTTCCCTTTATGTCTTTTATACACATTTCCAAGTACACAATTACAATAGAAAAAACGTAAGAAATAATTAAGTGTTTTTTCTTGCTAGTACGAAATGCAATTTTATTAAATCTGTGCAATAAATTTAATTTAAAAAAAGAAATATGAATAAAAAGAGTGAGAAACATCGCTTCATAATGATGTCGTAATTTTAATACGAGTATGCTATAAAGCGTACTTTGAGTGTAGCGCAGTGAGAAAACCGTCATAAAATGTTTAAAAATTTATTTTGCGAAAACGAAAAATTGCATGTCTTTTAAATTTGTCAAGCATTTTAGGGACACTTTACAGATTATATGTATTTCTTTTAAAGAAAATCGGTGGTCTCCTTAATAGTTTTTAACTAAAATAAAATAATTAATATATTAAATAAATAATATAATTTTTACAAATTTTTTATTAGAACAATTTTTTTCATAAAATCAAATCATTTTCAAAGAATTTATGTTAAATAACTTTTAACTTATTATTTTATCACACCATTCTAGCCACTTATGCCCGAATTCAGTAACTTGGTATCATCAAAATGTGCTAGAGATTATTGCTTTCCCTCGCTTTCACGTTTTTGCTTTGGCTTTTTTTTAATTTTTTGTAAACTGCGCATAACCAGATCACTATTTAAAGACTTTATGGTATAAAATTGTGACATTTTTCTCTATTAGAGACTGAGGCTGCTTACCGAATTCGGCTATAAATATTACAATTGTAGCACTTTTGAAGGAAATCGCAGATGTCAACCTTCACCTTTCTCATTTGGAATGCCTCAAATGTAACTAAACTTTGGCAACATTTCTTTTTCAGAATTATAAATAAAAGCTCAAAACATTTTTCAAAAACACACTTTTTTATGTATTTTTTCAATTGTTTTTGATATGATGCGGATTGTTTGCCACAACTAAATGGGCAGCAAGCATTTACTAAATACTTACATATGTGTAAATGTACTCGTAGTAACGTTTCAATTATTATTTTTTTTTTGTATATGCAAATTTTTATTATTATTAAAATGAGCTATTAATGCGTGAAATGCAATTTAATTTTTATGAAAGCAAAAGTGTACTTCAACAAACCTTACACACATTTACAAATTATCCCTTGGGAAATTATAATCGACATCCTCTGCACGACAATAAGAGAAGAATATAATCCGAGAACATTCAATAAAACGGAAATATGTGGCATCAAGAATTCATAAAATGCCAACATGTCACTTGAGTCAACGGTTATGAGAAACGCTCAAGAATTTTATCCGCAAGCACACTTCGCGTACTTGAGTTTAACCTTAAACGCCCCACCCGCTAACTAACTAATGTATGTATGTATGTTTGTATGTATGTACTCCTTTGGCACAACTCGCTTTCAAACTGGCAAATGACAGCTTCAAAGTACGAGTTAACGGCGACTTAGGGCCACCATCGATAGAAGGTGGGCGGTTTGATGAAAACGTCAATGCCAGAATAAAGGACGTTGGAATTTCTTAGCTTCGCATTCCAAACGACTGCATCATCATCATCAGTAGTTGCAGCAGCAGCAACAGCAACAGCAACGAGGAATGCCAGCAAAAAGGTGGGTGGGGCACCTACAAACAATCGAAGGCGGCGGCAGTGGTGTTCAAAGGAATAAAATTACACCATCGCTAATACGACTTGTCATTACTTGATGCTTGTGATCATTTTACGTTTCACGCCGATTATGACGGTATTTAAGCAAGGAATGCTATATGTACATATGTATGTATTTATGTATGTGTGGAGATATTGGATGAATGTTTTGTGAAATGAAAATAAGAGTAAGAGTGATTAGTGATTAATGTACTCGTACCTGCATGAAATTTCGCAGACTGCGCTGTGTATTTTAATGAAGTTTTTAAATTATTAACTGGTTTATAATGGATTTTCGACGGTGTACTTTGCACAAATTCATGTATGTAAGTGCACTCTCGATTTATTAGCATTTTTTTCGTTATTTAATAAAAACAAAAAGAATTAAATACAGTTGAGAAATTAATCAGCACTAATTAATGCCCATACAGTTCTTTCTTGACGGTAAAATTTACTTCTTTTGCTTGTTGTGGTAAAGTGGAGAGCGCACGTAGTTATTAAGGTACACATGCAGCGATTCATCCAGACAGATGCACTTCGAAAAAAAAAGGAAAATTATTAAACTTAATGGTATAAAGAATTTACTTTCTATTTGTTATTGTTTGGCCATATAACTATTTATTTTAAACATTTCCTCATCAGACTTCTTTCTTCTTGGCTTCTGCGGGAGTCGAACCCGCAACAACATGCGCAATACTTAAGCCGGCAGCTAAACGCATTCAGCTAAGCTTACGCTATGTGAGCTGTTGTTATTTTTCCTTTCCTTTCTTTTGAATAGCTTCCAATTATCTTCTTAACATTGAAATTAAAAATTATTTCGGTACCATCTCGCGGCCCAATTATTTAATTTTTTTTTTTGCCAAAAAACTTTCAACGCTAAAATAACGAAATTATGAGCATTTTTTTTTTCAAATCACATTTCAACGCTAGAATAACGTGATTTTTATATTTTGAAAGTGGATTGTGCGAACTGTATGGCGAAGTCTGAAACGTTTTGACCACGGAATCTCACCTCGGAAAAATAACATTTCAACATTGATTTAACAGAGATACTAGCAGAAATTTTTGTTTAACATTCCCTGGTTAGGTTGTTCTGTTAAAAAATTTTGCAAGTGCATATTGAAACATATACATATGTTTTAACGCATTAATGTTTGTATGTAGATATGCATATGAGTAGTCTGTCTACTTTTGTATTCAATGTTCGATATGAAATATGTGAATAATATTTATAAGCCGTCTCGTTTTATGTGAAATGACCGGTGAAGTAAGCAGTTGGCTCCTTCACTTTTTGTCAAACGGCTCCCTTAGCATCGCAACCGAGTTGTTTCTTAAAAATAATAAATAGTAGTAACCTGAAAACTTGTTAATACCAAAAACTAACAGGCAACACTTTTTGTTTATTTTGTCCGCGTAAATGGAAAGTTTTGTAATTTCAAGAAGGAATAAGTTTATGTGACATAATGTGATATTCATCCAAATGCATGAATTTGGAAGAACTAAATTTTTGAGTTATGAAG
Source organism: Philophylla caesio (assembly GCA_963971545.1). Taxonomy (NCBI): domain Eukaryota; kingdom Metazoa; phylum Arthropoda; class Insecta; order Diptera; family Tephritidae; genus Philophylla; species Philophylla caesio. The sequence goes on along the minus strand of OZ020609.1, from coordinate 53,128,150 downwards.
TTTGATTAATTTTTCTTTTAATATACATATAAAGATTCTCTTTCTTAAATTTCGAATTATTATGGTTTTTGCCAGGGGTTCGTCATAATACTAAGAATAATCCTGATGTCAATGGTATGTATTTAAATAAAAGGAAAAAAGCGAATAAATAGCTTAAATATTACAAGATAATGTTTTATGATCAATCGAAATTATTTGCCGTTTAGTTCATGGGGCAAATTAATTGAAAATTTAAAATGTATTTGCTGGTCAACAATTTTAAAAAAAATTTACTAATAAGTACATAATTTTGTTTTGTAAGCGTAGCTATTATATTTGTTAATTTAAATGAAATGCCTTCGAAATTTCTAGTTAAAAAAATCAATAACATTTTACCACTATTTTTTACTTTTTAAGAAAAAGAAAAAATTCTAACCCGTTTTCCATACTACGTAAAACAACCCTTTATAAGGGAGTGTCAAAATTCGAATGTCATTATTTACCTACCCTTTATATTTGAATCATGTGAAATACATATGAAATTTTTATATTGGAAGTTTCTATCACTCAGTTATCCGACACGCTTATTTTGAATTAAATAAAAAAAGTTGAAAAATGTTCCTAGTTAATTACAACAAGTTTCCTGCAACATGCTTGAATTATTTAAATGCTTCTAAACATTCCTATTTTGGTTTTTCTGTAAGCTAACACCATAAACCATGCCTCTGTTGCTGTAATGTTAAATTCCGTGGGGTAAAACTTTCAGCCATGTTAAAAATTCACTGGAATATTTTTTACTGTGTCTTTTGCACCTTCTCTATTTATTTTAGTTCTCTGCTGTAATATCGTATTTAATTTATAACTTTTTAGTATTTTTCAAAATATCTTGTGCAATCAGCAACATTTTTTTACATATTTCCAATATGGTTGTTTTAAAAACTCAGAGACTATTGACAACGTGCTCAGAAAATAAATTATTTTGAACTAAAAGAGAGTAACTCAATTTTTTTTTTTGGATTGATGTACTTATTTAAAAATCAATTCTTGTGGCATAAATTTAAAGAGATTTTTTCTCTTATAACTATTGAAACACTATTCATAACGCTTGCAACTTTTTTTTTACAAATGTTAACCTTAATCGTGATCTTAAGCTTGACATTAACCTTCTCGTCAATCTTAATCTGTACACCTTAATCGTAATTTTGCCCCTTAACCATCACACTTAACTTAAAGCTTATTTTAACCAATGACTTCATCTTAAACTTAATGTTTTTTTTTTTACTGCAACTAAATTTTAACCTTTACCCACCCCGTTTACCCATACCTCAAACATAATCTTAACATTTACCTCAATCTAATATTAACATTCCCCTTAACCAAAAACATATCATTCATCTTAAACTTATGTGCAATATAAAGTTTAAACCTCGATTTAATTCTCAACTTAACCTCAACCTTAAATCGAATCTTAACTTTAGCCCTTACTATAATTTTAATCTGAACCGTGAACTCAACCAAGGACTTTGCTTTTATTTCAATCTTAATCTCTTCTTTAAAGTTAAAATTAACCTTAACTGTAACCTTAAGAAAAACCTGAAAATTAACATGAGAACTCGCCTTAATCATTACCATAACCTTTACATTAACCGTAACCTTATCCCTCAACTTGCCTTTAACCTTGATTTCATGTTTAACTTTAATATGAATCTTAACCTTAACCGTAAGATTTGCCTTTTCGTTAACATTTAACACTAAACTTCCTCCAAGTCGAAATCTTGGAGCTAATCTAAATTGTAAATACAAATCTTCGAGCACTTCGACTATTGCAGATCGACCTTTTTCTGAGTGGATACTAGCTAACTATTAATTTTCTACTCTGTAAGGGCTCTTACTCGCAGCTGGTAAGAAGTTTTTGTAAGAGCTTTTCGCACATTTTGATTTTTGTTTTTCCATAGTGACTATGGTAGATAATATAATAAAATGCTGCTTAATGGGAATACAATCCTTCCCCACTGATTTGTAACGCTATTGTCGGGACTGTAGCCGGCGATATCGAATTATCTTTCATTAAATGCATCGAGTAATTTAAGAGTTTTATAGACTAAAATTACGTTTTCACTTGTGGCTATTCCATCTTAAATCGATCGAATTTCATGGGAACAAATCATTCCCACTCATTTAAAAGCAATATAAATAAGAAATAATTGGGTAAAATGTGTTTGTATTGCATCATATTATATGATTCTATAACGCTTAGATATTTTTCTAACCCAAATACTTATGCACTCCATCAACTTACAGGTTTAGCGGACACCAAACTGCATGAAGTCTATCTGGACAATGCTGAAATCAAACTCAGTTGGATGGTGGATTGGTATAAACAAGAAGTACTATTTCATCTACAAAATGCTTTTAATGAAAAGCATCGTTGGTTCTATTTGGGTTTCTCGAAGCGTGGCGAATTGGGCGATGCTGACATCTGTTTCTTCGAGAACCAGAATGGATTTTTCAACATTGTCACCGACACCTACACCAGTCCGGATGGAAAATTTGTACGCAAAGACTATCAGCAAGATTGTGAACTCTTCAAAATGGATGAATACACGTTGGCATTCAAGCGGAAATTTGACACTTGTGATCCGCTGGATTTGAGGATGCATGTAAGAGCAAAATACAATTACCACATGTACATACATACATACATACATATGTCTATACCTGTGTGTATGTGTTTGTGTGTGTGTTGAGCTATGGCTTACTGACAACATCATACTACATGAAACCGGAAGAGAAGTAAAGTAATTTTTGCGCAAGTTTTGTTTTTTTTTTTCTTGGCGTTTTAATCGTTCGTTGACTGACATCGAGTAAATTCCGAAGAAAAGAAGTTGATAAAATAGACAAACTGAAAAAAATGCAAAAAAAAAAGAGAACATAGTGAAAATTGAATCCTGTTCGAAAGTCTGCAATCATAAGCAGTCGGTACACACTGAATAATGAAAAATCGAGCGTGTTGTGACAGTGTGAATTGGCTATAAGTTGAATTTTTCAATGCGGTAAATTGTACATACAAAATGTATAGTTTAGTTTTGAATTTTTGATCTTTCGGGTATTGTAAACAATTATTTGCTTAGCTTTAAATAAGGTATCTTACCTTAAGACATATTTTAAAATTATCGAAAATGTATGTTCGTATAGTATATTTCGAGAAAAATATAGTACACCCACATATTACAAAAATTAGAAAATATGTATTTAAGATTTATAAAACTAATAACATTGATTTTGGTGACCTTTCCATTTTATTACATTTTAAATAAGGGGTTTTTTTTGCTGGTTCGAGGTCAAGTTTTTATAGTAATAAAACAAGAAATTGTATTCCTTTAGTCGATATATTTCGGTTGCACTCCGGCAATCGTCTTCAGGGCAAAAATATTTAACACGTCCGCTCCTTTTGACGTGTTGAGTTGTATACAAAAGGAATAAAATTTCTTGTTCTATTGCTATAAAAACTTGACCTCGAGCCAGCAAAAAAACCCCTGATTTATATAATTTAAAAAAAAATCGTCAATTTTTTTAATTTATTCCAGTATGCAGTTTCGTAGTCCATTAAATTTCAGTAAAAAAATGACAGTTTCAAATCATTAAAAGTTACCGCTGATTTTTGAGATTTTTTTCGCATCTTCTTCCACACATCTTTTCAAGCAAATTTATTGGGAGGATAATTGTTATAAAAGAAAACAATAAAAGTCAATCAATATTTATTAGAGGAAGAAAAAAAAATTTTAAGTCATAAATAACTACGTACATATGTATGTTATAATATTTTTTTTTATAATAACTATTAGCAAGATAAGTATATATTTTTAAGTCCTCAAAGACTTTTATTATTAGACTTATACTGTAAAATTCAAATTTTGTTGGAAAAAACAGATTTTAAGTCAAATTAGACGGGACTTGTTCAAGGCTATTGGGAGACTTCTTCAAAATATTTCGCGAACAGTTCGAGTCTAGTTCAGGAACTTTACGGCTTCATTTCGAGACTGGATGGACAACATTTGGAGACTTATTCAAGGCGAGTTGGGAACTAGCTTCAAGAATACTCAAGAACCGTACTAGTTCTTACATAGTCCCCAAAAAGTGCACGAAAGGTACCGAAAGCTTATTAAAAATATACCGAAAATAAACAGGAGAAGTACCGAAAATGTTAAGATATTTTACTGAAAAAACGTACACAAAATGTACCGGAAACATACCGAAAATAGACCAAAAATGTCGAATTTCCATCAATATTTCGTTTGAACTACTTTTATTTTTGAGGAGGAGTAAACAAAACACGCGCGACAGAAAATTTTAAAAATGATCAACTATTTTAGCGATTTTTAACTTGCAGTTTATTACCTTAAATTAGGCTACAAAAGTACATATTCAGTAAAAAATTATTTTATTTTGAAAAAAATATTTGTGTCTTTACGCAAAATTTCTTTAATTATTCTAAATCTTATATAGAAGCTTGAGTTTATATGGTACATATCTGCAAAAAAAATATTAAAAAATATGTACATATTTACATACATAGTCCAAATTTATCAATATGAGTTTTTATTTATTTTTTGGACTTTGACCTTATTTCAGAAGTATTATCTACACTTTTTCTTCTCAGGAAGATCTTCAAGAGTAGTTGAAGTGTTTTATTTTTTTTTTTTTGCCGTCGACAAAAACTTTAAGTTTTTCTCATTTGTGTGCCTCTAAGAGAATGAACCACGGAAGTTCTTTAAAACATTCGAAAATATTCATAGTCCTTTCTAACAGAGATGGAACAGCCAAACGCAAAATAAATTTGTCAAAGTCGTGGGTTCGGAATTAATATCAAAAAATCTATTTTCAAGTTAGGAATGACTGAATGTTTCAACTTAGTATTAACTTTCCATAGGGAGATATCATAAGAAGTTTTGTCGCGTTATTTTTATCTCACAAACTTATGCATTGCTTAAGCTTCTTTGTACAAATAAATCTTGGTTTCGGGATTTAATTAAAATTACGAATGATTTCGCTTGTAAGTTGTACACTGACATGGATAGTGGAACCGACAATTTTGTCTGTTAAGACACTATGCTAACTGATTTCAATGTTGAAACTGCGAACTTTTCAAAATCTTTCAATGGTTAAATTACTTCAATTCTTCTTAATTGCGTAGTTACGCCAATTATTCCTATTAAACCTACTACACTTGATCTTGTCATTGTGTTCGTAGGCGCCCTTGTCTGGGTTGCCACATGTAGAAACTACGATGACAACCGGTTTTCAATTTGCAGTACTTAAAGAAACAAACTGAATAATTGGCAAAAGAGGGGACACCAAATTAAACTGCAGTGACAGCCTAGTTAGCCTAAGGGCTTTGGAAATCGCTCGTACTTTTCAAAAATTGTTTAGGAATTTAAGCTTAGATTAAACTCCGTAGCAAAATGGAAAAAAGCGAGAACGTATGTGGCCAACCGCAGGTATTTGAACTGTCCATCATATCAGAACAAATCATAAGCTAAACTGCTATTCTACCAGTTACATTTGAGAACTTATGAACAAGGCTCATGAGGACCTTTGGCTGACTCTTGCAAACCAGCAAAAGGCTTCCTGAAAAGGCCAGACAGAGCCTTAGCGAAAATTATTTTCAAGCAGAGGAGGAATTGTTCACTGGGAAATGTCAGACCAGATCTTCCTAAATAGCACTTATGTATTTATCAGGCCATGGATGTCTGAACGTTATTGCATGAATGGTTCGCTGACTTAGTCAAAAGCCGTCGAAATGAACTGTATTCACACAATAAATGTCAGGGTACAAAGGGCTGCATGTAGCAAAGCGCTTCGTTTGGTGGAAGTAGAATACGATTGCATTTAATGCTTTCTTATGGCGATCCAAGTATTCGCGTAAAATCCGATTTTATTAATCCCACGCATCTATTCAATAGAAAACTTCGAAACATTGCTTCTCCGATGATAAGAGTGAACGAATTTTGTTTTCACTGTACGATTTAAAGCATTAGAGACTACTTAAAAATGGGTTGTAGTGTTTCGAACGAAATTTAAAATTGAAAAAATCGTTGTGACTGCGGGAGTTTCCAGGTATTTTCAATGCTTAAATCTTTGCTATTCCAAAGACGAAATAAAATTAACACTGAAACTTTTTGAAACAAAAAAGTGACCATTAAAAGACGGAGCTCTGTTTTTCTCACCTCGAACACCACTAGAAAGTGCAGAGGACAGGTCATAATCACAATAAATTCAATTATGTCCGAGCGTTAACTTAAATGAGTTGTGTGTACTTTTTTTTTGGTTGGATGATTAATAAGTTTTGAGTTGTTCGTATTTTAAAGAACATTTGCAATATGTATTCTTACAGGAGGGCACCATGTATATTGTTTGGGCGCGAGGCGAGACTCATTTGTCGCTCGAAGACTTTCAGTTCCCCTTTCCGAATGTCTCATCTCACGAAGCTGGCATTAAGATGATGCAATTACTGCGAGCCGACAAAATTCTCATACCAGAAACGTAAGTACAGGTTCACACATCTTCATAAATACTTGAACATTTTATCTTTTTTTCTTTGCAGAAATTTGAAAACAATTCAAATCACACTCGAAAATGTGACGATTCCATCCAAGGAGACAACCTATTGGTGTCACATACAAAAATTGGATGACTCATTCGCGTCGAAACAACACATAGTGCAATTCGAACCAATTATTACCTCTCCCGATCTGGTGCATCATCTTGAAGTGTTTCACTGTGAGACCGATCCAGAAGTTGAGATACCATTATACAATGGCGATTGTGAAAAGTTACCGCTGGAAGCTAAAGTTTGTTCGAAGGTTATATCTTTATGGGCTATGGGTGCTAGCACATTCACCTATCCACCCGAGACCGGTTTGCCCGTCGGCGGCAAAGACTACAATCCGTTCGTTCGCTTGGAAGTGCATTTTAATAATCCCGAATTGAAAGCAGGTGAGGAGGGTTTTTAGACTTCGTTAAAACCGGATTCGTGTGGGCTTTATTAGCAGATTTTCTAAAAATTCGAATTCGCTCTTTCAAAAAGTGCTTCCTGAGCAAATAAAATGTTTCTATATATTTTAACTTTCAAGGACTTAATGAACCACTTTTGAAATTGTTATTCCTTATATTTAAAAAGGCCGCATTGACAGCTCTGGCATGAGGATCAAACTGGCTGCAAAACTGCGACAATTCGACGCTGGCGTGATGGAATTGGGTCTGGAGTACACTGATAAGATGGCAATACCACCGGGACAAGTAGGATTTCCACTAAGCGGTTACTGCATCGCCGAGTGTACTGAAGTGGTAAGAAATTTAGCGATAATGGAAGTTCGTATACTGGCATGAAAGAGTCATTATCACACTCGTTCTACTTTATAGGCGCTACCCGCCAGTGGCATTATTATTTTCGGCTCACAATTGCATACCCATCTTCGTGGTGTTCGTATTTTGACGCGACATTTTCGTGACAATGAAGAACTACGCGAAATCAATCGAGATGATTATTACTCACACCACTTTCAAGAAATGCGCAATCTGCATTATAAGCCACATGTATTGCCGGTAGGTTGCATGAAAAATAATTTAAGGGGGCGATATTTTGTTGAAACTTTGTTTGTGGTTTTTTTTTTTCAGGGTGATGCTTTGGTCACAACATGCTACTACAATACGCTTGGCTATGAAAATGCAACACTGGGCGGATTTTCAATCAGCGATGAGATGTGTGTGAATTATATACATTATTACCCGGCTACCAAGCTAGAGGTTTGCAAGAGCTCCGTATCCGAAGATACTCTTGAAAACTACTTTATTTATATGAAAAAGTAAGTACTTAAATTTGAACAGGTGTATCTGCAGGGTTGCTGGAACTTGTTATAAACTTAGATTTAGATTAAAAGATCAGTGATTTTGTTTATGAAAGGAGAGTTTTTCTTAGTGGGTATTGTCAATGTAGAAATTGTTTGATTACTGTGCTCATTTTTCTTTCTAAACGCAAGTTGAAAACTTGCTTGTGGATATCTAAAGGAAAATCGTTGCAAAATTCAGTAGATTCCTACCCTGTCGAAAACTTTAACAACAACAAAAAAGAAAAAAAAATAACACTGCTAATGACGTGAAGTGAGAAACTCAAAAGCCGAGTTTTGTAAGTTTTGAGAAAACGGCAATAGAAACGTAATCTAGTATTACGATACGTTGAGGGGTAGAATATACATATCCATCTCGTTCCCTAGACAATAATTACACATTGAGCCACCGGCGATGTCTATAGTTACCATATATTTGTGTCCAGTAATCAATTTCATTAGTGCTCGGAACTGTTTTTTGGCTTAATAAGTAATTTTGCCACAACCCTCTACTGTGTTTTCTTCAAATACCGAATCCCAAACGGTGCCATGGGTCCTATATATTATATATATGATATCCCTTATGTATTCCACAGTTCCAGCTTGCTGGCCCCCAGTTATAGGGCCAGCGATCCAATTTTATGCTCAAAATGTCCAGGAAAAAATGTGAAGTTCTATTATTTGCAGTGGAGCTGACGGTAAACTGAAAACTGTTCCAGTTTTTCTGAATATATTGTATGGTTGCCTCAATATAGTCGTGCTCTTGTAGCAAGTTTTGCTGTATACTTTCTTCAAAAGGTATTTCATCATGTCATTTGCCCTGATAGTCTGCATAACAACATTCTGTGCCTGGAATTCTCAACTTTGTGTCACGCCCAAAAACAAAATACTTGTAATTTCATTCTACTTGCTATTAATTGTATTTTTAAACCTAAGCCATTGGAAATCCAACCAAACATTAAGAGTCGCTCTCCACATTATTCTTATATTTCCGTAATGCCCTCAAGCACGCTCTTCTGCGCCTAAACTACGCCCTGATCTTTTATTTCCTCAGAAGGTGTACGCCTCTAAGATCCGAAAGTTTGATATCTTCTAGGTTTATGGGCCACCTCTTGAAGTTAGTTTTTGGAGATTTTGTATTCCTTCTTCCAGAAGTAACCGAAACTATAGCATTTCCTTTCTCCAGATTTTAATCACTTGGTACTTGATTAGTATCCGCGAAGTTCAATATCAGCTGAAATTGCCGGAATCTTAGACTATGATTTTTCACACAGCCAAGTGGTTATACGGTGGAGCTGAACACTCTTGGTCTCGGCGCTTTGGGTTCCAGGTAATGTTAGTACTGTTGCCAATTAAATTGTATATAAACCCGCGAAAAAGGGACCATCAAGTCCCTCCATCGGCTAGAAAAAATAAGAAATCGAAAATATACCAGGTCTTATTCTGAGAACTTTGCAACAAAAAAAAAATTCGTTTTAGCCTGCAGAGTGTTTTGTGAGTTCACACCACAGGCCCATTATAGCCCGTGAAGGTCGAGAAAAGGTATTTATAACCTATGCGCAATGGCTATTTCTGATTTTAATTACAACGACATCTAAAGAGCATAGCATTGTAGGTGTCGCACATTCCACTGATCATGGGTTTATCGTGAACGCTCTAGATTGAAGTACTTAAACCCAAAAACTACTCGAAAAACTCAACTGCATTCACGGCACAATCACTCAATTTTGAATTTTTAAGAAGCTCTGTCAGAGAAATGAGAGTTTAAAGTTAAGAAATATTTTAATAAAATCCGCAGTTGTCCGCTTTTTCCCCAAGTACTAAATTTAAATTATCAATATTCCATCATTTTTTCTCAGGAAAGAACATCAGCGTGGCATTAAATTGAACGGTGCACGTTCAAAGAACTATCGCTACATCAAATGGACTCAGCCACGTGTAGACCAACTATATACGATGTACATACAGGAACCGCTTAGTATGCAGTGCAACAAATCGGATGGTTTTCGCTTTGATGGCTACAATTGGGAAGGCGCACCAGTGACACCGGTAGCAATTAAAATGCCAATGCATAATAAAATTTGTCCCAACTATAATCCATTGTGGTTGAAACCACTCGAAAAGGGCGCATGCGACTTACTCGGCGAGTGTATCTATTAAAATGGAGCAAGAGAATGGCGGTACAAAGCTGGATGCACAAAAGTGTTTCTTGTAGTTTTAAGCTTTATGCAATTTAGAAAACCCCTTGTACGTACTTCAATGGAAATATGTACATAAGTACATACATACATAAGTATCTATGAGTAAATGAAAACCTTTTTAAATACAATGAGCAGTACGTCTGCCACAAAAGCTTTATGTAGTACCGGAAATTCTTAGACTAAATGTTATACCGAGCCACTTGAAGATCTTAGCGAATAAAGAAGTTTAGAAAAATGTAATTTTCATAGCAATGGGAAGAATATTGAATTTACATAAATTTGTCAACTACTTCAAAAGTTGTTTTTTATTTTTTCATATAAAAATTCCTATGCAAATTGCTTATGAAAATTGCTTAAGATATTTTTATATGAATGTTTAAGGTTCTTGACTTGAGGAATAGAGAAGAGCAGAAAGTGTTTAATAAAATTGAAAAATAGTAGAGTGGAAGGAGTTTTGCTCAAATCATTTGGATTTGAGAAGATCAATCATTTCTTAGTGTACAATTTTTATTAAAAAGGAAAACATTAAGTGTTGCATACATCTTCAAACTACTTTCCTCAGAAGCAGAGTCTTCAAGCATATTGATGTGTAATATTTGTCGTTTGAAGCGAAATAAGTACTTTCGAAAATAGTATCAGAATTGCTGAATTTATAACGAATATAAATCACAAAAGAAATAAATAAATAATTGTTTTTAGTCACACTGTCGGAGTCCGCAGGTCCCTTTCCTGTTTTTTCTCGAACATTTACAAAAAATAAAGTACTTAAACATTAATCATCTGTCGAAATAATGTGTGCACATTTTAGAAAATAAAAAACGTATGTACTACACATGTACCAAGTACTTTTAAAACAAAAACAAAAAAACAATTCATATGCACTCCAAGAGATCATACACAAATAAAAACGTACATGTAGACGGCACTTATGAAATTCAAAGTCGGTGAAAATTATGTATTTACCGAACTCTGATGGCTCTTAAAATTTTAGATGTAAAATGCACAAAATGTATATGTATAGTTAATAACAAAGTAATAAATTATATATATTTATGTATTGTATATAGCAAATGCATACACACAAACATACATAACTTATACATGCACTAGGATCGTAAATATATATGTAGGTATAAGATGTGATAATATTATTGTATACCTAAAAGCATCAACAAAAACATATACATACATACATACATACATAGAAAATAAATTTATGTAAAGCAAGATGCAAATTAATGAATTGCTTTGTAGAAATAAATGGCTCACCATACCAGCAGCTGATTGTGTTTTTATTGGAAAGTCGATTTTTTTGTTGCGAGGAGAAACCTAACCTCCAATTGTATAGTTTACCCTCTAGCTGCGGTACCACCGCCAAGTGTTTCGTTGCGTGGTAGCTTGAGCATTAATGCTTTTTTTCGGTACAGTGTTCTAATGCAAGATAAAACCATCCACTGCAAGTACAATTTATGTATAGAGAAACCCCGTCTTAAATTCTGACCCTCTTGCATTATTTCTTCTAATTGTCTTACTTTCTGGTGCATTTCGATCTAGTAGATAATGAAATTTACAAATCACCAACACTTCCGTCTTCTTTTGGAATTCTTATTCGTCGCTGATTATTGATGACATCCGATTTTTTGGCCTTATATTAAAGCGCTGGTATTTTACATTATTCATTAAGTTCGTAGGAACAATCTGTGTTCGTCTTATTAACCCCACCTTTTCGGATCACTTCGTTCTCACCCGCTCCTTTGCGATACTCAAATAATATGTAAATATAGATGTGAAATGCAAGTTTATATGTGAATCTGTACGTGAAACGATAGTTTTGATGGGACCATCAGTGTGGGCGAGATTTCAAGCGGACCCTCCGATGGATTAACAAGAAAAGACGAGTTCCAAAGCGGTTTCCTTTTTAGCAGTAAGAAGTTTGCATTGTTCATCTTTCCTTTTGAGCAGAAAATATAGTACGCAGGTAAAAGGACACTCATATCGGACTGCTTCTACTAACAAGCCAACATAAACACCAATAATAATGTCAGCCTTGGACTGAACAAGACTGTAAATATTCTGCTATGCACGTCGTATTGTTCGGCATATTGAAGCATGGATGGTGAAGACATCAGATGGGAGGGATCTTGGAGTGTTCGAGTGAAATATTCTTCGAAATATTTGTGGACCTTACGCTGCAACGATAAGCTGTACGAACTTTACAAGTTCATAGGCATAGTACAGCGAATTAGTAACCAGCGGTATCGCTGGCTATGCCATGTCGTTGGAATGAAGGAAAGCTTTGCAGCCCTGAAAGTATTCGATGTGGTACCGGCTGATGGTAGCAGATGAAAGGGGAGGCCTCGTCTGGGTTGGAAAGATCAAACGGAAAAAGACTTGGATACCAATTGGCGCCAATCAGCGGAAAACAGTATTAACTGGTGTGTTATGCTGAGCTCGGTTAAAATTGCGTAAGTAAAGAAGAGCATCATACCAGCTATCATCAGTTTTGCTTCCTCGGAAGTTTTTAAATACGGAGAGGCAATTCTTAATACACACATTCAATGCAAGGTAAAGTATTTGCAATGCACGTGTTAACCTATGCTGGAGTTGCGGTTTCGTGGTCCTCCAATATAAGAAATGATTATACTAATAGCTGTATAAAACGTGTATTAATAAGCCTGGGCATGATACCTCTCGTTACTAAATAAAATCTCTTCTATGTTACTGCATGCATTTCTACTGCTGAGAGTTATAAAGTAACGAAAGCGCAGGTAACTTCGTAAGAGCTTTGAATTTCTGTTTTCAACTCGCATAACTGAAAGCTTTTTTGGCATCAAGTGTCACTATAGCGCATAAGTTTTTTCTGTTTCCTATGGAAGACATATACATACATACATATATTTTTATCAATAAATAAACCCGCTGTTATCGGATTTAAGTGGCAATATTTCAGTTAGCTTGTAATCGCAGCGGAATACATCGGCTGCTACTGCCACTTTGTAATAATATATGCATATGTTAACATATGTATGTATGTAGTATATAAGGCTAAAACTTTTGATTTCGTCCATCCAAAATGTATTAAACGAAAACCAGTTTTCGCTGAAAACTACAAAAAAACTCAAGTTTCACTCATTCTAATCGGTGTCTTCACTAGTTCTTTGAATAAATTTTCAAAATTTTTGTCATCTCTAATTCCTCACTTTTAGAAAATAACTGCCATTTAATAGATGACAAACGTTTTTTTTTTATTGAAATTGAGGCAGCAACTACTTCTTTCGCTTTGGTGAACTGAACGTTAAATAAGTACATTCTGATTGGCTGGCGATATACATAAATGTAGAATGAAATTTGATGTTCACCAAAAAATACATGTTTGTTTTATATTTATATGCGGTTGTCGCCATCTTATTTAATAAATATTGTGTGGCTGTAGAAAAGAAAATTTAGACGCCACACTACATGTTGCTTAGCAGACGATTCGGCAGCTGAGATGCAATGTATTAAAAGACTGGTCAGAACTATCAAGCTTCAACGCCAAGGGTAAAAAATACCACCTTTTATCCTTTTTCGTGCGTTGGCAGACAGCTGGTTATTCAAAACGCATGTTATGTAGCTCTGGTTTGAACGTATAAAACATAAGGAAACATTGCATTGCTATTATATGAAAAAAATCTTATTACTTGTAAAAATACACAGCACGATAGCTCAAATTTATCGATTTCAGTCGGATAGTTGATAATTTGTAAACTTTTCGTATTTTGCGAAACGCAACCCTGTTGTTTTTCATGCGCCTCTTCTAGTATTTCGTAGTCTGGCATTTTCGAAATTAGTGTTCGAAATTTATTGCGAAACTTCCATTTGCCTGGTTTGTGAAATTGTCAGCAGAATATCACAGATTCGGTAATTACGTGCGTTAATTTCATAATTTTTTTTTGTTAAATATTCAAAAATATTAGCTATACAACATAGTCGATAGTTAATAAACGTGCAGTGTTAAACACAACTTCTAATTTGGTTGTATTTCTGGTCTCCCAATTGCAGACGACAACCAAGTACTCGCGTGCGTGACACGACGTGGGTTTTTTTTAGTTCCTTGATTTTGGAGAAATATTTTTCGCCAGTGAGGGCAGAATTAAAGTAAAATTGTACCTGATCCTGAGCACACAAACGCGTTTGGTGGCCAATTTAGGCCGGAGGGACAACAGCCAAAGCCGCCTGTGTTGGGTACACGGTTCCAAAAGATAGTCAACGGCGGTGGGGCAGGCATAGATAAGTAGTAGCTGTACTAGTTATCGTAGCGTGCGCAGCGAAAGAAACTACGCAAGAGAGGAATTAAGAAGTAGCCGTGAAAGTGACGAAGCATTAGAAACTTGAAAAAGACGTTGTGAAGGGAGGGGGGAGTCACAGCTAAAGCACACATCAGCGTCCGCAGCAACATCGAACACTAAAGGAAAATAAAGTGGAAAAGCGTTTTAGGCGGCGAGCACAACAACAACATATACAGAAATACAACGATAGAAGCGACTTATTGTGTGGCTGGCAACGTGGTTCGGGAAATATTTTGGAAATGTCAACAGATCCGCCAGCTACGTTATCACAAATTTGGCAAGGAGCATTTGGAAATTCTTTAGGTGTTGCTATAACAGATGATAAAAATCAACAGCAGCAACAACAAAATTTATTTCAAGCCAGCGAGTTTTCGCACAACGCTGCACCAACTATGAATGGGAGTAGAAGTAACAATAACCTTGCTTCAGTTGGCGGCGCTGCGGGAGCTGGAAACAACAATTATGTTAATTTCAATCAATTCATAATGCAGCACAATTTATTGGGTAATAGTGGTTTAAGTCTAAATGGAGTAAACGCTGACGTTATGATTGGAAATGGTAATGCCAATATTGGTGCAGTTGGCGGTGAAAGTTCCGTCAACGCTATAAATGCATCTAACACACAAGGCCATGTCAACAACGGTGGCGGTGTCGGTGGTTTTAATAATGATTACTACAATTTTGCCGATACGATTAGTAGTAAAATTCAGAATGGATCAGGTGGAGATGGTGCTGCTGCGGAAACTAGTCCTCATGCTACACGTACAAATGTGAGTATAAATGTTTATATTTAAATGAATTTCGAAGGAGAAAAAAACATAGTTTTGAAAGACATTTAAAAGCGAAAGAAACTAGTTATAAAATTTGTTTTATGCTTTTTTGTTTAAACAAGAATTCTCAATTGGTATTTTCTTTTAAACGCCGAACAGTCTTTAACCCGGAAATAAAATGAGATCTACATACATTCATAATACTTTAACTTGATATCAATTCTCATAAAAACTTGTTTCTAATATAAAGTACGTATGTATACATACATAAAGATTGACTTATAATTTATAAATATTAAGACAATTATTTGGTTAAGTTTTTTGAAAATCAATTCGTTGCTAACTAAATCCAGCAATTATATAGGTAAATAATATTTTTTAAGCAGCATGACTAATCTCAGATATGTTAGGTTTAAAGTTGACAAACATGTGTTAATGTGCATACATTTTTTATACACTTCGATTTATTTTTATGCCGTAGTAAAAGCCTAAAATCGCACCTAGAAAACCAAATGGTGATTTTTTTTGGTTAATAAAAGTACCAATCATATTTTTAAATCCATACATATTTTTATAAGCTACTCTAATAAATTGCATTTCTATTGCAGCTGTTCTCCAATAGCCTATTTTCTCCATACAGCAACAACAGCAGCCTTTACTCCAACAATGGCCTTAACGATGGCGGCTACAACTCGTACAATAGCGCAAACACAAATTTTAATTACTTTGATAATATTTACACGCCTTTCGGTAACAGTGGCGGCTACTACATGAACCCCTTTGCCACTGGCTTCGATTTTAATACTTCGAACTTGCAAGTCTCAGCACCAGAATTCGTACCACGTTTCAATAATCTCAGTTTAAATGAAGAACAGTTTGAGAATACCAAAACAAACAGTCAACAGAGACTTGTTGAAGCGACAACTAGCGTCACAAAGGAGGATCCAAAGAATTTTAAAGCTCCCTCTATCAATGACTTATTTCAAGAGAATCAAGGCTTGGGCCAAGTGGGAAATGATAATACAATTTTGAATGGTGTTGAAAGTGTTGCTATTGCTACGTTTTCTGTTGATAGTAGTGGAGGTGGCGATAACGTTCCGTCGTTGACCGCAACTGCAGATAATGCAACATTGAATGTAGAAAAAAATTCTTCAAGTGCAAATTTTTCAATAACAGCACAACAACAACAACAAAAATTGGGCACAAAAAGCGGGCATGTAGCAGAAATGCTCGACGACAACAAACGCCAAGGTAATGGCACAAATATAATTGCCAACACTAACCTATTCAATCCAAATTCAACTGGTTCTTCATCTTCGGCTGGTGGTGGTGCTGTCTCACGTTATACTGGCACCACCAACAAGCAACAATCGTTCAACAGTAATGGCTCACGCGGATCATCATTGAATGGTTTTTCGCGAAATAGTAATGATTACACTGGCTCACCACACAGCCACGAACGCAACGGAGGAGGAGGCGGTGGTGTTGGCGGTGATACTCTTACTCCCAGCGTTGGCAATAAGCACAACAATGATGGCTTCGATAAATCGGAGAAACCCTCTACACGCGCTGAGCGTGAACGTGAGCGCGACCGAGATGCGCGCCGCTATCAAAATGGACGTCGTTCGGTCGACTATCATCGTAGTAATAAGCGACGTGATGACTGGAATCGTAATCGCGATCGTATAAATGGTTTTCGTGTAGAAGAGAAATACTCAACCGATAATGGGAAAGATAGTCCGCTACCGTCACCAGAAAAGGTAAGAAATTTTTAAAAATCATTTTATGTACATACATACGTTCATGCATGTGATTATAAACTTAATAAAAACCATATATAGGCGCTTTGCTGAAGCTTCTTCAGAGACTTCTAGACTTGTGCAACACTTGGTCACAGACCACAAATGCTAAGATAGATGTACACCATGATTAATATAAACCATGTTCGTTCGTGTTTATCGCCACCATAGTACTAAGCAAAAGTTTAGAAATTTTTTTTTTTAACTTTCGCTACCAATGAGTGCTTTTCCCAGCATCTTCCAGGCGAATGTATATATGTCATATGTCAGCGTATGTGCGGATTTAAATATGCACAGGCGGCACTCAAAGCCCTTTCATCCTTCGAGGTAATATCCTCATTGGTCTTGGAGTATAATAACAGACTCATCGATCTGGCGAAAAGAAACGACATCCGCCTTCTATGGGTGCCAGGTTATATAACAGGTATTGAGGTGGCCAGAATGGCGACCACCTCGAACCTTATAGGACCTGAGCCTCTCTTCCTGATAGGGCCAAGTTCCATAAAGAAAGCACTCACAAAGAAATTATTGGGTGGATATAAAAACTAAAGATTTAAACTACTTATAAATATCCCAAAGGCAAAACTTACAATTCTTACAGGTATCCTTATAGGCCACTGCAGGTTAAGGGATTATCAGCACAAGCTGGATCTACGGTAAAATAACCTACATATGTGGCTCCTGTGATATGGGAAAGGTGGTTAGGCTGGATGTGGCCTATGGAAGAGGATATACATATGTACACTCCCTTACTCCTTGGCTCTCGTACTAGAGAAGGTGTTGTAAGGCACTGAGGGCACAATATACAAACTGGTCGCAGTGCGATCCTCATACATTATTCTAGGGTATAAAAATAAATTGGACCTATACATATGTATGTATGTACGTCCCATTGGTCCTCAATTGATAGAATCTTTACAATTTATATTCACGGTAAACTATCGATAGAAAGTTGTTTATAGAAAATGGAAGTAGGAAATAATAGTTACGTTTTTTCGAGCGGAGCTGACAAATAAACCATTAAAAGTGGATGGTTTGAAAAAGACTATCGGGAAAATCCTGAGAGATGTATGATTTGTATTTAGAAATGGAAATGTATTGGATTTCAAAAACAAAATTTGCATTGAAGAGGTAGCAAATACTCCTTTAAACTAGGGCGGGTCAATAAGTCTGTGACTTTTTGAATTCCTTGCCTCTTTACTGAATTTGCAAGACAGCCACTATCAACAGGCATCTGTTAGTGGACACCTGTCACAATTTGAACAAGCTGCTGCATTTAGTTTGCGTTTGACAGCCATTCATAGCAGACTACCGCGTTATTTGAGGAGAAAATCGAAAAAAATGAATTTCGTGTGCTCATTAAGCACAACCAAACCAAAGCTAAGCGTGATAAATACTATGGGAACTCTTCACCTCAATTTCAATGGTAAAAAGTGGTTTAATGAATTTCGTTGAGGCCGGACAAGCACGGAAGTTGCCGAACGTTCTGGACGCCTAATTGAGGTCTTAACACCCGAAACAGTTGGAAAAATTCACGATATGGTGTTGGCCGATCGGAGATTGAAAGTACGAGAGATTGTGGAACCCTTAGGCATCTCACATGGCTCAGTGGTTTCAATTTTATATGATCACTTGGGTATGAGAAAGCTTTCCGCAAGATGGGTGCCGCGTTTGCCGACAATCGACCACAAACGCAAGCGCACACATGTGTAGTTTCCATGGCAAATATCCATAAATTGGGATACGAATTACTCTCTCATCCGCCCTATACTCCGGATTTAGCACCCAGTGACCGTTTATTCCAAATCTGAAGAAATGCCTCGGCGGAAAGAAATTTGACTCCAACGATGAAATCATCTCACAAACAAATGCTTATTTTGATGCCCTCCTCAAATCTTATTTTTTTGAAGGCTTAAAAAAATTGGACAAAGTGTATAGAACTCAAAGACTATGTTGAAAAATATCTCAAAGCCCTCTCATCTTTTGAGGTCAAGTCCTCGCTGGTCTTGGAATGCATTGAGAAGCTTAACACACTGCCTGAAAAGAACGATGTCGCACTCATCTGGGGGCCAGGACATGCAGGTATCGAGGGCAATGAGGAAGCGGACCATCTAGAAGGGAAGGCGGCTGCCTCAACCCCTATAGGTCCGGTGAGGGAAATGCTGAGGAAAGAGTGTAAAAGACTAAAGGAGCTACACTGGAAAGGCATACCTGGACTTGTCCAGGCCAAGAGACTGCTAGGGGGGTATAATATCAAAAGGTACAAACTACTGATAAACCTTCCTGCGGCTAAACTCCGAATTCTAACAGGCATTCTGACAGGACACTGTAGACTGAAGGCCCACATGTACCAGATGGGAATCTGGTCCAACGACCTTGCCAGGGAAACCCCAACGCACCTACTTCTGGAATGCGATGCTGTAGCGCGAAGAAGGGAGAGGTGCCTAGGACCAGTATTGTCGAAGGAGGAGCACATACAATCCCTATCCCCAGGACCGATTATTCGATACCTGGAGATGCTGGGGCTGGGAGAAGTGCTGTTAAGTACATGAGGGCACAATAGACCCATCGGTCGCAGTGCTAACCTCAAATTCCTATCTATCAATCTATGTTGAAAAATAAAATATGTATTTGTTTATCCAAAAACTTGTGTTTCATTTAAAAAGTCACAGACTCGCCCTTGTACTTTGCAAGGAAATGTTTGGTCAAAGACATGAGCTTATCATCTGAAAATCGAGACCAGCTAAGATCCCAGCTCCCACTAGCCTCGTTTTCCAGGAATGATATATTTATGTACATGCAAAAACAACGCGGGAATTGGGGGGAACAAAGAAGCGGAACACCTAGCCAGAATAGCAGGCATCTTAATTCTGTAGGAACTGGGCCCATTTTTGCGAAAGGACCGCACCGAATGTACAATACTAGGTCCATTCCTTATCTACAGTTTTTTACAGTTTTTACAGTTTTTTACAGGAATTAGTTCAAAAGGCATTCCCGTACTCAAAAAAACTGTAACTGAGAGCGCACTTGAGAGAGTAACTGCGACTCTCTTCTTGTCCGAAGTTACAGGATTTAGTCAGAAGTTTTTTTGCCTGTAAATATCCAAAAAGTGTCAAAATCAGCTGTTAGCAGTATTGTTGTGAAAAAAGCACAAAATAAAGAAAATTACAAAATTTGTGTAAAAAATTAAACATTTCAGTAAAAATGAAAGTGCTAAAGTAATAAATAAAACTGGTAGTTCTTGTGATAGTTTTGCTTGCGTTTAAGTGTTTTTATAACCATTTTTTTTATAAATATTCTGACATTCGCTTCTTAGGCTAAAGAAGTGGTTTTTTGCATTCCCGTACTTTTTCCTGTAATTCTCTATTAGAGAGCGTTTTTATCTTACTCTCTTGCATTTTGACACTTTTTAGGAACTTACAGGAAAAGTAAAGGAATGGACCTACTGTAGTAATATTTATTTATTTTTTTTTATACAATGGTTGTTCATTTTTCTGTTCGCCTAGTAAATGTTAATATTTTATAATTTTATTGAGCTCAAGGCCAGTTTATGGAAGATTTTTTGTGAAAAAACAACAACAGCTTTTAATGGTTATAGTACTATTTCGGAAATCACCACATTTCCTCATCAGACTTCTTTTTTTATAATTATTAAATAAAATTTTTTTAAATTTAATTTTCATAACCACTTCTCTCAGGCTTTGAACCCGGGAGCTCGGAGTTGCATAGCCAATGCGCTACCTATTGTGCTACGCTAGCCGAGTTGGCTGTTGTGTTTGTTTCATCTTCCTTAATTAAAAATAATTTAATTTAATAATCAAAAAGAAGTCTGATGAGGGAATGTGGTGATTTCCGAAATAGTACTATAACTTCAACCATTGAAAGCTGTTGTTGTTTTTTCACAAACAAATCTTCCATAAACTGGCCTTGAGCTCAATAAAATTATAAAAATATTAACATTTTACTAGGCCAACAGAAAAATGAACAAACATTGTATTTTTTTTTTATATTTTTTTTTTTATATTTTATTTTTTTTTTATATTTTTTTTTTTATTTATTTATTTATTTTTTATTTTTTTATTTATTGTTTACAGATTATTTCAGAGATCTGGCCAAGTAATAATCATAACGGTTTACATTCACATTTACTCTCTCTAATCAGTTACACTTATTACAGATTTTACACAATATTTCACCTCTCAATTCTTCAATTTTGCTTTCATCTTCTTTGCAGAAGTCTTCGCCGAAAAAAATTTACCCGGAAAATGAGAAATTATCACAGCGCGAGAAGCTTATACGCGACATTGAGACTCGCCGTTTGGAGTGTTTGGTTTGCGTGGAGCCCATCAAAGCCCATCATGCCGTATGGTCCTGCAACAATTGCTATCACATACTCCATTTGCAATGCATCATCAAATGGGCTTCATCATCGAAATCCGATGACGGCTGGCGTTGTCCCGCCTGTCAGAATGTCGTCAAGGAGGTGCCACGCGACTACTATTGCTTCTGTGGCAAAGTTAAGAATCCACCATACACTCGTCACGACATCGCTCATTCATGTGGTGAGATTTGCCGTCGTGTTGAAGGTTGCGTACACGCCTGCACGCTCCTCTGTCATCCCGGCCCATGTCCACCATGCCAGGCTTATGTGAAACGCGAATGCGGCTGTGGCAAGACGACCAAGACAATGCAATGCTGCCTCAAAGAGGCCATTGAGTGCGATTCAACTTGTGGAAAAATGTTGAATTGTGAGCTCCACAAATGTCCAACTAAGTGTCACGACGGCAAGTGCGTGCCATGCGTCGAAAAGGTCGATCAGCAGTGCCACTGCACCAAGCAGGAGCGTCAAGTCGCCTGCACACGCGACTCGCACGACAAGCACACCTACTCCTGTGGCAAGCCGTGTGGCAAAGATTTGGCTTGTGGCAATCACAAGTGCAAGGACTGTTGCCATCCGGGCGAATGTCGCACATGCAAATTGAGTCCCGAGGTAGTCACTTCGTGTCCATGCGGCAAAATGCCAATAGTTGTGGGACAACGTAAGTCCTGTTTGGACGCTGTACCCGTGTGCGAGGGCATTTGCAGCAAGACACTGCGTTGCGGTAAACCAGCACATCCCCATCATTGCACCAGCAAATGTCATTTGGGCAATTGTCCACCATGTAATAAACAGACCGCCGTCAAGTGTCGTTGCGGTCATATGGACCAACTTATCAAGTGCCGCCAATTGTCGACGCGCGCTGATGATGCCCGCTGTAAGAAGCGCTGCGTTAAGAAACGTTCATGCGGCAAGCATAAATGCAACCAAGAATGCTGCATTGATATCGATCACATCTGCCCGTTGCCATGCAATTATACGCTGTCATGCGGCAAACACAAATGCGACCAACCCTGCCACCGCGGCAATTGTCCGCCTTGCTATCGCTCATCGTTTGAGGAACTATATTGTGAATGTGGCGCCGAAGTCATCTATCCACCCGTGCCGTGCGGCACCAAGAGGCCAGTCTGCAAGCGCACCTGTTCGCGCTCTCATCCATGTCAACATGTACCACAGCACAACTGCCACTCGGCGGCCACATGTCCACCATGTATGATGTTCACAACGAAATGGTGTTTTGGTCAGCATGAGCAACGCAAAACCATTCCATGCTCACAGGAGAGTTTCAGTTGTGGCTTGGCGTGTGGCAAGGCATTAGCGTGCGGTCGCCACAAGTGTATCAAGACATGCCACGATGGTGTGTGCCAGACGACTGGCGAAGTATGCAAACAGCATTGCACCAAATTGCGCGCCACTTGCGGGCACAAATGTATGTCGCCATGTCATGATGGTGACTGCCCGGATACACCCTGCAAGGAAATGGTGAGTTTTGGTTTAACAACATTGAATTTTATAAAACATTTTCATTGCTTGCTAAATGCAGGTCGAAGTTCAATGCGAGTGCGGCAATCGCAAGCAAATGCGTTTATGCCACGATTTGGCACGCGAATTTAGTCGCATCGCCACTGCCCAATTGGCCTCTTCAATGGCCGAAATGCAACGCGGCAACTATATGGAACTAAGCGAAATTCTCGCACCCGTTAAAATAAATAAGACAAATAAAACGTAAGTACATAAATTTATATAAATTTAACTAAATCCTATTTGATATGTAAGCAGTTAAGGAATTAGCGTAATTTGATAGGATTCGTAAGTTGACGTGTAGAGTCGAGAAATATAACTCGTTTGTATTGGACCCGGAAGCGGAAATCAGTATATTTACTAGAGATTTATTTGACAGGTGGCGCTAGTGTCGACACTATCAAAAAACTGTATTTAAAACAGTGTTATTGAGCTCCAAATATAGTTTTCACAATTCGAAACACCATAAATGATTTTGAGAGTTGTGGAGCTTAAAATATCTGAGTCTCATCCTGGATCGATAACATTTATGAAAGAAGCAAGTCAATCTCACCGCATCCCGAACAATGTAAAGCCCAAAGCTGTAGCCCACGAATACTGAAATGGATGTACACCATGATAGTGCTACTTATGGTCACACATGAGGCTATAGCCTGGGTCTCTTGATTTGGAATCAAAACGTCCCTCGTCTCGTACCCAAGAATTTTCAAAGAATACTCACTTCTGTCCTCAGCGGCCACTATAGTCTGAGGTAAAAGGTCAAATAATATTTTTTTTTTGCCGCTTTCATGATTCGGCGTAGGAAAGAGAGATATAACAGAGCATTTACCACTTGAAGGCGATGTCTTAACCAAAACATGAGCAAAGTATCTGGGTACACTAAGCCCACGAGCTGAGCACTAATATTTATATTCTTGAACCAAAAAAAAAAATATGTTAACTTTCTACAAGTGAGAAGAAGTCTAGACTAAGTACAGTGAAAATGTGGTGGGTTCGTATATTATATTTTTATAATATTAGAATGAATTGAAAACACTGGCGCTTCTTTTCAGATATTATTAATAAATAATTGGCATAGCGCTGAAAATTGGTTAGCATATTGGGAATACTTTTAAATCTAAAGTGGAAAATGTTTGCATTTATCCCAGATGCCATATAGATTATTAACAATTATAAACTTCTAAGCTGTCAAACGAAGACGGAAGAATAAAGCATTTAGGGAGTTCACAAGCCGTGTTATTTGTTGTATTTTGTCGTATTGTGTAATGTAATACAACAGTTGTAAACTTGTTGTTATTGTTTCACATGTTCAATTTTCGTATTTCAATACAACTCTGAAAGGTGTGTTTAGTGTGTTATTCGTTCAGCTCTTTCTGTTTATCATCAATTTAGCTTGTTTTTGTTTGAAAATCAATTTTAAATAAAGTCAAATGGTGATGTACGTACACATATTATAAAAAAACCGACCGCTCAAGTTAATTATAAGTGATTTTTTGCTGATTAATCGCTTGAATACCACATACAATAGTAAAGGAAATAACACAGAGCGTTCACACGTTCCTCGGTTATATCAATAACGCACTAAAGAAATACGACAAATAACAAGGCTTGTGAACTCCCTAATTGTTTGGATATTTCTACTATTTTTCTCATATTTGTCGGTGTGACTAGGCAAAAGATAAAATCTTGTATGCAATAAGAGTGAAAGAAAGTAAAAAATTACAAAATGCTAAACAAATATAACAAAACTTGCAAACTGTAATTTTAAATATCCTTGAAACTGCGAATCGGGTATAAAAATAATTGGTTTATAATCTTCTCTAACGTCACTCAACTGTCAAATCCGAAAAATTTAAAGTAACGGGATGCCGAAAGTGCCATTCCTAATCTCTTATTGCTTGAACGACAAGATTTAGTCATTTGTGCTAAAATTTCTAAAGTGAGTGACGCTGCGTCCCAAGCTGTATTCCGCAATCAAATTCGCTACCTTTTTTTCGATAAGAGGCTATTAAAATAATTTAATAAAGTTCGTTACATATACTGAATTTTGGAACGATTTTCCGTTATCCCTTGTCAAGTTTGGTTTTAAGACAAATCGGTTTCGGCATTGTGCCGTCTTCGGTGTCGTTTTTGGTTCGGAAAATCATTCCAAAATTTAGTAGATTCCTTCCCTGTCGGAAAATTTAACAACAACAAAAAATAAAGTTCGTTTACATATCTTTTGTAAAACAAAAAACACTCGAACAATAAACAAAATCAATCTCTACAGTGTAAAAAAAAAAACTAAACAACTGCTATTGGCTTACCTTCCCTTAACCTCTATTTCTGCTCACCAACATCTATTACTGCTAGTACATATCGACAATAAATATTTCGTCATTTAATTTCTTACTACATACAGTTATGGCTTATAACTATTATTCAAATTCTCACTTATGGTCTCATATTTACTTCTCCCTTCAGCTTGGATTGTAATGATGAATGCCGTTTGCTCGAACGCAATCGCCGTCTGGCTATTGGCCTACAAATTCGCAATCCCGATGTGCCGCAAAAACTACAAACCAAATATTCTGATTTTATACGCAATTTTGTTAAACGTGACCCAACTTTGGTCAAATCCATACATGATGCCCTAACCAATTTGGTGAAGCTAGCTAAGGAGAGTAAACAGAAATCACGCAGTCACTCATTTCCCACAATGAATCGTGAAAAACGTCAGCTGGTGCATGAAATGTGCGAAATGTTTGGTGTCGAGTCGGTTGCCTACGATGCAGAACCCAATCGTAATGTGGTTGCAACAGCCTACAAAGATAGGGTGAGTTCAAAAATTAACAAACAAAAAAAAAACAAAAAATTAATTGCAATTAAAATTTTTATAAAATTTTTTTTTATTCTAATTTGATATTTTGTCTCACTTTCAGTCGTGGTTGCCTGCCACCAGCGTTATGGAAGTTATGCAGCGTGAATCCGGTCAGCGTCGTGTGCCTGTACCGAGCAACAATGCCTGGGGCATTAAGAGATAGAATTTTTTTCCTATTAACAAATGAACAGTGAATGCGTATGCAACATGCAAGTGTAACGTTGAATAAATCGTTTGAATGTATGCCGTATTACACTAAATAAACATAAACAAAATACCTAGAAGAAAAACAAAACAAAAAACAGAGGAAACGAATAACATTAATCCAAAAAAAAAAAAAACATTAAAAACAAAAATAATCGATTCTAAAAATACAACTTATACATTTAAAAGAAAAATATTGCATTAATGCATACAAATTGCAAGTTCCACATTAAAATTATCTAAAGTTTACGATAACAAATCGAGAGTAAAATTACCAAATTATGCGTTTCTCCCTAATTTGCGTGTATAATTAATTTTTCTGCTACTCCTCTTTCGTTACAACTAGTTAAAACACCTTCAAATTCCTCTGCTATCAACTGCTATTGGCAACTATTATTACTTTATTAATCAAAACCTCTACCCGGTTTTTGTTTGTCTGCCAGAGAGCGTAAATTATTATAATTAGTTATTTATAAAATTTACGTTCTCTATTATCTTTATTATGATTATCTATCCATTTCTTTATATGGCTGAATTTGAATTTGAAAATATTAACTATTTTTATTTACAAGACAATACTGCATTACAAGTTTCATACATACCTACATACATACATACATGCATACATACATATATTACATAAAAATACGGTGGAAGTAGAATGTGAGCGTATAAAATTAAAATTCTTCAGCGAAATACATACTCGTGCAAGATTTCTACATAAAACAAAATAAAAAGAAACAAATGAGTAAATTGTGAATGAATCAGCCGTATGAATCATAAATATATTCCTGAATGTAATGAGAAATCAAATTGAATAAAGTTGTTTATTAATATGTATGAATTGCGAAAATAAATCAGATGTGAGTTGGTTTTTTTTTATTTGTGGAATGTATTTAAAAAAAAAATATAAAAAAAAACTTGCTGAAAATTGGCTACTCTGAAGTATGTTTAACATTTTCGGAGATACAATTTAAATCAAGGCGAATTGATGTAAGGTGGTAGCGATTCTAAAAATGCAACCCTTTGGTGGGTTATTGTCAAACTTTATCTCCTTAGTATTTAACTTTCGCGAAATATGTTTTACACTATTAGGGTCACCGCAAAAAGTTATAGCGAACCATTGAACCGTTGAAATTTCCTGTAGTTAAAGGGAACAATAGATTATTTGCAACTAAACAATCTTTCTTGACAACCAACCACCAATCAGTTGATTGATTAAGACCACCTTTAATGAATTCACCTTGATTTAAATTTTCTGAAATACATTTGACGGTTTCTGAAGTACAATTGACTATTCCTATTCCTGAAGTAAAATAGAATATTTCGAAATACATTTTAAAATTCTCCATTGAATACTTTTGGCGCTGGAGCATTTCGTAAGGCATGGCCTAATCCCAGTAAATAATTTAAGGAGCTGAAAGCTCTTTAAAAAATGCCTTCTGGAAATACAAGAGACCTTCGCTTCTACATTCACATTTTCTTTCTTTTTTGTATGGAGTGGCACAAACTGTAGGAATTTGCAGGAAGTATTTTAAAATGTCTGCTACTTTCGCTATCTGCAGAATGGCTTCAAGAAGAGCTTTTGTTGGATGTACTTTAGAAAGCCTTTGCAAACAGTTCTTCTAAAATTGCTTTTTAAATTATAAAACTTGTGTTGTACTAAAGAAAATGTATTGCATGCAGATTTGCATTCGATTAAATCACAAATAGAGAAGCCCTTCTAGGAAGAATGCTGGTAACTACTTTATTCAGCCCTTGGGGAAAGCCTTGTAGAATGGCTTTGCTTAAAGAGGGCCTTTCAAAATTATCTAGGTTGCATCTTTATTTTGCTGCTCTATGTCCGTGTCGCCGTAGATTTTAGTGGCTGCCTTCATACAAAATCAGATGTACATAAATATACTTATATCCGAATTCAGTAAGCTGTCTTAGTCTCTAAAAGAGACAAAAGTCAGAATTTTAGACGAGTTGGCATTCATTAGTTTCAAAATAAAGCTTCTAGTCTCTAAATAGTGACCTGGTAATGAGCAGTCATTCGAAAAAGTGTTATCTAGATAACGTCGCCTTTGTTCCGCGAAAGTCTCACTCTTCATCTTCTCAGCGTCGACAGAAATCGTTAAAAAAAAACTCTCCGGTGGCATGTATTTCCATTAGGCAATGACCCGTGACAATTCCTACATTCTTAATTTTTTATTTTCGAATTCAGCTTCTATTTGAAGAAGATTTTAAGTAAGAGTTAGCTTTTCGCTTTCTTAGAGACAACGTACCAGTCTGGGCCAAGTCATTTGTTTTCCAATTGCCATTTGTGATGTATTTGTATGCCAGCTCGTCCAGAGAGAGGTTAATTAAAACGTTACCTATCGAAAGAACTTTTTGAGGATATCGAGTCAAATAACCCTCTATTACTTTATCTTCTCATAGTCATGCATGGAAATACGCGGGCGATATCCGCCGTCGACCACGAGAAAAGGTGTTAGAAATAATTTGAATTTTCAAAAAACGTCTCCACAGATTTTACCGATTTTCATTCTTCTACTTCATACAATGTGATAAACTTAATGAGATACTTATGGAGTGAGATCTGATCTTGGTTTCTCGAAAGGACTTCACTACAAATTTACGTGCTTAGTTCAAAGTCGCGTAGATGCTAATGGTTAACTGCTTACCATTAGATGATTTGTGAAGTCTTCGTTCAGTAAAGAAGTTAGAAATTTTTCTTCAGATTTTTAATGATTGTTCTGGGTACTGAATATATATTAAATTTTCTTATGTTGATACGATTTTTCGCAATTTTTCAGGCTTTACGGCTCCATGCTGCTTCTGCCTTTATTGTAAACCTCGAATGCAGTTCTCTTTCCAAGAAGAGTTTCTTCGCTGGCCAATTCATCAACATTATCGTTGCTTTCGCTATTTTATTTCAGTACTCAGTAGGTCCTAACCATTACTAGTAGTACTTCCTCTTGAAAGATACCGGAAAGTAAGGTAACCGAAACGTAAGAAAG
Organism: Philophylla caesio; assembly: GCA_963971545.1. NCBI lineage: Eukaryota > Metazoa > Arthropoda > Insecta > Diptera > Tephritidae > Philophylla > Philophylla caesio. The sequence goes on along the minus strand of OZ020609.1, from coordinate 53,099,222 downwards.
GCTTCCAACTTTTCTGAGCATTATCACTGCACTCACACCTATGTAAGTCCATTTGGAACTATTTTTTTTAATTTTTGATGTCTAAAGCGGTTATAAATACGAAAAAAAGGTAATTCCATTGCATTGGATCATATCGGGGGTGGCATAATACCGCGTTGTTGGTATCTTTTATAGAAAATAATCCTCATTCTTGCTAATGCAGAAGTGTGTGTCACGTTAAAACTTAAAGTTGCAATTGTTCAAAATCTTCGAGAAAATGAAATGTACTGATGCTTTCTAAAATTAATGACCGAATGGATTTCAGGTGTGATCAATAACTCAATTTGTTATGTATATGTATGTACGTTGGTGGACCAGAACATCAGCAGTAGACCATTGTTTTAACAAAACTTTTCAAAAGGATCGGGCGTTTATATTATGTAGATCAAACGGGTTTGTTTTCATTCCTTTCAACTCACAGGAATGGGTATGAACTTGCTTGATCACATTGTGATACACGGCAAATAGAGCAAACACAGCCTCAGATCATTACATTGTTGCAGCAAGGGGCTGCATGCGACTATGTGCACTGAAGGACGTACGTCATAGATCATCTTTGCGTACGTCAAGTGACGTCGAGATGTTGCGATCATAAGGAATATTCGGACGATCGACTCTCAATTTTATCAAAAAAAAATTTAAAAAAAAACTTTTCGCTTGGCTGTTAATAAGCGATGGGTTACACCTCCCGACTTTCCGTACAGTTACCACCACCCAAGCCGAAACCGCTGATGTGAAGAAGAGTGACTCACAGAAAATTACTAAACGTTTAACAGTTCAGGCGATATTGAGAGAAGAGTAGACAATGGAGACGGATTTTAAAGAAGAAGAAACAAGAGGCAAAATTACGTGAGGGCAAATACCTTCAGAAGATGATTCAAATCTGTTGAGAGGCGTCTAGAGTACGCTTTAAGTGTGGAGGAAACACTTCTCAATGCTTTAAAATGGCAATACACGGGGCGCGTTTGAATAAGCGAAGCCCAGATCGATCTTTAGTGATAATGTTCCAAGCTGTTAAGCACAATTTGGTACGAAAATTGCAAGGAAGAGGATTGGAATTGCGGTATTCTAGGCTCAATCCATATAGGATAATCCTTCTTAACACTTCATGTTAAATAGAGATGATATTGATAACGCTGATCTGCCTACAAACAAGAACTTTTAACTCTGAAGTAGAGAAATACTTTGTATGATTCAGATGCAGTATAAACGGCACCAATAATGCCGAATTGAGCAACTGGGAATTGAATTTCTATATATAAACAAAAAGATGTATTGAACACTCCATTGCCTGAATTAATAATAATAATAATTTATATATGTATAGTTAACATTTGTAGCTCAGTGTCTGGTCGAGGTTCTCTTTCCATGTCTTACGTTCGCCTTTTTGTTGTTCCAGAAATGGAGGGACCTACAGTTTTTCCATGATTAAGACTTTACTTGCTGTAGATAAGATTTACACTATTCAGGGCTTGCTTTTCTGACGGATGGACTTAATTGTTGCTTTTAGCGCCGATTAAGCTCTTAACTGGATATAGATTTTAGTATGATAAACCAAACAGAACTGAAGTCTAAATAAAAAAAGTTGTGTGACTGATAATTTGTACGTTTAATTTTCTGTTTATTTGTTAAAAATAACTTATCTCGAGTTAGAACTTTTTTCCTTAAAAGCTCAAAATTAAATGTTTCCTATGCAATTACTAAACAATTAGTTATATAGGAATATTTATGGTATTTTGTCTATGAAATGTCAGAAATATTGGGTCCAAAGTAAAACCTGCTAAGCAAAATTTTTCTTTTTTCAAAGATTTTTTTTTTCAGTATTTATTTTTATTTTTTTGCTTATTTCGGCAGTGTGCAGTTTTATACTATTAAGGAATTTACTTTTTAACTTGTAACTTAAACTGGCGCACAACGTGTTAATATGTGTATCTCTCAGATACATTGCCAAAACAATACGCACAAGCACAACTGCGACAACACCACACAACCATTACGGCAGCTGTCAATCTAATTCCAGCACACAGCATTAGCTATCCCTTTCGCACTTCAACAATCATTATAAGCTTCATTTATAAATATCTCAAACTGGAGCTATCTCCACTTTCCAGAAAGAAGAGTGTATCCATAAGTGTTAAAAAAAATTACATTGTGAAAATGTTGAAAGGCAGCAAGGCATAGGAAAAGCGATGACTCGAGTGCAGCGAATTCTCATCAAATTAACGCTGAACTGAGCTGAGCAGAGCAGAACAGAGACAAGAAAAACTCAGTTGTTTCGGGAAATTGAAAGTGTTCACTTGTGTTCAGTCGCAAAGTGTGCGGTTTTTGTGCGAAAGAAAGGTTTTGGTTAGACGACGAAGCCGAGTTTTATCGGTGACGCAGACGAAGACGACGTCGGCGGTGGTAAACGGAGGGCAAATGCCAGTCAGTGCACATATATATGTATGTATGTATGAATGTGAAATGCAGTGTTAAAGGAGAATAATAAAAAAAAAATAACAATAAAAAAAGAAGAGCTGGCGAAGAAGAGGAGGTAGCAAGATTTGTAGTGGACAGACGCAGCTTCATTCAACACACACGTGTGTGTATGTGTTTGTGACGGTCGCGACGGTTTGTGTGCGTGCAAACACTTTTCTTCCGTTTGGTTTTATCTTTAAATTCGCAGCATAATTTAAATTTCTGCTGAAGCTTTCTCCGCCAAGTTAATTAATAAAAGAAAATTATCGTTATTGGCTTGCATTATACGCACTTTTATTAAAAAAGTAACAAAAAAAAGGTACATCAAAGCAGTGTGTTATAGATACATACATACATACATATGTACATACATACATAGATGTATATCATCCATATGTACTTCTTCATTTTGTCAGCAGCAGTGGGGCGAGAGCACCAAAGCAACTCCATCTAAAGCGGCAACATTAGCTGGCACCAGCTGGCGCTGCAGTTTTTGTGTATAATTGAATGAGTTTTTTGCGGTTGCAACTTGCAAGTAGAATTGTTGTGTGAAAATCTCAAGAAAAGTTAAAACAAAATACAAAATAAGAATTTGTGTCAAAAGAGCAACAAGAGTTATAAAATAAAACGCATGAATTTCAAAGCGATTGAAGTGGCAAATATGCGTTGAGTGAAAAGTGTGAACAAGGAGTGTGATTTGGGTGTGTTTGTGTGCCTGTGTATAAAAGTGAAGAAAAGGAAAATATCGAAAAATAAAAATTCTTTGTGCGAGAAATGCCTAATCAAAGGTAAAAATCTGTAAAGTTCAAGATCGATTCTGCCTACTTGTAAACAACACGAGGAATATCATTTTATGCAGATAATGAAAAAGTGAGTGTGCAACCGTTATACATTTTCTTAACACAATAAAACAGATTATGCTCTGTTCAACATTTTTTGCGTTGGTGGGAGGTCGAAGGGGGTGCTTACCCTTAAAAGACACAACAAAGTGTGCCAAACAAAACACATAAAACGGCAGACTTTTTTTATTAAAAGTGTTTATTAACTAATTTAATTTACAGACTCATAATTTTAATTAAAAACAAGCCTACCTCTCATTAATTTTTGTAGTTTAAATAGGTACGCCAAGTTATTTGTTTATTTTGCAGCAAACAGCAAATTCTTTTCTTTTCGTGTTCTGCTGTCATTTGTGCTGTTAAACTGCATTTAGAATAACACTGGTCTGTTTAATTCAGCCGCATTTATTAATAGCGACACTGTTGCGTCATGTTTCTCTGCTCAGTAAGCATTTAGTGCATCCGTTGCAGAGGTCGACTGATTTCGTCGTGTTGTACTGCTGTATACGCTGCTCTTGTGAATGTGCACTTTCGCTCTGCTGGCCATTAGCAGTGCAGTCGACTGCAACATTAACAGCGACATTGCTAATGTCAGAGAATGTTGATGCATGGACCTACATACATACACATGTAAAGTAGTGATGTATAAAAGAAATTTAAATACATATGTAAATTCATATGTGAATATTTAGATTAAACATGTACTAACGCCAATTATTTGTGTGTATTATATACCTCTTGTCATTTATCTACATACATATATTGCATATTATAGAAATATATTTACGCACGTACAACGCTACATACAAACTTATGTACTTATGTATGCCAATTAATTTGTGCAAGTATGTTACCCTTCGCAATTGCAATGTTAAGTCGCTTAACGCTTCTTCTGTTTATTTCTTGTTTACCAACATACAATCGTCTCTTATCTTTTGCTTCCCTCAACCATTGTCCGATTTCTCTGCTTCGTTAGCATTTTGTTTTTTGTAAATATTAGCTCTTATTAACAACAATCTAATATGGCCTTTGTATAGTCAATAACGGCGCTCTCTATCTGCTTGTCTTCCATCCACTATCTCACTCTACCAGTTTTCCACTCATTTAAAATTTCCGTCAATTTCCAATGCGCCTGAATGAGATAACTGCTATTGTGTCTTTTCATATTTATAAAATTCTTTTCTGCTGTGAATTAGAATGGAAAATTGGAAATAAAATATTTGGGCCGAGTTAAATTTTTCGTAAATTAATTTTTTATATTACGTTTGTTTGACAACCCTTTTGTTGTACATAATTTGATTAGCCGCATAACACCATATCGCTTATCCCCGGTAGTGAAGTACGGACGGGCGAAAGGCCGCAGCCACCGATGAGGGAACGAAACGTTTATCCCAAAACGATAAAACATCTTTTGTTTGGAAATATATGTAAATACAATGAGAAACTACACTCTTACTTATTATTATTCAGCAAAGCACAAATAGAAAACCAGCGATTAAGGGCCAGTTTTTCAGTGCAAGTTGAACTCTGTTTGTCGTGTAAACCAAGTTTAAACTCAGTATGCAGTTTGTAAGTCAACTTTAAACGGAGTTTAAACTAAGTTTAAACGGCCGATTCTGCTCGGTTAAACTTAGTTTAACTTATCAGCTGTTTGCTGACTACTTCGTTTTGGTTGCAACAAATTTTTTTGAGCGCAAGGAAAGTTAAGTTTAAATTTAAACTGAGTTTAACTAAACTTAGATTAAACCAGCACTAAAAACTGGCCCTAAGCCCCAGAAATACAAAAATTCAGAAGCAATAATGAGATACAAATTACATACTTACATATTTATGTATGTATGTATGTATGTATGTACATACATATATACATATGTATGTGAAGTAAGCCACCACTAAGTCTAAAATATAAAATAAAGATATTGTTCGGCTGTACATGTTTTTTTTTCGGCCCATTGTTAAAAAACGATTTAAAATTAAAAAAAAATTGAATAATTGAAACTCGAGACTTTTACGTTTACATCAATTAACTTCTGAACGTCAGGTTGTACCAACATTAAATTAAAAAAATATTTTAATTATTTACTTTAAATATGATCATAATCAATTAAAGTGGCACATGAAAGTGAATCCTAAAAAGGTAGTTCCGTTGTCTTCGATTACCGGACTTGAACAAATCTTTGTGCACAAAAATTTAGCAGAATATTCGATAATTTTTTTTTAATCCTTTTTCCTATAGATTTTATAAGAGACAAATTTAGTGCCGACTTCGCAGTAGCGCATCTTACTGATTTTTTGAAGTTGACACCTGCAATTAGAATGTTGAAACAGAGCCATCATTCTCTGACTGTCCAGGTTTGAGCATGAAAAAGTTATTTTTTTTTTGTAAAATAAATAAATATAATAAAATAAAATTTTATTTGTTTTAGGCATCAAACATTATATTATGTTTATTTTATTGAGCACAAGGCCATGTTGAAATAAAAGCAAATTCAAAATAAAAAAATTAAAGCTTTCCTTTTTTCATGCAAATCTTTTGTTTACAATAAGTCCAGGTTTGGCTTTTTCGATTTTCCACAGCTTCTAAAACATAATAAAAAAGAAATAAGGTTTGCTTTGTTTGCCACATTTAGTTTTATATTGCGCAGCAATATTTTTACTTGCCCTCCTCTTGTTGAAAATTAAATGATAAAACAACTTATTATTAAAAAAAGAAAAAACAATGTAATTTGAAAATTTTTGCTTTAACTTTAGTTTGGTATTTTTTAAGTGATTTAAATATTTTTTCAAAATATTGGGTTAAATCAATGGTCCAACTTAAGTATCCATCTTCACGATTTAAAACAAATTTGATTTTTTTAATCGGTGGTAGTAAATAGAAAAATCAACTTACGAACGGTGCGAATGTGACGCACGCGAAAGTGGTTGAATACGGTAACAAGAGCTTTTCCCGCTCACCACACCTAAACTCACCACACTTAAGCTCTCCACATCTGAACTCACCACCACACTCGAACTTATTACACCTAAAGTCATTAAACCTAAACCTACCACAAATAAAATCAACACACCTTAACTCACCACACCTTAACTTACCTCTTGTACATATGTACATACATACATACATTACTAGTTATAAGTAAAAAAAAACACAAAATTTAAAAATTTTTAAACATTTTAATTTTATAAAAATATATTTTTGCAAACTTTGATATGCCAAACCTAAAAAAATAAATAAATTTTTATGGGCATACAACTTTTCTAGCCCATAAAATTTTAGTTTTAAGGTCTTTTAAAATTCGCTTAAAAAAAAAACCAAAGGAGCTACAACTTGTCAAAATATCGCGTTTCTTTTATTTTTGCCACCAGTGTATGTACTTACGTGCTTTGTTTTTTTCGCATTTATGCGGCTTTGCTTCCTTCAGCTGTATAAATATTAGTATGCCAAATAATTTATAAATTTACTGTGCCGTTTATTTATCTACATTTTTTTGTACAAACTCATACATATAATAAATGAAGGTTTGGGCTTATCTAACTGTTGCATAAAATTCTTACTTTCGTAAAAAAAATACAGCACATTTGGTGTCATTGATATTTGTTCTTAAAAAAAATGCTATTTTTTTATTCAGCTTTTATTTAAAAGTTATATTAAAAAAAAAAATTTTACAAAAATTTCAAGAATTTTTTTAGTTTAATCGTTTTCCGACTAAAAATTTTTGGTGAAAAACGTGGTACAGTGAAAGCTCGCTAATACGAACAATGTGTATTGAAACAGAAACAAACTTGCATCACAAATTTCGTTAAGAAAACATCATAAAAAATAAGGTGGAAACAATATTTTTTCTTGAAAATATAATAATAAATAAAATTAGTTCTGTAATACTATCCCGAGTTTTATTTTCGAATGGCATCGTCTTATTTGAAATCAAATACATAAATATAGCATATCCACTAATCCGAATATTTCGCTAATCCGAATTGGGGTGTGCCATCATTAATTCGGATTAGCGAGCTTTCACTGTACAACGTTGGTAAAGCGATTTAATTGGGTCAAAAAAGTATAGTTATTAACTTTAACTGGTTTTTTGATATTTTTTTTAATTATATACTAATAAACATTGCTTAACCAAATTTGTTTCCGGGAAAGTGCTTTAATAAAGCTTGGCCAATCGATTTTAATTTGGTATAATTACTTATTGTTTTGTAAATTTTTCTTAGAACACTTAAACAAAGGTTAGACAAACGAAAACTTTTGCTGTACATTACTTTAATAAAGCTGGTCAAATAATTTAGAGCAAAAAATTCGAATTTATATTTTGTTAAATTTTTTTTAGTTACTTTTAAATATTGCTTAAACGATTAAAAAAAAGAAAGTTGTCATACATACACATTTGTTTGAATAATTTCGTGAAATTTTATTCCTAAAAAATAGCATAATATGCACGCATATGTATATACATACATACATACATACATACATACATAGTAAGTCCATACCATACACAGAGCCCTGTGAAGTTGACACCACCTTATGCGAATTTTAGAAAAAATTATATACATAAGTGTCGTTCGTTTGTCCAGCAAAAGTTTTCGTTTGTCCACTCTTTGATCAAAAGTTATTTAAAAAACAAGTTTTTATGAAAAAAACCCAAAAGTGCAAAATTAAACATTTTTTTTTTCAAGCTAAATCGTTTGTCCACGTTTGTCAACCTTTTGTTTAAAAGTTATTTAAAAAACAAATTTTTATGAAAAAAGCATAAAGTTAAAAATTACGCTGTTTTTGAGCTAAGTAAATCGAAATTGAAGGGAAATACTTACATAGGTATTGTTTTAACTATTTTTATAGAGTCCATTTACAATTCTTATTTTGAAATATGTGTGTACATACATACATATGTACATATGTATACTCGTACATACATACATACATCCTAATTTCTTTAAAGTTATTAATCACTTCATAACTGCGGTTTAACATACCATTATGTACGCACTTATGCATAAGCAGAAACAAAAATACATACATATGTACATACAATATACAATACAAAAGAATCAATGTATATTTTAACTTGAAAATTAATTTTTCACTTTTGGGTTTTTTTTCATAACTTTTGAACAGAGGATGGACAAACGAAATTTTTTGCTGGACAAACGATTTAGCTTGAAAAAAGTGAAATTTTTCACTTTTGGGTTTTTTCATAAAAATTTGTTCTTTAAATAAATTTTGAACAAAGGGTGGACAAACGAAAATTTTTGCTGGACAAACGTGGACAAACGATGGACAAACAATTTAGCTTGAAAAAGTTTAATTTTTCACTTTTGGGTTTTTTCATAAAAATTTGTTTTTTAAATAACTTTTGAACAGAGGGTGGACAAACGAAATTTTTTGCTGGACAAACGATTTAACTTGAAAAAAGTTTAATTTTTCACTTTTGGATTTTTTCATAAAAATTTGTTTTTTTAAAATAACTTTTGAACAAAGGGTGGACAAACGAAAATTTTTGCTGGACAAACGAACAATATATAATTTTTTCTAAAATTCGCATAAGGTGGTGTCAACTTCACAGGACTGCTAAATACTTATCTCTTTCAGCAGTTTATAAATTAAAGCCTACTTTCTTATTAACATATTAAAATGTGGCCTAATCAATTTTTACTGAAAAAATCACAGCTTTGAACAGTTCCTTTTGCGATATCTCTCACAATCCTTTTTGAACTTTAAAAACATGACACTGTTGCTTTTTTGTTTTTCATTTACTCACACACATACAAGCATACATACGAGTACGTACAAAGAAGATGCAGATACTGCCCGCACTCAAAGTTTCCTTTCAACAATTCCATTTTGACATTGCGCACAATGTAAACATAACAAAAGAGGGACCCTCTGTGCGGCGCGCTCTGAGCGCTGCTTACACTTTTGGGAATAATGTAAGGCCGAATTAGAGTTCGTTTGCCATAAACGATAACAGATAATAATAACGAAGAGTGACACACAGGACAGGGCGATAAAGAAGGATGTGTACTGAGAGAGTAATTTGGCTATGGTTTTATTTTATTTACAAATTTGGCGAGAAGAACACAATTGTACATACATACTTACATATCTATTTATGCGTGTGAAAAGGGGTTAAGATGGCTTTTGCTTAAATATACATATTTTGGTGAAGTGCGGCAAGCGAATTTTAAATAGATTATACAAAAGTTATAAATGAAATATGAATAGTTGCCTGTTCTTAGAGTTTTTAGAGAGTACGTTTTCTTGTATAAAAAGGTTGCCAACTTCTAAGAAATTAATTGAATAATTAAACAATAAATAAATCAACTTCATATTGCAATATTGAAGTCAATTGAAATGACTATGGAGAAACTTTATTTCCTAACAGTGTACAGTACAGTTACCAACTGTTTCTAACGTGAAACCTAATGAATAAAAAAAACACTCCATTTGTAATACGAGGACGCTTTGATAAATGAGTTTTTTTCAATAATAAATTTTTGTTTTGACAAAAAAAACTTTCTATTTCTCTACATATTTTCATTTTAACTCTATACGTTAACCTAGTCCAGCGTTTTCCAATTTTTTTCCCTTCCAAATAATAACTTTTCTGTAGACTCTCTAAATGGGTGTTTGTTTCTGTGATTACCTCTTCATTTGACACAAACCTCTGCAGGTTTGGAAAAAGGAAATACTTAGTCGCAAGGGGCTTAATTTGGAGAATATGCGGGTTGGGGTGGCAGTTCGTACCCCAGTTCATGGACTTTTGCCAATCCATTGAAATGTTCACACGGTTGCGCTTATAGTCGAGTTTAAGCAATCGCGACACCTATCGCGCGCATAGCTTTTTTATATCTAAATATTCGTGTAAAATGTGATGTACCCGCTCAGTTGGGATGCCTTAAGCCTCAGCCACCTCACGCACTTTCATTATCACGTCATTAAATTTCATTGCAAGGATTTTATCAACGATTTCTGGCGTAACGACCTCTTTTCGATGACCTGAACGCTCGGCGTCAATTGTGCTGATACGACCAGAACGGAACTCAGTAAACCACTTCTTAATTCTTACCATTGATATTGATGGTGCAGTGTCCACATAATATTTATAAAGCGTTCCCTTGGTTTCGGTGATGCTTTTTTTACGCACACGAAATGTAATTTTTTCCACTTTTGTTAAAATGAAGAGGTTATCTGCTTTTAATGGCTGTCAAGCATTAACTAAATTACTCAGCTTGCTCAAAGTTTCTGCGCGGGAAAATGAAAAAGTCACTGACTTTTCAAATCGGCCTCGTATGTATCACAATATGGATTTCGAATAAAAGATCTTAGATTTAAGAGGTTCATGGTTTGAAAAAAATTTGAAAGATGGTTTTTTTCGCCTGTTTACGGATGGACATTTTAATATGTTGATATACAAGGGCCTACTCGCTATTTCCTTATGGGACAACTGCGGCTCGTCTTATTGTTAGCAAGCCCTATTCTTGCATGTTTACCTATGGGGCAATGGGCATTAGCCGTCAACACAATTTTAAATTCCTCCGTCCTTAAACTATTTATCAGTTCTAGTGTCCTTATCCTCTTGTAATCAGCCCGGAATACCATGGTTATTTTACATGTCAGTGTGACCGGCCACATCTGTTCTTAGTCTGTCCATGAAAGTGTGGTATCTTTGGAATGCGATGAAATAAGCTGATATTCGGTGACCAGTTATGCGAAAGCTTTAAAAATATATTGTTGCTGGTTCCTTTATCCTCTCAATCCCTTTACCTAGAACCTTAGTTGCTTCAAAGATGCCTAACACTTATGCTTTGGAGATGGATAGCATCATTCTCCAGACGAAGCAAAAAAGAGTCGCTGACTTGCTCGCAGTATGCTCCAAGCTCCAGGCTCATCGACCAAACTTGATAAAGGATGGTGGAAAATACTCCAATATAACTACACTAATAAACCACTCAGTCGGAAAAGGAAGATAAGCGCAAGTACCATTTGCAGGTTTGGTTTGGGATCAACAAATTAACAGTTTTCCATAGCAAATGTTTATCTATTTTTATTAAATTTATATGTAAAAAAAGGCCTCGCTCGAGATAAGCTGTTTAAAAAAAAAATACGACATATTTACACTTATAGAAGATAAAAACTTATTATTTTTTTTATACCACTTTCATGTAACAAAGCTTAACTCAGTTTTTTTTGTTTTTATATTTTCAGATCAAAAACAAAAGTCAACACGCCAAATCGACGCATGCACACATAAACTGATTTTGACGTTTTGGCTTAAAATCGTTAACAAAAAAGGATTCAAAACGATATACATAACAATCAGACAAATCAAATGCAAATCGTAAATCGTACAGAATAGCATAGAAAAATTAAAAAAAAAAAATGCGGAAAAAATTCTGAATAAATCAGTGCCAATCAGCAAAGAAAAATACGATATGCGCCGTCAGGAAAATATCTAAATAAAAGCAATTTCCGTTGGAAAATACGCAAATGTAAAGTGGGAAAAGAGCGTTAAAAGCATACAAATCATATTGAATTGAGTGAAGTCAAAGCAAAACGTGAAGAAAAAAAAAAAAAAATAAATAATTGGCAGTGAACATATAAAAAAGTGGTGAAGCCAAAGCAACAACACAAAGTGTGCGACGTGAACACAATTAAAAAAGAAAAATATCAAACAGAAAGAAAGAAAGAAAGAAGGGCGCGCAACGGGAAACAACAAAAACAACAACAACAAAAAGCAACGAAAAGCAGGACTCACCAGTGGCGGTTTTGTGGCTGCAACGCTTGATCGAGCTGATACGGTGCGGAAAATCCTTTGTTTTCACTTTGGCTTTACAGCCACGTACAGCGAGTAAAATCTTGAAAATAGAGAAAACCAATGTCCACCAAATTTAAATACCGTAATACTTACTAGCCAACAAAAAAGTGGGGGGTATCGCTTTGTAACGTCGCACGAATACGAGATAAAACGCGACGCGCGTACGGAGAGACTCGAACGTGAAGGGCGCGAGTTTTTTTTTTTTCTTTTGATTTTTTTTATATTTTGATTTTGTGGAAATACCCGCCGATTGCTGTCGCAAACAAACAAACAAAAAATAAAAAAAACTTCAACAACTACACATAGTAAGCTTGCGCTGAAAACGAGCCAAATTTGCTAAATCAAAGGACGAGTTTGAAAAATAAAAAAATCCCACAGAAAAAGCGGCCAAAGACAGCCGCCCGTGCAACACGCCGCTAGTACAACTGCCAAAGCAACAACAACAAACACACAATTTTACATACGATTTAAAGGATTTGCACCGCAACAGAGTATTCGTAAAGCACGAATGAGGTGGAATTCACACCCGCGCTGAGAGAAGTTCCTCGTGTCGCTGCTGTCACTGGGCTTGTGTGATTGCGGGTATTTTCGATGTGTTGCGCTGAGGCGTCGCCTGTTTTTGTTGTGGAAATTTGGAAATTTCTTTCTTCAGCGGTACGCGCGCGCGCTTTTAGCCTTGAAACCGCAACACAGCGCACCAACGCACATTTACATATACAAAAAAAAAAATTAAGTTTGCCGGCGCTTATAAACCAGTTGAATTGATTTGAATTTGTGTAGTCGCTTGTTGAGTGGTGCCGATTTAGCAGCTCCTGCGGTTGAACGTTGGCTCACCTGCGTTAGTAAATGCTCGTACATAGAGAACCAGCAACCAACTGAAAAAGTCAACAACAATTTCCATCGACCAGCGGCCAATCAAATTGCAAAAGCCTAAAGTCTCTAACGAAGCAAATATTTCATACTTAAATACATAAAACAAGTGTGATTCTGTACTATTTTTCGCTCGCTCGCGGTCAAAGCGTGTTGATGCACTGCTATTTAGCATTGTCGCGTAAATACTTTTTAGTTGTTGTTGCTGTTGTTAAACAATGTCATCAAAATGTGGATTAAACCTGATTTTCGTGTCGATCATTTTCATTATCATCGTAAATGGTAAGTGTTGAATTTTGTAGAAAAATATATAAACGAGCAATTAATTAGGTCTCTCACAAAAAAAAAAAAAAGCACAGCTCTGTGAAGTTGGCACCACCAATTGCGAATTTTAGAAACACAAATATCTACATAAATCGTTCGTTATTCCAACATTTGTCCGTTTTTCTACCAACAAAATTTAATTTGCGTAACCTTTGTTTAAAATTTATAAAAAGTTAGGTTTTTTTTTACAAAAAATTCAAAAATTCAAAATTTGCGTTTTTAACGTTATCTAAATCGTTTGTTCGACGTTTATCCATAAAAAAATTTAGTTTGTTAAAAAACCAAAGAAAATTTAACAAAAATATTTTAATAATAATCCAAACTTTTTACGCTTTAAATAGCATATTCAGCTTTGTTTAAGTATTACCCCACAAAAATTTATGTTTGTCCTTATTTTAAAGAAATTTTAAAAAGAAAAGAATTAAAAAATAATAATTTTTTATGAAAAAATTAAAAAGTTAAAAATTACACTTCTTTCGAGCTATTTCGCTTGACCATGCTTGTCCACCAAAAGTTTTTGTTCCCCCTCATACTTTTTTTTTCGTTTGTCCATTCCTTGTTTAAAAGTTATAAAAAAAATTAAAATAATATTTCGAATTTTTTTCGCTTTAAATCGTTTGTGCAGTTTCATTAAAGGATTTTCCTAGCAAAGATTTTCGTTTGTCTACCCTTTGTTTAGAAGGTATTTGCAAAGCAATGGTTTTATGAAAAAATCAATAAGTTATAAATTACACTTTTTTTAACCTGAAGCGTTTGTCTAACGTTTATCCATGTTTGTCCACCAAAAATATTCGTTAGTCTACCCTTTATTTAAAAGTTATTTAAAATAACTTTTTATGAAAAAATAAAAATTACACTTTTTTCGAGATAAATCAATTATTCAAGCTTTTCCACTAAAAGTTGTGGTTTGTCCATACTTTTTTTTTCGTTTATCCATCCCTTGTTTATAAAATATTAAAAAAAAAATTTTTTACAAAAAATTTAAATAATAATCTAAACAATATTCGCTTTACATAGTTTGTCCAACTTTATTAAAGTAGTTCCTAGCAAAGATTTTCGCTTGTACACCCATTGTTTGGAAGTTGTTTACAAAAAAAAAATTTTTTTAAATATCAAAAATTTAAAAATTACACTTTTACTTTGTATTTTTAATCACTTTTAACAAAGGTGGATAAACGAAAAAAATTAGATTTTTGAATTTTTTGTAGATTATTATTTTTTTAATAACTTTTAAATAAAGGGTGGAGAACCGCAAACTTTTGCGTGGACAAACTTTGGATAAAGGAGCAATATTTTATTCTCTCTCAAATTCGCATTCGGTGGTACCCACTTCACAGGATTTCAAGGCTCATAGCTGGTGATATGCAATAACATTCCTCAGTAATTGTAATTAGTAATCAATTATACGACTAAACAGCAAAGGAATTGATTTTTTTTTTCAATTAAATAAAATTAATTTACAAAAAAAAAGAATTTTCTCTTTTTCAATTCCATTACAATGTTTAAATTGAGAGAAATTTCGTGCCTGTATTATTTTATCCTTGCAACTCCTTTGAAGGGAATTGAAAATGTAATGATTCCTTTCAATGCCATTACCTGGGAATTGCAGGCGTATTTTTGGGTTTTAATTTCTCAAACGTAATTTTTGTTTGTTCGATTTGTTTTGTTAAATTTTTTTTTTATTTTCCCCTTTCATTTAAAGCTATTTAGTTGATAAAATATTTTTTTAACTTAAGCTTATATATGCAAAAATAAAATACACAAAGCATTTTAATATTTTTATTTTTTATTTTTTCCTGTTGCTACTTCTTAAATATTCGATGTATATGTATATAATCAGTTCAGGAAATGTGCGTTGGCTTTTAACAAAATCAGCATTTTCGGGTTCAAAATGTTTTTTTTGTAACAGTGGACTGAGATTTATTTAAGTTACTAAAGGTAAGATCGATACGATGCAAGTTGACCAACTAAGAAATTAAAGAGAGAGATTGAGGAATAGAAATTGTTCAATTCCTTTCAATTAAATTAAAAAAAAAGATCATTCAATTTTTAATTCCTTGAAAAGGAATTGAAAAAAGACAACATTTTTAAATAAAATTTCTTGTAATGAAATTAAAAAACAAAAAAATTAATACTTTTAAAATAAGTTCTAAAACTTTAAAAAGCTATCAGTTCCATTGATGTGCACTGAAGTTATTTATTACTTTTTAAAGTATTTTTCGGCAAAAATCCTCGGTTGTCCATTATTAGTTAAAAAGTTATTTAAAATTTTTTTTAAACACTATTTACACTTACAAACACTTACCCTTTGTTTAAAAATTAAAAAAAATTCAAGAACCGAAATTTGCATATTTTTTACGTCCATCAAAAATTTTCGTTTGTCCACCCTTAATTTAAAAATTATTAAAAAAAAAACATTTTTTATGAAAAAAATCAAAAAGGTAAAAATTACACTTTTTTCAGTTTAATTGTTTGTCCATATTTGTACACCAAAAGTTTTCTTTTGTCCACCAAATATTGTAATTTTTCAACCCTTTGTCTAAAAGTTATATACAATTATTTTTTTTAAATAAAGAGCAAAGTTAAAATTACGGGTTTTCAAGCTAAATAGGTTGCCGAAGTTTTGTTCATTTTTTTCACCAAAAACTTGTGTTTGTTTACAAAAAGTGTTCGTTTATCAATGGACGAAAGATTGTTCTCGAGAGTGGTGTAAACTTTTTTTTTTATTTTATCATTAAAATTTGCCAGCTGACGTGACAGGTTGGTTTCTAAATAGTGTTTACGTCCTTGTTGAGTTCAGTTTTTAAACAGTGTTTGCCGGATACTATATCAGAGTTAGGAACATTTATTTTGTAGCTTTCCTTACAAGCTCTAAGTAGCCAGAATTGTCGATATGCCCAGTGATACATATAACACTCAAGTAAATGCCCCGAAATGGTCTTAAATTAGTTGTGTCCCAATTCGAAATGGTACTGAAATTATCAATGAACCAGTTTAGAAATATATCCATACAAATGCTGAACTAGTCCCAAAATTGTCCAAAACTTGTATCGATTGAACCTCAAATAGTCCTCAATGATTTCGAATCTAGTCCTGAAACAGGCCTGAACTAGTCTTGAAACAGGCGAGAACTAATCGCGAAGTTTCTTGAAATATTCTCGAAATGATCTGGAACTTGTTCAGCAAGCAAATTTATAAACCATTGGAAAATTTCTAATTTGATAAAAATCGCTTATTTGTGATAAAGTTTTGGTCATAGTAATTACCATAAAATTGTCACAGAGTGCTACGAAAAAATTGTCGAAAATATATGTATAAACTTGAAGCAGTTAAACATTATCTGCTGGGTCAAAGCAAATATCACCCATACCGGTAGCTAAGATGGTAACGTATCGAGATTAAAATAAATTAATGACTCGGATGGCATGAAATCGATGAAATATCTTAAAATGGCAGATAACAAAAAATATTTATTTACCATTAATTAAATTATAATAAGTGTGGAGTCACTGCTGCCACCTTATATTCACATTTATCACATACATATATATGTATGTATGTATCCACATTCTTTGCAGCACTTTTTTCTACAAACTTATCGTATCTAAAATGTCATCACAATTTTGACTCCTCTCTTGAGTTTGCTTGAGTTTGGAGGTTCGCAAAACCGGTTTTGTTATGCGAGATGCCTTGCAGACTTTTTATTTTCTAGCAAGCAAACGAAAACCCATACAAATAATAACAATGAATCATACAAATTGCGAAGAGGTGAAACAAAAGAAGAAAAAAAAAAAAATTCCCCCCCACAGAAACAAGATTTCAGAGAAAAGCAAAAAGTGTAAAAAATAGTGTGCTAACAAAGCTGAAGACAAAAGAAACCACACAGAGGAGACTGATGACTCCCGATCGGTTTCTTATTTAAACACAGTTACGAGTATAGAAGAACATAAACATATGTACACCAGTGCCTTAGTGTTTGTATGTCTCATTAGAGTGTTATGTTGAAAACAAAGAAACTTCGTAAAGGAAGAAAAAGCAAGAGTTTGTATTTTAGAGCAACTTGAGTGCTATTCCCTTATATGAAAAATAACATGATATTCATTGTACGTATACTTACACACATACCTATACTCGTATGTATGTATGTACGTATGCTTGTGTAGACACATTGGCACAATTATTGGCAACACCACAAACAGGTTAAGAGCGCTCAGCAAAGTACGTTGTATGTATATCTACTACAAGGGAGTAGAGCAAAGTGTCGCGATGCTGTCGCTGCTGGGTAGCTGTTTGCTGTATGTACGTTGATTTGCCAATCGATAGATGGATTTTCATCTGTGACAGATCGACAGCACTTTCTTAACTTGAAGGCATAAACAAGTTATATGTATGTACATTAATGATGGAAAAATATCTGATAAAATGATTGTCTTAAATATTTATTGTTGGTATTTATGTCAAAAATGATATGAGCCATTTAAAGTGATGCTTTTCGAAAGCTGAACTTTGCTGTTGAATGTATTAAATCAATGATTTAAAAGTAAAATTATGTCCTAATATAATATAAGATTAGGTGGAAAGAAGAAAGAATTAGTTCACTGTACAGTAAAAAGTTAAAATTTGCACATTTGATCGAGTACAAAGGAAAACTTTTGCTAAGGATTATTTAAAACTGAACGAAAGATTTAAAACAATTTACAGTAAAAAATGCAATAATTTTTTTTTTAAATAACTTAAACAAAGGGGGAGCAAGCAAAACTTTTTTATGGACAACCGTTGGAAAAACGAACCAAGTAGCTACAACAGCCGCATAAAGTTGCAAACTAAGAGTTATTTTGTTTATTTTTCGATACATTTTACTAATAAAGCTCGGCAAAAAGTTGCAAAGTGCATTTCGGGTATATCTGATACCTTTATTGTTGTTTTTTTTTTAGTCTACTCTCTCTCTCTCTTTCTCTCTGTACTACATGATCGTGCAAAAATTCGTAATTTTGACAAAATTTGACTATTTATTTTTCCTGTATCTAATCGATTTTCCAACAAAAGCCATAAAAACCCATTTATAATTATAATTAATTAATTTTAAAAAACTTATAATAATTTAAAAAAAATTTCGAATTTTAAAAAAAATTTTGATGATTTGATCATGTCGCTAAAATTGACTGCCGTTATTTTGTGATATTTTTTTACTATCGAGTGTGTTACGTTTATTTTCCATATGCTAAGTTGCATAAATATAAATTTCGAAGCAAATGCGACAAACGAGCTACAAACTGTAGCTGATAGAATTTTAATGGAAATATAATACAAAAGCCAAAAAAGTTATGGGAATGTCTGTGGATAAGCTGAAAAGTTGCATCACGATTAAATGATTAAATAGTTTATTTAGATTTTTTTCAATTATTTGATATTTTTAATTATTTGATTTTTTTGAATAATCAAGTTATAAATAAATAAATTAGATTATTTTTAATTATTCGATTTGTTCATATGATTTCCCTGACGAATAAACAAATAATTAAAAAATAAATAAATAATTTTAAATAATCTCATAATTAAAAATAATCAAAGTAAATTTCTTAATCAACTGAAAAAGAATTAAAGAATTAAAATTTTTTTTGCTAAATAAAATTAGATAATTAAAAACAAGGCCGCTGTGGTCGAGTTGGTAGCGGTGCGTGCTATAACTTGATATGCCGGTGAGTTCGAGGTTCGAATCTCAGTCAGGGCAAGCAAAATCTTAATAATAGAAAACATTTTTTCTAATAGCGGTCACCCCTCTCCAGTCAATGGCAAACCTCCGAACCATGAAAAAGCTTCTCATTAAATACATTTGCCGTTCGGAGTCGGCACAAAACTGTAGGTCCCTCCATTTGTGGTATAATATAAAGACGCACACCACAAATGGTAGGAGAAGCTCGGCCAAACACTGAGCTATATAGTGTACGCGCCAAAATTATATTATATATATATAATTAAAAACAATCAAATGATAAAAAAATTTTATTTTATTATTTAAATTATTTGATTATTTTTATTTATTTAATTGTTCATATGATTTTACTGAAGAAAAAAATAATTGAAATAATATTAAATAATTAAAAATAACACAAGTCTGCAAAAAAAAATATAATTGAGAGCTGTTTTGGTTTTTTGGTGTAATTGTTATGTTTTTGGGTGTGCTGAATCCGAAAATAACTTTAATTTTGTCATAGAACGTCACGTTTTCTGACAATGTAGGTGTCTATGTTAAGCAAGTTATCATTTTAAAATAAAATATAAAAGATTAAAGAAAATTTTTGAAATTTATAATTGCGTAACAAAACTAATTTATTTATGTAAAATACATTACTTGGTAAGCACTAAACACATTTCCTTTTCTCAGTGAGACTCCTTTTGGTATATTTTCGCTTGTGGGAAGCATCGGGAAGGTCTCTTTGAAGCGTCCAACAGTAGTCTGCCATCATTGAAACGCTCCATCTTCCCTGGTATCTTTTTTCCATCTCCTTAATATGTTGGTAAAATCGTTCACCTTGCTCTTCACTAACGTCTCCTAAATTTTCTTGAAAAGTAGTCGAGGTGGGAATGAAGAAAACGTACTTTTCAATTCATCAAGCAACCTAAAGCTTGAAATGCTTTTAACATTCTTTTGACGATTTGTTTGTAGTTAGGATCTTTCCTCCCTCGGAGGAAAACTCTTTTTGGTCCAGTGATTTGTTCGGTCTCTACTATCCCATAGACACAAAGAGCAAGGGAATTTGGTAAACCCAGATTGTTGTCCAAGCGCCATGTCCAAGATTTTGAAATCACCGCACACCTGCCAACCCTGGTCTTTATATTTTAATTGACAAATAATCAATTTCAAGTTCTTGTAGGTTTCCTTGAGGTGTACGGAAAGCAGAACTGCTTTAAGGCTTCTTTTTGAAGAATCTATGAAAATACTGAATACTGAACCAAGATCTACAAAATAATGAAGAGTTAACAGGTAATTGTACTGCGCCACTTTCTACACTATCGGAGCGCGAGTTAATATCGTTCGCACGATATGAGTTAAAAAAATATCTTTTATCGCTACGCCGAAATGCGTGCTCTTTATTGATCTTCTAAAAACTGTCTTACATTTTGAATTCTTAGTTCTATTTATACTATTGAGATGTGGTGGTAGTTATCGTAGTGGATTATTCCATTGTCAGTTGTTTGTTGTTTACGAGTGTAGATATCTATTGTTTGTAGTGATAGTGCATTTCTATTGTTCCAATGATTGTCCGTTGCTTATGTGCAGGTCAGTTGTTTGTTGTTTACATGCATTTCTCGGTAATGCATGTTTATCTGTTGTTTACGTGTTGATAATGCATTTCTCGGTAATGCATGTTTATCTGTTGTTTACGTGTTGATAAGGCATTTCTTGATAATGCATGTTTTGGTTGTGGAAACGTTGTGCCTTGTGATGACGTCATTAACTCGCGCACGTTCAGGTTACAAGATTTTTATGCTTATTAATGCAGCTCACGCAGGGTGTTCCTTATCTAGAAATTAATGATAGTTATGATAAACACTTAAAAACCGTAATCAAATTAAAATTATACCAATTATTAATGCCTACAAGTTAGCCCAAAAAACCTTTTTTTTATAATAAAATTTTACGTTTTGTAAAATAACCTTACTGTCTGGAATTTTTTTAGTTTTCAGAACACCTAAATACATAGAAATCAATTGGAAATATCCAGACAGCATTTTTTTTGCAGACCTGTGTAATCAATGGATTAAAAGATGTATTTGATTATTTTACTTATTTGATTATTTTTATGTATTTGATTGTTCATGCGGTTTTGCTGCAGAATAAAAAAAATATTTTTTTTTTAATAATTCATTTGATTAGTTTAAGTTATACAAACCAATAACTTATGGTTTTGCTAGAAAATAATTAAATAATAATAAAAATTATTTAATTAAAAGCAATTCAATAATTCATAATAATAATAATTAATTTGATTATTTTTAATTATTAACTATTATTGGTAACTTTGAATTACAATTTATTATTAACTGCTGCTGCTATTATTTAGGTAGTATTCTCAAGTAATGTAAATTTAATAGTTCTGCCAGATACAATAAACTTACTGCAACTGTCAAAAGTTTTTAGTTTTCTGATTTATATGAAATAACTAGTTTTTGTAATAAATTTGTCATGTAATTTTTCACCACATCTGCCGCTTCAAAAAGTACCGAAATTGAAAATCCCTTCCAAATCTTTATGAACCCTTGCGCTATATTTGACAACGTACGAACGTAATTATATGTATGTAGTTGCTTATTTATTTGATTAATTTCCTAACCGATTAACACCATAAAACTCGGTAATCTGTTTACAAAATCAAATTAACGCAAGACCTTCGTTGTTCTCTGCTGGTCGAGGTCGCTCGTCAAAACTATACAGTTTTTTATAATTTCTACAAATCATGTTAAAAAAGAATTTTAGTGAAATATGTAAAGCAAAAAAAGCTTGAATTCGGTGGACCAGCTGTTTTACCAATCGCTTTATGGCTAAGTGCTTTTTGGCTAATAACGCGAAAATACACACCACTAATACACATGTAAATATTTTTATAAAGCTCATAAAGCGTGGAAGTACACAAATACTTACATTGACCGTCACATCACCCGATATGTACAAACATACATATGTATGTACGTATGTATGTATTTGGGTGCGTTTGTGTTGAAATTTATATGTTGGTAAAACTATACCTACACTGGTTTTCAGAGAGCACCACAAGATCGAGACATTGACCTCGTCATATTGTTTAGCCGCTGTGTTGGGCCGCTTGCCGGCTGTTGGTTGTCGGTTATTGTGCAAATGAGTTTGCTACCGGCCAAATGCACAAGCAACCAGCCAAGCATACAAATAAGCAACCTGTCTGACGCTTTGACAGTTTGCTGAATATCAACAAGCATACGCACAAATATTTATACTATACACATGTATGTAAGTACTCGTTGTAATGTCTATAATTTGTTAGTCGCTGGGCTGCCTCTGCTCACTGGAGTATACGAGATAGTCAGGTCATTATGTTGATCTGATTAATACTTGTACATGTAGACATTTACATATTTTTGTATCTGTAAGATACAATATTTTGAAAACATACAGCACAGAGTAGGTCTTCTTATTTCTCTACCACCACGAGCTAATACCGCGTTGTATACTGATCAGAGCTGGAGTGATTTCGTCGCGTAAAGATTCATAAGGCTTTCAAAGAATCCATCTCTCAAGCACTTCAAGGTCATCTCAAATGTGGTTGTCATTTTTTATCGCATCAGCGCCATGCAAAAGGATCGTTGTTCATATCTGTTAGTCGCATGATTTTCGAAAACATATGCTCTCTGGACGCCTTCAGCTTTTCGTGATGAAGTTGTTTTCATCGCTGTCTGTCCGGAAGTGGTTGTAGACGGCAAGAAGTGGTTCTTATGCTGTGAACTTGCCTCGCTTTAGACCAACTTACATCACCTCATATCTTACTGGTTCTAAGCTGAACACACCAAAACTCACCAGACACGACTCAAGATTTGGGAATGGCAACAAATTATTCTTAAATGTGGTTATGTAAGCTAACCTCACTTTACGTCAACTTACCACACCTCATATCATCTCACCAAATCTCACCTAAATTGACTAGACCTGAAATAAGCATACGATAACTTACTAGATCTAAACTCAACACACCATATCCAAACTCAATACACCATATCTAAACTCAACAGACCTTATAATAATAATAATAATAATAATAATCCCAACGGTTGTATCCCTCCATACCCGCCCGACCGACGCGAGGGGCGCATCCGCATGACGCACGGATATATAAAAAAAAAAAAATTTTGTTTTTTCATATATATTGCGCCGAGTCATGAAAGGCAGAGGTTTGTTAAGTGTCGAGATCTAAAACTGTTCAGCTACAGAACAAATGCTCATCAGCTGATCGAATAGTAATATATGTACATATATGAATGTATGTATTAATTATTGAGAGAATTGAGTATAGTTTTCTTTATGTAAAAAAGTGAGTCTGAAATATCAAAAGAACCGGAGTGAGTGTTAAAATCCTGACACAAACTACGGAGTGGCTCATTTAACTCAAAATTACTTTTACATGGCTTCAGAAAGAGAGGCCGGAATAAGTCACCACTTTTAAGCTCACTGACCTAAAATAATCATACCAATATCTGCTCATCACACATGCATTCACCACACCTTAATTCACCACACTCAAACTCACCACACCTAAATTTAGCTCTCATTTTACTCACTGAACGTATTCACCTGCTTCTCGTCATCTCTCTCCAATTTAACCACTCCATAACTCACTTCAGAACACAAGGGCAGTTCTGCATTTGAAGTTTTAAAATTTTTAATTAAACTTTCACGTTTGTCGGAAAAATATGAAAATTGTATGCGAAATTTACTAAAAAAAATATTTATTTTAAATTTCATATATCGTAATATGTTAATATAACCCTGAATACAAATTTGCTATTACTCGTGTGCGTTTCTAACTAATTTTTACAGTCCATTATTCTTGAAGGCCTAAAATGTTTTTTTTTTTCATAACATATGTACATTTGTATATACTACTATGTACATATATGTATACCAATTGCTCTATTGTATGCTGAAGTACATATGATTGCGTGCTTCATGGAGATCAACCTTGCCGAGCGACCATTTTTGTAAGCTTGCTCTTGCAACAACTTTTGTTTTGCCAATTTCCGCTGGCAAACTCGCCAAAGCGGAACTTCATATACGGCATTTGTAAGCAAACTACTACATTTTCGCTCATCATGGCATCTAAATTGACTAACATTTTTTTTCCTGTTATTTTAGCTTTGTTTTTTTTTTTAAGCCAACCATTGCCTGTCACATTGTATTTACAAGTAAATAAATAAAATAAATTAAATTTCAATCAAGCATGTACGCAGTATGTATCGCTGGTACATTTATGGACATATGTACATACATATATCGACGCCCGCATACATATATCAAAACAAATCAATCAACGTGCAACACATGCGACATTCTTGCAACACTCAGCCAACCAACTATATGTATGTATGTATGTACGACGATCATCCCTCAATGGCTGTAACCGTTTCTTCTTGCTACACACACTGCCGCTGCTGTCATTGATGTTTTTATTGCGTGCAACATGCCAGCGAATGAATGCGCATCTTTTGAGTATTATTCGCTGTACGTGACAAGTGCAGTCATTGCCACATTTCCTGTCCCTGACAGTCAACAACTAACCGCTAACTAAAAGCAAGAAGCATTCAGCTCTGACTATCAGCAATGACAGCAGCAACAGAATTCCGTTTGTCATATGATGGGCAGTGGCAGTAGATGAAGTACTCGTGCATACATACTACTATGTTTGTATATACGATTATGTACTTATAGTTTCCTTTTGTTGCACAGTAGTTGTGTCACCGGAAATGCGGAGAAGTGAATAAGATGTAAAAATTGATATCATAACGATTTCCTTTAGCTCTAGATGATACGACAAACATGTTTTGAAACGGATGTATCTGGCTGTGCAGATCCTCCACATGGACGTGTCATCTGTACTAAATTTGTTTTCTGATATTTTTGTTAGACAGAGCTAATATGGTTGCTCCAGTGAGTGGTCGGACTACGACGGACATGAGTAAATTTAGTTTTGAATGAACCGCATTGCATTTAGTTACAGCAACAACAAAACTCGTTAGAGGTATTCATTAGGTCATAAGTATACTGAGGAAAATTTAGTAAAAGGTGCTTATACCCATTTTGAAGAAACTAGAGAACAATATTGTCTTTACGGCGAAACTTCGTGACTAGTTTTGAACTACATCGAAATAAAAAAGTTGTGCATTTTTCGCGAAATGATCTCGGGCTAGTCTTGAAACGGTCCTTAAATGTTGCTCTATTAGTCCCAATTCGATTTCCAAATAGTCTCAAAGTTTTCTTTAAATCGTTCTGTGCAGTCCAGCAAACTGCCACAAAAAGATCCCAAACTAGTTCTATAAAATCGTGAATAAGTCCTGAAATGCTCCTAAAATATTCTGTGAAGCAGCATCCGAACTAGTCCCAAAACTAGTACTAAACTAATCTAAAATGGTCTAAAACTGAACCAGAAATATTCCTGACGTTGTCGTGAACAAGCCCCTATATAAAGTAAAACAGAAATAGTTGTGAATAGATTCTGAACAAGTCCTGTTATCGTTCTGTACAGGTCCAAAAACTGTGTGAAAACTACCTCGAGCTAGTCTCAAAAATGATTCCCAATTAGTAGTAGACTACTTTCAAAATTATTCCCTAAATAGTGTTGAACCGATCCCGAAGTAGTCCCGAAATGGTTCTGAACTAGTCCCGAAACTGTTACGATAAGATCCCGAAGTACTTCTGTTTTATGTTTTCGAAATGAATACAAGTAGAATTCTATAAATAAATGCTATGGAAAAAATTTTATAAAAAAATTCTGATAGGTATTTTCAGTTTCTTTGTGTTTTTATTTTTTTCATTTTAATAATTCAGTTTTCGTCAATTTACCGTTTTGATTTCCATTATCTTCCTAAATTTGCATGTTATTTACAAACTTGATCCGAATTATAAGCAGTTATCACACATTTTTTCGCATTTTTGCCTTAATATGGATCAACACTGTCTTCTGTCAAGTCCATATAAAAATATCAATTTACGAAATGCCTTTGACAACAAAATGTGTATATGTATGTATATGTACATTAGACATTAGTAAGGTAAATTTTCGGTATTTTCTGGTACTTCTTCTGGTACTCTACCGAGACTTTTTCGGTAGGTTTTCGTTTTGGGGTTAGCTCAATACTTTTTTAGGACCATTT
This sequence comes from Philophylla caesio, assembly GCA_963971545.1. Lineage (NCBI taxonomy): Eukaryota > Metazoa > Arthropoda > Insecta > Diptera > Tephritidae > Philophylla > Philophylla caesio. The sequence continues at coordinate 53,072,977 of OZ020609.1, read as the reverse complement.
CGAGACAAGAGTCCCTAAAGGCGGTGTTTCGCCCATATCGGTACTTTTTGGGTACATTTTATCTTAAATTGCAGTAAATGTTCGGGACTAATTTGGGACTGGTTAAATAATGTTTCTGTACCATTACGGACAAGAGTTCATGTCTGGTCCTGATAAAATCCTGAATTAGTTCCAAAGTAGTCTCTTTTCGGTACTCACCTTAATTTGCGGTATATTGCGGGTAAATTTCCGCGATGAGACTTTTCGGTATTTTTCGGAACTATGTATCTCAATTTTATTTTTCAGAACCTCTTCGAAACAAGAGTTCGGGACTAGTCCCGAAAAAATTCCCTAATTGTTAAAGTTAATCCCGAATTAGTGCCGATCCCGAACCCATCCCGAAAAACTTTTCAACTAGTCTCAAAATGGTTCGGAATAAAGTCCCACCAATTAAAACATACATTTTTTTTCCTTCCTCAAAGCAATATGTATTTTTATCTTACTAACATTCACACCATTTACGCTTCAACACAAAATATGTAATTTTTTTTATAACTTGTTCGCCTATCACGCGCACTTTGTCGTCACAGTGCCTTCGTAAACATCCATAAAACTGTCATAGACGCCAATATCATTGCGTTTTGCTGACTTGCCTCTATTATTACGGTCGCTGTCATTTATGTTGCTGCTGGTGCTGCTAATGTTGTTGCTATTGTGCGTTGCGCCACATTTGTTGCAATGTGCAGCATTTGTTATCTTACCAGCGTCTGTAATGGAACAATAGAAAATTGCGCAAAATCGTCAAATGTCTGCGCACCACTGAACTCTCCTCGACTCCACGGACCACTTACTCCAATGACTTATTGTGCCTGCAAATGTTTTTTATCAGTAACATATATGTATGCATGCTCCCTCAAAAGTAAAAAAAAAGAAACATGAAAAATGTATGCTGTTATAACGCCAGAGTATCTACACATCGAACATGGTTCGTTGGTTTGCAATGGAATTCCCAAAACAAAGCGCAAAAAAAAAGAAAAATATTAAAAATAGAATAAATAATAAAAACAATTTGCAAAAAAGTCGTTGTCCTCGCAAACGCATTTTCAATTTGTCTACGCATGCGACGATATTTGTAATACAACTACTAGCAGGGAGACGTGGGCGGTTAGCTTTGTCCTGTCAGTGAATGAGAAATTGATATACCGAAATTCCAGCTGAGCAACAATGCTTATTGCCTGCAATTTGATTAAAATTGTATTCGGCAGTCACAAAGACGAAGTTGCAGACATGTGTACATACAGAAGCTCCAGCGTGTGGCAGTTTACTATTATACTTTTGACTATTTGAATTATTGTGGAAGAGCAGGAAAAAAGAAAACAACATTTCAAAGATTATGCTATTGCTATCTATCGGCGCTAAGCTTAACTAAAAATTTATTAAAAAACAAATGAAAACTGCTTTTAAATTTCAAGAATAATTTTATTGCATTGAAATATTGCTCATTTTAAATCAAACTTTTCTCTACAATACTTGATTGCAGAAATTTTCCAGAATTTGGGGTTACACGGAGAAAGATATGTTGTAAACTTGTGCTGAAAGGGTTTTTAGAAAAGCCCTTACAGTTTAAGGAGTATACACTGATGGCAATCCTGCTTATACACAGATGGTAATCCTGGTTATTGAGATTGATTTCAATAACTTTGATCCGAAGTCGATCAAGAGGTCCACGTCGAAAGAATCTGTGCGTTAATTTACAGACGTTCTCGCAACTGTCTGTTGGCAGGTTTGTGAGCGCTAAGCTGGTGGTAGCAACTCTGGAGCAGTTCGTTAGCTAGAGAAACCCAAAATCTGGGTATTTTATCCTCTTCTTTGTGTTGTAGAGATTAATTGTATAGTGCAAGCTTTGGAAGAGAAATATGCTTGATAAGTTTCTGTAAAATGCCGTGTGTTAACATGCTGTACAAACTTAGTATGGTGGAAAGTTGGACTAAAAAAAGGCCAGGTAGGGAAACCAGGCAAGACAGACTTAGTGCTTTTCACAAGGTAATATAAGATTGTCTCACTACAGCGTCCTGTAATAGGGAATACGAAGCTTGCGTTAGCGGAGTTTGCCAAGTTTCTATAACATAAAAAGCTTACCTGGAAAAAGAACTCTTCGAAAAATAGTAGCTCCTTACAGTTACGAGTACACGAGAGCTATCAGAAGGAGTTTTGTGCACCAGATTCATGCACGTGTTATACACAGTTTCAGTCAGATCAAGCCTGCTTAACGATATGGTGGTCTGGTGGCTATACCACAACTACAAATCAAGCCGACAAACACTTCATTGGGTGCAAGAGAATTTCCTCTTAAGACCACATATCTAGGCCTTGCATTAACCCAAATCTTATTTGGTCGAAGTGAGACGTTTAGCGGTCATAACGTATTCCCATTCTGAGCAGCGGGGATCTGTTCACTGCTATAGATAATTTAAAACGGCATAAACGTGCGGTGTTCCCTACTTCGATTTTCTTACAGGCATCTTAAGGCATGTGTTGTGCGAATGTTTCGCACACTAGAGAAAGTGAAATAAATTGGCAGATTATAGCTACATCAGATAATAAAATTTGTTGAATCACAAGATGGTTGGTTATGAGAGTTTCGTTGTTGATTGAAACAAAAGTTAATAGCTGACGGTTAGATTTTTCACAAACTAGTTTCGCTAATCTCTTTAGAGTTTTTTCTTTTTCCTTTCATATCAGGCAGGACATTGAACATCTTTAAAGCCCACTTCGGTTTCGCGCAATCGCTTTATTCTCTATCATTTTTTAACCGACTTACTTCACCTCCCAATCGTTAGGTCTTCTTCATGTTTTACGTGGTCTGCCTGGTGGTCTGTCTCTGCCGATTAGGTGGTTGGATTCGATAGCCTTTGCGTAAAATTTGACAACCATACTTTCTGCTCTGTCTCCAGCTCCAGACGTCAAGGGGCTCCATATTAGTTTTTTGTACAACTGCGGGTTTCTCTAGCGACCTCTGACGTTTTAATGTCGCCTAGGTCAGTTGATTTTTAATCAAAGATGTTTAAGTGTGTGAAATATATAATAAAAAGAGTTCATTGTAAAATTTCTGAAAATTGCCGTTATATGGGAGGTGGGCGTGGTTACAGTCCGATTTTGCCCATTTTCAATACCAACCTGCTCTGGGTCAAAGACAAAACACCTACCAAGTGAGTTTTCTCAATTTTTACTCAAGTTATCGTCTGCATAACCGCTGTGGTCGAGTTGATAGCGGTGTGAGCTATAACTTGATATGCCGGTGAGTTCGAGGTTCGAATCTCAGTCAGGGCAAGCAAAATCCGAATCATAGAAAAATTTTTTTCTAGTAGCGGTCACCCCTCGGCAGCCAATGGCAAACCTCCGAGGGTATTTCTGCCTTGAAAAAGCTTCTCATTAAATACATCCGTTAGGAGTCGGTACAAAACTGTAGGTCCCTCCATTTGTGGTATAATATAAAGACGCACACCACAAATGGTAGGAGAAGCTTGGCCAAACACTGAGCTACATATATAGTGTAAGCGCCAAAATTATATATTATATTATATATTATATCGTCTGCACTGACGTACGGACGTTATGCTGTTACAACCAACCGTTATGTGAACAAAGTTATAATACCCTTGTACACAAGTGCGCGGGTAAAAAAATACTGATTCCTTCAAATCCATCAAGTCTTTTTTGAAACACGCACGGAACAGCAGCAAAATTATTTCTCAAAATAAAAAGGCGAGATACGTGCTCTTAAGGTCACCATACATATTTTTGACGGGTATACACGTCTTTTTAAATTTCTGATATGGCAATCTAATATTTGCCTTTTACATATGTTTCTACTTTATTTCCCTTACCCCAACTACTTTCATCAGCTAAAAAAATGTTGATAAATGATCAAATTAAAGTGGAATAGGAAGCTATTATCACAAATATTTATCGCTGGTAAAATGTGTGAAGAAAAGTGCACAAGTGAGACTTACCAGCAGGTTTTTTTTTATGTTGAGAAAATGTGTAATCAAAACAAATTTTGGTACTTACCAATACAGAAAGATAACATCGTAAACACTTTGGCAAACGCAAGGCGAAGCAACCGAGTAAACAAGCCATTACAAGCAAACTAAGATTCAAAATACATACATACATTATAATTTATTTACAACAAACAAGATATAATAACAAACAACGTTAGTTTACATAGTGTGAAAAAGTGTTCAACACATTAATTTATATGTATGAATGCCTGTAGTTAAGCAACGTGACAAGTAAAAGATTCCAAGGCCATGATAAAACAGAGTGAAGCAACAAAAAATGGCAAAGCACGAGACAGTGAACAATATAAAATAATGACAAAAACAAAAAAATACTGTCTGATCTTCACGCTTACGAGTATAATGTTCTTATTTACAAAGCAAAAAAAATAAAAAAAAAATTGTTGGTTGTGTGTACAATATTGTAAGTAATATTTATATTTATTGTAAACATTATAGACCAGACAGTCATAATGTCTATTAGCTCGGCGCAGGTAAGAAAAGGCAGCAGGACAGGCAGGACAGGCAGGAAAAGGTTGACGGCACACTTGGACAAAGCAATTGCATACACGTATGTGTATGTATGTACATACATATTTTATGAACCGTCTGCACAATTTTTAAACAATGGAAATATATAGAAAAAACAAAAAAAAATATCTCAACATGCCACAACGAAAACTAGTCGTGAAAAGTTATGAAGTTGATCTAAAATTGTTGTGAACTTGGCCCCAAAATACATTTGTCGAATAAGTCCTAAAACTAGTCTCAAAATATTCTTGAAATGAACAGAAATGGTCCCTAAATGATGGCATTTTCTTGCAATAAAACTGAAATACTCTCAAAATATTCCAGTACTAGGCCCGAAATAGTGCCGAAAGAGTTATTAATTACTTGCGAAAGGATCTTCTGAACTGGTCCCAAACTTAAACCCGGTGTTTTCGTGTCATAGTCGTAGGCTAGTCCCAAAACTGTCCTAAATATGTTCCTCAATTATCCGTTACTCGTCCCGGTATGGATTCCATATAGTCCAGATAAGTTTCGAAACTCTCCCTAACTGGTGCCTAATGCTCACAAAATGACCCTCAAAAAATGCTTAACATCGCGGGTTTGTCGCGCAGTAAATCCGAATAAGTATCCAAATGGTCCGTAACAACTAATCGCGAAATTGTTCTTAAAAGTCGTGAATTAGTATCGAAATTATTTTGAAATAAACTGTGAACCTTTTCGAACGTCTTTGATGTAGCGCAATGCACTCTTTAATCACGAACCGAATTTTGAGATGAGCTCACCTTATTTCTAGGTAATTCCGTTATCCGAAGTAATTGTGCCACAGTGACGTGCGACTCAAGATACAACTAAAGATTCTCCACTGCACTGGTTTTTGGTTCGACTAGAATTATGCACTTCATGGGCCGTGAGCTTGTGAAGATGGTAAGTAAGTAGTTCATTTCTTTTACAGTCATTCTGAGTGGTGTATTGTCTGACCCCAACTAGTTCTAGACAACCAAATTGGCGTAGCATAATTTTAAATCTTTTGACCAAGTGTGTTGAAAATGAGAGCAAACTGTTGGCAGTAATACATAGAATCTTTCGGTGGTTAACTGTCGTAATGGAGGCGACGTCGACGTGAATGTTTGGCAAGTTCTGGAAGGTGGCCGTTTACTTTCGAAAGGAATGATTGAAACTCCTTTTAAAGAAGAAGAGAATTCAGACAAAGAAGATGCTGAAGAAAAATTAATTTTAGACAAGATATTTTTATAAATTAAATCATTTTTAATATTTGCCATGCAAAAAAGAACGCACAAATCAGCGGAGCTTAGCTCGACGTCTTTAAAACTTTTAACAAAAATATAAAAATTATAACTCTTTCCATAATGAGACTCCATTAAAACTTTTTTAACATTCATCAGTCATTAAAATATTATACAAAATGTCATTGTGATAAAATTTTCGCATTGAAGATGTTTTCGAAATTTTATTTATGTGGTGGGATGAGTGAAAATGAAGTTAGATGAGGTAAAATGAGGTGTGCTGAGGTGAGCTGGAATAAGTAAAAGTGAGTCCAAGTGAGGTATGGTATATTCAGGTGTGCTTAGTTTAGGTATAGCGAGTTTCAGTGTGGCAAGTTCAGGTATGATGAGTTTTAAAGAGCTGAGTTTGGAGGTGGTGATTTGAGGTGTGGCGAGTATAGGCATGTTAAGTTAAGGTGTGTTAAGTTAATGTGTGGTGAGTTTCGGTGACGTGATTTTCTATGTGGTGAGTTGAGTTGTAGTTAGTTTAGATGTGATGATTAGATATGTGGTGAGTTTGGGTTTGTGTAGTTAAGGTGAAGTGAGTTGCATTATAGTGGGTTTGAGTGTTATTTCAATTGTGGTCGGTTTGATAGGGTGTTAGTTCAGTGTTGTAGAGCAGAAGAGAAATTTTTTTCCACTCCTAACGATTAAGAAGCCATAGTACACTTGACCAAACTTTTTTTTACCCATGCACCAACTTAAGTGTCCGGTCGATCTCTCTCTCTCGAATTAGAAAGGCTTGTGTCGATTCATGAGCTAAAAAGAAATAAATTCCAAATATTCCTTTGTGAAAATAATCCATTTTATATTTTTCATAATTTATGACAAACTAGACAAAGCTGTTTGGAGGTTTTGAGAATCTAGAGTTTCTTAAAATCGAAAAACGGATTCCGTCTCAAAATCAAAACAAAAAAGATACGCTGTAACTGAGAGGTTTTTAAATCAAACAGCAACTTTTCATTATAAAAATGCAGTTAAAATGTTGTTGCCCATAATTAAAAAAAAAATATTTCAAGCAAGTTTGTTGCGTTCAGTTTTCTTATTTCCTTATCTCAAACTGAGTGATTTCGTTCATAGTAAATGTATTGAGACTAATTTTTGGTTTCATTTTCCATCAGCAGCAACTTTTGTAATAGTAAATACATATTTTTATTTCCATAATCAAATAATATCTGAGAAATTATATGTGAAAAAATTTCCATTAATACGCAGATATTTGTACAACTTTACATACAAATAAATTTATGTGCGTATTTGTGTACATTTGTACATAAATCGCTAGAGAAACTTTCCTAAATTTGCTAGTGAAAATTATAGTTTTTTAAGCTTGGCTACCATTTTGGGTCACCACGATGTTTCCTCTCAATGCACCGGGCGACTTTCGCAAACAAAATAAATTATAAATGAAAATTGGAATCAAAGCAAGCAAAGCAATCGTAACAATACGAATAAAAATAAATACATCAGCGTAACACGCATTTTTATTGTATGTACGCAAACTAGCGAAAAAAAAAATTAAAGCAAATAAAAAAAATTAAAATGACCAAAATAATCGTACGTATTAAAATACAAAGATAAGCACATAAGCAGGCGCAAGGTTATTAACAATGTTTGTATGTACTTATATATGTAGTTACATACATATGTACTTTTTTGCAACTTTTTTATTACACATTTTAATTATTTTGTTAGAGTTAACGAATTTTTTTGCACGATTTTAGTACTTTTAGATGTGGAAAAAAAATTGATTCAACCGTACAGTCCGTTTTAGTAAAATAATTTTTTTGTGCAATAATACTTATTTATGTATGTATAGGTTTTTTAGGCCATTTTGTAAAATTATGTATTTTTCGAACTTCAATTTGTAATTTTTGAAAAAATTCAATATTATTTGCATATGAACACAAACGAATTTTTCATTCTCTACCAAAACACTTTTAACTCCAACGATAATGAATTTTAATAAAAAGAATTTATTGTTTTTTTTTAACGCTCATCCGAGTCTGCGTACTCAAAAAAGTTCGAAAGTTTTTTTTACGAAGTTCCAAGACTTAAAAATTTTTTTGGTATTCACGCCCATTTTTAAGATTGTGACTTCAACGCCAGCTATCGGTACGATTGAAAGCTTAACCTCTGAATTTGAGTTCATTCGCTTCAGTATTTAACGAGACGATATTCAAATTTTTTTTGAGAAACCGGAATTTATATAATATTTTCTGGGATTAACTGGGATTCCGACGTACTGTTTAATTAAGTTAAAATAAATTGCTTTGAAACTGCACTTGCTCAATTTTTTTTAAGAAACTAGTTTGAACTTCTTTCAATTAATACCAGTTAATCCCCAAAAAATTTTAAATCGAATAGAGAGAAGTAAAAAAATTTTTATAAGAAAATTTGAAAAATATAGGGGGTTTTAAATTTTCAAGAAATGTTGATTACAAGTCGTGTTGAGAATTTCTTAATAATTTAATAATTATTTACACATTTTAGATATTTCTCAACTCCAGCGCCATCTGTCGGTTTAAATTTTTTGGTGTTCGGAATTGGCATCGCTATTAAGTATATATTTGTGGAGAGCAAATTAAATGAAGTAAAACCGCAGCCTTTCACATTATCCGTGCAAAATAAATTTATTTTCGCTTGTTATAGATATGACAAAAACTGCAATTATTATTAGTATTTTTGCTGTTGTTGTTATCGCTGTTAAGCGATAGGGCAAAATTCAATCGGCTAACCACCGAACCAACCAACCAGTACGCTCGGCATATACTAGGCAACCAAGCGCTAATGGGCCAACAATAATCGTCCAGTCCAACCACCTTGCCACATACATACATACATACATACATATGTACATACGTACGTCCATTCACTTATTAAAATCACTGGAAAATTGAAATGATTGACTATCCGGCTAGCTAGCTGGCTGTACGATAGCTTTGTTTGTGGCATGCTGATTGCACTTGTAGTTGTTGTCATGCACTATCGACATTTTCATTCATAGCCGCGGCAACAACAATTTAAATTATGTGCCAGTGCGTGCGTCGTAGCTTGGCAAATGCTGCTCATAGCAATTGCAGATGCGGCAATAATAAATGAAAACCAAAAACAAAAACAAAAGCAAAAATAAAAAAAGATTAAAATTAAAAAAAAAAATATTGCTGATAAGATCAGCCACGCACACAACAGCTGCAAACATTGCGGCCAGTTTGGCGGCTAATCGCGCATGAGCGCATTCAACCAGCACTGCAAGCAACGGCAATAGCACTAACCACAACAACAAAGACGGCCACTTCACTTGCTTTGCGCTGTCTCTCTCCCTCTCTCTGTGCTGCGCTAAACACTGTCCATTTGCGCTGCCAAATGTTATTCCCACATAAATTAGTCATAAAATGCGCTTGTGGTAGCGCGTTTCGCAGTCAAAAATGCACTGCTGTTTCAAATTTTTACCGTGAATTTGTTATAAACTCGTAAACGAGTGAGTACAAGCCCTGTTGGAAACGCAAGCACATTTTACTAGCGAACAACTTTTCTAGTTTATAGCGACTATGAGTTCGCACATTGTGAACCACTGTTGCGTGTACAGTCACCAGCGACATCTGTCTTCGAAGTGGATAATCTTCCAACTTAACCACTCAGAAACTCTTATTCAAGTTTGCGCCGAAGCGATGCGGCTAGGGAAGAACCGTTAATTGCCTCAATAAGATCAAAACCTCAGCCAGACAATCCCGAAAGGATTTCCTACTGTTTAAGAAGATTTCGATCAAAGTTAGATTTTGAGTATTGACTATATAAAGGATGGTTAAGAAGTCCTCTGACGATAGTTTGAAGGTAAGGAAATAGTCGACGAATTGGTCAGCGCAAGATCTTAAACTGCTTTTATAGAATGTGAAACATTTTGTGGTCTGAGATAGTCAATCTCAAAAGAAGTATTAACTTAGAGAGAGAGTATACTTAGAACAAAATAAGTATTGAAGTACTGCTGGGCGCATCAGAGAGGTCTATTTTTTTTTTACCAACTCTTCAATTCAGAGGTCTTATTACATATATTAAATGTATTCCAGCCTTGGATAGACAGAGATTAAGATAAATTACTTACGTATAGTCGATCTCCTGCATGCCAGGAATTCTTCTACAAAAGAAAGTTTCGGCAAATACTTTGTGACCTGATGTAGGAGACACACTTTTATACACAAACTTAATTGAGTTTACTACTCATGTATCGAACGGATTTAGAGAAATTATGCATACCGTTGTTATATACACCAATTTTAGTAAAGAATTCGATTAATTTAGTCACTCCTTACTTATCCATAAACTCGATCTCTTTGGTTTTCAACCTAATCTTCTTCGTTGGATATCTGCACGACAGAACACAACAAGTCCTTTTGAAAAATACTTCTTTGAGCGTTCTTAATGTATCATCAGGGGTTCCACAAGGGTTACAAGAAAAATGTACCTCGATACAACAGTAATTTCTAAGCTAATTAGGGGTCGCTGCATCCGAAAATGACCCTCATTTATTTTTCTTAAGAAGCGTTTCCGAAATTTTTGCAAAAAAACATGTTTTTTATGCCTCTTTTTGCATATTGTCAAAACTAACTAGGCAGATTGATTTCACTAATTTTTGGTCAAGTTACTGAAAGGCTTGCCGTCTAGCCCACCCCTTCTGGCCGAAGTAAAGTGGAACCTTCCGTCCCGAATTTCCAGGCATTTACGGCCTCTTTTTCTGAAAGCTTGCAAAAATAATTTCGAATTGAACGAGCCTCCCCGTAGTTTTGATGCCAGGACTTTAACTTTCACTCTGGTTCCTTTGATATTTCCGACTAACTTTTTTACATAAATAATGCTATACTCTCAATAGATGATGGATTACATATACAATTACGCTTTAAAACAATTTTTACTATCCAAAATAATTTAAATTTAGAATCAGCTGATGAACTCTTATTCTGTAGCTGAACAGCTTTAGAGTCTCGACACCCAACAAACTCTTGCCTTTCATGACTTGCCATCAAACAAAAAAAAAAAGTTAAATCCGTGCGTCTTGCGGATGCGCTCCTAGCGTCGGTTGGGCGGGAATGGAGGGTAAAAACCGTTGGGATTAAAAAAAAACCAATACAAGTTCAAGCTTAGCCAAATCCTGGATGGCGTTTGATCAAACCTTTCTGGCTGAGCACGGTTTTTTTTTGTATCTACAAAAAAAGGAAACTCAAGTCAGATTTCCATACCAGCAGTTTGGTTCTTTTCTCGCCAAAAAAACCATAGACGACAATTACAAACTGACGTTCCACATTTATTTATAGATATTGAAAGAAGTAGTTAGATCGATTCTCCAATATGGAATGAACGTATGGTAGCCAAAGTGTGGACATACATATAACATTGTTGAAGTTCCAAATGCGCATTTAGACTCATTCTTTCGCGTTGACTTACTTGCCTAATACCTTTTCATCATTTGCTATGAGAATTTGTTTTTAAAGGGGAATTTAACTTAAAAATAAAAGACTGTCATCATACATGTAGTCGTTCCTAAAAACCAAATCAGTTTGTTGCTAATGGATTTCCTGCAGGGTATTTTGTCATGTGTACATGCGAATGCTGATATTTGTATAACATACGCAAACATATGTAAATATGTATGTACCCCGTTGATTACGCATACACGCGTCCATAGTTGTTCGATGACTCGTTCCGCCAACTGCTCGCCATTCATTGGAGTCGAACGAGTGCGATTACAGCAATTGGGCAATTAGTAAAATTACATTCGGTTTTTGTAGTTGCAGCGCTGCGTATTTATTGCACTCACTGTGCAAACACTTTCTGAACCATGGATGCGTACATTTTTTTTTTTTCGTACATGAAAGTGTATATTTGTGTGTAAAAATAATCCAGAAAACTTTTGACCAAAAATAAAAAAGGAAATCCACTTATTGATAAACAGTTGTGTTCAATTTAATAGTAGCGCTGCATTTTAGACAATTTTCGGTGTAGTTTATTAAATGCTATTGCGAGTTTCATGCCACTTAAATTTCCGACAAATTTTTGAAAATATTTTTTTGTAGTAGGTGTCACTTTTTTCAAGTAAAAATAAAGACTTTAAAGAAATCTCAAAAATCTGCGGTAATTTTTAGGCATTTGAATGTTGCATATTCTTATACTTAATTTAATCAGCTACATAACTGCGTACTCGAAATTTTTAAAAACTTAAAAGAAAAAAGTTTTGAAATTATTATAAACATTTTTTTTTTAATACAAAGAAATTTTGAAGCTTGGTATAGTTTTTTAAAGAAAATTTAAAATTTAAAGCATTGTAAACAAATTTTGAAATTTTAACTTTTTAAACTTTGTTTTATATGAATTTTGTAAGGAAATTAACTGCATTTCAATCATAATAATTATAATGGTGGAGCTTTACAAAAGTCATCTGAATTTTCGCAGGAAGACAATTTTTAAAGTCATCGATAAGTATTATTTTGAGAATTATTTTTTATATAATGGAAGTTTTCTCATAGTAATTATGAGTGAAAAAAATTTTGTAAGTCAAGAAGGATGGAAATCATTCAAAACCATTTCGGGATTATGGTAATAGGAAGCACGTTCGGGATCAGTACGGGACTTTTTTTGGCAATATTTCAGGACACTTTCAATACCAATTCGGGACTAGCTCCGGACTTTTTCGGAAATGCATTAAAATTAATCCCGAAGTTGTTTTAAATTAGTCCCGAAATAGTACCGAAACTAAACTGAAAAAGTCCCGAACGGGTTTGGTCCTTCAAGACTTACAATTGTTTTTGTACTCATACTTATTATGAGAAAGTAATTTTTTATATATATTTAAGTCTCAAAATAAAAGTATTAAAATTATTTATCTCGTTGGAAATTTTTATGAAAATACTTAATAGTATAAGTTTTTGAAAGAAGTTATATATTATTCGAAAAATATGTATCTTACTTTAATAATTATTGATTGACTTTTACACTTTCTCTGTATCAAATTAAAAGCTTGAATTTTGCTGCAAAATTAAATACATTTTGAATAAAATACAGCGAAAATTATATGAACGAGGAAAAGTGATTGCCAAAATGTGTCACTACCTACTATTATTTTGAACAACATTACGAGAGAAGTTCTAGAAAATTTTTTAGAACTTTCCACCAGGCGAAGCTTGTAATAAATAAAATTAAACTCACTGTTCATTTTAATTTTAAAGCTAGTAATATCGAACTGAATGAGATCGCTTGTTTAGTTCAATTCGTTACCCATTTCTGTTGCCTCGGCGATTTCCACACAACCAAAAAAAAAAAAAAAGATTTGATAAACACGCACAATTTTATTTAATTTTTAATTGGTATAAGCTTTCATGCTTTCCATTCTATTGTGCGTCGTCTTTGTGTACTTACTAGTATGAAATTTTAAAATGGTCACTCAAATTTGTTTCGTTGTAAAAACAGCGCTTCATCGTTTTATTGTGCGCTCTAATTTGGTGGATTATTAAAATCTCTTTTAATACAATCTTTTATTTATTTCCAATTTATTTAAATTTTAAATACCTACAAAAAAAATCTACCTAGTGCTGCGCCATCCACCACTTCATTTCGGTCAGTGAACTTTGGCAATTTGACGTTTTTATAGCCACACACTTTTGTTGCCGTACGTGGCTTGTGTAGTTAATTTTTTCCATCAAAACTAACATTTGGTAAATAAATTATCGTAATGTGCAGCCATTAAAGTTTATTACTACGTTTTTGATCATAATAATTAGACTCGTGTTACTCGGTTATTACTTAAATTTTAGTTTGTGTACAAAAACCAGACTTTTTATTTTGGCAAGTTTGTGTTATTACAGAAAAAATTAGTATTTTTTGTTTGCTGTGAAATGAAATTTGAAAGTGAGCTTAGGGAAAATTGCGCTACATTTTTTTGTAGTTGACACGTTAGAAAATTATTTGCAATTATTTATTGTGAAAATTCTCCGATTTGCCAGAGTTTCCACACAACCCCAGTTCATTGAAGAAAGCTTCGGGTATCATACGGCTTGGGATGCGGAGTGCACTTTAAATCTTAAAGAGAAAATTCCTTATATTTTATTAAAAGCAAATTAGGAAATAAACTACTTCGTAAAAGAGTTAAATAAAATTAATTTACACCTCTCCGCAATTTAATAAATCAACAAAAAATATTAAACACTACCGCTTAATTGTAAACATTTTTGAAATTTTTCTTAATATTCCGTTCTCATTGAATTGTGTTTTTATTTTTTCCAGGTAAGAAAAAAAAAACCAATAGAAGCCCTTTGAGCATAAGTATAATTATAATTTTATATAAGATATTTATAGCTAATGTTTAAAACGCGGCACATTTTAATGACTGAAATACATAAATTTGCGATATTCACAAGTTATTGCAAAACCTCGAAATTCTATACAATAATGAAACTTTAAAAACTCGCAAGTATGTTCTTTTAAGTTCTTATTGTCTACAATCCAACAAAAAACTTAAAGAAATAAGCTAGAGAAAAGTTGTATGATTTTTAAGGGATACGTGAATCCCCCCAACCACAAAAATATGTGCAGAAAATTTAATGAAAAAATCAAAATTTTATGCTAAAACATTTCATAGTTAACAATTTGGCTGCACTTAATATATTAGAGTTTTGTAAGTTTAATTTACTTTAAACTTTACATAACATAAAATTTCGTTTTTGCATTAGAAAGGCGTATGAATATGCTAATCTTAATACAAATGTATGTTTGTATATTTGTATGGATGTATTTTATTTCCGTTCAATTTGACTTTGCCTACAGGTGGCATCCCTCTTCAAAATATTTACAAATACAACTTTTCTAAAACCCCTTACTAATGTGAAGTCTTTACACTGGTGGCAACTCTCCTAGTTTGGCTTAGTCTTTTTAAATCCACTTCGTACTTCCATGCTAACTTAATTGTAATAAGTAATTCATTAAATAAATCAACTTTTAAATTAGAATCAAATTTTTCAAACTGGCCGCTACCATAAAGTAAAATAATGTTTATAAAGCTCTCTCTTGTAAAATTTCTCTTTGACATACATATTTGAAGTTTTAAATAGGTGGCAATCCTTTTAAATTTTCAAAGCCATTTCGAATGATACTTATGTGTGTAGATACATACATTAACTTATTAAACAATTAAAATTTAAAATTATTTCTTTTTAAAGTCGCAAACCTAATGAAAAATAAATTTTTATTAACCTTTTTTAAAACCATTTCATTTATTGCTTAATTATGTATACATATAATATCATAAAATTTAAATTTTCTTATGGTTGGCAAACCTCTTTTTAAAAGTTTCATATTAAATTACTTACTCCAAACTGCTTTCATTTGAAATGCATAGTACAATAAACGTTTTAGTTTCCAAGTCAGCTTAATGATAATTTTCAAGTTTCAAGCTGGTGGCAACCTTTCTACATTTAGCTAACGAAAAAATACTTTTCAAGGTCACTCCGAATGTTAACTAAATTGAAATACAACTTTTTCTTGCTGTTTAATTTGAATTAAATTTTGGAACTAGTGGCAACCCTAACGAAAAAATATTTAATACATTTTTCAACAATGGTTTTTAGCCATTTACTAAATAAATATGCACAATGGAAAAAAAATAATGGGAAGTATTTAAATTTCCAAGTCACATTAATAATGAATTTTAAGTTACAAACAGGTGTCAACGCCTTCACGGGTAGTTGACAAATAAATTATTTTATTTCGAAAGTAAATAATTTGAATTTAATTTCTAAATTTTAACAAATTTTTTAACTGGTGGCAACCTAAATGAAAAATATTTATTTTTTATTTTTATGATGGCTTAAAAGATTTCTATTTAAAAGTGTAAAAAAAAACAGAGAAAAATTTAAACCAGTTGCTGGCTGGGTCTTTACCTCGAAAAAGGGCCTTACAAAACTTATCGAAAGCATTTTGTACAGCTAACACTAAGCAACATGTAAAAAAAAATTTTCGCAACATTCTTTATAACAAATCGGGTTTAGTTTATTGTCCCTTTTGAACATTAGGTGATATTAACAAAGTCGAAAGACTGAGTAGGTATTGTTGAATTGAAAAAAATTATTGAGAAGCTGATACAAATAGGTGTTTAAGGTCGGGTTTTAATATAAAATAAATCGCCACAAGTTTATCAGTTTTAGTTAAAGAAAAAATTGTCAAACTAAAAAATAATTTTTTTAAAACACGGCATTTCGAATTGCTTCTGATCGGCATGGAATAAAGAAATTCCTCCTGTTGGTTAGACAGCCATTTGTTTTTCATTAATTAAGTATTCCTAGAATTCCACTTTGAATAATTAAATTCAATTCATCATATATCTAATTTATTTGCTTGGTCGTCCAACCCAACTTTGAATAGTATAATTAATAATTTTGCCAAATGTTTGCAAATATTTCCATAATTAGTTCTATCGCCAATTGTTACCAATCATTTGGAGAAAATATGTGAAACTGAACATTTTACAAAGCATTTCTTAAATTCTTTGTTAATTGTTACTTCTTCACAAAACGTCACAAATGTTAAAGTTTAAGGCAAGCCGTAAATGATCGGCTGCCGTGACCACCTTCTTAACAATGTGGCTGAAATGCCAAATATGACAGGCCCCGATGTATCAATCCGATATTCATCCAATACATTAAAGTTGTTTCACACAAAACGAGTTGCTTGCCGCACTTCATCAACAAAAGCTAGCCAAGCATATAAGCAAACAATATTTTAAAATCCGCAATTATTTTTTTATGCTTTGTTATTTATGAGTAATTTCATTTCAATCGCAATGGAGAGCACATTTTTATAGCTTAGCATTTTGGGAATGTTGATTTACATAAATGCATGGCGGCATTCACACAAAAATTTGCACATGTGACCAATTGTTGATTCGATCTTTTCTAATTAATAAAAAAATATTTTTTTTCAATTAAAAAATCATTCATATTCTTACAAAAACCATAAAAACAAATTTTTTAAATTTTTGTTCAAAAGAAAAATTGACATTGAAGATGACACACCGCCGAAACCAGTTTGCTATACAAAATGTACAATGTTTTAAAAAAATTTCAAACTTAAAAAAAAAAGTGTATATATTTTTAAGTATGAGTTTTTATAGCTCTTTAAAATTAAGCATAATAAAGTACATTATTGTACCTATTTTCAAAATCAGTAAAAATTGCTTAAGCTACAAAACAAACATACGTAAGAAAATTTCAAAAATATTTCGTAAAAATTGCAAAAAGATAACATTGTCCAAATGTAGCAATAGTAGTTGGGGCTCTAATTTGTGAACAGAGGGTACACCTCTTTCTCTTTTGTTGTAAGTATTTGGAACGTTTAACTTAAAAAATCGAAATCGACAGAAATTTTTAAAATAAGCAATACATTTTTTGTTTTATCCATTTTATTTCTTTTTAAGAATATCAAGCATAAATAATTTTCCTATGTATTTAAAAAAAAAGGTATACCACCATTGCAGTTGAAACGACTGAGCCATAACATAATTCAAATTTTATCAAGCTCTAAAATGTCACATCATAACCACTGGAATGTTGCATTATTTATCAATTTCCTGTGGTTAGTGAATTTATAACAAAATGGTGATAAAACAATTGAAGTAAAAATTGCATGCACATTATTAGATTAGGGCGTCCGTTAAAAAAAAAGTTGGAATTTTTTTTTAGTTTTCGCACGAAATATAACTTAGAATACATTTACATTGAACCCAAATGTGTCATTTTTAATATAAAATCTCAAATGCGAAGCCAAATCACACATTTCTCCATACAAGTTTTCAGTGCCTAAATTACTAATTTTAACGCATTTCAACAAAATCACGAACGAAATGCGTTCCAACGTGACACATTTTTTGGAACGCATAAAAAAATAATAGCCCTGTAAAGCGAGTTGACTAGTTTTTGACATTAACAATTGATTGTCAACTCAATTAATAAGTCAGTCACATTTTGATTAAGAAATATTTATTTTGAGCAAAAAAACACGATATCCTTTTAACTGTATACACCAGCGTTCTTCTAGTTTCCAAACATTAGTGTAAAATGTGATGTACCTGCTCACAGCCGCCTCACGACCTCTTTTTGATGACCTGAACGTTGGGCGTCACTTGTGCTGTCATGAAATGACTCGTTCGAAATGCGCATTTGCGCTCAATGTAAATGTATAAAAAAGAGCTTTTGATTTTCAAATGCTTACATTTATACGAAATTGTTTGAATTTTTTTTTATGTTAAGTTCGAGTTCTTAGTGTTTTTTTTATTGTAGACATCTCAACTCTATTTCCTCTAACTTTTTTCGGTCTCGAGATGAGTATTGCTTCGGGTTTGTACTTTGGTAGTTCGAGTAAATAATGCGAACTGAGAACTCTGTCGTTCATCTTGTTTCACAGCACGGCACTCGGTTCCATGATCCTTGTGGAAGGCCACCTGTCACTTCCGCATTTTGCAGGTCTTCGATTGTTAGTTACAATCTTGCAGAATGAGCTGATCTAATGTCGTTACAAAAATAGGAAAATATGAAAGGTTTGTGTACATTCTTGCATTTGTTTTTGTGTAAACTACTCATATTCCAACTTATTTCTATTTCAATATAAATAATTACTTGTTATGTTACATTTTGCATTCACTCTGACAAATCACGTCCTTGTAGCGTCGAATGAGTGTCGGTTTGTGTCTTAGCAAACTTGATTTTAATTACCTTTGATATACCGCTTACTCAAGTAACTACGCAAGTTCGTAAGTATAGAGGTAATAGACGTTAAATAGTCAATGTGCTTGTTTTCACGATAAAGTAATCTCAACTCATGACTCATTTGCATGGAGTTTGTATCGTATTGCTTATAATTAGATTTCTTGGAAGCAGATATACTCGTCTGTTTGTATGTACATACTTATGAAATCTAAATCACCTTAAGGTGTTATTAAACGAAACTCTTCAAATATAAAAAGTCAACAAACACGTACAATACTTATCTACGAGTATATCTTTAAAAGAAAAAGCTTGTTCTAATAATATACATATTTTCGCATGCTTAACTGTTTAACATTCCCACTAATTATGGAGCTTAATTTTATTTATGTGGCTGCCCCGGCTAACTTCGCAGTAGCACATTCTATTAACTCCGATTTCCAAAACTTGGTTGATGGATTCTTGCTCTTTGTTCGCATAACGGTTGCTTGTAACAGCCTAACGGAATCAAAATGCTCAGAATGAAAAGTGAAGTAGATTTAACGATGTTTGTCTGTCCGTCCGTCCGTCCGTGCAGACGATAACTTGAGTAAAAATCGAGATATCTAATGAATAATAATAATGAAGAATGATAATGCAACTCGGTAGGTAGATTGTCCTTGACCCCGAGCAGGTTTGTATTTAAAATGGGCAAAATTGTACAATAACCACGCCCACCTCCCATATAACGGCAATTGTCGAAAATGCAAAAATTGCTATATTTCAGTAGCTATGGAAGCTAATTTGCTCAAATTTGGTATGTAGTGTTGTAGATATTCGAGGAAATCCGACTGTATAAAATTTTTTTACAGGGGCGTGACACCGCCCACCTATAAGTTCATATGAATATCTCTGGAACTAACCCCCTCCCCCCATTTTGTTCAAATTTGGTATACGTATTACACGATGCCTATTTAAGCGATATTTATCAAAATCTGACTATAACCACGCCCACCTGCCATATAACGGTAATTTTCGAAAACACTAAAAATCGGACATTTCAATAAATGTTGAGGGGAAATATCTTGAGTTTAGTATGTGGTGTTGTATTGCAGCCAAAAATCCGACTGTTTGAAAATTTGGGAAAAGGGCGTGTCACCGCCCACTTTTGAGATCATATTTATATGTCTGCAACTACTTTATCGATTTCGTTTAAACTTGGCACACATGTTAGATTGAACCTAGTTAGGTGAGATTATGAAAGTGCTTGAAATCGGACGAAAACTTCGCCCGTCTCCCATATAACGGTAATTTTCCAAAACTATGAAAATTTAATACTTCAGTAACTATTGGAATTAAGTCAACAAATCCATTTAAACGAACATATGTACATATACATATCACTGGAAATCCTTTATCGATTTTGCCCAAATTTAGTACAGATATTTTATTATGTCTAAATAAGCAGTATTTTGAAAATCATTAAAAATTGCAACAGACCCAGTAAGCTTTTGAAACCCGTAAACATCTAATACTTCTGTAACTAGTGAAGCTAATTTGCTCAAAATTTGGTATGTGGTTTTGTATTAAATCAAGAAATCCGATTTTATGAAAATTTTGAAAAAAGAGTTTGGTTTTGTCCGAACTTAGTCTCTGCTTTATTAATTTAAAAATTTAGCTGAAAGCGTGCGCCGGGTATATAAAGTTCGATCGAACTTAGCCACTTCTTTACTTGTTTTTGTTTACTTTTTTGTGTAAACATCTTTAATGGGTAGAGCGTTCGCAGTCAAAATTACATTGACTTTAAAAACACTATAAGACCTGTCCTATCCTTTTCTGTATGTTTAGAATCGTCCACGTATACTCCATGCTTATCTTTTCTTCTCACATCCGTATGCAAACCATCAACCCCCGTTTGGTTCTTTATAATCCGCTCAACACTCAAGCGCGTTAAGTTTTTAAGTTTAATCAGAAGTCAATCATTACGTCTAAGCGGGCATTCAATTGTCGAATGCCATCCGATCGAATCTTTAAAGTTACGTGCTCCACTGTTTCCTTTCTGATGTTCCCATAGTTCCTTACCTCTTTACATATTAGTATCAGTTAGTAATCATCTTCTCTTTATTGTCTCCTTGGTTAATCTCTATAACGCAAGTGTTGGTACAGTCATCCTGAAGGGAAAGGCTGGGGACTTGGAATTTCAATTTTTAAAAGATATGTTTCTACCTAAAGTCTGCCGTTTCTATGAATAAAGCTTCATCATTCATCATCAGCCGCTAAAATGTTTTATTATGCATACAGCGACGGTGTTCCATCTAAAAAGACATGCGAGTATCTGTGAAGTACGACAGCGTCAAGATTTTTGATTGAGTCGGTGGTATCGAATTTCAGCAAACATTTTAAACGGCAACCCAACAACAACACAGTGGCCAGAATGTGGATTACAGTTTACATATCGGCTAGTTCATTTAGTGTTGGTATTGCACTTCACTGTCCTTGGGCTCTTCAAGAGCTTAAAGAACATTTACTGTTTTCTACCAAAATATACAAAATATTCTTCAACCTTGAAACTCATTTCAACTTCCGTGGACCCGAAGAAGTTGAATAGCAGCCTTTAGAAAAATTAGAAAAAAACGGACTATTTGAAGCCTAAAAATGATACCCGTCAACTCGACGGCAATTCGTTTAAATAAGATGGCGCTACTTGCTATGCACTATGAACTAACTAATAACAATACTCTGGAAACGCTTCTGTGAATAATTAATTTCTCCTTTTATAATCGTAAATTCACCGCCTAAAACATGCGACATCGCAGCGATCAAAGAATTACATTACTTGCATGTTTGCAGATTTATGTGCTGCCTATCGCGATAAGATCCTCCCCCTCCCCCCAGTAATAACTGCGTTCTGAATTTACACACTCAGTGACAAGAAGTCATAAAACGCGCAGACAATGCGCCTTATCTTCCTATTTCTTTCAAGTTCATCAGCGATCTTGTTTCCTTTAATCGTATCGCGGCCTAGTCCCCAACAGAATATTACCTTGTGTCTTGTTGCCAAGAGTTGAAGAGTGTCGTAGCACTCTCTGGCAAACGTGGAATTGATCACACTGTAGGAAAAAGTCCTTAACAGTTGCGTTTCAAACGTCTGTCAAGGAGCTTCAGAATGCTTGTCTCATAGTTAGTTTACGGTCAATAGTTGGAATAAATTATCTTTGAAAACTTATTGTAAAGAATGGATATTTTGTATTATTAAACACCGTTTTTTTTCATTGTTTATCTATTTTTCACAAAAAAAAAACAGTCTTCTAAATGAGTCACCCGTTACAAGTATGCATTGCTGTCAACCAGAGACAGAGTCTGTTGCTTTCATATCATTTAGCATTGAAAACTTCTCTGACTATAAAAAAAGTGCAAAAACTAAACGTACGCTTCGCAAAATTCGCAAAATTTTGGCTTGATTTTATCATGTTTAATTTCTCATTAAACTTTTATGAACTGCCATTAAACGGACTACATACATACATTTGATATTCATCCAATACATTAAAGTTGTTTCACACAAAACGAGTTGCTTGCCGCACTTTATCAACAAAAGCTAGCCAAGCAAATAAGCAAACAATATTTCAAAATCCGCAATTATTTTTTTATGCTTTGTTATTTATGAGTAATTTCATTTCAATCGCAATGGAGAGCACATTTTTATAACTTAGCATTTTGGGTATGTTGATTTACATAAATGCATGGCGGCATTCACACAAAAATTTGCACATGTGACCAATTGTTGATTCGATTTTTTCTAATTATTAAAAAAAATTTTTTTTTCAATTAAAAAATCATTCATATTCTTACAAAAACCATAAAAACAAATTTTTTAAATTTTTGTTCAAAACAAAAATTGACATTGAAGATGACACACCGCCGAAACCAGTTTGCTATACAAAATGTACAATGTTTTAAAAAAATTTCTTCAAAATTTCAAACTTAAAAAAAAAAAAAAGGAATATATTTTTAAGTATTAGTTTTTATAGCTCTTTAAAATTAAGCATAATAAAGTACATTATTGTACCTATTTTCAAAAATCAGTAAAAATTGCTTAAGCTACAAAACCAACATACATAAGAAAATTTCAAAAATATTTCGTAAAAATTGCAAAAATATAACATTGTTCAAATGTAGCAATAGTAGTTGGGGCTCTAATTTGTGAACAGAGGGTACACCTCTTTCTCTTTTGTTGTAAGTATTTGGAACGTTCAACTTAAAAAATCAAAATCGACAGAAATTTTTAAAATATGCAATACATTTTTTGTTTTATCCATTTTATTTCTTTTTAAGAATATCAAGCCTAAATAATTTTCCTATGTATTTAAAAAAAAAGTATACCACCATTGCAGTTGAAACGACTGAGCCATAACATAATTCAAATTTTATCAAGCTCTAAAATGTCACATCATAACCACTGGAATGTTGCATTATTTATCAATTTCCTGTGGTTAGTGAATTTATAACGAAATGGTGATAAAACAATTAAAGTAAAAATTGCATGCACATTATTAGATTAGGGCGTCCGTTAAAAACAAAGTTGGAATTTTTTTTTTAGTTTTCGCACGAAATATAACTTATAATACATTTACATTTCATTTTTTATATAAAATCTCAAATGCGAAGCCAAATCACACATTTCTCCATACAAGTTTTCAGTGCCTAAATTACTCATTTTAACGCATTTGAACAAAATCACGAACGAAATGCGTTCCAACGTGACACATTTTTTGGAACGCATCAAAAAATAACAGCCCTGTAAAGCGAGTTGACTAGTTTTTGACATTAACAATTGATTGTCAACACAATTAATAAGAGGGCGGTTTGATAAGTCAGTCACATTTTGATTAAAAAATATTTATTTTGAGCAAAAAAGAGTTCTATTCCTCAACACGATATCCTTTTAACTGTATACACTTAGTCCAGCGTTCTTCTAGTTTCCAAACATTAGTGTAAAATGTGATGTACCTGCCCACAGCCGCCTCACGGCCTCTTTTGGATGACCTGAACGTTGGGCGTCACTTGTGCTGTCATGAAATGACTCGTTCGAAATGCGCATTTGCGCTCAATGTAAATGTGTTATTAGCAATATAAAAAAGAGCTTCTGATTTTCAAATTATCAAATTTAAATAATAACTTTTAAACTTATTGTTTGTAATAATCTTGTTTTAAAGTAAGGTACCACAATAATTGATTTTTTTTGTTTTTAACTAATTCACCTATAAAAAAGTCCGCTAAATTGTTCTACTCTTTAAAGATGTACATATATGGTAGTATTTGCGGAAGCGACAATAAAAATTTTTTTCAAAAATTAATGGTAATATGTAGGCATTTCAAACTGCACTTTTTTGTACTAAAATTGAATGTGCTACAAAACTGAATACTCAAAAAAACATATTTTATTTTTTTATGCTAAAGTAAAAAGTTCAAGTTTCATCTTGTTGTAACTTTCGGTTGAGTAAATTTAGACAATCAATCTCAATGTGTTGATGGCAAAAAAATAAAAAAATTTGAGTGTTCGACAAAAGTGCTTATTTTACACTTATTTAAAAAAAATATATATATCGAAGTCTATCGCAAAAAAATGTTACCAACAAAATAAAAATTTTTTAAAAGATTTTTTTTTTAGAAATTCCAACATAATATGTAGATTTGAATCATAAATTTGTTCAACAGTTCATGGTGTGAGGTGATGAATGCAATACGTTTACTTTTGCAAACTACAACCAGCGCGGTTTCTAATACGAGTATACATTTTAATTTATTAAGCTTATTTTAGAAAATTGTCATTATTTCATGGGCGTGATTAGTAATGTTCAAGTCTCGTCACAGCTAAGCTTGCCACACCTGAACTCACTACAGTTAAATTCACCACAACTAAATTCGCAAGACTTAAATTCACCACATCTAAACTCACCACATATATGTATGTATGTAAATTCACTACAGATAAACTCACCACATCTTACCCTACTATACTTAAAGCAATCAAATATAAACCCAGAACTCCAAGTACTAAATTGAACACATTTTAATGCACACGACTTTATTTCACCACACATAAATCCACCACACTTAAAGCAACTACACCTACACCAACCATAGCTATGTATGTTCGAACGTACCTTTAAAAAATTGTGCCTATACTCACCGTACCTTAACTCACCACACCTAAACCCACCATACCTCATGCGACCACACCTACATAAGTCCACCATATCTACACTAGCTCGACTTATAAACTCCCAAGATCAAAACTCTCTCCACCTCCTCTTTCGCAACAGAATTTTATAAAAAAAAATTTAAATTGCTCTTTCGGAATGCTGTGTAGGAACTTCGTTTTCTTTAATATAACTTAATGTTTTTTATTGTTTATATCATTTTTAAACAAAAAACGAACAAGCTAAAAATTTGCTGGACAATCCTGGACATAGATTTGATAAAAGAACAAGCGTATTAAAACTAAATTTCGAATATCAATTTTTGTATCATAAAAATTGTAAATTCATAAAAGGAATTATTGAAGTTTTATTTTGTCGATAATCACTGTACAACTAAACGTGGGAAAACGAGACTTTCAAAAAGAAATGAATGCATTATTTTATAAGACTTTTTTTTTTGAAATTAATAAAATACAGCAGAACTCGATAAATGGGCTAATATGACTCGTAATTTTTGGTGCAGAAAGTTAAATATTCATTTATCGATAAACTTGAAAAACAAAAAATAAATTATTATTATCTTCTAAAAAATGCATTATCTACATAATTGCAGCTTCTTGAATATTTTCCACTTTAAAAGAGCAAAATTGCAAAAAGCACTAACTTATGTACTTGAAGGTCCAACTACACTACTTAGCACTTGCATAAATAAAATCATTGAACTTCCTTTTAACGATTTTGCATGCCTTGTATGTACATATGTACGTGTGTACGTACATTTGTAAGCGTATACAATTACAAAGCGATCGTATTTATAACTTGGAAGCACGACATTTCAAAACATTTGTGCGAATACTTATTAAATCTACAAATATAATTAATGCTAATTTGTAACTGAAAACCAGTTCAGTGCTTTTAGCACAGTCGTACTTACATGCCAAAACATGCATACTCGTACATACCTACATAAATACATACATGCAATATACTGGGTGTGAGTGATCGTGTGAAATTTTGTAGATCAGCGCCAGCGAAACACGAATCGCTGATTTTTTTTTGTTTCTCATGCAAGCAAAGCCGGTATGCATTTACATTAATTTGCATTGTCTATTCTCCCGCGCCAAACACCAAAAAACGTAATGAATGAGAGCAAAACGTAATAAACAAAATGAAACACAAAACCGGTTACTCAAGCATTGGTCTGCTGCCGCCAACCGAAATTATACAATACCACGAGCGAATGGACTTTATTTGGTTTATATCAAATAATCGTAAATATTCGCTATGTATACAACAAATTACATACGAGTATATGTATGTATGTATGTATGTAGTTTATTTTTATATAAATGTCGACGTTTTATTTGTACATGTGGTATATCTCGTAGCGATCTAAATAATTCGCTAACCTCGTGTATTGGCGAGTAGTTCATTAGTTCGTTCACTGAAAACAACTAAATTTCGCTGTGACAACTTCTTTTTTCATTACTTAATGTTTAGCTGAGGAAGAGTGGGCGAACAGATTCAGAAAGTATTTAATAGTTTAGGTTGTCGGCAGGAATTTCTGATGCGCCTCACTTGCTTTCCCCAGTCTCGTAAGTTTTTAGGGATAGAGCAAGGTAGGAGCACAGATCGAAGCTATACTTTCATGACCCTTTAGTAATACGCAGCATTTCCATCACTTGTATCGTAAGGTTGATACAGATGGAGAGAAAGAGAGAACGTATGAAGTGGCAAAAGGCAATCAATCAGATTCAATCATTTGACACTTGTTGCAACTATTTCATAAGTCAGATGAGAATTGCCGCGTTGCTTATAGAGGGTCTAAAATTAATGATTAATAGAAATGGAAGCACATTGCAGTAATATGGTTGGTAGTGAACTTGTAACTGAAAATATACACGAAACTATGTAATGGCTAAGTTGCCAAGATAATTGACCGACTGAGAACTCATGAATTTCTCTCTCGTTCTTGAGATCGCTGTACATTCGCACACAAATGCCTCCAGGTTTCAGACTCATTCTCGTCCCTGCAGCTTCTACAGAAAGCAATTGCTATGTGACCTGTTGAAAGACTTGCAGCAATGGATGGTCCACCCAGTGTCAATTTGTCGTTCCACTCCGTGCATAAGGTTTTGTCTTAAGGCAAGTTCGTCTGCCGTTACCTCCAGAAGCGACCACATTTCGAAAGACCTGAATTGGTCAGTTAAACGACCACCTTTAGTTGAGAAAACTCGACTTCCGACCTTAATATCTTAGCTCGAGGCAGCGACGTAGAAATGGAGAAAAGTTATCGCTCCAGGGACCCCATGGACGACGATTTCTGGGATTCAAATTTAAAATGTTTGATAAAATATTGATTTGGAGCACAGTAGTCCATATCCGTTGTACCGATTTTACTTTGGATTGTAGCGTGTTTTTTTTTTGTTAATCAAACAGTTAATTTCCTGACAAGTTTCATAAAAAATTACCTCTTTGGTGTGCTGTGAATCCGTTCAACTTAGTCTCAAAATAGCTAGTTCATTGCGCTAAACGAACTATGAGTAAGCTTATATTTAAAGTGAACTTATAAATCCCAATCCAGCAGAAATACATAGATAGGTTCAAATGTATGTAAGTATGATTTAAGGTGAATAAACAAACAGCTGGGGGACAGCAAATTGTACACTCAAAACGTGTTTGCATTGAAGTAGAAAATAAAAAAAATATAAACAAAGAATAACAAAATTTTGCAATGAGCTAGAAAAAAAACATCAGCTAAATACGTAGCGGCAGTTTTTGGTTTGTCAGACGGCGTAGAACGTAGACAGGTGTATGAGACAATGGATTACGAAACTGTACAACAGACTATAAAGTGTGCTTGTTTGTATGTAAGTATGTACATATGTAGATGGAAAAAATTGGTCAGACATAGCAGTAACCAGAGCACCACAGCTGGTCGTTAGCGGCGATATACCTGCTGCAGCATTCCAAAATATCTAGTCAGCAGTTTATTTAAATCAAGTGTGGCTGGTTATGTATTGAAATGTAACCAAAGCAGGTGTTAAATAAATGAAATGATTTTTATTTTAAAATACAGCACTACTTGAAGATCTTATGTTTTTTGACCCGAATTTTATATGCACCAGCCATGAGCCGTTTTTTATGCCCGCAAAGCAGCTACATATGTAAATTAGTATTGAGCAACACCATCAGCTCCGTAAGAAGTGGGTAAGACCAGTTCGAGCCGTTTAATATCAATGCGTTTCTTTGCCTTGCGAACTCTGTAAATCAATCTTGGGGAAGATTATTCAAACTACCGAAGTAAACTACACATACAACTTTGAAAAAAAAAAAAAAACAGAGAACTTATTCTAGAAAGAACCAGCGTTAGCACCAATAACAATGTCAGCCTTGCAATGCAGCGGAAAGTCTCACTTGCCAACAAGTGTTACCTCGGAATGAATGAGCAAATGCGCACTAAAGTTCTCTCCCGTCAAACAAAAATCACGTTGACGTTTAGAGAATTCGTGAGAAAGATAATTTAAAAGACGAATGGTCGTTTGCGTCTTTGCGACGGAGAATGCGGCAGGCTTGATGTTTCCAACTGGCGCCTCGACTTAATACCCAAAAGATCTAGAAACGTGATTTTTCGGTGCTACCATTGACTTAATTAAAAGCTTAAAAATGGGCACTGGGTCAGGATCTGACGTATTGATCGAAAATGATGAGGATACGTTTTTCCTTAGGGAATTTGGCTTGGGCTTGCAACTCACGGAATTTTCAATCCTGAGTGATGCAGTTACGGAAAAAGTTGCTTTGAAGGCATGGATGACTCAACTAATTATTTCGAAACAAGTAAGGCAATGCAAGTCACGGTGAGATACCATGTCTTGGCAGTGGTCTCCTTTGCCATCAAATGGTCCTGGTGATGATTCTAAGAGTCAATATACCAGTGCCTTAATTTGGGTTGTTTAAATTGACTTTGAAATCAACAAAGGGATGGTCAGTGTCGACTATTATTTTGCGGGTCTTTTCCAAAGTCTAGCGATGGTCGATTTACCATATCTAAAGCCAGACTAAGGTTCAATCACTTCAATCATGTGGCTTTCAGTCTTTCTCACAATACGCCCGACAAAACATTTTTCACAGTTACTCTCAGATTAAATGATCTACTTTTTATGCAGCTTATCAATTCCCCGCCGTCGTACTTGAAACGCTCATTATTCTTTACCTGTGCTATGGCTCTTTGAATATCCTTAACGTCGAATAAGAGAACGTCGATCCGTCAACATTGATTTGATGGTTTCAGGTTTATCATCTTTTAAAGCTACCATTATTAAGCAGCATATTGTGGTTGTAATTCTTACGAACTTGAAATCTATCAGAAGTCGCACTTTTTGAATTGCATTTTCTTCGCGTTTACACATTTCGTTCTGTTTTTGTTTTTCAATTGTGTCTGGCTTTTTTCCTAAACTCACAACGTCGCTTCCACACAGCTCTCCTTGCGTCCGATCTGGGTGTGGTGGCAGCAAATTTCCCTTCGTTTGAACTATCTGAGAGCAAATGACTTCTTCAACGGCGCTCCACAAAGAGCGAGAAATGTGGTTAAATTTCTTGGCTATAACGTGCCATTGGTTATTGCTCTCAGAGAGCAGGCGACGACTCGAAATCAGGCGGTCTGTCGGGATGTCTGTTTTAATTGCAGCTCTTCAATGTCGAGCTTTCCTTGTCCCAACTTTCGCACGGATTTACGGATCTCGCTTGTGACTTAATATTGAAGTGAACGACACTGGCAACATGCCATCCGTCCTCCATAAAATTGTCAATTTGCTTAAAAGTTTGCGCTACTTCAGGTAGTTAGAAACTTGTGTTGCGAAGCCAATCTGTCCTCGCACTGTCAGTTGTTAATCTCCACTTGCAAGCCTCAGTCTTTCCCAATTATCCTGTTGCAGAAGTAGAGACTTTGAGTTTTCATTTAATTCCAAATTTGATTTTCTATTTTAAGCTGTCAACAATACACATTTATTTAGCCAGTTTTATATAACAATATTTGTCTCTCGTAACTCAAACGTACCCATAAGCTCCTGCTTTTCTTTGCCACTCTTTAATAACCAAGTGGTTGGTATTCATTTTCACTTTCAATACAATTTTTTTTCATTATTTTTACATGGCAATTTCACAAGTTTTAAATTTTCACCATCAATTTATTATTTGATGATTGCGAAACGTGCATATTTCGTCATAATTTCACACACTTTGAGTTAGTGTTTGTGTTTTTTTTTTCTTTTTAGTTTTCCTTCACATTTTATTTATGTCAATTTCTCATGCCACAAAAAGTAATAAGTAATTGTATTGTTTGTTGTCTAAGTCGCTGTATGTACTCGTATGTATGTATGTATTGCTGAACATGAGTACAGCGTCGCTTTTGCGGCACGCTTTGCTGGTTGAAGTCTCATTAAAGCGCTCAAAATACGCTTGGCTCGCGTATGGCATTGAAAAATGCGAACAATCGCATTTATGTACAAGCGAAGTTTGTTGCGTGAAAAACGTATACTTAAACGAAAAACACATTCAGCGAATACAATTTTTTTTTTTAATTTTTTGTAAGTCAAATTTTTTTATATTTCTTTTTTTTTTGGGTTTTTGTTTCTTTTTTCTTCATGTTACTTAATATATTTTGTTTGTTTGTTTTTGAATTTTTTGTTTGTGTCTTTTTTTTGTTTACCTTTACCTTTTCTGTCTTTCAAGTCAATACTAACTCAGTGTGTCTTCTTACTTTTCTTTATTTCGCTTCAATTTTCCTTAATTGTGCACGATTTTACTTAATCGACACAGTTTTTTTAATTGACGTTGATTACTCATACATACATTACACCGTTGTTTGTCTATTGCGCGAATTTGTTGTTGTCTGAAGTTTATATACTCGTATATCACATTATGAAAATTGCTGATGTGATAATTAACTAACTCGGCGTACTTGTACTAGTAGTTAAATGTATGTGTGTGCATATGCCTGTAGCGGCGGTAAAGTAATAAAGATAAATGTGCTTTTGTTGTGGCTTGTGGCTTGCAATTAATTGTATCGCCTACTTGTGCATCATGTACTTAAGCAATAAATTTAAATAATTATATTACGAGTACTTTGTATTTCAAAGTTAACTGAAATTAAATTCGATTGTGGAGTTTACAGCTTGACACATTGAAATTATGCAAAAAAAAAGCGGCTTGAATATCGTGAACCTTAAAAAGTTTATGAATTAAAATCCGTTTAAGGCTCAGCACAATAAAGTTGAGGTAAAAAATAAACATGGATGGGATTTTTTTTTTTTTAAATAAAATTTGTCGATACCACTACACGATTTTTACGCAAGCCATCTCTCGAGTAATTCAGAACAATTTCAGTTTTTGACTAGTTTCGAACTAGCTTGAAACGATGCCGGACTTATGGCAAAAATTATCTTGAATTGGTTTTGGAAAACTTTGTGATTAAAATATTGTACGAAATTATCTCAAATATGTTTAGTAATGGTACCGAAAGAATTTTACTTAAATAGAATGAGTCCCAAAATCAATCGCAACTTACCCTGAAATGTTGCTGAAGTGGTTCTAAAATTATCTCAAATATGTCTAGAAATGGTAACGAAAGAATTTTACTTAAATAGTCCGAAAAGAGTCCCAAAATGAAACGAAACTTACCCTGATATGTTGCTGAAGTGGTTCTAAAAAAGTCGTTAACTTGTTCCGAAATAATCTCGAACAAGACTTGAAGTGGTTCCCAAATTATCCTTAATTATTTCCAAAAATGATCCCATACTAGTTTATTGATTTTTGTGATGTTGAAATGATCACAATCTTGTCCTGAAATATACCTAAAACAGTTGTGCATTAGTCCCGAAATGGTACTGAAAAAGTTCGTGAATCTGTTCCAAAACTAACCTGTGTCCAAAGAGTTCCCAACTGACTCCATTCCATTTCGAAGTAGCTGCAACTCTCCGTCCTCAACTGCTTCAGAAAAAGTCATTAAGTTGTTTTTTAATGATCTCTAAATGGTCCTTTAGTTGTCATAAAAATTTATTGCAAACGAATGCCGAAATTTTCTTAAATTAGTCCTGAACAGGTCACACAACGGTTCCAAAATGTTCACAATGTAGTCCTGAAATAAACTCGAAATCTACCACAGTTATTCTGGAGTAATGGAATAGTTTGTGAACCTTAACTTGACTTGAACCGATCCCGAATTGACACCAAAATAGTCATGAAATAATTCCCAACTTATCCCGAAAAAGTGTTGAAAAATCTTCGGAACTGCCGCGAAATAATCAGAAACTAGTCTTTGAATGCTCCCTTAATAGTCGCGCATAAGTCCCTAAACGGTTCGGGCACAGCCCTCAACTATTCCATAAAAGTTCATTTGTACAAAAAAAGTTACATTTTTGCTGGGTTAACGCTAAATTTTACACGTACCTAATCTAGTTGTAATCACAGTGCCTATGCACATGTTTGTAAAAGACACAATTTACGCTCTTGGCTTCAGGTAGGCATTCTGTAAAGCGCAATATTTTCTTTGTCTAAAAGGTTTATTGCCAAGGGTTTATTGAAGTTTAAGAATATTGAAAGGTGGTGTCTGTCGGTTTGGTATACGCCTCATAGATGGACAACGAAAATACTAAGGCAGTATTACTTAAAGCTAGATTCCAGAAAAATCTGTCAATATAAATATATCCAATCCTATTTAAGACTGAATCCGGCGCGTTCTAAATATGTGCTCTGTGCAGCTGAAAACTTCAGAATACCGAAAACGTCCAAGCCCTCAATTCAATAAGCCCAGCGCGGCTGTGTCTTTAAGCGGTTCGCTCTCCATCCATCTTGCCTACTTAATGTACAGGGGCTGGATGAGCATTGCATTCAGACCAAAGTCTGTAGTACAGCAATAATTCAAATGACTGTATCCGTTTGTAGTTACTCCAACTGTTTGATTAATGCCGTCTCATCTAAAATATTCCATCGTCTTGGGCATAATAAAGTCAAGCATTCGGCATAGAGGAGATACCTTATATTTTGCGTATGTCAACACTAAGTTTTAGAGAAGTGGCGGAGTGTCCTTATAAAAGAACCAAAAACTCGCCCTGCCCTAATCCTATCATACAATGACCAGTGATTGTTCGCAGAAATTTCATTTGTTGGGAGGATTTTTGTTAAGTCAGGGCGTTGGGGCTATGCTTGTCGAGTGTCATACAGATTTCACGCGTTATCCCACATTTCAATTCACTAGTCCATCTTCTGTTCGCATGATCGGTGGATGCACTTTATTAAATTTGCCTAAGTTGGCTACCTAATATTTACATAGGTGCTTTGCTGTCCGACAAAATTGTTATTATTATTTTTAATATGGCGCTCATTCCGTTTTAGCTGAATGTTTGGACGAGTTTCTCCTGCCATTTGTGATGTGTGTCTTTATAGTCTGCCACCAAATGGAGGGACCTACAGTTTTGGGCCGATTTCGAAAGGTAGATGTATTTTATGAGAAGCTTTTTCATGGCAGAAATACCCTCGAAGGTTTGTCATTGCCTTCCGAGGGGTCACTGAGGGCTATTAGAAAAAAAACTTTTCGATGATTAAGATTTTATTTGCTCTTCGCCGAGATTTGAATCACAAACTCACCGGCATATCGAGTTATAGTCCGATCAGCCTCTACACGGCTCCTCTTATAGCTGCGGGCTTGACTTGTAACACTTTCTACATTCTGCTCTAGCTTGGAGCCATTAGCGTACATAGAAGGATCTGGTTTTTTTTTTTAATTCTTCTATTTACACACAGCGAAAGCATATTGTAAAATCTTCAAATCTTTTTGTATTCCTAGTGAAATTGCTTCTGGCGGCCATTTAAAGTTTAAATTTTTTTTTACCGAAGTGCCTTTAGAATAAGTGATGAAAACGGTTAGAATTTATATCAGAGCGAATTATGGAGTTTTTAATATATGTAAGTACATATGTATATAGTAAAATCTCATGAGGAATAATTTTGCGGCACACTTTGTCCCATTAGCTGAGATCGCTATAAGGGTCTCTTAGACCTCGCTTTTTGTTCGAGTCCGAGTAAAATGTGGACCAGGGGGATTTTGGAATAAAATGTTCTTAAACATTTCACACTTTGTACAAAGAATATAGATGTCCTAAAAAAAAAATAGTCTCCTTAAGATAAGCAACAATTGTGTATGCTTCCTTTTAATAGCATTTGGCTTCACTGATCCCACTGATGGCGATACTGATGTCGGAGGCTACGAACTATTACCCACGAAAAAAATTGGTTTTATTTTATGAGGAAAATACTAAAGAAATTATAAAAAAATTGTTGCATATTTAAAAGGAGCTTGCAAATTTGAAAGGTTCATAAACAAATTTGAACTGAGAGTGCAAAAAATTTTGAGTATTTTACCATATGGGTTCACGGCCTTTCACCCTGAGTTGGAATCATTTCGCCTCCAGACCAGGTGTCTGTTATCATTCTGAACGTTTTCAGTACAAAGATTCGGATACTGGTACGCCTACGATCTTTCGACCCTAGTCCAAATTCGCTTTAGCAATAATCGAAAGCTACTGGGCAAGCACATCCCAATATGGACCCGAAATTTTATAAACTTTATCCGTAAAAATATTTGTTTGAACAATCTTAAATATTATTTGGATATTACATTCCACAGAGGTAAGTTAATTTCCCCACTGTTTACTCAGCGACACTAAGCAAATGACATTTGCAAAGAAAAAAGCTCAAACAAACAGATTACGCTAAAATGACAAAACAAAAAAAAAAAAAAATCAAAAAATATGCGCTGTGTCACGTTTTCATGCGCCGCGTGTGACCGAGCTGTGTCAGAAAGCTTATCTAATTTCCCTAACCAGTCACTTTACACATATTATTTTGCTATTTTTGTTTTTTTTTTGTTTTTCTATTTAATGAGCGTAGACTTTATTGAATCACCGTCTAAGCGGTGGGAAACATTTAGCGCAGTGAAACGTAGCAGATGCAGAAGAGAAAGACGCCAAAAAAAAAAACAAAAAAAAAAAAAATGAATGCAAAAATGGCAAATCACTTGAAATTCATTGGAATAGCAATTTGCTCGTTTGGCAGATCATTTAATGAAAAGTGCATGCTGAAGACTACAAACAGACACATAAATATCTGCGACAATGTTTAGCCAAGAAATAGTATTGGATATTAGTAGATAGCAAACGATTGTATGTTACTTCTTCTACTCGCTGAATATAAACGGATTTTCCAATTTACATACGATTATATGTATACTCACCCTTTTGTGTGCTTTGTGTCCATAAATGCATACATACTTAAGCGCTTATGTACAGTGACTCAAACAATTGAGCTGAAGGCGATTCTCTTGTAACACCACACATTTTATTCATGACACATTTTTCAGATTTAACAAAAATCGAAAAAAAAAAATTTACAAATTCGATAAATTTTCATAACATCTTAAATAAATAAAATAGATATCACGGTTCAGTTATGCATAGTCAGTATTACTTATACTTAAACTTACAACATACGGCCTACACAGAGCTAATTATGCTCCACATAGCGCATACCATCTGACATCTTCATCAGCTGTCTTTGAGCTGTCAATTTATTCTTCTCGTTTTGTTTGAGTTTCTTTATAAGTACGGTATGCATAGCTATTTGTACGATTTTTCGACAAAAATATAATTTAATAAA
Organism: Philophylla caesio; assembly: GCA_963971545.1. Classification (NCBI taxonomy): domain Eukaryota; kingdom Metazoa; phylum Arthropoda; class Insecta; order Diptera; family Tephritidae; genus Philophylla; species Philophylla caesio. Next base: position 53,037,512 of record OZ020609.1, on the reverse strand, counting down.
AGAAATTAAACATTTATTTAATAAATAATACTTACTTTTTGCCGAAATCGAAAATAGCGCCAAGCGTCCTCGTCCAAATACTTGTCAAGTGTGTGAAGAATTGTCATAATCAGATAAACAAACACAAGTGGCATCACAAATATTAAATGTCACTTGGACTTTACGTAGAAAATCAATATTCAACACACTTCCAAGTAAAGTTAGGTTGGATTACGTGTTGGCTAATCACTTATAAGCAATGTTCATTAAATATAATCGGTATGTGACATTTCTCAAGTTAAGTCAAGTGAAGCTAAGTATGCATAACTGAACCATTATGGTGTGCAAGTCTAAGCTGTCTTAAACATGCTTTGGATTATTTTTTATTAATTGAATCTTGCAATTTTTTTTATAGTATCCAAACAAATCCAGTTTAATATAGCTCACATGTAAAAAACTTTTGAATTTTTTTCGCATTTGGAGTACAAAATCGGATTATAATTTTAATAATAACTTCAATCGTCCCTAATTCCGTGGCAAAAATTTTTGAATGTAATTGTAAAATTTTAAATCATTAAACGCATAAACTCTCCGGTTTTTCATTAACACTGGTGTCCACAATTTTTTTCAGAAGATCTGAATTATCGGATTTCGTAAAACGATTTTTAGCATTTTTGCTGCAATATACATAAAACTATACTCAGTGGAACGTAGCTTTACAAAAAAATTTACAAAATTAACCGCCTTTTCAATGCCAGTTTAAAAAATTGTCTTTAACGCAAATACTTGGTATCACACGAAAATAATTTTTTAAAATATTAACAATTTGCTTAAAAAAAAACTGTAGCACGAAATTAGCTCTACAATTTCCTCAGGGGTTTATTTAATTATAAAATGGCTTAGTAGGAGAAAATTTTATAAAAATTCAATCAAATTAACAAACATTTTAAGTGTAAAAAACCCTTATTCCCGTGAATGAGAAATATCAGTTTTTAAGTAATAAAATATATTTAGATGTATTTATTTTAAATCAATAAACAGATGTTTATCTAATACCAAATCAAATAATAGTTACAAAAAGTCCTATGATTTAAATTTCACAGCCTTAAGAATATATACATGAGTCCTTAAGATTTTGCTTAGACATCTTCATACGACATGCCTTTTATCTGAGGTACCACTTTTCAACTGCTCAATAATTTAAAAATATATCCCATACGTACAATCAGAATTGAAATTATGACCCTTTAAAATTTTAATTTTATTCTAAAATGTCTTTTATTTTATGAATCAGACTCTTAATTCCTCACTTATCGAATAAATAATATACATTGATTGATTTCCACTAAATCATACCATAAATACAACATTTCCGAATATCCTGTCTCCAGCGCAAACCAAGCGGACTTGACTTCAGCGCCATCTCACGGATTTTAACGTAGTCTATACCCGTTCATTATTTTTCTCAGCTATGGCTTTTCGTGCATAATTTGGGACAACGAAATACAATTTATAATGTTAGAAAACGATTTTTTGAGCTCGATTTCACTTAAATTCCATTTAAAACTAATTTTAATTTTATAAGACGAAACTACACATTCAATTCCTCTTATTATTTGATATTTAAAAACGAATGTCAGTTTGTGTGAGGCTTGCAGAATCAACTACGCTCTGACGAAAATTAGTTTAAATTGACATAATCAGTTCGGTATCACGCCAGTGCGAAAAATTGCCGATAGATGTCGGGGTGCCCTGATCAGATTTTTAAAACTATGAATTTGACAGTTGCACTTCTAATCGACAACGTTATTGCATTGTTTATGCGAATGAAAATTCGTATCGACTCATATTTTTTTATCACGCGAAGATTATGGCATAGAGAAAATAAAGGCGAAAATGGAAAATGGGGCCTTACAATACTAACTAAAATTTTAATGTTGTGCATATATCTCTTCAAATATTTGTAATATAACACAGAAAATTGCTATATGAAGTAATTCTGTACTCATGGAGAAAAATGAGATGTATTGGCAGAGTGGGCGTGGCATCTCCCATACACTCTGTATTTTTGATGCCGCATTTATGCGATGGAGTACTGGAATTTGGTTCGAATATATATAAAATGAAAACCATGATTATGAAAGTAACTTTTTAAATTGGTAGAATTTCTAAAGAGTAACCTGTTTGAACATTTTTGTTCAATTTATATGTAAATTGCAAATAGGTGGCTATTATGTTTAAAAATATTTTTGAAGTAAGGCTTTCGTAATCCCTACGATTTAATAGCCAATTAAAAATAATTAACTTTCTTGAACTTCGTTTGTTTGTTATTCAAATTGTTATATACTATGTAATTTATCAATTTAAATGTGATTGGATTTTCAAACAGGTGGCAACCCCTTCAAAAAAAAATGTTTCTATATTAAATTTGTGTACAAATTGTCAGCGCATATTTATTTTATTAAATCTTTTCGACATCTGGCAACATCATTTTTTCATTTCTTGCTTTGGCTTATCTTCTACAGTGAGAATGAAATAACATTAATACTGTCAAGAAAACCATTACCGCTGTTGCAAAGTATTAACATGTGTCCAATTTTTTGACTAACTGTATACTTGTATAATAAAAAGTATGGAGTAGATTTGTATGTGTGTGTGTGTGTGCGCGTATGCTTAGTGCAAAACATTCATAGAGTCATGCAACTTATGAATATGCAAATACGAGTATGCAAACAGTTAAATGTTGATAGCCTCAACCTCAGCTGCGCCCTGCCACCAAATACACACGCACACACATACACACAAGCATACATACATAGCTACAAATACACATACTACATTTGCCACCACTGTTGCATGCGCTCATATGCAAAACGGAAGTGGAAAAATTAATTTAGCAACTGCTTATGTCGAATAAAACTGTAAAAGGGGGAAAACAAACAGCATGAGCTGAAATAAAAGTAAGCAGAGGAAGGTGAGAATGAAAATCAAATGGATTCAAAACGTCGGTGTATGGATAAGTGCGCAGCTGAGTTGCAATAATAACAAAACAAAAAAAAACAAAACGCTTAGCAATAGAGAGCGGTTGAGAAGCGGAAGAGCGGAGGAGGGTAAGCAGTTCATTTGCTAGTAGGCAGTTACTGGCGGCAGGTGGATAATATGAAAGGAAAAACTGTAATAGATAGCAAGCCAGCAACAACAAAAACAACAATCAAGCAAACAGACAAAACAACAAAAACAACAGTTTCCAAGGCACTACAAAGCAAAGCAAAGCAAATCACTTGTGTTGCAAGTCAAGCGCGCAAGTTGCCGCACTCCAAACCAGTTCGAGTCGGAGTTGGCTTTTGCCCTCCCCTACCCCCTGCCCACCTTTGCTTACCAGCAGCTACATCATCAACGCTATCTAATATTACACACATTTTGTTTTTGCAACGTTCTTGTGGCAGCTGTTCATGCCTGATTTGCTTCCTTGTTGCTGCCACAAGAGAAAAAAATGCTTGTTAAATTTTCCACTGCCACGTTTTTTTAATAGTCTGCCATTCAGTCAGTCAGTCCTTTTCGACCAGTTCTTAGATTTGTGTAGTGCAGTGTTTTTTTTTAAGTGAAAGCTTCGCTAGGATCCAATTATTCAGTTGATTGCACCGATTTCCATTTAAGTGAAATGCAAAATTTTCAATTTTAGAAAAACAATCAATTTCAACAGATTATTGTTTAAAATTTTACAGACCAAATATTAATTAATTTTTTTTTTTTGAATTCATGATAAATATACTTCAATTATTTTTAGTTTTTTTTTTAACTTTCGCGATTTTTAGAACTTGTTTAGCCAAATAAAATCTCTTTATAAAGCTTTACTCGGCGATTAACCACAGTCTGTATGTTTAAACTCTCCTTCAATATTTACTCTACACATTTTTTCTGAGGTTATCAATAAAAGGCGTGAACGAAGACACGGAATAGGGTCTGCTTAATTGGTAGAGAGCGAAGCTCATCGTATAAAAGAGTGCCCATTGCAAGTATACGAAGTGGAAAACGACGACAAAAACCAATCACGCAAAAGACTAAACAACAGTAAAATGTATTTGAGTTGTAAAGTTGAGTTTGAATTCAAAATAAATAGCAAATTCCTTATATTCATTAATAAATTTGAGATATAGTAAGGTGAAGCCGTGAGGCACCTTTTATTTGAATGCCTTGCACTATGTGAAACAAGAAGAAAATGCTTAGGATTTGAGTACTTCAGCGACCTAAGCGAGTTGATCAGCAAGTTATTAAAATTCATAGATTCCACCCGTTGGTTCGAGTAGGGGGTTTTTCAATCCGCGTGGTACCATAATGAGCCAAACAATGGTCTAGGTGTGCTGGTGGCATCGCTGGCAGCCATTTTAATCTAAGCTTACCTAAGGTGAATGAAAAAAAACTTTAGAAATTTTCCAATCTTGACAGACTAGCGGCTACGCAAAAAGTAAACATAAAATTTGATAAGCTCGCGCTGGAGAATGAAAGAAATTTCTTAATATTTAATTTCATAATAAATCTTCTGGTCAAACGCATTTAGAAAAACATTAACACTTAGCGTAACAAAAGGAGATATCGTTAATAAAGATATCGAATAATAACTGGCCCTGGACACCGGCACAACTATTTTTCAGTTAGAATGCAATACACTTCATAAGCCCTGAATCAAAGTCAAGTCGTTCAAATTTAGATATCAGTTTTCGGTGATGTCAAAAGCCGTCGAAAATTCGACACAAAGACCATTTATATTAATCACTTTTTACACGGCCTCCAAACCGAGAGAGCTATGAGAGTCAAGTAGCATACTAAACTTGCAAAGAAGTAATGCAAAGCACCCCAGTCACTAAACCGCCTAATGGAAAGTTCTAAAAAAGGGGATAAGAGAAAAGTAATTGGAAAAGTGCGATCGTTGCATATACGTTTCGTGATTCGGCAGCAAAGAGTACCGCCAGGCTCAATGAATAAACAATTTTCGGAGTAATACTTTTTAAGTGAGAAACTTGGCTGCATAATTGAAACTAGCACGGACTATGTCATGACTGTCTTTTGGTTTGCGATCAGAGAATAATGTCATGTACATACAATTCCCAGTGGCAGGAGGAAAGTATTTTCATCTGCACTGATCCTTCAAATATTAACCAATCCACCACCTGTTGTGATCTCTATTCGTGGGGAACTGTGGATCAACTTCCGATTGCCGAACGACTGTGGCTGGAACGGTTCGGATTAGCATAGTTCCAGCGGGGAAAGCTACTATCTTTTTCCATAGTCAGACCTCACTTAACGGTGTTATTAAGTGATCATGTTAGGTAATTTTATGAATACTTAAGACCACGAAATCTTGAGATTATGGCCGCTGTGCAACTGTGTTTTTACACCAACGCTCTCAATGACGGCGATTTATTACCAAAAAAGAGGGATGAAGTAAGAACCCATTAACCACGTTCCTTGTCGCTGTCCGGGTCTACAGTCGAAGCGACTGGAGCACTTGAGATAGCAGAGTTCACAATAAGTTATCAAGCAGAAACGTTCAATTATTTGCTTCTTAGTGGTACACAGATTACCAGTATTGATGTTCTTCTGCCACTCAATCACGAGTGCTACATTAGATGGTCGACGGAGCCCACTTATAGGGTGAATAAGCGAATATCTCGCTCTCTCATCCATTTGGAGGGACCTTTGCTTCGCTATATGGTTGTGGTGGTTACTTGACACAGTTTTATTGTGAGTCACGTTATGAATTTGGGTAGGCCGACAAACGATTAATGTAGCGATGCCGAGGAAGTTGAAAGCGAAGTGGGCTCGGACTTGTCGACACTTGCTTCTCCTATAATCTGCTCAATGACTACCGGAATAAATCACTTTATTAGAGCAAAAAATTAGTTAATTTCTAAGCTATGAGGACTCACTTAGACGCAAGGCCCCCTGGGATATCGTAGGGATCCACTATTTACCTCCCTTCCCCAAAAAAACCAATTAGTACTCCGTAACTTGCCACATACATATGTATTTTGCCATGTTAGGTTATACAATTTGAGTGTAATACTTTGTTCTGACTGCGCCGTTAACTCGAGTTTATGAGCAATTTCGGAGTTCAAAGTCAAACACTCGGAGTTTACCATACAACAATTTGTTGTCTAACTCGTTTTAAACACCACTTTTATTTGGTGTTTATGGACGTGCAACCCTTATTTGCCTCAAAAGTTTTGCTGCACTGTTTAGTGGTTTGACAGTTCATAATTTCAAATACGAGGGCGGTTTTATAGGTCATCGACTTTTAGAATTTCCCGAACAGGGACTTTAATCACCCAAATCAAGCAAAGGCTTGATAAATACTATAAGGACTTTGCACCAACAATTTCAATAGTTAAAAATTGAATTACTGAGTTCCGTTGTTGTCGAGGCATCACAAGTGGCACCGAACTTTCAAGTCGCCCAAAAGTGGTCGTTACACCAGAAATCGTCGTTAGAATCCATGGAATGATATTGAAACCGGATAACGAAAGTTTGTGAGATGGCTGAGGTTTAAGGCAACCAACTGAGCGGGAACATCACATTTAACATGAACATTTGTATATAAAAAATCTATACGCGCGATGGGTGCCGCGATTGCTCACACTCGTAACCGGTTGATCTCTTCTAAACCATGACAAAAGTCTATATATTGGACCCATCCAGCATATTCTCCAGATTTAGCCCAATGAGACTATTTTCCTATTTCTAAACTTAAAGATATAGCTATGTGTTAAGAGGTTTGGGTGAAATGAAGAGAATATCACAAACACAAACGCTTATTTTAAAAGCCTTGAGAGAAGCTATAACTTGAAAGGAATAAAAAATGGGGTATAAAGTTGAAAGCAGATTATGTTGAGAAATAGAACGCTTTTTTGCCGATAAAATATGTTTTATTCAAAAGCCAATGATTTATCAAAACGCCTTCGTTAATTATTTGTAAATAAAATGAATAAAATTTCACAAACCAAATAATGATGCAAAAACACCGTCACCACAAATCGCCGTGTGGTTCCCTGCCATCGCAAGCATTTTCTAATTATATGCACTTTTTTTTTTAATATTTGTAAATATAAGTAAGTACAAATATATTTTCATAAACAAAACAAAATTTGTATTTAAAAGTAAATAAGCAAATGTCAACTAAACTCAAAGTTTCTTAAACACTTCAATGAGAACACTTGACAGTTGTTCATAAACTCAAAACCACAAACTCGAGTTTAAGATTAACCCCACAACCAAACCAAAAATTTGTTAATCCATCATATGTACCATCGTCAATCCATCTTCAATTTGGACACCTTAACTCACCCAATCTAAACTCACCACAAGTATACTCACCATAGCCTAATTCACCACACCGATCATATTGAAAAGCGCAGTTGGCAAGCCAACTTTTACTTAACAAAAAATTATCTTTTTGATAATTTACGGTGAGTTTTCCGAAAATTATCCGTGAAACGAAAAATTTTTCCGCGATCATATTCCAAGAACTGTCGAATGCACTGCTAACCTCAGAAAGGGTAGGCCTAAACCAACCCACACATCAATTCTCTTCACATAACTTCACTTCACTGAGCTCCCCTCTTGTCTCACCTTAATTCAGTTTATTGCACTTGATTTCAAAGCTAAGCGCAGCACATCATACATTAAATAGATTTCTTAAATTGTGATTTGGTCAATTTAGAATTACGACAGCCATCGTAATGATAAATTAACCTTATTTTATATCAAAATTAGTTTAATAGTCACGTGCACGGCTTATGAAACGATTACAAATTGCTCAAGAGTAGTTTCACTTCCAACGCTTGAACCATGCGCGGGCACTCTCTGTGTTTTTAAAATATATGCGCTTGTAATCATTTAACTTCTCCACCTTTCGTGCTCACAATCTCTTATCTCAAGTGTATAATAAACTTTATTATCATAGATTTAATTAATCTAAAAGTGCACTTCAACGCCCACACCCACACACACTTACATGTTATGCATATGCATGTGAATACATAAATTATAATGTTATTTTTTTTATAATTAATGATTTCTAGCTTGTAGGAGTGGCGGCAAATTTCCGCCAACTCCATGCTAAAACGTAACTAAAACATTAATTTTACTAATTCTTCTCTCCTCTAATTTCAGGCTACGCAAAAGACATTTCCGGAATTGAAAGAGGTAAGTTTTTGCATAGGAAGGAATGAATGAATGAGTGAATGAGTGAATGAATGAATGAGCGAAGGAGTGAATGAAATGCGCTCGAAGCGTTTTAAGGCAGATAAAGGAAAACCGAAAAAAAAACAAAAATTAAATAAAATAAAATAAAAAAATATGCGAAATGAAATCAAATAGTAGAAATGAATGGGTGAAATGAATGCAGGGACATTCTGCTTCTTTACAAATATATTTAGCCGTAGCAGTAACTCTGCACAAAAAACCACCACAAAATCAAAGAAAATAAAATAAAAATTAAAGAAATTTTTCATGGGGTAAAATTTGTACGTGGATAGTTGGGAAAAAGTTATTTAAAAAAGAAAAGTGCAACGTGAAAAGCAAAAGTAAATGAGAAAATATGGCAAACTTAATGGTGGCGTGGAAAATGGCTAAATGAAAGAAAATGTATGTACAAGTATATACATATGTGTATGTGTATGTGTGTATGTATGTGTATTAAAAATCTAAATGCAAGCACTCAGACAGACTTACACATTTTACAATATGCACATACGAATAAGCACTAATGTTTGTTTGTGTGCGTGTGCGTGTGCGCTTGCAAATAAATGCACATTTGACAAAAGGATAAAGACCTTTGTGAGCAGCGAAGGAAAAGCAGTAACGCCGCAACAACACCAACATTAGCGTGCTAGTACTTCAGTCGACCAACCAACCGGTTTTTTGGTACCAGTTCTGCTTAACCGCTCGCCGTTCTTCCTCCATTCCGCCAACGTCAACATGCTACCACTATTTTTTATTTTTTTTTATTTTTGTTTTTATTTAGCTACCCCCATCCATTCCTTCCTGCCATTGCAATTTCGCGCGTGGTGGCCTTTTTTCGATTACCCATTTTCTCAGCTCGTTTGAGTTTTTCATTTATATTTACATACATTTTTCAACCATTCCAGTTTTGCCTGTTGGCCACAGGCTTAGCTAGCTGGCTCGCTGCTGCAAGCGTTTGCCGCAACTTTTACTATTTACTCGTTTGCGGCAAGTTTGCGCTATGACTACGCGCCCCGTCACGTCATCGCCTGCCTGGTTGGAGTGAGTGTGCGTGCACGCAAAAAGCAGTCCAATTTATAATAAGCACTCCGCGGTATGTCTACCACTTTCCGCCGCTAGCCGTGCGAACGTATGTATGTAGCTTGCCACCGCGCGTTGCAGCCAGTAGTCGTCCGCAGGCAGTCACGTGACATGCATTGAGTTACAATAACAACAACAAAAAACTGTTTAACGTTCTTCGTCCTTCGTCCGTTAGTTAGCGGTCTCTTGAGCGCTGGTTTTAAGTTTGTCCCAACTCGTTGGCGCGTTGCGTCGGTCTCTAGTTGCATTTCATTGCATTGCCACTCTGTGCCGTTTACATTTGTTCTGCGGTTGCTGCGCTCTGTTTTTCCAACACTGCACCGGCAGCGATTCATAATTTGCTCTAGCGCCAGTTGTGATATTCAAACAACGGCCAGCAGATGTTTTTTTTTTTTAATTTTGCCAGAAGCGCGGTTGCAATGAAAATGGCCGAGACTGGTGTTACGAAGTGGGGTGTGCACAGTGGATGAAAGTAGCCATGTTGTGCGCAAAAAATTTGCAGTACCATTATGGTTTTAATGAAACCGTAAGGTCACAGTATCTGTGTGATGCTAAATTAGAATATGTTAGTTGACAGCTGTCAGTTAATTTTTTAAAATTGCAAACATACATATTTTGAAAATTCAATTTATTTGATTTTTGGACATGTTTTTCACGAATTTTGTGTCAAATTTAAATAATGACAGTTGACAGCTGTCAAAATTAAATTTTGTGCTCTAATTTCCTCAGAAATTTTCGAAAAAAATAATATACAATGTCACATTTATACAATGGTATAAGGTAACAACTGTCATATTGTCTAGAAATGGATTTATTCTTTAAAATTACATTGTTTCTTTTTATGAACTTTATGTCAAATTTGCATTTTGAGAGTTTACAGCTGTCAAATGGATTTTGAATTTACTATAAAAAGCTAGAATTATTTTAAAATGGTGCTGTTTTCGTTTAAAACTAAGCCTATCGCGAGTTTTAAGTAAAATTAAAAATGTGAAGCTGCCAAATAAGCAAGTTTCATGTCAAATTAAATTTTTGAAAGCCGTCAAATAAACTGCCGGTTACTTTTTTAAGACTGTTTTTTTTTGCGAAACAAAGCATTTTATATCACATTAAAATTTTTTCATATGACTACTGTCATTTCTCTTAAAAGTAAAGAAAAAAAAATCTTTTAAAATATTTTATGTCAAATTTATACTAGCGAATTTCTCAATGAATAACTAAATACGTTTATAAATGCTACTGATAAAGTGTTTAGATACGTTAGCCATGAGTTTTGCTTTAAAATAAACTCCTGACAGCTGTCAAAGCAAATGTCAATTTCTCTAAAAATTTGTGAGCTTCACTAAGCATGAAACCTAATCTGTTTTAAAGCTCACTGATATCGAATTTTGTATTACATTTTTTTCTATTGACGAAAGTCATGCATTTTATGTCAATTTTAAATTATGACAGCTGTCAAACCCTTTTAAAAGTACTTAAATTTTCCCAAAAGCACGGTGGTGTTAAAAGCTTCACTGATCTTAAATACTTTATCACATTTAAACGTTCTAGTTGACATTTGCCATTTTCTCTTAAAAGCTCACTTCTTTGTGATGTTTTATTGCCATGGAGTAAAGCAAGATTTTTTTTTGGCAAGCAACTTCACAGTTCATAGCTGTAAAATGAACTTTAAATTTTGCGTAATAAAATTGATTACAGGGCGCTAGTCACGAGTTTTCTGTCAAACTAAAATATTGACAACTTTAAAAAAAGCTGCGAGTTTTTGTTGAAATTAATACATTTTATTAGCCTTGATAATATTGTTAAGGATTTTAGTGGTAGCACTACAAATCAGAAATGACGATCAAAGCAAAACTTAGAAGAAGTAGAGAAGGGCGGAATATTCGCGAAACAAGTTTCATGAAATTTTAATAATTTATTTACATATATGTACATACATACATATGTATCTTGGAAACCTTCTTGAATTTTATATTCTAAAATTTTATATTTTGAAAAATGGTAAGATTTGTTTTGGCCAATATTTTTGTATAAATTTTCGTTGTATTTGAGCTCAAGGCCGTATTATAAATAAAATGTAAATTTGCAAAATTTATTTTGAAAAATAATATAATAATTAATGGACCCCTTTTTAATATAAATCAGTTTTGAGCTCGTTACACATTTTTGAATAATTATGGTTTTACCCCGTCAAATTTATGGCAATTTTGAAATATGCTTTTTCGCGTAAAACTAAATTACTGTGCGCCGTTAATTTTCATCTGGCTGTCTGCGGTTTTTGATTACTGATTTTCCAAGCTTCCAACTGTATTTTAAGTTTTTGATTTGCTTATCGCCCATCCTTCGTCACACTTTGCTCTCACCTCAATTTGCTCACACTCTGTTGTGGTTGTTATAACAAAATGAAACTGCCGCATTGTTGGTGTGCTTTGTATGCCCATTGACATGTTTGGAATTCGTGCCGCCGGCGTCGTCTGCTAGCTGTGCCGGCATGCCTACATACATACATACATACATATGTACGTACTTATTTGAAATACACAAAAAATAATAGAAGAAAAAAAACAAACACCGGACGAAAGTCCGAAAAATCGATTTTTCATTGTTCAGTTTGTTGAATAAGTGGCAATAAACTTCAAATTTAATAAAAAAAAAAAAAGTGTTTCATTTGATTTTTTCAGCAGTTCATGGCCACATAGAAACTGCGCTTCCGTAGTACTTCATTCTCATTCGCCGGCATAAACATATGTATGTATGTATGTATAAATAAGTTTGAACTCTAAATTTGTGTAAAGTCTTTGGTATGGATTTACTACAATCTACTTCTCTTTAGGCGTCGACAATACTTAGCCGACGCCTTGTTTTAAATTAAATTAGTTTAGTTTAGATGGTTTGCTTAACCCTGCATTACTAACCTCAAATCATGTCGCATGGTTACTACCATGGGTCTTATCGACCCTCATTTGTATTATCTATTAAAATCGTTTAAACTTATAAATTGCTAAAACGTATACGTCTTTTAGTATATTGTAGTATTTTATTGTTAAATTTATAAAATGATGTGTTAAAAAATTAATTTATATATTTAAATTGAAATTAAGTTTGTATTCAACATAGCTAAAAACGTGAAAAAAAGTTATCCAGCCAGATTCCGCATAAAATGATAAGTTTTAAAGATATTGACTTCAAATAAAGTGCATTTGAAACCTGAAATATAAAATGTTAAAAAGAAAAATTGGAATGACTAATGCAAAAAATGTTAAAAAGCAAAATTGGAATGACCAAGGCTATTTTTAAAACAATTTTTTATGCATAATATTTTACCTGTTTCTTATTCTTATTGTTTATAAAGGTTTAAATATGTACAAATTTAGATTACACATATATGTATCTTGCGTTAAAAAATATTCTTTATTTTTTGTTAATTTAAAAAGTTTGCGTGTCTGGGTCGATTCGACCCTAAGGTTAGTAATGGAGGGTTAAAGAGAGCTTTCACTTGTCCATTGTAGTATTTTCCAGCCACCTATCCGATTCTTTTGTGAATCCATTAAACCAAGAAAATAGTTTCTTGTAAATGTTTAACAAAAAAAAAATCCCAACAGTGTCCATTATTTTTACTGGAGCATTGCTGAATTCGGTTCTTTTATCCAGCTCTACAACTCTGATAGAAATTGTTATCTAGCAAAGCTGTTTAGAGGAGACACGAGCATGGAAGCCGAAAGTACCTTAAATATTTCCTCAGATATTTTTTTATCTTGAACTCGTCTACTTGCCATGTTTTAGAGTCTTCTTGATTTAGTGACATAATTCCCTTTACTAAGTAGATCCACATTTTATCTATGTTAGCTTTCATCAAGATACCCGTTTTAATTCACGCGGTCCCTCTCCAGTTTCGGTGTTTGGTTCTACCGCATTCCAATGGTTGGTTAAAATTCCTTCAGTATCGATGATTATTTGACCCCAAAACGTGAGATTTTTGAATTTTAAATTCTCTGCCTGTGATACTTCTTACGTATGTAGGTTGGTCGCCGTTTTCGCCTAAATGATACTTGAGAAGGTCTGCATGAGTACTGGCTTTTTGTAACTCTACAAAAATAGCGTTTTGAATGCCAATCAGCTCGGCTTACATTTTCAGTCTTAAAGCTGTTCGCAAAAAAAGTTTTTTGCCGAGTTCCTCAGAAAATACTTTGGATATTTCCACTGCTCACTCCATTGTGAAAGCAAAGTGCGTCCCATTTACGCAAATAATCCTTAGGCATTAGTTTGTGACAACTTTGCAAACAACTTCATGTGTCCAGAGCTATGATTGTTTTGCCCAAGTTAAAGCATGCAGTCAACACATCATTTTCATTGCTTCCTATTTGATCGTTAAATCCATCTCGTCTGGCGACAAAGTAAATCATGTAAAATTAGCATCCAATGAAAGTCCAATAAACATGTACAAAGCCCCGGACAATTTGTATGGCTTCTTTAAAAACTAATAATTTATCAGTAAATTAAATAATACCCCTTTTTAAAAGTTTAAATAGTCTTTAAAAAGTCTCTTTTTCGACATTCATGCTGTAATATTTTAATAAACTTGTCAATTTATCTAAATTTAATTTTTTAACGATTTTATTTAAAATTTAAAGTCTATTTGTGCTTTTCGCTTTACAGATATCGTACGGGAAACACTGAAGAAGTTTCTTTTTCGTACGTGACTGGCAGATTAAATCAGTAAATATTTGAGTTAATTTATTCCCCTGTTTCTCCACCCTCTTTGCCTTCCAGCTCAAAGTTCATAACTACTATGCCTTCCAGGCAAACGCAACCTCAACTACAAAATCTAAACAAATGCCTGCATTCATCTGATGAAAAAAAAAATTAAAAACGAATTCCCAACATTTTAATTACTAACTTTACAAAATAAAATGATTGCCTACTAAAATGAACGCTTACAACAAACATCATTGATGTGCATGTACAGCTGAAAACTATAATAGCCAAGTCCTGATTCACTATGATGCCATCCAACGCCTGGCAAGTTCGACCACAAATGAAACGCAGTAATATTTTCTTTTTTTTTGCCCTAAAATAAGCAGAAAAATACAACGCAACTGCTTTTTAAATGATTCTTTGCGCGGCGTATAATGTTTTTGCAATCTGCTGTAACTCATACATACAAACATTCATTCATAACATTCATAAAGCTCGTTTCACAATTATGGCACAACAATAATGGCCGATGGTCTTAGTTACAAGTGCCTTTTCTAAAGCAATAATTAATTAATTAATTGAAACTTTCATAATTGTTTTTCATTTCACACTCATATTGCAACATTTCATTATGGTGTTAATGGAAGTAATTTTTATATATTTAACAGGTGGTTACCCTGTTTGAATATGGGTTTGTGATAGCGCTTTCTTAAATCGCAAAAACTCAAAGTGCAACATATGGTACAAATTAAGAATTTATTTCTAATTAATTATTTAAACAGGTGGCAACTCTCGCGGGAACTATTATTAAAGAGAAAGCTCTCATAAATACTTTTCGATTAACACCCATAATACAATATTTGATTTGACGTGCTCATCTAATTTATTTTATATTTTCAAATAGGTGGCAGCTCCCTTTGAATACATGTATGACTGTGCATATGGTGTATTTCTATACATAATTCCTGAAAACACATTCATTTAACACTCAACTTGCAAATTAAATTTAAATGTTATATATTACACAGGTGGCAACTCTCTTGAAAAATATTTTTAAAGCGAAATTTTCATAATAAATCTTTGTCGATTGAACCTGTAATACAATGTTTGATATAACCTTTTACTTAAATTTTGTATAAACAGGTGGCAACTCACTTTAAATATATGTATGTACGTTCGTAATAAATATGTTTTAAATTACACTAGTCTGCAAATTTAACTGAAATTTTTTTTTATTATTCATTTTTGACAACAGGTGGCAACTCTGTTAGGAAGCATTATAAGAAAAAAATATTTCGTTTTTTACTTTTAATTTGACATCCATATTGAATTACTTGCTTTAACGTATATATTAGAATTAAATTTAATATATCAAACAGGTGGCAACTCCCATCAAAGAATAAGGATTTTTTAAATGAACCTTTCGTAATTTTCGTTCGCTTGACATATTTACTTATTGCAGTGCTTGAACTTATAAGTTTACATTTTTTAATAAGTGGTGGCGTCTTGATTGTAAAAGCATTTAAACTATAAAAAAATAATGCATTTCCTCCGCAGCACATTTTGCATTATTTAGATAGATAAATTGAAGAAGAAGAATGCACTGCGATCAATGGGTCTATTGTGCCCTCAAAAGCTCTTCAAAACACTTCAAACAGTCCCAGAGCCTCCAGCAAACCTAAAATGACCGCCGGTGATGGAGTTGTGTGTATGTGTTGTTCTCCAAACCGTGACCGTCCAAGGGTACACGTCCTCACTCTTCATGAACAGGTACTATGCAGTCTCTCTGAACGAGTTACAGAAGCTACAAAGCTCAATCGACCAAATTTCCAGCGTATGCAGATAACCTTTCAGCCTGCAGTTACCCTTCAGTGTGCCTATTATAATTCCCAGCCTCTTCTTTGAAAGGTGCTTGAGGAGCTTATACATATCTTCTTAGATTATACCCGCCAAGGAGACACTAGGACTGTCAAGGCCTGTTATGTTTTCCCAATATATGTATGTCCCACATTTTTTAAGTCTCCTTCCGGATATTCTCTCTGTTATAGTGCCGAAGTTAGATGCGGTTTCCTCAGTTCAGTTCTAATTGCGCATAATTTTTATTTTTCATTTACCTTTTCTTACTTAACATAATACTGGTATTTAAAGCAGATTTTGTTGTTGTAAAGACTAGACATAGACCCTGGAAGGTCGACAACTTATTCAGTCGTTATCATTACATTAAACTTACGGAATGCTTTAGAACCGCGCAGTCTCGACATAGTTAGGTCGGGGTTATTTTTTTAATTACTAATAGTTAAATCTATTTTAACCTCTTTAATAGTTGTGTGATGGCTGAACCCCACTTATGACTTTCCTGGTATAGGAGTTAAGAAGGAGTATCGAAACTTCCCTGTATGATTAATATAAAAAAAGGCATAAATGCTTTAAACTTGTCAACTATAAAATCGCCAATATATGTTTGTGTTATAGTTGTGCAACGCGTTTTCCTTCCCTGTTACTGATGGTACTACAAGGCGTATAAGTAACATTTTACTAACTGATACCATTTCGTGTGTACTACGAAGTTGCCTTTGTTTTATATCTCCATACTGCATAGCTCTGTAGCTGTCTGATTTCTTTTGTATGTCTCTCCGCTGTCCATCCATATCTGACTCTGTTGTGTTGCGTTTTTTTTTGTGCCACTGCGCTCGCTTTCGGTATTCATTTTGCAATTTTCATCTCAATAACTATACGCTCATTTGCGCTGTCTGATGGCTTCAAGGGATATTCATATCCGTTGTCTTTGCCGGATGCGCTGCCATGTTATTGTATGCGTTTGTCGATATCAGCGTTTATGCACACAAACACACACACAACTGCACAATCACACACAATTGGGAGGTGACTGTCGTTTCGTCGACAGATATCCCTTCTTGCTGCTGCTGTTGCTGCACGAATTTTTTGCTGTACGAGTTTTTACTAGCACTCACTCGCTTACCGCCCTCCTGCTTACCCGCCTATCTTCCCACTGCGGCACTGGCGTCGAGGTGAGCGCACTGTTTGAAGCTTATACGTTGCCTTGAAGTTTAAAACTCACTGGCTGGCGGAACGGAGCGCCTATTTCCTACGTGGAATGTAAGGGATCCTTTCCCTTTGTTATTCCCGTTCTATGTCGCTTTCCCATTTGTGTTTCTCTCTTTGTGTGCTTATTTTATTTATTCGCCATTGCATACTTTGTTTGCTTCCAGTGCAACCGCTGCTTTATCCTTTCTTGAGCCCGTACTAGTACACCGAGTGTGGCGGAAAACAATGTCCTAGCTGTGAGATTTGGGGATTTTTTCGCCATTTTGTTTATTTTCTTCCTTCGTGTCGGACAGTTTTTCTTTCTTGCTGCAGTTTTGCGTGCATCAATGCAGCGCGCAAACCAAAAATAAACCACAAAAGAAAACCGACGAACTACCAATGAAGGAGTCAGCGAACGAACGTCCAACCACACCGGCTAACCAAACAACCAACCAACCAACCAACCAACCAACCAACCGTCGGAAGAGATGAATGAACGTTTGCAACAATGCATCGGTTGTTGCTATAGTTTTAATATACATTTTTGTTTTAAATTGAAATCCTCTTGACGTAGTTTATTCTTTTGGGCAAAGGGATTTACTTTTCACATTCCGTCGCCGTCGTAAATAAAATCAACGTACGCTGGTAAACTAAAGATGGGAAAGCGAAGAAAAAAAAGTGGCGTTAGCTAAAGGAATGTCTGTCGGTCTGTCCAATAGTTTAAATAGTAAATTTTCTGGCGGATTTAATTATTCTTCTGTAATCCATATCGTACATAAAGTTGAAGTGTATGAATGTGCGCGGGATGACAAGATTGTTGCGTGGCAGCTCAAATAATTGCTTATATTCTGTGCGATAGTAGAAAGTTCGAAAACCCGAAAATTAGTGTTGTCTATTGTGAGGCGCGCGTCGTTCTTTGTTGCTCAAATTATATTGCAGAAGATAATTATGAGTAGCAACTTTTAACTGTCACACATTGCCTGATCTTGGTTGATTGTCGCGTGAAAATAGGACTGCGGGTGAGTGTAAAGCTGTCAAATTATAAGTGGAAGAACTCCACTTTTAATACCAAATGCCTCAGTTGTATACGTTCGCATGGCTCCATCGATGGTCACACAAATGAAGCGGCGTTGGAAATCTCCTGGAGCGACGCCGAAGCTTTCTGGTTTGATACCTAGCCAACAAGCTAGTGCCGCGAATATGATAATCAATTTTACGTGTGTCTTGAATGACCACAATGTCAGTTTTGGAGGTATTCGCCAAGTTTTGTCTTGAAAGTTCTTCGACAGTCGGAAAATGTCCTTTTTGCCTAGCTGGTAATCTTTCATTCACGACTGGGACCAAACATCGCTGTTGACAGTTATACCTTTGAAAAAGTAGAGGACTTCGTTTTCTTAGGAACCAGCATTAACATAAATAATAATGTCAAGCTCGAAATCCAAGGCAGGATCACTCTTGCCAACAAGTGCTACTTCGGACTGAGTAGGCAACTGAGCAATAAAGTCTCGACAGACAAAAATCACGCTCTTTAAGTCTCTCATTATGCCCGTCCTATTGTTTGGCGCAGATGCATGGCCGATAAAGATATCTGATGAGAAGGCTCGAGGAGTGTTCGAGAGAAAGATACTCCGAAAGATTTATAGGCCTTTACGCCTTTGCAATGGTAAATACCGTAGAAGATGGAACGATGAGCTGTACGAGCTTTATAACGACAAAGATATAGTGCAGAGAATTAAGATCCAGCGGCTTCGGTGGGTTGGTCATGTCGTTCGAATGAATAAAAGCGCTCCAGCTCTGAAAGTATTCGACGCGGTACCCGCCGGTGGTAGCAGAGGAAAAGGGAGGCCTCCTCTTTAATACCCTTGGTATTTTCAACTGGTGCCAGTTAGCGAAAGAGAGAAATAACTGGCGTGCTCGGCCAAAATGGCATAGGCGGTTATCTAGCCAATGAAAGAAAGGTAATCGTTTAGAGACATGAGTTTAAATTCAAATCATCTTGTCGGATTTCTAAACATTTCGTCTCAATCTCCGTCCCAAAAAAAAAAAGAAGGAGGCTGTGTCAGAGACACGGCCATTAAGTTTAACGTAGAATACGCCATCCGATAAGACAGAAAACATATGTATAATGATAATTTATAATGATAAATAATACAAGCAAATGAATTTCTTTATTTGATAGTTACTTTTGATGATATACATACATAAGCTTATGATAGGAAAATAGGATAAAAATGCGTATAAATAAGGGAACACAAAACTTACCTAAGTATTTATTTCTCTGCATAACAACCGCTCGTTGCCTTCTTTCTTTTCGTGTAGGCGGCATTTTCCTCAGTAATGAAGGGTGATTTATATTTTTTAATATACTAGACGTCAACTTTCAGCTGTTGTTATTTTGCAGTAGTTGGCAGCGCTTTCTCTGCCTTTACTCTACTTAAATTTTCCCGCCTAAAGTTATGCAATAAAATGAACGTCTATTCACGCTACAAACTGCAGCACTGTGTTACCCACCACTACTACACACTCAACCAAACACCACACACATATTTGTTTGGATGTGTTTATAAAATTTTCATTTGAGAAATTTAAATTTTAGGAAGATATCAACCAATATGAAATGTATGTCAAACGAAAGCTAACATCTTTATTTGACTACAAAAAAATTAAAAAAAAAATGTATCTCGCCGTTTCCTTATAATTAAAGAAATAGAGATTACAACAATAACAATCTGACATGGGTGCCCATACCGTAAGGTAAGACGTATTCTACGCCAAAAATAGGTTTGCTCATGTTTTTCTTCTTCAGTTCAGCAGTCATAAGTAAGGTTTAGGGCATATTGTTAACTGGAGATTATAGTTTCCACATCCTAGCTCACAGCGTAGAAACAAAGTCATCAGTATTGCATTCAATTATTTCCCTCTAAGCCTTTCTAAAGTTTGTCGACAACCAGTTTTCACAAACTGGTTGGGCAGTTGCCTACTTC
Organism: Philophylla caesio; assembly: GCA_963971545.1. Lineage (NCBI taxonomy): Eukaryota > Metazoa > Arthropoda > Insecta > Diptera > Tephritidae > Philophylla > Philophylla caesio. The sequence goes on along the minus strand of OZ020609.1, from coordinate 53,017,491 downwards.
CTTTGATTTTTCTTGAGATGAGTCTGCCTAATGTGAAATGCAATTGGATTTTGAATATAGAGACTGGAGTTAATATGTGTCTTTTTTCAAGCACGATTGCTTCCCTAGGCTACGTAGTGAAGTCCTTGAAGTCATTAGGGGTGAGAACTCGCCAAGATTTTTGTATGCAGATCGTAGCTTATCTGATCTCCATGCGAATGTGAGCCTTCTCGTGAATCGTCGTCTTTCATTGTTTGTATGCTGCTATCTGATCCCGATCTCTTTTCTTGAGACGATCCATTTAATATAAATCATCAGTGTTATACTCCAAGACTTTGAGTATTTGATGGCTTGACATAGGAATGTATTGCTAATATAAAATATGTATATATCTGTCTGTCGTTCGTATTTACTGTATGAAGTTCCCCCTTTTCCCGGTTTATTCTTCCATGTCTGAATATAATTTTTTACTCATTCATAGCAAATGAGTAAAATCTAAAAGACTCGATATACGTTTTTGGAACTTTTAAAATGAAAGTAAATAAGTATTTCTTATCCGCTTTCAAACAGCATATCAATACGCGGCAGCATGGCTTCTATCCCGGAAGGTCTACTTATACCAACCTTGCTATTTTTTCTAATTTCACATTAGATGTAATAGAGATGGGATCCCAGGTCGATGTTCTCTACACGAACTTTACAAACACTTTTGACAGTTTAGACTCTGCTTTACGCCGACGACCCCAAGCTATATCCACCTATCAGCTGACCCCATCTCTGATGCTGCTAATCTTTTTGCCAATTTTTTTTCTTCCAATTTTATCACAGATTATACCGCAAATAATTATATCTCTAATGATATGTTAAATTTAGATACTTCCGTGAACTTCGGGAAATTAAATCTGACTGACGATGATGCTATTTTTGGCATAAATCAGCTTAAGCCATCCAATGGTACTGATGCTGATGGTCACATCTTCAACTTGTCACTTTCTGCTGGGGTTTTCCTTGACGATTGGAAATTAACTTTTATCACCCCTATTTTGAAAAACGGTAATAAAAATGACATTGAGAATTATAGACCGATTTTCAAGCTAACAACTGTGTCTAAACTGTTTGAATGCGTTGTTAAGGAAAAAATTTACTTTGCTGTCAAGCATATGTTATGTCCTAATCAACATGGGTTTATTCCAGGAAGGTCTACGATAACTAATCTAGCAGCTTTTACGGAGGATTGTCTGGAGACCTTTCAAAGAGGTTTTCAAATGGATGCAATTTACACAGATTTTTCTAAAGCTTTCGATAGGGTATCTCACTCTATTTTGATAACTAAACTTCGGGTATTAGGCTTTCACTCTCAATTTCTTAAGTGGATAGCATCATATCTAGATAATAGGAGCTGTGTCGTTCGACTCGATAACGTATCGTCTTACTCTTTTGTTGCCTCTTCTGGTGTTCCGCAGGGTAGTGTTTTAGGCCCGTTACTATTTATCCTCTTTATCAATGATATTTCCTCATGTTTTTCTAAATGTAACTATCTTCTATATGCGGATGACCTGAAGATTTACTACGAAATTAAAAATCCGGGAGATTCCCATATTCTCCAGCATGAGTTGAACAACTTATATAGTTGGTGTCTGCGTAATCATTTGCAGCTCAATATTAGTAAATGTCACTACACTTCTTTCGCGAAGGTTCTAAATATTGATGTATTTTGGAACGATTTTCCGTCGATCCTTGTCAAATTTGGTTTTGAAACAAACCGGTTTCGGCGTTGTGCCATCTTCAGTGTTATTTTTCGTTTATTATTTCTAAATATTGTTCCAACTTCTTATAGCATATTAAATTCACCGCTAAAAACAATTAGAGAATTTAAAGACCTTGGTGTCTACTTTGACACCAAGCTGAACTTTACAACTCACATAAATTATATTGTCTCAAAATCATTTGCAATGTTAGCCTTTATTCGTCGAAATGGTTCTGCGTTTTGTGATCCCTATACCCTCAAAATGCTGTTCTCGTCCCTAGTTCGTTCCAGGTTAGAATACGCGGTATTCGTTTGGCGACCGTTTCATGCGGTATATATCAAAAGATTGGAGTCTGTCCAAAAAGCTTTTATGCGTTTTGCCTTGTGCACGATTAAGTTTGCAGATACTATTCCGTCGTATCGCTCTCGGTGTTTACTTATAGACCTCATGTCTTTAGAGTCTATGCGTGATCTTTCGTCGATGTGTTTTGTCTTTGACTTACATATGTTCCGGCTCAATTAATTGTCCATACTTGCTCACGAAAATTCATTTTAGTGTTCCCTCACGCATACTTCGCTGATATATTTTTTGTCGGGTTTGCTAAGACTGTCTATGGTAAGAATGCACCTCTTAGAAGGACGCTATCTAAATTTAATGCGTATTCTTCTTCCTTAGATTTTGATTTTACCTACTCTAAGTCTACTTTTAAGAATTTACTCTTGTCGTTAAGCCTTTGAAATTAAAATGTATCATATAGTCTGTAAGCAACTTGTTTGTTGATTAATAAATAAATAAATAAATAAAACCACTCTTGAAGATAGCATAAATCTGCAAAATGATATTAACTCACTTATATTGTGTTGTAAATGTAACGGACTATTGCTAAATTTCCGAAAATGTAACATCATAACTATTTTTAAAAGTCTCTTCTTAAGCCTTGTTCGATCCCTTCTCGAATATGCAGAGTTTATATGGGACCCGGGGCATTCTGATCGATTGGAGAGGGTTCAGAGAAGCTTCATAAGATTTGCCGTTCGTCGAATGTATTCATCACACTCTATGCCTTCATATAGTATTCGGTGCAGAACCTTAAACCTAGAGAGCTTTTGTTGTAGAAAGAAAATTCAAGGCATTATCTTCATTAGAGACATTATGCATAGCAGTATTGATTCAGCTGAATTATTATCGCTCCTACCTTTTAACGCTTCTGCAAGACCCCTCAGACGAATGAACCGATTCATAAGTTTATATCGCTATTTAATGTTATATCTTCACATGTAGATATCGATACGACCAGAGAGTCATTCAAAAACTATTTGAAAAAATTATTTTTTCAATTACGCTTGTATCCTACCTTTTATACTTTAATGCAATTATGTTTACTTATCCATGTGCATCAAAATCTGTGAGGGCTGAGCCCAGTAGGTCAAACTACATAAATAAATAAATAAATACAAAAAAAAATTGTCAGGGTACCTCCTAAAGCTTTCATCAGAAAATGGATTGAAAGCACATAATTTCCATCACAAGACAATGTCGTTTAAAATTTCTGGTTTGTTTTTTCGCAATCAAATGTTCCTTAAGGGACACCACAAGTATTTAGGATGAAAGATATTACTTTAAAGGAAATTTTCAGTCGAGGTAAACAATTTCTGCGAGAGGATTTCAAGCAAGCTGAGGGATGTCTACCACTCAGGTAGCTCGCAGTTCATCGTTTCAGCACCCGGCGCGTCTGGTAAGCTCCGAAAACCCTTATTCTAAATCCAATACATTTACACGTAATTTGAAATATTTGCCTACTTACTTAAACCACTCCAGCTGTTGTCAGTTGAGAGCTCAACAAATCTTTGGGAAGCTAACTTAATGACAAAGTCTAAAGAGCAGTGGCAGTTTATGACTGATTAGTTATTCGAGCAGAACATAATTCCCATTAAATACGACTGGCATTTGCCAGAGTTATGTTTGAATTATATTAATAAAATTATTTAGATATGGTTACATGTACTGACTATAGCAACATATATTTTAATGGCAGCATTACCAATATGTATTTTAACTTTTGCCTTACTGTACAGCAATTGTTGAAGTTGGAAATTGAGCTGGAACTGAAGTTCTGTTTGAGTTCACGATGGGAAAAAGGAATGAGAAATGTAGAAATTTACAAGTAAATGGATATGTTATTGTTGTTTGACAAATTGTTCTCGTTGCACATAAATTGTTGTTGCTTTGTGCGCTCATATTGTTGATTAAGTTGGTGACAGCAACTATCAAAGCATGTGCTCCTTCAGTCCAGTTGTGCCACATGCAACATGTGCAGACACATTGCATTTGCCACAGTGCGTGACGGAGACATACATACGTACGTAAGTTGCATGTGTGTGAATGTGGCATTCCACGTTACACGGAACTTATTTCCTTAGGAAATTAAAAAAAAAATCGTTTCTTAAAAACTTGACTATAAGATTTTGCTCTGAGCTCACCATATGCCGCTCATATTGAGAGCTCTTAAAACCAAAACTCTTTCTGTACCATACAAATTATCTTTTATGAACCTAAAAGTAATTGTGTGGGTCTACTCTTTGTCTTACTGCCATATAATTTAGGAGCCTACAATCAATGATGCCTGCATTCACTTCTGATAATAAAGGTTCTGCAAAACAAGTAGACCATCGCAACATTGCACAGTTCTTTCAGATGTAAGCTTTGTCTTCGCAGTTCAGTTAATATTTTTTGTATTTTCCTTGATCCTAAACATAACGCCTTGCCTCCTGCGAAGAGCAAAAAAAAAAAACGACTAGATGATCAGCGTTGTGAAAAGGACTTGTCGCTTTCGGTTGTATATTCCTCATACCTTTGCACCCGTCACAAAACCACTATCAAAGCCATGGGCATCTGAATGATCAGAGAAATTATTGCTTTAGTCTGAGTTCGACACGCTTCAAACCATCTGTACATCGCTCTAATCAAACCAGCTGAGCTTGCGAGTCTTTGTCTAGGACGGAAAAAATATCCAACACTCAAGGCACATTCAATAGGTCGAAAAATTAATAAAAAAAATTTGACCTCTGTATATTTTGGTTTTACTTTTAAAAGCTAAAATTTCAAAAATATTTGATCAACTACCTTGAATTGTACTGAAAGCATTCTTATCACAACGAAATTCAAAATTTAACAATTCAAATTAAAATAAAATATGAAAAAAGTTCAAAAGAAAAAGTTTGCTGCGGCTACCTATTTGATGTGCTTTGCCAACACTCATTTCTGAATAAACTGATCTCCCACCTGCTTCCGAGACTGAACTAAATGGAAAATTATGAGCTGCTTTTTTGCTTTCGGAATATTGATTCTGCTGCCAGAATTCGGCCGGCATAGTGTCAATTTCTGTGAACCATTAAACTTGCTGACTGGCATATCGCTCAATTCAAGTCCCTCCTCAGTGCCGTCTTTCTTGTACATATTATTCAAATTCAGGGACAGAATAATCATCCACGAAATATGATCGCAATAAACTTTCGAACAGTTTATATAGTACAACCTTAGGCTCAATGCCAGCATATTCTGAGGCAGAAGGGAATGGAAAAAAAAGCCGAGTGGCCGTATAGAAGGAAGGTTAGCATCTTCCAGGCGGAAACTTTTTGGGTGGTAAACAAAATAATCGGTAGTTTAAAAGATTGCGTATAATAATCTAAAGCGGCGTACAGACAGAGCTTTAGTTGAGACAATGTCTGAACGATGCATAACAGTCAATCAGCGCTGTTTGGATTAATTTCACCAGTCACCAAATCTCTGTGTCAATAACCGTAGAAATATACAAGGCAATAAGTTGGCAAAGGCAGGAGCCTATCATCCAAAGAGAAATTGGTTTCTACTTTCTCGGACTGGCTAAGAAAAGAATATAGGATTTACTTAGATACTTGTTAATGATCCAATAAAACTACAGGGTAATGACACTAGCCGAGATAAATAAATCAAGTGCGTGCCGCAGCTGCCAAACTAGAAATTAGCGAAGAATTTCTAGGCCTAGCAGCTACTTTAACTGACAGTAGGAATGTCACTCTGGAGCTTCAGAATGCTTTGACCAAGAAAGCCAAAAGCCCGTGTTAGGCACCAGAAAGCTCTGAAACCATCCAACCAAATGCAAAATAAATGAGAGCTAAGATTTATCCCTCAATCACACAAATTCTCGTCGCCAAAGAGGAAGTACTGCAATTATTCCATATTCTAGTTATTCATAAAGCTGCTAAAATACTGAACAGTAACCGAGTCAGTTTTAGTCGAGTAGTGTCCTTTTTAAAGCCCCCAATAAACATGGAGAACCGCGACTCTATGATCCTAAGGTTCGGTCAAACACTGCGTCGGGTCGAACCCGGGCTAGAAAGAGGCAACATTTGCTCAAGTTTATATTTAAACTCAGCGCTCGCTTGTCTATACCAAATAGTGAATCGTAGGAGTTTAGAGGAATCACCAACAATCCGATACAATCTCGGTGCCACAAATAGACGCAACTGCAGTGTATTTTAGCTCCGGAAGCTTAGTTTTGAAGATAGTTCTGAAGATAGCTTCGCAAATGCATATTTGGTGGAGTCCATAGAAAAAGGCAAAAAGTTTTATTTTTATTTTTGCAAACTTTATACATTGACTTGGCGTGCTTTTAAATCAATTGTTAGCTCGATTTTTTTCCATTACGAACAGAAAGTGTATTTGGTAATCTTCTATTATTTACGCTCTGAATCCGTTGGAGTTAAAAACGAATGACCCATACTGACATGCACACATACATTCATACATCATATCTTTCCTCCTCCATTTATCTATTTGCATTTCAACGGTGCCATATAGACGACCAACTGAGTAGCGAACTGTGTGAGTCATGTGTCCAACGCCAGCAGTATATTCATGTTGTTCCTGCCACATGTGGCACATAGCATGTGCAACATAAAAGTTGTTGTCACACACAAGTGTCGTTGACATTTGAATACGTTCTTTGAGTTTGCCCTAACTAAGTGCTTCGCCTACATTTGTCCGCCCTACCGTTCTTCCGTCCGTCCGTCCGTCCGTCCGTCCGTGCATCCGTCTGTCCCTTTGTCTCTTGTACTGTCTGTCAGCGCCTGTAGTTGACAACTTCACAAAGCGTAAGCAACGATATTTTCTATAGTTGCCCTGCCTGCTTCGACATCGTGACTATAATTTTCTGTCATCAATTAAAGCAATTACCATTTTCTACAATTTCTATTGCCACTATCGCCACGGTGACATGTGAAATAGTCGCTTCTAAAGAGTTGTCGCTGTAGTGAAGACGTACATATTTGTTGTTGTCTTTTCAAGTATTATAATGAAATATTATAATTTACATAGCCTCTTAGCTGACGTTTCCGTGGCTTCTTGTGCACTTTAATGCGATATTCGTCCAATTTTACATAAACATAAAATACTGCAATGCTGTACGAAGGACTTCAAAACACTAAACCACTTTTGACTTGCCTTGACACGCCTTTCAAGCGCTTCCTTCTGTATAGTTTTTTTTTTTTTGATTATCAATCAAATGCATCGTTGACAACTCGTTTTGTGTGTGGTAGTCTTGGTGCCGGCGCGTCACCTACTGTGCGATTGAGGCTATTACGCGACGGGTGGCGCTGACCCACGCTGTACTGTATTCGTTATTTGCCATCGTTGTTTTTTTTTTGTTAATTTTTTTTGTGAAATATGAGTGTAAACAATTCAATGTAGTTACGTGTGTATTTGCAGGGTTGAATTTTGAAACCATTAAATATGATACATCAGTACATAAACAATCAATAAAATAGAGAATATAAATACGCGTACAAGAGCATTGTAAGCAAAGAAGAAATTAAGTGAAATGTTTGCCTATTCAATTCTTAATCGTTGTATAATCGCAATACATACATAGTTCCAAGTCATGATCTACTTAATACATATAACACAAGTTAAACAATTGAAAATATATATTTTATTAATGGGCCAAAGTTACAGATGGTATACTCGTATTACCGTTTCAATTTGATAAATGGTTTGAAAAGAGAGACACACACATAACAATGGATAAGTTAAGGAAATCAAAATAAAAGAAATAAATTATATTGATAATTTCTATCGCTTTTCTGTAGTTAGGTGAGATATATTGTTGTATTTAAATTTAGATAAGGAGTGCGAAGTGTGTATAGTTTAGGTGAGTTGTGTCTGATGAGTTAGTGAGTTAAAGTGTGGTGGATAAAGTAGTACAGGTGAGCTTAAATGTGGTGAATTAAAGTGCGGTGGACTTAGTTGTGGTGAGATTATCAGCAGGGGGCTTAGGTGTGATGAGATCAGGAATGGTAAGTTTAGATGTGGTGAGTTTTGAAATGGGGTGTTTGAGTGTGGTGAGTTAAGATATGGTGAGTTTAGGTGTGGTGAGTTTATGTGCGATATGGTGAGTAAAAGTATAGTAAATCTATGTACATATGGGAATTTTCGGTATGGTAAGTTCTGGTGTGGTATATTAAGTCGTAGTGAGTTCATGTATGTTATGCAGCAAATGCCGAAAATGTGGTAGTGTTTTCTTTTATTGAAGCAAAATCGGTCAAATATAGTACATCCATACATATATGTATATCTATGTATGGAGGTATTTTTCTTATAAAAAACCGATTTTTTTTTTATAGAATGTAAACAATTATTCCTACATAAACTGCCCGAACTTCGCCTTTATGCTTGTTTTGTATCAGCTTAACGTTCCTCGCCGTACCTATTATTTATATGAACTGGCTAAATTTACATACAAATGTTTGTTTGTACATATGTAGGTACAAATGTACGGAACATCAGTGCGAGTAGTACGAACATATTTTATCAATTAAGTTTAATTTGTATGTTGGAAAAAAAAATCCACTAACTCAAACGAACTTTTACGCAAGCTTGCAAATTTATTCACTCTTCTCTCATAGCTCCTCTCGCATTCTTGTACGATTTGAAATGTTTAATGTAGTTCAACGATCGTTCATTGTTAACTGTGACCCTTACATTGCTGCAGACCCGTACTTTTGGATGTTTGTAAGTATGTAGCGTATGCTCATCTTTGTGTATGTTAATTTATGTGTGTACATGTGTATGTACGTGGCATAGTATCAGCGACCACATAATGACTCCCGCTGCGTCACCGAATGCAGTGATAGCTAGCACAGTTGACTTGTTGTTGTTTGTGGTTACGAGGTCGGATACCACTTGGCGCTCCAACAAAGTATGAGTCGTATGTATGTAAGTGAAGACATAAAAATATAGCAACAATTAGCCTGCTTACAAATACAACTGTATACCAAGGTGACAGAATTGTTTTTTTCCACTATTTTTATAATTATTTTCGGCAGTTTTTGAAGTATGGATTCATCGAATATGGCATAAATTAACTTAGGAAAATGTTAAATAATTTTCGAAAACATGTTTACTCGTATGTTCTTACATATATATGAGACACTTAAAAAGGCTTTTCAAACGCTAGAAAATCTTTTACTATTATTTTCTTTCGAAGGTTCATAAGGCAATCTTACTTATGTACGTACATAATTCGAATGCAGTGTCTAGGCATTCAGGTAGTCCAAAAAAAGTTAATTAAAATTGTTCATGCTCACACGCTCTAGGATTGTTCCATATAAAAAATTAGAAAAAATATAAATATAGGGATACTATAAAATTTTTACGAAAATGTGTTTTCCATCTTAAAATATACAGTGAAAACTTTGAGCGCTTTGAGATACCTCTAAATATTCTGTGCCATACAGTCACTTTATTTAATGCTGAGTTCTTTTATTGAGGCCGTCTTAATGATTGTTGATTCCGAGCTGCCGCCCGGTATTTCGATAAGGTTAGGCAAGCTCGAGGGAAAAGCTTCAAAGACAGCTTGCCTTATCGTTTGTTATAAACTTTTTTCTATACCAAGATCTAGGAGCTTTTCTCTGCTCTTCTGTAGAGTCATACCTCTTCACGTTGTCTTGGTAGTAAAGTGTTTGCCGTCTTGCTAACACACAGGACAGTTTTCTATTGACTCGAGCATAATACTAACGTGGTTTTCTATTTAAATCGTCATTGCTACCTTAGCATACAGGTTACTAAGTTCATTTGCAAACTATGGACAAACGAAAAACTGTGTACAGAAGCAACAATGTTCAGTCAGTATTTGGGTTATGTGAAAATCCAACTCCTCGTGCCTTTTTCCAGAGTTTTCCTACACGTTTTCTTACTTGTACAAACAATTTTGTCCTTCGCTTTGCCCACTCTAATAGCGCGGGAGTCAGTACAAGATCGAGCTTTGCATGCGTATGAGACTTTTTTGAGCGCGGCTGGCCGTTCAGGAATGCGTGTTTCGGTCATAAAGGCATTGACAGACGGAAACAATTATCTGGATTAACTACGTAAACGATCTGATTGTACACTTACCATACTAACCGTGGTTGTTTGATTAATTATACTTGATTGGAATATAAAATTACAAATCAACAAATAAATAATAGGAAAAATATGTTATCAATAAAAAAATAACTCTTGTAAAATAACTTTTCACACACCACCAGCGATATTTCTTTAAATTAATTTTGTAAATTATTTGCAAATTTTATCCGCATTAGAAGCATTTAATTAAGAGATTAATTCCGAATACGAGCATGAATACCTCTCTGAAGTTGAGAGAGGACTTAGGTGTGATGAATTGAATTCGTATCAACGCTGCCGTCTGTTTAGTCTTTTAAGTTTTTCCGTCAGCTGCGATAAGCGTGTTTTTTTGCATTTAAAGTCACTTTGCGAGCAATTAAACTCTTCGTTATTTACTTTTTGTTTTTATTGTACACATATGTACATTTGTAATATTTTCTATAACTTCTTATTATTGTTTTTGTTGTTGTTCTTGCTGTCAAGCTGCTGCCGTTGTTCGTTATATTTATGAGAGTGCCAGTAAAAATCGTGCTTTACAGCTGCTGTAGCTAGTAGCTACTTGGTGGGTAATTCAGTAAAATTTATGTTCTGTTGCAATTATGGCACATGCATTTCGTGTCAGCGATAACATACACTGTAAATATAACGACAACAAGAAAACGTTCAAGCAAACAATTATGGAAAAAAACAGAGAAATAGTGCAAAGTAGCGCGTTTGCCTAGACTCAAAAGCGCATGGAATTTTGATATTCTAAGCAAATAGTTTTCATTTAATTCAAATTAATATTTTAAATTTTTATTATTACTTAACATTTTTTTTTTCAAATTATTGTTTGATAGTCTAATTTTTAAATAATTCGTTATAAATGTGTGGGTTGTTTTTCTTTACTTCTGTTTCCTTCAGGAATGATAAGTTTAGCCGTCAAAAGTTTAGGTGTGGTGAGTTTAGGTATGGTAATATTAGCTACGAGGAGTTAAGGTGTTGAGAGTCAAAGTATGGTGAATTTATGAGTGGTGGTTAGTTTTGAGGTGTGGTGAATTCAAGTTCACTAGTTCTGTTATGGTGAGTTAAAGTTAGATATGCGGTATTTAGCTGTTTTTATGACAGATTGAGTTTTTTTTTTCTTTGGTTTGGTGAGTTTTGGTGTGTTGAGTTTAGATAAGCTGAACAGAAAAAGTATTTATTCTTGTCTAGCATACAGTAGAAGACTTGGCTCCTTTGACTGTTTTATTTAAGGCAACAATCGCATGTACCTTGCGAGATATAAAACTTCATAATTGCAATTCTCGTCCAAATCCAAAGTCGACTTAAGCGGTTGTGGCTTGTGACACCAATTTCGTTTTCAAAAATTTAATTAAAAAGAACACTCCTTGCACAAAAATCTCGTTCATGTATGCCTCCGATTACGCGACTCAATCAATTATATTCAATTGCTTTGATTGTAAGTGCATTTCGTGAAAGCCGGTGCTAACAAATTAATTGCACGTTTAACCAAAAAAAAAAAAAAATATTTTCATTATAAAATATTCATCTTTCGAATGTCGAGTGTTGGCTATTCAGAGCTCTCGATAAAAATGTTCCCACATTTAATGACATGCACTTACTTTATCAATGTGAAAGCAGCTGCTTTTGCATTTCCTTTCCTTTCTGCAATAATTCTTCATTTGTTTTATAAAGTGCGTGGGTTCCAGTAAATGCAGAGAAACACAAATTTGAATTACTCGAAACATTTCTGACAGTTAATTAGTAGTTGATAACAAAAACCGAACATTTTTCGAATGTGAGGAATACAGTTTTCATGCGGGCAAGCATATTCGGAACAGTGTATGTATGTGCACGACTTTGTAATTTTATAATGTACATACATATCAAAAACTTGTACATGCCCTGCAGGGAAAAGCTTGTGCAGTTTAGTTTTTGGTACTCTTTCGTTAAAAACTAAATAAATGACGGTTAAAGTTTTGAAAAGAGTCTTGCGGCTTTAGATATGGTGAGTTAAGGTGTGCTGTGTTTATATGTGAAAGTGAAAGTGGTCAGTTCCACTTCAAAAAATACCCAACATTTTTTTTTAAATGAACTCATCGTTTTCGGTACTGAAACGATATGATGAGAGGAGTTGAAGTATGGTGAGTTTATATTTTGTTTTTTGATTAAAGTGTGCCTTGAAAACTTTTTCTAATACTACACTGAAATGGTCTGCCGATTATTTCTCTTCAGTATCAGCCTTGCAGCTTCTACAGCATATGAAGAGCGCTGCTCTTAGACGCTCCGCATGTTCTTTAGAGTGGCATTGTCACGTTAGAGTGCCAATTGCGGGAGAAATATCTTTCCTTGTTAGGCACTCAAAACAACGAAATAGTTTTCGATCCCAACTAGCATTCCTAGAGATCCGATAGTTCGTACTCGGTATTCCTTTGTATAAACCAATTACTACAAAAGTAATCTTCAAGTGCCGAAAGTCATACCAAGGCGTTCTTTCCGCAAAAACTCTGCGTTGCGTTATCCTCCTTTGCAAGATTGTGCTTCTATGCAAGTATTACTTGAAGCCCAAATGTGTTTACGACTGTTCTGCGAAGTCATCTCTGTACAGCAGACTTTTTGGTTTAATGGCAACGAAGTTCACAGCTTTAATTGCTATTTCACTTGACATTGAGCACACAAACATCTCTACATTTTAAAACTATTTGGAGTTTAACTAAGTTTATCTTAATAGCTGAGGCTTCGGCATCGAAGACACTTCTATGGGTCGGTAAACTAAATATGCAAGTTAGTGTAGAATTTCGTGAAAAAAATCCTCTACCCCTTGCACTCTGAAACTTAGGAATTTTCTTTGAAACGAAAATCCAACCGCGTGAAATATGGAAATTGTGTACCCTCTCTTCTTTCTGTTTGGAATTTTTATAACGAAATTTCAACGCAACGGTCTCTATTGTCCGAAAGAAAGCTATACACGATTTTCTGCAGGGCATGTACGAGAAATTCTGCATTTCATATGCTTGCATTGCGGCATCTTATATTGCACAACATACACTCCAATATCGCTCATAAGCTTTCATGCTTTTCTCTTCTGCATTTTCTCTACCGCTGATTTTACTTTGCATTCACCATTCAAACGCTTGTCGCTGGAGTTGCTTGTGTGAGGACGCTGCTGCTTTAATGGCGCGTAATTAAAAGACTTTTGCGTATTTGTACAGCCGGCTCACTAATAAAGGGAAAGGTTGATTGTGTGAGTGTGTGCGTCTGTGTATGTATATTAATTTACTACTTAGTATACAGCAGCATGTCCAGGCAGCCAGGCAGAGAGCCTGTTATAGGCATTGCATTTACCTATAGTAGTACAGTTAAATTTCCTTTGCTTTTTATCTTCTTCCCCTTCTACATTTCATTACTTGCTCGGCTAGCGGACATCAGCTGTGTTTGTCCAGGGGCAATGCGCGCGAATACCGGTTATTTGTGCAAATGTTTATTCAGTGTATTCTACCATTGCACTACCGAGTAAGCGCCATTGCAGTCTGTCTGCTCTTTTGACCCAGCGTCCGAACGTCTGACCAATTGCGTGTGCTTGTAAGCTCATTTGATTGGTTTTATGGAAGGGGCTGGGTTTACATAAATGAGAGAAATAATTGTGCAAGTGGCATGAAATGGGTTGAAGTGTAGCAAGACTGTTGCCAACTAGTTTTTCACTCAAGGCTAGAGTTTTAGAAATGTATCGCTTTCGTTGCTTAAGCTAAAATCATCAAATAGTTTAGATATTTTGTAGGTGTCAATAAAACCAGCCTTGCATTGGTTTTACTCCACACAGTTATATAGTATTTTTACCAAGGCTATTCAAGATTCATTGTGATTAAAATCTTTGTCATTTGTCATGCGATCAAAGTATTAAGTTTGCTTCAAAAAACTTTTGAGACTTCGAATGTCCATGATTTCTAGCCAAATGCTTGACTTTCAAGTGAGAGTTTATTGTAAGTTTAAAAGCACATTTTTGCCATAGGTCTCATGTGGAAAACCTAACGACAAATTAACCAAAGGCCTTCTTTGTCTCAGGATATTGATATTTCCCAGAGTAAAGTAGTTAGTAATTGAGCAAAGCAGTTGTAGGGCCTTTCAAGCTTAGGTTGACAGCTTCAACAACTATCCACCTTACATGGTTTTTAGTTGTAAACCTTCGACAAATATGACTGCAGAATTTGATTTGAGATTTGTTGAATTTTCCAATCGCTGATCTCTGAGAGATTCTAGTAGAAACACTTAAGTTGTTCACTAATAAAAGTTACGAAGTTCAGGAGTTGTTTCCAATCATTTTAGCTGTCTCAACCTCTAGGCCAGAGCAGAAGTTTGCCCTAAAAAGTTTATCGGAATAGGACTTTTAAGTATACAATCAAGATCATTCGAAGGCACGTAGGACGTTTCTGACCCGTTCTATTTTGATACTAAATATATTCGTTTCCCTTTCGAAATATCCTCCATTTGCCTTCGAACAACAGTGAAGTTTGCTACATAAATAGCGGACCATTAATATATGTTTCACTTAGCGAACAAGAGCGCGCTTCATAGACTCCAAATTTCAATATAAAGAGCATACAGAACGAACTACAATTAATACGGTTCAAGATTCCGTCTACAACTTAGCCAATGATTTGCAGAATTGAATCTTACACTTAGAAAATGATTTGCAGCAGTGAATCTTACTGCAAATAATTGGCTAAGTGGTAGACGGAATCTTGATCCGTTTAATAAAATTTTGAAGCCCATTTGTGTCAAGTTTGCCTTAAGAACTCGAGCACAAACTTGCTTCAAGAAACATTATACAGTTGCGGTCCAAAAAGTTCCCATTATAATCTATTCACTTATTGAAAACAACGCCGAGATAACGTCGTTAGAAGATCTTAGGCGCCCCTTATTAAAGGAGAGTGGTTGGGAAGAAGATGACTTGTTTTTTTGATTAAGATTACAACACCGGCCTTTGTTGTTTTTATGATGAAGTCTCATTCCCTGGATTATCTATTTATAAGTAATTCTTATGACAATTTAGGGAGATAGCTTTGGATTCGGAAATTGCCTGGTACTAAAATATTTTTTTACGGGATTTATAAGGAACATACTAAAGTCTGCAAACTCAAGAGAGCAAATGAGAAAAGTCTCTTGCTATAAGTTATCGGTATTTTTTTTGGTATTTAGTCGAGCTGCCATTGAATTTTGAACACACTCTTGTAACGAAAAAAACACTACGAAACTGCGATATGGCAGTTTGTATGAGATCTATTGTTCTCAGAGATAGCCTTCTCTTTCTAGTCTCTTTTAATTTTTAGTTATTTATATGTACTATATGCGAGTACTTTTCTATATATTTGAAGTACATAGAGATATGACACATTTAGTCCATCGTTTTTCAGTTCTTTTATTCTAACCAAGTCACCGAGGTTTTTATCGCCTTCAAAATCAAGTTTGCTTCAGTGATGGTCCTTTCATTCAATCCGAATCTCTCATCACTCATTTTAAGTTTGGAAATAGGAAATGGGAACTAAGTCTAAAGAATATAATGGATGGGGTGCAAACCCTGATAGTTTGATGGTGTGCTCTCACCACGTGTGTATTGTCTTGAAGCAACACCGACATATTTGAAATGTGTCCCTTTAATGGGATTCCATTCCTAACAAAATAACGCTATAACATTATTGGCTGAGTGACCCATCCGCATTTCTTTGGAGCATGTTCTCGTGTTTTGATTGTTCTTTAGTGTCTAGTGCCGTGCGATGAATCCATGTTTCATCTACGGTAACGAAACGAAGCAAAACTGTGTCCATGATTTATGGTTTGACGATGTCTTTTGACTCAGTGCTGCTACAAACACAACAACACTCTGTAAACGCACCATACCATTTTGATCGCCATAATGTTTATCAAGATTTTCCTTGGTTTCGATGAAACTAACGACTTCGTTGTGTCAGAAAGATATACATAAATAGCCCTTCATTTGTAGAACTATTATTATTATTATTTATTATTCATTATAATTAAAATTATAATAAATCTTAACACTAGCTACTATGGCTATCGGCTAATTCCAAAGTGTGCAATCAAAAACTAGTTATATGCTCAAAACCTTCGTTAAAAGCCACCTTTATATGTACATATGTGTGTAAGAATATAATGGCAACCATAAACGCTGCTTTCAAGTCTCTCGTAAATAACTCTCTTTCTACTTTGCGTTACACTGGTTTGCATTGGTGCATTGCTTTTCGAGTGGCTCACTTGACTTTCATTGCCGTTTTGCTGGCGAGTACTCGACACGGCATAAATGCATGCGCTCTTACACATACTCTCAAGCATTCATACAGTTTGATTGTAAGATCGCATTTGCCTCCGTCGGTGCAAGCCCCGTCTTTGCTTTTTATTACTTTCATTTACCTCGCTTTGCAACGTCCCCACCTAACTCTTCTTGCTATTAGTTCCTATAATTTATCTTCATTTGTATATTTGTCATTCGGTGCTACGTTTCCATGTTGCGTGAACACTTCAAAGCACCAAAAAAAAAACAACTCGAAAAAGTAAAGTACAAAAAAAAAGTGGAAAGAAAATGAATATAAGATAATAATAAATGTTCGTTAATTGCGCTAAAATTTAATTTTAAATTAATTTAGTTTTCACAGCTTTGGGTCATTCTTCTTAAAAAAAGAGAAGGTAAGGAGAGCGTTAAACAGGAAAATATAATTTCCCAGACCAAGGCCTTCTTCGGCACTTTGTTGCAAATATTTACGAAGATATCCATGCCCGCTTAACCATCACATTATTTTGCCATTTCATTTGCCTTTTTAATAATTATTTTCTTTATTTCTTCGCCAATACTACCAGTATTTTCAAGTTTAGCTCTTTTCTTAGTCTTTCAAAAATTTTCATTTTCGATTGCAAGTTGTTATCCTTCTTTAATGTTTTGTAAGATATTAAATGTTGTTTACACTATAGCTTCCATTATTGACCATCAAGCAGCAGGCTGGAATTGTGGCCAGGTCCAGTTTCACGCTTAGCTAGTTTATTTATAAGACTTTCGAACGTTGTCTGCACGGTAAATTCTAACGCAACGGGCTTTTTGTTAGGATTTTCAAATTCGGCTTTATCTATGGCGAGTTTTAGAACCTTCTTCAGCTTCTCGCGATGTCAGTGCAGGCAACTAAGTAAGTGCCATCGAACTACTCATCAATCACTGACTATCTAGAGCTGAGGATAGAACCTAGTGCCATTCCTTAAGTAACCATTATTCCCAGAGTTCATCCGTGGTCTGATAAAACAGCTTCTTATCTTTCAGGTAGGTACTCTTAGAGAATCAGCAACTTTCGTATATACCTTCAGGAGCTTATATTTAGCACTATAGAAACCATTTCAAATGTCTTAAGCTGCTAAAACGGCAAGACGACGTCTAGGGTTGTGGCATTCTCTCTTAGCCGCGTTTTCTCTGCTCACAATGTATCGATCTCCCGGGGCTAAGGACGTACATACACATTTGGAGGCTACCCACCGCCTCTACTGGGGACCGTTCTAGTCTTGGTTATGGTAATCTTTCTAGTTGCTTCCCAGCCCCATCCAGTATGCTAGCCCATATTTTGTGCGTTCAAAATAATACAGAAACTTTTTCATACATTTCGTGAGAAGGGAGTTCCAGTGGGGTTATCGTGCCGCCCAGTTTATTCATTACCGCTTTGCTGCCCTAACTCCTGGTTTGCGGCTTTCCTACGCTCTTCATTTTCGATTTTGTGTCTTGTGTCTATTCTTTGTTTGGCTACCTCGACGAGTTTCCGCGTTTGTCTCTGTTTGGGAGTTACTGCTTGACATTCTCTGGTTTTTGTCCGCAGTATTGGCCGTGGGGTGAGCTTGCCGCCCTGTGCTTCGAACCTGCTTCTGTAAGTAATATTCGCTTTGCTTCACAAGGGGAGTTCGCCGGGATTCTGTTTCTGTCATAATCCAAATGCTTCGGTAGCTGGTAGTTATTTTTGTCCAACAACTCTACTGATTTTGCGCTGCTATTTTTTTTAAATATAGGGTGACGTTTTTGTCCCGTTAGCGTTTTTTTTCTTTGAACTATTTTCTTCTTTGTGAAGTGTGTTCTCTTATGAAAACATCATTTTTTTAAATAACCCTTTAGGTGGTTTCTATGAAAGTCTACGGACTCCCAGTTAAAACTTTTCTGAGTTGTGAGTATTTGGTTTCGGTCGCTGCTTTGGTGTTACCTCTATCACCGCCGAACGTAGAACTTGGTGCTCCTTCTTTGAGTCTCCACTTCAAATCGCTATCGCCGCTCGATGTACAGTCGTCCTTAGTACAGCCACATGGTAATCTATGCAACACAGGAAGGCACGAGAATAGACACAATTCCGAAAGGGAACTAGCGTCAGAGCCAGGTTCGTGCGTAAAGCAGGATCTTGTCTCACACTTTTTATCAACCGCCAATTTAATGACGACGTCCTTTGAACATATTTGAAAACCTGCTAGAGCTTTATCGATATGAAGGCCATTTCAGCGCGGTGTTACCATGAAGTGACTCAAAGCTGCTTTCTCCAACACATATTAAAGTAATCCGAGTCGTTATTTCCAGTGAGCCATATTAAGGGCTTAACAGGCTACATTTCTAATGGAACATAGCCCAGGGGTTTTTCGTCTTCTGTTAATGGATTAAACGTCGAACAGTTCCTAACCTTTCTTGGGAAGATTTTCGCTCGCAGCAAATACATTGGGAAACGGACTACTCGCCCTATCGGCGCAGTTTTCGAGGTTACATTGATAGTCAAACAATCGTTTCCTATCGCTCATGGTCTTGGGCTGCTTAATGACACTTACTTGCCTAAGGCAGGCAGTTCACTACTCGCCACCTATGGGCCCGCTAGTAGCTTGAGCTTAGACCTGATCGTGATGTACTATTGCTAGGAATAAGTTGGTCTAATAACAGAAACATAATACAAATAACCTTAAATAGTTTCAGTAAGGATTTCAAACAAATTTAAGTAACACACAAACATTAAAAATGGCCATAAAACTTATCAAATAATGTCAACAACTCACTACGCTGCAAACGGAAATTTCATGCTTGTCTATGTCGTTTGCTTTGTTTATGAAAGCGAAATAAATGTAACGAGGAAATAGTAAACTCAAAAGCAAATATTCAACGTAGCGAGGTGGTTAGCTATCGCGAGCTGAGCTGCCAATGAGGCGGCGGTAGTGCATGACGGGTTTTGTCTGGCAAGTAAACATTTAATCCTTGACTTGAGTCAGGATATGCGAAGCATTGGAAAATGTGGTAAACAGAAATGTATGCAAAAGCGCTGGTAAGTTTGCTTGTTTGTTTGGATATGTAAATACAAAAATATGTACATACGAAAGTAGTTGCATGTTCCCATACTTTCTTGTGCATTTAAATCGACGAACACTTTGTTTGTATAAATGTATGTATGTACGAGTATGTAGTAGCTACTTTCTAGTCTCACCATATATCTCTCAGCTGTCACTACCGTCTGTCTGCCGGTTGGCTTTGCGCCCAAAATGGCAAAACTTTTCATGGCACCAGCACCTACAGTGACACTCAAACGGGGAGTTTCGATGGTGGCTGGTTGAGTGAGAACGCCTCACAAATGCAACAAAAATGTAAAAATGCACAACTACAACGAATTGTTTGTGCTGCTTAGTTCAGTTTAACACTGATTTCTTTATGAGGTCAATTACCCTTGGGCAACAACGCGAGCGAAAAGGCAGAACAAAAAAAAACAAAACTCAAATGCGAGTGCAACAAGCGCGCAATAGCAACGTTTGGTGGAAGCTTTGCCAGCGAAATACAATCATCCCATTCTTTGGCACTTTCTAAACTCTCGCGCCATTCTCCTTCGATGTATGCCACTTACTTATGTAACTTAACTCGGGAGGCGAACATAAGGCTGGCTTTTTGGAGCGACTTTAAAATTGATGCGCGGCACGATGGGACAAAATTGGTATTTCGTGTTTATAAATTTTCCGAGCTATCGAAATTTAGAAACGCGAAGTCGAATCCATTTTTTTCATATATTAATTAAATTTTTTAGGGTAAAACGTAGAGCTGCAAATTTGCAAAAATCGGTTCCTCAGTTTCCTTTAATAAATGTTGCATTATAAAAACTACTTGAAAAAATTGCAGGGTTTCCTTAGAGCAAACCCAAATCTTTACAAACAACTTTTTTTTTATATTTTGAATAATTTTATTTAAATTATATACTTTTGAGTTTTTCAAAAAAAAAAAAATAGGTATGCAGTTTTATAGCTCATCAAATTTTAGGTCATAAATTGTATGTTTTAAGTTACTAACAATTTTTGTTGTTTTAAAACGGGAAAATTAGTAGGACACCCAGTAAACACAAAAAAGTATGAAATCAACGAACATAAATATATACTTAGCCAATTCAAGCTTGTACTTTAAGATCTAAAATTTAAACAGCTATAAAGCAACCCCACTAATATCAGTTGAAGATGCCTCTATAAGTGGCGGTGTGGAGGCCAATATAGGCAGCCTAAAGAAAAGGAGAAAGTATGATGAACGCCACGAAAATATTGTTTTGAACTTCTACAAAATAATTTTTAAGGAACATATATATGCGATCCGCAAGAAATTTGCGAATCCATTGACTATACTTCGAATAAGAATACCTTAAAAATACTTCCAACCAACGTAGGTTATATTTATAAAAAGGGCAGATGCATCTTTCACCGAATCGGCTACGGAGTTTTTATATACTACCCTTCACTTTTTTACTAAGTTAATTGGCGCATTAACCGCCGAAGCGATTTTGGCCGTCGTCAACACAGCACGCCAGGCTTTTCTATATCTTGCTTAAGGGCGTCAATTCTACACTTGGTCTTTCTATCGCAGATGTGCTCTTCCATTTCCTCTGTCACCTCCAGCTGGTACCAGGTCGAAAACCTTCAAGGATGGAGCTATTTCATACATTCGAAATGCATGGCCTAGCTAGCAGAACTGCTTGTTCTTAATCCGCTGCACTCTCACTTGTACAGCTTGTACAGCTCATCATTTCATCGTATGCGATATTCGCCGTCGCCATGTCGAAAAAGTCCCTAAATCTTTCGGAAAATCTTTCTCTCGAACACTCCAAAAGCAAATGATATTGTCATAGTCCATGCTTCTGCGCCAAACAATAGGACGGGCATAATAAATGTGGTTTTAGTGCGTCGAAAGAGGAGACTTTACTACTCATTTACCTTCTCAGCCCGAAGTAGTACTTCCTGGCACTTTAGGCCAATAAGCGTTATATCATTTGTACTCAAAACTTTTAAGTGACCAAAAGACTTGCCATTCTGTTTATTTGTAAAGGAAGTCGACGGAGACTGCCCTGCATGAGGTTGTACTTAGATTTAGAACTCACTGTTTGACAGACAATATACCTTCTTTAAAGACATCGAGGGGATCTTTAATAAAGTCTGTATAGATCCGGGGAGAAGTACTTTCACCGTAATCTGGGCTTATAAAATCAACCGGTAAAGCTACATCCTTGGATAATTATTATAACCCAACGGAAACCCACTTTCCCGCCCAACCGACACGAGGGGCTCAATCCGCATAACGTACGAATGTTTTTTAAATATACAAATCTTAGGTGCCGAGTCGTGACAGAAGAAAAATTGTTAAGCGTCGAGAACCCAAGCTGCTCAGCTACAGAATAAGAATTCATCAGCCGAATACAAAGTTAGAGAAATGCAAAGTAAGAAAATTTGATCAAAGTAGTACTTAGCTTATGCCGATGATGTGGCAATACTGATATTTGGGCAGTTTCCTTTAGGCATAATCTAAATTATGAGGCGTGATCTACATGCGATAGAATTTGGAACCATACATTTCTCGTTTAGTGTGAACCCGATGAAAACTCCTTACAAATGAGACGAAACCAATGCTCTTAAGAATGATACATGAATTAGTTTGGGTGAAATACTTCGGAATTATTTTTAACCCCAAACATTATTGAAGGCTCAACATCGAAGAATGTGCAAAGAAAGCAAGAAACGAATAGAAATATTTGCAGAAATGAGACCAGCAGGTTAAGTAGCAGATGTGTCTCTCTGCACTGAATGCGTCGCACGCAATGTACTTTGGATTGGTATAGGCATTCCCGGCAGTTGTGGATGTCCTAAGATATCCTAAAAACTAGAGCTCTTTTATAAATTTGCAATGGAAACACAACCTCACAGCCGGCTGGGAATACATTTCGAAAGAATAGCCATATCCTCTTTAGGGTTCTGCTGCATCTGCGGCTATCCAAACTCATAGGAGATAGCTAACCACTTTTCACGCGAGTGCTCGGCTCTGTCAGCGATGAGGGTAAAGGCGTTTGGCAAACTTTTCCTACAGAACATTTCAGCTAAGTGTTTTTTTTTTAATTTTATTTTTTAAAAGGAGGATATAGGGCATGCCAAACACCAATAAACTTGTAGTATATAAAATGAACCTAACACTGTGCAGCATTTCGTCAGAAGTTGACTGAGCATGGTACGAAGGCGGATCAATACATAATTCTTTTTGAATTTCTTGCCTCTTTACTGAATTGGCAAGACTGCTACTATCAATAGGCATCTGTCAGTTGACTCCTATCAAAATGACAAAATTTGAACAAACTGTGGCATTTAGTTTGTGTTTGACAGCCATTCATAGCAGACTACCGCGTGATTTGAGGAGAAAATGGAAAAAAATGAATTTCGTGTGCTCATTAAGCATTATTTTTTGTGGAAAAAGACCATCACTCAAACCAAAGCTAAGCTTGATAAATACTATGGGAACTCTTCACCATCAATTTCAATGGTAAAAAGTGGTTCAATGAATTTCGTTGTGGCCGTACAAGCACGAAAGTTGCCGAACGTTCTGGACGCCCCATTGAGGTCTTAACACCCGAAACAGTAGGGAAAACTCACGATATGGTGTTGGCCGATCGGAGTATGAAAGTGCGAGAGATTATGGAAGCCTTAGGCATCTCACATGGCTCACTGGTTTAAATTTTAAATGATCACTTGGGTATGAGAAAGCTTTCCGCAAGATGGGTGCCGCTTTTGCTGACAATCGACCACAAACGCAAACGCACACATGTGTAGTTTCCATGGCAAATATCCATGAATTGGGATACTAATTACCCCTCATCCGCCCTATACTCCGGATTTAGCACCCAGTGACCATTTATTATTTCCAAATCTGAAGAAACGGCTCGGGGGAGAGAGATTTGACTCCTTTTTTTGACAAATGCCTATTTTGATGCCCTCGTCAAATCTTATTTTTTTGAAGGGTTAAAAAACTGGAGAAACGTTGGACGTTGGACAAAGTGTATAAGAAAAATTAAATATTTGCTTATCCAAAAACTTGTGTTATTTTGATTATAACACTTGAGAAACACTGAGCCCCTAAGTCATTCGATTTATTTCTTTTTGCCTGTTATCCAAATTACAGTGTAACTATGTAGTTATCTAAAGCAAGTATCTTACACTATTTTAACTTGATTATCTCGGCAATAATATATTATAGAACATACTTTTCTCGACAGACGGTATTTTCGAGATATCGCGCCGCCCAGTCGTTCGTTTCAAGTTGAACTCTTCAACTGAAGGTCGTACCAAAAAAGTCTAGTTTCAGATCTTTACTGTTTTGAATAGAATTTCTTTGGAGAAAGCAGTTTAAGTCGGCAACCCGGTCGATAATAAACACTACTTATCGAATTATGAACAGTTAAGTGCTATTTGGAACCACTGTACGCTGCTGTTGTTGGACACATGTAGCTCCGCATCTGCCAGGCAACTTTGCTGACGCTGGGCGTCCAACAAGCCAATTCATAGCTGTGCCACTGCTACTTCCTCTGTCGCTAGCCACTTGTTGGACAGACCCTTATAAATACTCGATTAGTTAGTTGGTGGTTTGTTTTTTCGCCGCATGGCCGCTGATTTGGAGTTGAGTCAGCGCTTGTGGGTGGCATTTGTGGCTGGTCGGCCATTAGCTAGTTTGCCAACTGGTGTGCTCCGTTTGCTTGTCGGCGCAAGTCAATGAACCCATTTAATTTGCACATTATTTCTGTTAGCTTTGTAATTGTAGGCGCATATTGGTTGGTGGTTGGCCGCTTGTTGTTGTGTTTGTCACTGCTGTTTTTAATTTTCCAATTAACTAGTTACCAAATGAAAAATGCATAAACTTACAATTTGTCATGCCCAACAGCGTGCAGGTACTCTGCACCGCGTTTTATGCAGCTCATTTACAATTTGTTTAATTTATTATTTAATGCGCTTGTGTAACTACATATATTTTGCATTTTTTATTGATACTTTATTAAAAGGCTAGCAATATATTAATATTTTCTTTTTTCCCTTCTCTCTCTCTCTCTCTCGTTGCAGGTAATGTAATTATTTTATTATTTATGTAATTTTCACTTCAGCGCATCGCTGCCGGAGTTATGCTGCTAGCTAAAGGAGTCACCGATTTTTATTTAAATGTTTAGTTGTGTCAAATGGTGAATGAAGCAACGCCAGTAGGCTGGAAAATTGCGCAATAATAGCAGACAATTTGCCACAAAAAAGAAAAAAAACCTCAAAAAAAAGGAAAATTTATTGCGCTGCAATTAATGATGTAAATATAATAATTATTTTTAAATTAACACATAATTATAGTCCTTGCAGTTGTGCTTTCAATGCTTATCAAGTTCATGAAAATATGTTTATACATTATTGACCCCAAACATAAATTTAAGTTTTTAAATATCTGGTCTAGTAAAACAAAAGAAAAAAAACAAAAAAAAAGTATGCTCAGCTGGTTTAAAAAAAAATGTGTAAAGGGAATATTAAATACTATCAATATCACTATTTTATAAAATTAATAAAAAGTCTTCGGTAAAAAAAATTTTTTTTTTAGTATTAGATTAAAATATTGTTACGTATATGACAATTACAATGATATGAATTCATAAATCTTCATCACAGAGACGAAAATTCGATGCATTGAATTTTATTATAAGCTTAGTATACAGCTATCAAGTAAATCGAAAAATTCATATGGAATAAAACTGAAAATTTTAATACGAGAAAAACAGCCTAAAGCTCCAAAGAAAAGTATGCTCGTACATTTTTTTATTTAAGAAATTTTACAGCAATGGCAAAGTACTTTTTGAAACAATAGAAATAACGAAAAATATTTCTTGTGTTTTTTTTTAAGCTGAAATCTATAATTTTTTAGAATTTTTGTGTTACCTTCCATTTAACGCTTAAAATTTACTTTTAGATCGCAAAAATCCGCAACACCATTGACTAAAATTTTTTTTTGCAATCAACGGTAGTATCTTGCCACATGAAATTAGCATGTTGTTCAACTACAACTTAACGGACTAAAAAAATGTGAACTCAAAAAAATTCTAACCATGTAGGGAATATTTTAAAGCTTAGTTAAAAATTTGTGTATTTTAATTGAGAAACATAAAAGAAAATATACGTATGTGATGCATTTAATGTATTTGCTTTCTTTAAATTAATTTATTTAATCAATGAGTCACATTAGAGCTCACATTGAGAACTAACGTCCTTGCCAAATCTCCAACGATGTTTTTAAATAGTATCTCAACTTGAGAATCATAGCGTTCTCAACAAAAAGAGCATTTTTTTGTAATAGTAATATTTTTAAGTTGGTTCTCAACTTGAACTCAATGTTTCTCTAATGTATAATTGCAATACTGAAAATAAAATTTAATAATTTTAATATAACATAAATATAAACTAAAATTTTTTTTTTTGGTACCTACGTTCTCACTAAGATATTTTACGCGACAAATTTGTTTACGATCACATGAGCTTGGCTTGAGTTTCACTTTCAAAATGTCTTGCAATTTGCCATTGCTACCAATTATTTATTTTTGCACAATAAACAGCTGTTTGCTTTGGTATTGCCATCTAAGAGAAAATATTTACTTCATCTTGATCTCAACTTGCTATTAAATGTTTGATATCAACTGAAGAAATTTGCTGGATATCAATATGAGATCTAAAAATTTCGCTAATTGTCCCAAATGTTAAAGAATAATTGGAGAATAATGCTAGATATCAACTTGAGAATATAAATTTCTCAAACATTTGAGAAATATTTTTTCGATGCTTGTTGGGTAGTCGATATTGCTTGTGCACATACATATGTATACATACCTCTCTTCAGCAAAGCGAACAATTTGACACCACTATTTTAATATTTAATCTAACTTGTTGTTAATTTTATTTTATTTGAATTTTCCAACAGGTGTTAACACTCTTCATATTAAACGTTCACCTCGGCGTTATTAAAACTTTGTTGTCAGATTTAATTAATATTCCATGATTTCAATTCAACTCTTCAAACAGGTGGCAACCTTGCTTAAAATAGAGGTAGCTCTTAAACTTCTTCTCAGCAAAACTTACTTTTTGATAATATTGATATTAATATTTCATATTTGTATGCAACTTAAACTCCATTAAATTTAGGAACAAACGAGTGGCAACCCAGTTCATAGTTTATGCAGCTACAAACGTCCTGCGCGCCGAGACGCACCGTTAACATCTGTACTTTAATATTTCACATAACTTAAAAATTTTACAAACGGATTTTTTTTATTTCTTCTTTATGCTTTATGTAACTTAAGTACACTTTATTTAAGTTTAAATTTTAAAAAGGTGGCAACCCTCTTCAAATGTAGCTATAAACATCCTCCACGAAGCCTTGTCCACCCAAAATATACTTAAGAGTGACTAACGTTGCAAACCATTTTTCTATGAAACAATTTCCTTAGTGGGAAAACTGCATCCATCCATTGAAATTCATTTCGTCTTTTTTGCTACAGCGTTCATCTTACCGTAACCAATAATGTCAATAAATATGAGAAAAATCGGAAAATAAATACGATTTTTGGTAACTCCACAATTACAGCACCCCTGGCGGCCCTTTTTGCTATAAAATTTCTTTCGCCATCACTAATACATTTCTCGCTAGAGTAGGATTAGACTGACAGCGCCATCTGGCGCTAGAATTGCATTTTTAAACCATTCAGGGTTGCATCTAAAATCCCTGAAATATAGTTATTTAATATCGGTACCGGCGTTGCGTTGAAGAGGAGTTCAGTCACTAAAATTCAGTCAGTAAAATTGTGGAAGTTTATTGCCTGCCAAATCAAATTTTTTTAACAATATTTAGAAGGAATTATAAACCACATCAAGTACAGGCGTATATTCTTTAATCGTGAGATTTAGTTCGCCTCAATGATAAATTTCGAATTTTAAGCTTAGACAAAACAAAACATTTAGCTGTACATTTTGCATTACACAAGGAACTTAGAGTAAATATTAAGACAATTTTATTTCAGTTTTTATAACTTCATCTATCAATATTTCAATACCAAATGTTGTGATAAACTTTGTATATTTGCAAATATTTCGCACAGTCATGACTCATATTAAAACACACACAAATAGGAGATATAAACATAGACAAGCACTTGTATGTTGGACATTTAAAACTGCTGACAAATTGAATGTGATTTTTAGTAACCAAAAAGGATATACATACTTATGTATGTATGTATGGTATGTACATATGAAACAAAACCAAAAAGGAAGTGAAGAGAAAATTCCATTATTTTTATGTTAACTCGCATGTTCGGCAAGCTCTGTGAGTGTAATTTGAATTAAATGATGCGTTTAAAGTTTAATGATGCGTATTTATGTATGCAAGTGTACTTCCTTCCATACGCACATTGATGAATGTAGACGTACATACATACATACATGCTTTGGTATATATGAATACGAGTATATACTTATATATGTGCATATGTTTATGCCAATACTAAGGATGTCCTTGTTTGCATTTTCGCCGGTAAAGATAAGTGCAACTAGCGGGCGAAATAGCTACAGACAATGCTTTAAAAGCAAAGCAGTCATCTCGAAATTGTTGCTTTAAGAACTGCTCTCGAATTTTTGCTTACGCTAACATTTTTTCAGGCTTTTCTTTAATTTATAATCGCAAGTATGTATCTTACACTTAGCGTAAGGATTTCATGTAAATAAAATGCTTTTCGATATGAAAAATATCACAAAAAACCTTTTAAATAAATTAAACTAGCACAAGATTCAAAATTATATTAAAGAGAGTTATTTAATATTTATTAAATACTTTATGATCGTACTTTAAGGTAATTCTTTCCATAAATATGTGCATAGATATTTTTGTGTTTGAAAGTTGTCTTTTTTTGGGTTCAGATCAAAGGACAGCTTTAAAAATTACTATAGAAAAATTACATAAATATTTAATACGAGTATATAGTGCATACATATGTGAAATATGTATATGTTCTATGTACGCATATACAAAACTAATCATGTTTTCATTTACCTTTGCTAAAATAAATTTTTTTTATTTTTGATTCAATTAAAAAAGTTTCAAACTTGTTTGAATAGTTTTACGACTTTTAACTACAAACAAAAAAAAGTTGGAGGTAATGAAGTCGTTGAAATATATATTTCCTTTTTTCTTTTTTTTATATTAGTTATGTAAATCATAAGTTTGAACCGCTCAAACCGATTTTAATAATTCTTACTTTATTGCAGAGGTGAATCGCTCGGATTGTCCTTTATTAAATCCATTCAATCATTGGATCATGAAGAAACTCACCCTAATTGTAAATGCTCAAGAGCATATACAATTTGAAGTAAATTTTTGTTTTTGTTTGAAATGATTTTGTTAAGAATTTTGCACAGAATTTGAAACAGTACATTTGTACGCGGACTAAAATTTCATACACACACACATGTCTTCCCTTTATTTTTCATTATTTTTATTTCATTAATTCAATCTTTTCATTTTTTTACTTCGTGTTTTCTTCACCCTATTATATCTTTACTTTTTTTTTCTTTATTTCCTCACTTTTTCACTTCTTCATTTCATCGCAAGTTTTCTCCAACAATTCTTCACTTTGCTGTTGTACATTTTCACCCCTTTACTTATTCACTGACATACTTATTTACTTCACCTATTACCTCGTTAATGAGGTGGCTTTCGACGATGGTTGAGGTGAGCTCAGCGGATCCAAAAGTGGGATGAAAGTCCCACTAACCACCATCAAATAAAACACAGCGTTTTCGTTAGGCTCATGAAATTGAAGCTTACCATATCAACCGGAACCAAAATCTGAATTCTTGGAGTTGCAAATTCCTAAATGATTATTCTAATAAAAATGCAATATGTAGGAATACAAATTTAATATGAAAATAATTGAATTTTAAAAACACACTAATAAAATAAAATTTTCAGTTCTTAAATATATTTTAATGCGTATGTGCGTATAAATATCGTACAAAGTTAATATTGAAATATTGCATTTATCAATTTATATTTTTGAACTAGATCGCTTCATTAATTTCTTCTGCATATTTCGGCTACAGCGCCATCTATCCGCAAACTTTTTTTGAGCGGCTGTTTCTTTACATGTCGTTTAACATTTTAAAATTGAAACAGATTGGATTATCTAGTGTTGCCAGGAGTTCAACAATGAAAAGACCAAATCAACCATATAAAAAAGCTAAATGCCCAAAAAAGGGGCTAAAAAAAGGGCAGCGTTTTCTACATTTTATTGACAGTCTATGTTTTTTTTAACATGTGTTAGGTACGAATATATGAGGAAATACATTCATCAAACCATTTATTATATTTTTAATTGTTTATAAGCTTTAAGGCCAACTGTTTTTTTTTTCTTAGGGAAAATTGTAAGGCCAGGAAATCAATCGTTTATAGGTCCAAATAACAACAAAAACAAATATATTATACTGTTTTAAAATGAAATCAGTTTCTCTCCAGTTTTTAAATTAAATAATAGATGAATTAACCTTTTTAATATTCCCCAAAAACAGTTTAATGTTGAAAAATCAAAATGATTTGGTGAACTTTATCTTCTACGTAACTATTTCCTCTTCAACAGATGAATTGGATGAACCAGGGTTTAAATACATATCACGCGACTCTAACATCCTTATGAGATCAACAGTTATTTCATAATCGCAGCAACAATCTTTAGCAATGAGTTAAACATTTTATTTTTTTTTTTATTTCTTTACTTAGTATTTACTAGTTTCATTGCACTAAATATTCGCTTAGATGTAAAACTAAATTGACTAGCTCATAAAACGAATGTTCGTGTAAAGCATTTTTAAACTTCTTCACTTCTATCCAAAAGTTAACAGTTGCAGCCAGGTTTACCCAATCATGCGACAAAAGCCGTATCCATTGAAATTCAATCATTGTTTCCTCATCTGCAGAATTCTTGAACCCTTCGTTATCAAAGGGATCTAATCCGTTCGGTTTAACTACTCTAAGAGTATTTTCAACATAAAAGAAATTAATTTACATTGCTGGGTAAGCGCTAACGTTACACTGAATTTATACAATAATTTGGTGCTCTTTACTACATATATTGAGAAGGATTGTTCTTAAAAAAAAAACAGCTAGTTTGAAAATAAGAAATGGCTAGAAAAAAGCCATGAAGAAAGGCTAAACTGGCAACAATGTTTATCTACATGACTTTTGTACATAAAGCGACTCTAGCGCCACCTAGGGGCTACTTTTTTGGTAGATGTGATCTCCAACTTGCAAGCAATAAACATTTGTTATGAATTGGTATGAAATCAGCTTATGATAACGACTTTCTTAAATAACGACTCTAGCGCCACCCAGCGAGTTTTCTTGTGACCTAAAATATGATCAGATAAACGAAAAATAACCTCCACAAAATGGAACGAAATTTATTTAGTAGTTTTTGAGTCAAGTACGTAATAAGAAAACGTATATACAAAATTATATATGCAGTCTTGAATATGTAGACCAGACTATTATGACATAAAAATAAATTAAGGCATTCGTGTGATCCTAGCTTTTGCCTCATAAACATTTAAGTTCGATTATTATTATTTTAAGATCATCTTTCGTGTCCAGCGAAAAAGTCTGAATATCATGTGATAAATATGTTCGTATCCTTAACACTCTACCACTTAAGCCTATTATACTCGTACTCTTGCATGCCTCAACATATAAATTGTGTGTGGCATTGCAGCAAGCAATCGATGCATGTTGCACAATTTGTTTCGTTTCTCATTCCAACCGCAGGTAAAACAAAACAGTTTATAATTAAGTTAATAAATGATTTAAGTCATTTGCATTTTGGTCATGGTGTTGTATGAAGACCGCAAACATTGTCGAATGTTGTTTAAATACTTTACAAATATACGAAAACACATGCGTGTACATATTCGAAGAGGTTGAAGACAAATTTTAAATGCGGCAAAGCTTTACTACGATAAATTTATTTATAACGAAATGCCGTTAAGCTTTTATTGCCTTACAACTTTTTATCGCTTTTTTTTTATTTTGCGTCTGGTTTTTTTTTCGAGACAGAATCACTTAAAGTTTAATGAAGTGCAATATAATATAATTAAAATTGGGAAAACAGAAAAATAAATTAAAACAAAAGGTAGCAACTAAAAGACGAACAACAGCAATAGCAGCCACAACAAAAATCTCTGGGCAATTGTTTGCAACCACAAAAGTGCACTGCAAATGTCACAGTGGTAGCGGCAAGTAAAAGCTACCATAAACTTCAGATGACATAGAAAGTTGAAAGCTTGGTAACTCGGTGACTTGCAGAAAAAAAACAAAAACAGAGAGCGGGCGAACGTCTTGTCTGTCTATGCTTAGTTGGAATTTTTGTGCTTTTGAGGTTTTTTGTTTATTATTTTATTTTATGAATTTCATAACTCGTTAACAAACTTTTGGAAACAGGTAAATGGAAAAAATCACTAAAATATGAACTATCTGCTACCATCACTAATATTCTTAACTGTTTACCAATACTGATTTATAAAAATTGTGCAGTCTATTTGCTTCAAATTCCAAAATTCTTGTTTCCACTAGAAAAATTTCAGCAATAAACTACTCATGCTGCTGCTGCAATCACTAATTTGCTGCCACCCTTCGAATGCAATGTGCTTTTTCTAATTGAATAGTTGGCATTTATGGCCTGCAAAGTTGTTGAATTTCGATTTTTACGCACTCAATCGTCATTCGACGCACTTCGCATGCAAACAATTTTGTTTGTTTGTTTTAATTGGTGTTTCAGGTCGCTGGCTACAACAAAAACTATTTGCCAATACTGTTGCA
Organism: Philophylla caesio; assembly: GCA_963971545.1. Classification (NCBI taxonomy): domain Eukaryota; kingdom Metazoa; phylum Arthropoda; class Insecta; order Diptera; family Tephritidae; genus Philophylla; species Philophylla caesio. The sequence continues at coordinate 52,985,139 of OZ020609.1, read as the reverse complement.
TATTTGCTGCTAACATTTGCTTATTTTGCATTTCTTGCTGGGAACGTGACAGTGCGTATGAGTAACCTGCAGGCAATCACTAGAACTGAATGAAGCACAGTGACTACATGCCACTCAATAATTCGTTCTGTGTACGAAAGCCAACTTGATTAGCAGTTAGAGTGGAAAGAAAATGAATGCGAATATGAGTATATGAACATAAATATGAATACAAAGCTGCATTTGAATACAAATCCGAATATAAATATGAATGTGAATAAGAATATAAATCTGAAAAAAAAAGAAAATTTGAATATGAAATAAATATGTACATATCTTTGCCGATTTTTTTTCTGCCAATTTTGTCTCCGACAATGATGCTAAAAAGGACTTTCTTTGTCCTCACTTAACTATGGTTCTCTTAGTTTACTGGATGAGGATGTTGCTAAAGGTATTTCATCTCTGAAATCATCATCTCAAATGGATTCAGATGGACTTTCTGCTATCCTTCTAAAAAAGTGTTCATCGCTGGTTAAACCTTTAACCATGATCTTCAATTTGTCCCTCTCATCTGGAGTTTTTATTGATGACTGGAAAAAGTATTCTATTACTCCAATTTTTAAAATTGGCAATAAGAACGATGGTGCTAAGTACAGACCAATTTCGATATTATCGTCCGTATCTAAGTTAATTGAGTGTGTGGTTAAAGAAAAGCTTGTTTATTATATTAAGAACCTCATCTGTCCTAACCAACATGGCTTTGTTAGTGTCGACAGTATCCAATCAGGCGGTTTTCACCGAAGATTGCCTTGCTGCCTTCCATGAGGGTCATCAAGTCGATACTGTTTATACTGACTTTTCAAAAGCACTCGACAGAGTCTCGCATAAGGTGTTCATTTCTAAATTGGAAATCCTGGGATTCCACTCTACATTCCTTGGGTGGCTCAGGTCATACTTAAGCGACCGTTTTTGAGTGGTTGCATTTGATAATGTTTCTTCTCAATCATTTATAGCTACTTCTGGTGTTCCCCAGGGTAGCATTTTAGGTCATTTGTTTTTTGTCCTATTCATTAATGACATTAGTTCCTGTTTCGTTACTTCCAAATTTCTTTTATATGCTGATAAACTAAAGGTTTATTCGGTGACTTAAAGCTCTGCTGACTCAGCTGCTCTTCAGGCTGATCTTGACAAGGTTCATTTGTGGTGTAAACTTAATCATCTTGCATTAAATGTCAATAAATGTTCTTACTCTACTTTTACAAGGAAGCTTAACCCTTTGATTACAAGTTATAGCATTTCTGACACCCCTGAAATTGATGAGCGAAGTCAAAGATTTGGGGGTTTTCTTCGATGCTAAACTAAGTTTCTCCACCCACATTAGTTATGCTATTTCCAAATCTTATGCTATTTTCGCTTTTGTTCGTCGACCATTTCACACTCAAATTGCTTTAGATCTCTTTAGTAAGGTCAAGGCTAGAATATGCCTCCTTTATCTGGATGCCTTATCATTCCTCTCATATAAAGCGGTTAGAGCGAGTTTAAAAAACTTTCTTAAAATTTGCACTACGTCGTTTAATTTCATCGAATCTTTCCCTTCTTAGACAGCTCGATGTCTTCTCCTGCATTTACAACCTTTGCACAGCAGAAGTATGTACCTCTCAGGTTCCTTTGTTTTCAATATTGTGAAAAGTATAGTTGACTGCCCTTCTCTACTTGAAAGATTGTCTTTTAAAGTTCCTTGTCGTAACTTGCGAAGTGTCCAATTATTTTAATCTAAGTATGCTGAAAATGCTCCAATCAGAATTAAACCGAAGTACCGGGCTGGATCTGTTCGTTCCAATAGGTATAATCCGTAGGTTACTGTATAATCACTCGGTTAACTAGATTTAAGTCATTTTCTACTCTCTTACTATAGTCAGTAAGAATTGTATTAATTTGACTGAAAATAAATAAATAAAATAAAAAATAAATAAATATGAATATAGGCATGAAAGTGAGTTAGAGCAGTTTTTTTCGCCTAATGGGCGTTGAAAAACTCCTCGTGGAGTAGCACGAAGCTCAGAGAAAACAGTTGGGCGTTAAGACATTCTACGGGGCCGATAACTAGTACATTTTCTTAAATATATTTTTTATGACTAGTATTTTGGTAGCGCTATGGTACCGTGCCGCTTCGGTTGCTATCATCTCATGGAATTCGTCCATAAAAATGTTTCTCTCTCCATGTGCTCAGCGAAATACTTGATTTTAATTAGACATTGCTTCACGAAAAAAATTAATATTGCAGGCCCTATGTATAAGGAGACACCCTTTTTAGTCTATTCTTAGATATACGTTCTATCACATATATTTAAAAAAAATTTTAAATTTGTGCAAACATGATTTTTTAGCACATTGATTTTTTATTAATAAAAAAAAGGCATACAAAATTTACTTTAAAAAATTTTTTTTTTATAAATGAAGTTACATACCTTGGCGTCCACCTTGACAGGCGCCTCACCTGGCGCAGGCACATCGAAGCTAAAAAAACCCAACTGAAAATAAAAGCCAGTAATCTGCATTGGCTAATAAATGCCCGTTTCCCCTTTTCCTGGAATACAAAGTTCTGATATACAACTCAGTCTTAAAACCAATTTGGAAATATGGTTCCGAGCTTTGGGGAAACGCCTGCAGGAGCAACGTTGATGTTATACAGAGAGCGCAATCAAAGATCCTTAGAACCATTACTGGGGCCCCATGGTACATTCAGAATGACAACATCCAAAGAGATCTAAATATAAATCCTCTAAAAGATCAATTAGACCAAGTTATCCGCGCACCCAAATCAACTTGCCAGATCGCTTTTACGACTAAGCAGCCGTACCCGTCTCCAGCGCAACGACCTACCAGCCCAGATTTGAGTTTTTAGGGCCATAGTAAATAGTTAATTTATAACTAACGTGTTTAGGCTAAGATTTGTAAAACTTATTGTTATTCTTTTTAGAAAAGAGAGATCCAATAAATAATAAAAAGTTTGGAAAACAAAAAAATAAATTAAATTTCTGACTATATACATATAAAAAAGTATTCAATTATATTTTGGATAAAACTAATATTTTGCGAGTTATGAAGTGATAAAGAATGGACTACTCCGGGAAAACTTAATTTTTAAAATTCCATAACTTTTGAAAAAAAAATGTTTGCTTTATTTTGTGTTAACATACTGCAACATATCCAAAATTAGCGCAAAAAGCTTTAACATCATCACTGGAGCATTTTCGATGTTCTCCTGCTTGCATCTTTAAAAATATTTTGACCTTTTTTTTATTTGCTTCGCCAAACACATTCGCTTCGCAACTCATAATAGAGCCCTTAATGGGCTATAAAATTGCACTACTTAAAAAAAATTTAAGACTTCTGAGAAAAAAGCTCAAAATTTATATACAAATTTGGTGAATATTTTTTTTTTAGTTTTCTACTTTGATTAACATGATTTATGTTGGAGAATGAACTGAATGTTAATTGAAAATTCTTTAAAATAAATAAATAAATTTAAGTGGCAAGCTATGTGGTTTTGAATGCTTTTGCTATTGATATGAAATGCACAAGACTGTATGTCCCATAAATGCATGAACACGAATATTAATATTTGTATACATATAAATATGAAAATTTATTTGAATAAACATGACTAGACATTTTTAATTCGAGTATTAATACAAATATGAGTAAATAATGAATATGAATATTAGTATCAATAATATTGCGATTATACTTTTCTACCCTATTCGAGTATGGTAGCGATATCGAAGCTTGCTGGGTACAATTGTTTCGTTCGAAGCGACGGTTTTCTCAATATCCAGACAACTACGTCTGTCCAGCTTTCGTTGCGGGTCTTTATGAACGCCGTGGCACTGCTAAGGGTTAAGGTGTTTAATATGTCTTTCACATCAATTCCAAAGGCGTACAATATTTGCAATGTCAAAAATTGTAGTAGATTTTGGCAGTTGCGACCTTGCATAACAATAATGCAATAACCTGAATGATGTGAACTATATAGAGATCTATGAACTGTCAGCTCGCAGCCGTTTGAAGTATGCTCTCCGACATTTAATTTACAACAGGTATGGATCATCATCGGCATAACCGGTGGTTAGAGCAGCCAACTCGGTGCATGTTGCCATTTGAAGAAGTAGTCGCTTCATTTTCAACAACTTTCATATCTATCGGGAACTTGGTAGTCTGCTTTCTTCAAGGTCACAGTAAAAGGTATGCCAACTTGTAATAATTTTAAAAGATAGCCATTTGTTAGGTGATGAAACGGCGTGAGCCGATCCCGAAACCTCGACTACGGATAATTTCCACTCCCGAGAGCTTCTTGGAGTCATAAAATAGATGCAGTCCAAACTATTGCAATCTAAATGTCCCGATAGCTATAATGATTAGTAGAAAGATTCCACTCCGTCAAGAGTGCGCATGTCCCTAGTTTTCGCCCAGTACTCGCTGAGTTGGGTACCCTTCCTTCCTTCAGCAAGCCACTCAGGAGGGAATGCGAGTGACTAAGTATCTATTAGGAGAAACTTCGAGTGCGAAGTATCCTTCAGGAATGAAGTTAAAGCTTCCCAGTACTCTTGAGTGTCCAGTCTTAAAACCTGTTAACCATTCGATTCCCTTGAGCCTTTTAGAATTATATAAATTGTACATTATAAACCTGATTTTTATTTCCTCTGTTGGCTTGAACTAATTTTGTGACGCTAATGCTCTACAATTTCATTCCTTTCAAGTCTCGTTAAAGCCATTACATTTACCTGCATGCATAGAAACATAAGATTATTTGTACGTATAATTTGTACCTTCCGTGTTGTTGCTATGTAAATGGAGCAAATGTTATTTCAATTCAATTCTAATAAAAAAATTGCACAGTCCTATGAATTCGGAGTGAACATTAATGTCGAAGTTACTTCCACATAAATGCGCTTACATACCAAAATAGTATACACCATCATTTCTATACCTTTATTTATTTATGTGCAAACATGTGTGTGTGTGTGTGTGTGTGTGTATTTGTAGTGTATTGTGCCAATCTCAAATAACGGACATTGCCAACTATCCATGCGAACACACCCACACATACCAGGTTATACATACATTAAAAAAGCTTCACAAATATTTTATATCCTCACGTAACAACATTGGCATACAACACGTTAGTGTGTATGTACATATATACATATTCAGTGCGTGCTATAGTTATAAGGTTACCACAACTGACAATTGCTATGCGTAACTCAATACATTGCCGTGTACAAATGTACTGGGAACAGTGTTTTAAAGGCATCAATGGAGGCTTTAATGGATATTAAAACAATGTCTCGTGGGTACAATTGAATTCGACTCTAAATTAAAAAACAGTTTTTTGCATCATTTTTTATGTTACTTACATGTGTCAAAAAAACTTTCTTTTGATACATTTTTAAACCTTGAATTGCGATTAAATGAATTTAACATACGATAATAGTTTGAATTGACAAAATAAAAATTCAAGATACAAGATATCAATATTATATATGATTTGAGGAAATTAAGTTTAATTTGTTTATTCATTACAAAATGTATTTAGATGTGGTGAGTTTAGGTGTGGTGAGTTTAGGTGTGGTGAGTTGAATTTAGATGTGGTGAATATAAGAGTGGTGAGTTAAGTAGTGGTGAGCTAGGAATGGAAGGTTAAGCTGTGGTGAGTTCAGGTATGATGAGCAGCCGTCCTATTTTTTCAACAAAATATTTCTCGTAGCATTTTTTGCATGCATTTCTTATAGTATCACAATTGGACCATTAATACTGACTTTTGTTATTACTTGACTCTAGAGTCAGTTATTCGATCCATTTTTCAGAAAAGTATTTCTGCCCACAAGCCCAATATACATTTCTAATTTTATAAAAATTAAACCATAAATCCAGGTTTGCTGAATATCTGTAGCGCCATCTGGCGTCGTTCTTTTACGTAAAAGTATTTCTGGTCGCACCTGTCACATACATTTTTTATTTCATCAGTGGCCGCTGTGGCTGAGTGTGGGTGCTATAACTCAGTATGCCACTGGGATCAGGGCTCGAAACTCAGCCGGCGAGAGTATAATCGTAATCATAAAAATTTTTTTTCTTTTCTAAAATTAATCACCACTCGGCAGGCAATGGCAAACCTTCGAGGGTATTTCTTCCTCGATAAAACTTCTGCTCTAAATAGTTAGCGCCAAATTCAAAAAAAATTTACCATAAATATGCATTTTCTGTATAATTAGGCGCTAGCGCCATCTACCGAATTAAAATATTTGTTAAATTTGTACGAGTTTCAAACCTATTTTAATTTAAAAAAGTGGCAATTAAATAAAAGTTAAATAAATTTTGGAAATAATTTATCGCGCACTATATTTATGCGCCTATGTTTTTTGTATGCATTTGTTTGTAAGCGTTTGAGGGTTACGTGCATGCAGAGCGTCCATTCGTACGTAAGACCCATTGCCGATTGAATGAATGAATGACTGACTGACTGAATAAATGAATGAATGCCTGAATGCTCGCATACTTGCATGTCGGCATGAATGGTTTAAGCCAAACTCATTGGAAGGTACTACTGAATAGCTCTCAACAGCATTGCTCCATGCTATGTGTGTGTGTGTGTCCTTTCAACTTCACTCTGTTGCTTCTTTTTGCACACACTACGTATTTGTATTTTTTTTCTTCTTATTAATGTGTTGTATAAATGATTTGCTTGTGGTACAAACCGCTGTATGTGCAAAATTTTCAACACACCTGTACATATCCATACAAATATATTTGTATATATAGACCACAAATTCCCTTGTAAGCCCTAGCATGTTTTGTGATCTATGCAGGTACACACTACCACATGCACAAAGATTGGTGGTTTTCTGCGTGTACTCGTATGTATGTGTTACATAAGCGTTTGGCAATAGAAGCTTAGTTTTTGTGCAGAACTGCAAAAGTTCAAACTGTGAAATTCGTGCCGCTTTAATTTGAAGCAGCTTAACATTTTTTTGGTGAACTTTTACTTTCACGTTGTGGGATGGAATGTTGTTTCAAAACTTTTGAGCTTATCTTAAAGGTATATTTCCCCCTGTTTTAAGAGTTTGCTTTAACTAAATATTTAACGCAGCTGCAGCTTAACAATTTTATTTCGCTAAAATTCAAACAATGTGTGGATTTGTGGGTGTACCACATAATCCCCAAAATCAAAATCCCCAAATCAAAATCCCCAAATCAAAATCCCCAAAATCAAAATCCCCAAAATCAAAATCCCCAAAATCAGAATCCCCAAAATCAAAATCCCCAAAATCAAAATCCCCTTTTTCTGTGTGAAATACATTGAAATTAGGTTTAAAATCGCCGCGATTTAAAACCTAATTTCAATGTATTTCACACAGAAAAAGGGAATTCTATACTCAATATTATGTCTAAAGTTGAAGTTCAGGAGATATTTTATGTTTAATGGTTTATATCAATCAGTTTAACATGTATGTGCATATATTGATTAATGGATGACAATGTTATATTATGCTCTGATTTTCTATATTCTTTTGTTTTCTACTCCATAACAATGCTGCTGAAAACCAAAGTTTTCTTGTCCCTTGCATATATTGTTAATTTTGCCAACCTTTGTTACATGCAGCAATAGTTCAGTGGTTAGAGTCTGCAGCTGTCATGCAAGGGTTTTGGGTTCAAATCCGGGTCTGGGCCGCTTTTTAAAATGCTCTTTTTTTTAGCTTTTTAGTCGCTAAATTGATGAAATAATTATTTTTTTCCTCTAAATCGGGCATGCGTTCTCGTCTATATCTATATATTGTCGATGCCTGCTCGAGTCGAAGCAGTTATTGCAGCTAAAGGTGGACCAACACCCTACTAGGTTCAGTATTTCGTAAGACAATAGTTAAGTTTATTTTATTATAAGCAGTTTTATAAAAAAGAAAAAAGAATTAAAAAAAAATGTGTTCAAAAGCTAATAACGCATACTTCACTCCAAATCATCTTATTTCTTTTATTTATCATAAAAAAACAATATAATGGTCCCTCATTAATTAAAATTCGCTTCTTGATGCCTTTAGGTCTATTAAATGTGCCTGCCAAATTTCAAGAAGCTTGACCCCGTAGAAGTTAGATACATTTGAAAAGCATTCAAAACCTTGAGTGGTAAGATGTACTTGGCCGCAGGTGTATGTAACTACGAATTAAAACTCAACTAAAGTGCGGTTTTACTAATTTTTATATGATCTGTAATAATATTTAATAAAAATAAAAAAATGGGGATTTTGTGTTTGGGGATTTTGTGACACTGCCTAAAAAAAAGGTGGGGATTTCGTGTTAGTGGATTTTAATTTTGGGGATTTTGATTTTGGGGATTATGTGTTTGGGAATTTTTTTTAGCTGGGGATTTTGTGTTTGGGGATTTTTTTTTTGGGGATTTTGTGGCACTCCCTGGATTTGTATGCCTGTGGTATTTGAACTTTGACACTTGCTCCTAAATACAGAAAAAGCATCTACTTGAAATTAATAATACTAATTTGGCGCTGTAGCTCAGTGTTTGGCCGTGCGTCTTTATATTATACCATAAATGGAGGGACCTACAATTTTGTGCCGACTACGAACGGCAGATGTATTAAATGAGAACCTTTTTCATGGCAGAAATACCCTCGGAGGTTTGCCATTGCTTGTCTAGGGGTGACCGCTATTCGAAAAAAACTATTTTCTATGATTTAGATTTTACTTGCCCTAGTCGAGATTCGAACTTCGAACTCGGCCGTATATCGAGTAAGAGCACGCACCGCTGCCCACTCAACCGCAGCGGCCTACGTGAAATTAACGTCTGTTTTCTTCTGTCAATCTTACTAACAAAAGCTTTTTTCCATGAACCCGTCGAAGTTAATTCGGTTTACATACTTTAAGTTGCTGAATAAAGGCGCTCCGCGTCAAGAAATGCCGTTTAAAAGAGAGCGCCAGAGAGAGCAAAGACCATCTGCCAGAATGTCGAAAACTTAACCAAATGTTAGAAATGTTTTTAAAACCAAAAGTGCACCCTTAAATTTTATGTAACGCACAGTTTTATATTTTAGCTCGTTGCTTGAATTTTTTCACGCGAAAATCAAGGAATTTCGAAAAAGTCGAAATTGAATATTATATGACAAGTAAGTGAAACCAACATATTAAGAGCATAAACAGAATCTGAGCAAACTTCGCCGAACAAAAGTTCGTTGTCGAAAAAAATTTTAATAAAAGTTTTTATGTGAGTTTGAGTAGGTCCCATTAAAAATTGCACCCGCCAGGTTGCACTGGAGTCGAGATATTTGTCACATATCCGAAATATATATTGATAATATGAAATTAAATATAATTATAACGAAAATGTGGTGACGCTACTGTCGAGTTATTCGAGCTGAAATAAACAAATACATATATATTGATAAATATGGTGATTAGCATTTACAAAACTATTGAAATTCATCAGATCAATAATAAATTGTAAATTGTAAAATTGAAAAAAACAAATCTTATAAAATATATGTATGTATGTATGTGTATGAATTATGTATATAAAAAATTTTAAAATTAAATTTTATAATAAAGTTTTTTATTTAATAAATTTTGTTTAGATATTCTATGCATAAAAAAAAGTTTTATTAGCTTAATATTAATAATTAAAAAGAAATATTTAATTTATTGTTTAATTATATTTATTTATTTTATATTTATTATTATTTTTTTTTTAATATTAAACACAAATATTAATTATTTGAAAAATGTATGTTAATAAAATTAAAGTAATAAAATAAAATAAACTTTTTTTTTATAAATTTTGGCTTAACATTTTATTATTCATTAAGTTTAAAATGTCATTGATTTATCATGACAGGCCATTTAAATTTTAGGAAATTTTTTTATTTTTTAGCAGCAAATAATTTTATAAGTCAAGGTAACTTGGGAACAATAATTTCACTATGTATTGGCTAAATTTTTGCCAGCAGCCGCGGTTAAACAAATAAAATAAAATTAAATTAAAATTAAATTTTTTGAGTAAAAGTTAAATTTTATTGTATTAATTATATATATATTAATTTATTTGGTGAAATTTTTGAATTTGTTTTCTAAATGTTCAGCATTTTTTTTTTTTTAATTTTATCAATAAGAAACAATAATTTTCTCCCCAACGAAAGCGCAACAAAATGGCAATAGAGTTTGCCACATCGGGCACATAATTTATTTTACGAGGTAAATATTTACATATACATATATTCATAGTGTGATTTACGTCAATGCGTTTCTTTAAACAAAAACTAAATCAGCGTCGCAATAATCGATACCCAAATTCTGACTTTAGGTGTTTGGTCGAGAGAAATTTTAACACTTAGCACTTGTGTGGCATTAAGTAATGAGGTTCTAAATACATACATATGTACATACATATGTACATGAGCGTATAAAAATTTATGCAATTTGTGTGTACTCAGTACCCATGAAAGTATACTGTTAGATAACTGCTAACTAATCACTTTTGCTTTAATTAAAAATTGCAAATTTAATTGCGAATTTAATTCGAAAATGAATACCATTATACAGATTGTGCCACTAATGCTAACTTGAACACACACAGCATATCCTTCACGTGGCATGGGAAACACGTGGGAAAACACATACATATGTACATACATATATAAATAGTAGGGCAATAATAGGAAAGTATCTCCCCAGTAGCGAATGTCAGTTGAGACTTCAGCGTGGAGAAATTCTAAATGAGTTATTGATGGTGACTCCTTTCTTATCAGGTTTGCTTACATTGGACAGCGATGCTAACATTTACTACTCCGCCAGACGACTCCGCTAATCGCTTATTTGAAAAATGTCATGAATGAATAGTGTCAAAGTAGGTACTAAAATGGCGCTTATTTATCGGCTCTCATGACAGCTAAAATCACTCAATTGAATTATATCGAATTGGTTTCTAACTGTGATGGCACTCATGAAGTTGCATGCTTGAATCATTAGTGACAAAGTCCTTAATAAGGCTTGCTGGTTTTAGTTTCGGTCAAATACTAAGGAAGTCTTGCAATTTTTTATATGTACATACGTTGTTTGGAAAATGTCATGCTGGAGTCATTAGTGACAAAATCATAAATGAAGCTTTCAGAGTTTTATATTCGTTCAAGTACTGAACAAGTTTTGGCTACTTTCGATATGAAAATCATAGCTGTTTTAAAAACGACTTGCTGCTCGAGACATTTCATGCCTGAATCACTAGTTAGCGTATTATTATTTTTTTGTTGAAGTACTAAAGAAGTCTTATTGCATTTTATTTAACATGCCCATCCCTGTTTTGAAAATGTCTTGCTGCTAATGACAACTCATACTGGAGTCATTAGTGAAAAAGTCCTACATGAAGCTGGTTGGATTTTATTTTCGGTGAAACTCTATAGGAATCTGTCTGGTACTTTTATGAAAATCTTCTGTGTTCATGCTGCTCATGACGACATTGCATGCATGAATCATAAGTGACGAAGCCCTAAATGATGCAGGTTGGGGTTTTTTCAGTTAGTCTCAAATACTTACAAAGTCTTGTTTGTTTTTATACAAAAATCAACATTGTTTTGATAATTTCATGCGGTGACATTCCCAACGTAGACCGCTTTCGCTACTGGGTATCAAAATCTCTCCATGTGTATATATTCGTATATCACTTGTGCGTTTATGCTTATCCACAAAATCTAATTGGCATATTTGCGTTCGGTCTAAATGCGTAATGTCTCATTTCATTGGATGAAATTTGAATGTTGGCTAAAGTTGTATACGAGTCAAAGGTGTAACAGCTCGCAAGCAGTTGGCAAAAGTGCCAAACGTGAAGGGTGAATGTACATATGTACATACATACATATGTTTATATGTAGAAAAGGTTTGAGTAAAAACGTTCATAAAAATCTAAAGCTGTATATTTGTTTGCTGTGTTTCCACAGAAGTGGCGCATTATGCGGAAGATTATCAGTGACACAACCGCCTATTGTCTTAAATTTTGATGGAAAATACTCAAAATGTAGCGGTTTATGTTATGTGTACACACAAGTGCGTCTTTTTGCTTATCATCTGCGTTGAATTGTTTGCTCGTGTAACTTGGCGTCTTCTGTAACTGTGTAATGACTAAATGTGTGTACATATTTTCAAAATGTGTAGTATAAACATATGCGTGCGTGTATTTGTAGCTGTAATCATCAAAATTCGGGTTATGAAAATTTGCTATACAAAAACCAGACATAACAGACAGCGTCTTCATTCCTTTCCAAGCCATCCTTGGAACACTTCAAAAGCATATTTGTCTTCCGCTGCCATTTCTTGATGAGTTTTTTATGTATCACTTCTTTATAGAGTAGGCATTTTTATTTATTGTTATTGGGTTTTTTGTTTTTGTTATTTTTTTTTGTGGCAATTTTCTCTACCAACTTTATTACGCGCGCATAATGTTTATGCCATTTACCTTTTATTGTTATTATTATTAGTAAAAGTATGGGTAGAAAATTCACTGAATGCGTTATGATGGCACACCAAAAAATTATTTTTTATGCCATGCTAAAATTCGGTGGTTTTTTTTATGAGAAGCATGCTTTTTTTTGGTAGAAATTCATTGCAGGTTGCCTGAGAGGCGCTATTAGAAAAAATTATTCTCTAAAAATTCAAAAAAGTTAAATTGGATGCGAGAAAATTGTTAAGATTTATGACAGTCGATAGCTCGAATCCATTTTCTGCGCTACAAATCGTGTCTTGACTGAAGTCATATGAACACTTGAATGTACATTAAAAAAAATTCTAAATGTTGTCCAAGTTGAATCGCTCACCTTTTTGTAGCGTAAATTACATTTTGGTATTTCATAAACAATTTTTTTTTATTTTTGAGCACGTCTAAGTCAATGCAAGCTTTCATAGGATTGTGTGGAAAAAATGAACTAAAATTTTTCGACAGCCAAATATTGGTATTCCATATTTTTCAACGCAAAATGGAAACAAATAAAAAATTTTTTTCTCGCTTTCAAGTATATGGGTGCGTACAGAGTGGCCGCTTGTTGCCGAGCCGAGCCGACTGACGCTTATTGCGAGAACCAATGCGAGAAAACTGGTACTATACAAATTAGTACAAATAAGCGCGAACAGGTCATAGTGGGCGCCGAGCTGGTCAGAGCGCAAAGCTGATTGAGTGCGAGAAAACAGTTCCAAAGCGTATTTCAGCGCCGAAAACATTGTTTATTCTGCGAAAAGCTAGTTTTGGACATAAAATTCTTTGGAAAAAGTGAAATCAAAAATTATATATATATATTATTCTCCAAATTCACTTCGTTTATCATTTATTGGATGTTTTCCAAATGATTTTTTATTGATAAAATACTTTAAAACAGTAGCCGAAGCTAAATACTCATCATCTGACGAATCCATATCTTTTCACTTCAATTTCACAAACACGAATGAACAACAAACCCAAATGCATACAAACATACATAAAACACAAATAATAGATAAAATATCAGCGCTGATTCTCGCATCCACTATGCACATTCAAACTTGTTTCTCGCATGAACAAGTTCTCGCAATAAGCGTCAGTCGGCTCGGCTCGGCAACAAGCGGCCACTCTGTACGCACCCTATTATGACGTTTAATTTTTACTTCGGGGGTTTTTTTTTGTTGTTATTGCTTTTTCGCGCTGAAGTTTAATGATAAATTTATGGTTCATTGTTTATATTGTCCCTAACTTAAACTCAAAAAGAGTTAACTTTTTCCTCTCAACTCGCAAAAGTTTTGCATTTACTCTGTTGTGTGTTTTAAAATAACTTTTCAGAAGAGCAAATAATTTTTTTTTTTCAGAGTATGTATTTCTAAATAATAATTACTGCGTGCGCCATTCGAATTTTAAAGATATGAAATCATACAAATGCTGAAATTTGGCCAACAGAAAGTGGTAATGAGATATATAAGTAATGAGATATATAAGATAAGTATATAGCTTTTAAATAAATTGGCTTGGAAAGTTACGAATGGGTACGGCTTTTTAAACTTTTTAAAAGAAAACTCTGAAGAAACTTACTTTAAAGTTTGTAGAAAACTTAAAAAAAATCAACGAATTTCAATGCCAGTTTCACAGATTTTTCTGAGAAGTGTTAAATTTTTTTTTGACTATGCCCTTTAATATAATAATTGGTTAAGTTTCAAGTGTTTAAAAATAATCGGGGATTTTTTTACGCCTATCACTTGCCTTTATCGATTTTCCTTTACATAGTGACCATTTTAGATGGAAACAAAAAATTGTTTTGTGGAGAATTTGCAGCTAATTTGCTGGCGTATTTTTAATTTTTTTGCTTTAGCCGTTTTTAAAAAAAAATCCAAATTGTTTGACGTCAAGTTAGCATAATTTGAATTTTTCTCAGAAACGGCTCAAGCAAAAAAATTAAAAATACTGCAGCAAATTAGCAACAAATTAGCTGCAAATTCTCCACAAAACTATTTGTAATTTTTAAAATTTTACGAATTTTTTTTTTGCTCGCTTGACGTCATGTTAGCACAATTTGGAATTTCAGAAACGGCTCAAGCGAAAAAATTAAAAATACGGCAACAAATTACCTGCAAATTCTCCACCAAACAATTTTTGAAAATATTTTTGCTAGCTTGACCTCAAGTTAGCATAATTTAAATTTCTTCGGAAACTTGTTATTTACAATAAAATTGATTGGGCTACAAAACTGCATATTTAAAAATTTATTTTTTTAAGGTTCAAAATTTCGATAAATGTTTTTTAAATCATGGCATATTTTGTATAAAGTTTAAAAAATGGTTTTTATACGAAGAGTGGACTTCATTTTTGTTTAAAAATAATTTTCGATAATTAGAAGCAAAATTTATTATCCAAATGTGTCAATATGTGGTTGTAAACAATGGGTACATCTGTTGGTGATTTTCGTCCATACTTTTATTCTCTGTGTATTATATAAAAGCTGCTAATTTGTATAAGGTAGACAAAATTTGCTTAACTTATTTTCGTTTTTTTAATAAATTCCTTCCAACTTAAAGTTTACTCTACACCACATATTATTATTTAAATTCCTTCATGCCTATTTAATCATAGCTCACGCAATTGCTATTAAAATTTATTGCCTGTATTTCGATATTATTTTTACATTTCCATTAAATGGCAGGCAATATGGGAAAATGTAAGAATGGCAATCAAAAATATGCGCGCATATGAATTTCAACAAGTTTACTCTTATGTTGCTTTGTCTGCTATTTGATGACATGCTCGAAAACTTGAATGCAGTCAACAAAATATTTAACCCAATGCAATATGCATAGCAGGTATGCTCACAGCCTTCTCCAATGATTGAATTAGTTTTGCAGAAGCGCTCGTTTTCATTACCTGCCCTGCCTAGCTGGCTGCTAAATAATTCTATATTTTGGAAAATGAATAAAAATATTTTTAAAATTTTAAGCGAAAGTTTAAAGATGTATAGTCACAATTAACATAGTCTATGCCCTTCAATTCAGTTTGAAAATATATCTTCCTTTACTTCTTGTGTCGCCCCAAACAAATTATTTTCCTACCTTTGTCTCGCCGATTTGAGATTTATTGCAGGGTGCAAGATGATGAGTTTCATACTTACTTATATACAGATATTGAACTGCTTCATCACGTTTAAAGCGAGAGTTAGAGGGTCACATGTGTGGCAACTCTTGCCAAAAGCAATTAACATAATGAAAAGCAACATACCGACAAACACACGTATTTATGTGTGTATAAATTTGCCAACACTGCATCAGCGTAATTCGAGAAAAACATCAAAGCGGCGAAAAATTACAAACAAATGTAAAACAAACTCATTTTACTCGCAAGTAGCCTGCTGGAAAATGTGAGCGGAGAAGGTGCCTAGTATGCTGCAAGCGATTTTGGAAACAATGCAAAATATTTAAATACTTTTTATTAATTAAAATAGCTTCGATGAAAGCCTTAGAAAACCGGCAAAGTAAAACTCGAAAGCGTGCGGCGAATCTCCATATTCCTGACAAGTATTGGGAATGTCAGCGTTGATTTTGAACTAGAATGAGTTTAACATACTCAAATATCGAGAACGCGCCATTGATCTAATGACCTTAAACCAACCAAGCAAGCTTCGGGGTCGCTCTTAAAAAATTATATCGCTTGATATGTGCGGCCATCATGGAAGGAATATCCCGCTTGGAATCACACTGAGATTGTCCTGAGAAAAACGTTCCGATAGACATATATCCAACCACATTCCAGGCGGAGATATTTGAGTGCTTACCACTGGTTTCGTATAAGTAATAACGGGTTCACAATAAATATATTTCCGAACAGCCAGTCAGCGCTTAGAGCAACAGACAGACTAGAAATTTGTATACAAAGAGTTGTCTTTTGGTGGATTCAGTGTCATAAGGTCTTTGATGGCAACTAAATAGTGGATTATCTCGCAAACGCAGAACCCAACATTAACTTTATGGCTATCAGTCATACTAAGTACCGTCCAGAGGATACACAAAAAAGGTTATAAAAAGGTCATAGTACACGAAAATTGCAAATACAGTTCATCGATCAAAGGACAAAAAACAATCCAAGAGATTGATGATGCCTTCGCTATTCGAGAGTTGCATGAAGGCCATTTGAATTTCGTCCCTCATTCGGTGCTGTACGGATCCATCAAGTTAATACTGGCTAACCAAAAGGATCCTTAAATTCTCTTTAATGGGCTATTAATTGGAGTACCTTTCTTATGAGCTCTTTTCCGGAATCCAAAAGGAGCGATTTTTTAGACAGAAAGGAACTTTACTCGAAATCTGTTGGACTTGAAGGCGGCAAAACATGATTACCATAGGCATCATCGAAGACCCGTAATACATACGCGGACAACAAGATACAGTTAAAAGAGAGCAGTTTCTCTTGGGTGACCTAAGGCCAAATATGTAGTAAAAATCGTTGAGAGTTCTTCAGTCCTATCCCGAGCAAAAATAAATCCTAAATCCAAGCTACCAAAAATGTATTCAGCTTTCCCTGCAGGGTTTCCATTTTCGCATCCAATTCGCTTGATTGTTTTGGTGCGTTGCTATTAGTGTTGAGTTGTTGCTAGCGCCGCTATTGGTTGCTCTGCCTGGTGTTGCTGTCGATGATGCTGATGTTTATAGAAGTTGCTGTCGCTTGTTTTTGCTTTAACTGATGTTGGCTTTTTGTTCTTGTTGTGCTGCTTCTATCGCTATTTCGAACGTTTTAGTGTAATTGTTTTGTTTCTTGTTCTTGCGTTAATGGTTTTTAATTTTAATTTTTATTTTTTTTTTTGCATTTTTCGTGAATACATATGTTTGTGTTTCAGGTTTTTGTGCGGAAGCGTGTTTTTTTTTTGCATTTTTGTGTTTGCACATATTCAACTGATGAGTTTGACGTACTTTTTGTTTTGGTTTATCTTTCTGTGTGAACTTTATGAAGTATTTTTCATTATTTTTCTAACTTGTTCTCAATTTATATATTCTGCAATTGAGGGATTTCAAGCAGACATTTTTTAAGCTTCTATTAAACTGGTTCTTTGTATTTCTATAGAAATGAATTTTTTCGGAGCGATCAATTACGCTCTTTTGCAATCTACACACTGCTATTAAAGCTCTTAATTCTAATAGTACTTTCTCTAAGGTTACAATTGCATGTTTGATACCTCCTGATTACACAAAGATACCAAAAAACTGTGGTGAACTAGGCTGGAATTCCGCCATCTCCATGCAAGTATCGGCTCAGGTCGAGCCTATCAAGCTCTGCACATAACTGGTAGACAGTCAAGTACAAAATACTGTGTGAATTCGATCTCAGACTATCGGAAAACTAATCCTCCGTGTTCTGCTATATATTAAAATTTTGAACTGTAAGTTTCAGAGAAAGGTAAAAAATGAGGGGTTGGACAAGGAGATGCATTCTTCATTCTCCTGCAAAGCTAACATTCTTCTACTCTGATAAGTAGTTCGGAAACTGTGGTGAGTTGTGATTTGTCTTAAACAATCAGTTAAAGTCCGCAGCACACATTGGATTTGATTGCGCTTTGGTAAGCATTACGTCATTTAGCTATGTACTAAATATACTGGAAGTGCTAGACATCGAGGAAGCTGCACAAGACCTAAGCAAAAGAGCTAACTAGAAAATACATAGCTTCAACTTTTCTAACAGTTAAGCTGCCCTGAAAGTGTGTTCCCGTATTTTTTTCAAACCCTCCCATAACGTTGTTAACAACCAGAGTCCACAGAAGAGGAAAATTTTACCTTGTTACGAAGCGTCACTTCTCATTGTTCGCTGGATGAAGCTGACCGCGAAAAAGCTTAGGAGATATAAGCTTGAAAATATCGGTTTCACTCGCAATTGTTACAGTCAAGCTACCATGACACTAACAAGGCCATAACGACAAACACTGTATGCTTAAAGCTGTTAATATATGCTATGTTACGCTATATTCTGTAATGCTATGTCATGATTTTTATGTTATGTTATGTGTTGATTTGTAATTTTTTTTTTATGTTTTGCTATATTGTTTTAAGTTATGCTATGCTGTGCTATGTTATGTGAAATGTTGATTAGGCTACTTTTTATGTTGTAACGTTATGTTAAGTTACCTTTTGTTATGATATCTTATGTTACCTTTTGTTGTGTTATGTTGTGCTATGTTTTTTTTTATATTGAGTTATTTTATGTACTAATATATTGCGTAGTTTTATGTTATGCTTTGTAATGCTACGTTATGTTATATTAAGTCGTGTTATGTTTTGATAAATTTATATTTTTTTTTACATTCATTTAACTTTTTCCAGTCGTACTTTATTTTATTTGCATTTTCCTAATATTTCCAAAGAAGATCGCTTGATGACAAAACTAGCATCGAATTTATCGGTCTTTGCCTTGCTTTATCCTCTTTTTGCTCCCTACTGTGTCGTCATGTAATGCAAAATTTTTTTGTGTATTTTTATTGTATGCTATGTCATGATACGTTATGTAATATTAAATCTTTTTATGTTTTGATAAGTTTATGTTGTTTTTATTTCGTTCAACTTGTTCTTCGCGTACTTTATTTTATTTGCATTTTCCTAATATTTTCTATCACAAAGAATATCTTTTGATGACCAAACTAGCATCGAATTTAGCGCTTCTTTGCTTTGATTTGTTCTTTTTATTTCTTTTGGGCAGTTTTTATTCGCTCGCTGCTTTGCCCGTCACTTAGCTATTTGACACGCTTTCATTGCCACCTTGAACTTGTATCGCTTGTTGGTAAATTTGTACGAGAAGACCGTTAAATGGATAAGAAGAAAAAAATTGCTAGGCTGCCTGTCAAACACGTTGGACAGACTTTGATTTTTTCATACAACAATTTGGTTGGCGTATTTTCGCTTTCGCTTCTTGGTTCCACATAATTTCAGCCATTATGGTCATGTTGATAAATTTCATTTCTGCAACTTCATCGTTGATAAGCGGCAACGAATGAAGCACAAAGAAAAAATTGTTGGAAATAGAAAAGAAATTTGATTATACAGATAAAAAGTGCAGAAGCAGACATGGCTCAACAACTACTATGAATGCTGCTGATTCAGTTGGTTTTTAGTGGCAAAATCAGCATTTCTCAGCCTCCTGTGCACATTTATTTTTTACTCGGCTTTAGGTTGAATACATAGAAGTGTCGTTATAGCGGCCATCCGCTCATTGTCACATAATTTGTAACTTGTTTGTCTCGTTTTCGTTGTGTGTTAAATATTTTTTTGTATATCTTTATTTTCATCGTTTTTTTGAATTTTTTTTTTAGAATAAGAAACATTATAGGCAATTCGTTTAAAGAGTTTATTTTAAAGCATATCTGAAATTTTTTATTTAATGATTGAACCACTCAAAAATGTTGACAAATGGCGGAGGAATCCATGTTGCAGTGGAACGTATCGCAGCTGATACCATCCATTGGCGTGCAAAGTAGCGTCCGTAATTCTAAACTGTAGGTTAGGTTAGGTAAGGTGACAGCCCAAAGGGCTCTCTTAGTGACAACACTATATAAGCTTCCTTCCCTGAACAGCAAAAAAAACCAAAACAACAAAAAAAAAAAACAAAAAAAACGATACCCGCCGGTAGAATGTCCATTAATAAGATAAACGTCGCGTGTTCTTTATGAAGGTGCGTAGCTTTTCGATGGATACACCGGAGAGCCCCTCGGGAATGTCGAAGAAGTATGAGCCAAGGTGTCTGCATCTAAGCCTTGCGAAAGCAGGGCAGCTAAGAAGGTAATGTTGAGATGACTCCACCTCATCATCCTCCATACAGTACTCACACCTTGGATCAAAAATGATGCCCAACCTAACGGCGTGCGTCCCCATGAGGCAGTGCTCTGTCAGAACACCGATCGGTGCCCTGTCAGAACACCAAAAGGACCTTGCAACTTTGCACGTCGGGGTTTCTGCCCAGCGTTTATTGAGCCGACTGAAGGCCCTTTTTTTCAAGAGCAGACCACATGCGGGCAGGGTAATGCCAACGCCCTTTTTCCCTGGAGTGATTTTTTCTATTGTGCCCTGGCGAGCTAGCTCATCGGCGAGGCAGTTTCCCGCAATGTCGCTGTGACCTGGAACCCAAATCAATCGAATACGGAAGATTTCCGAGGCGGCCGATTAGGAGGCCAGACATTCCCCGACCAGCTTCGACCGCAGAGTTAGCGATCCCAGGACTCTGATTGTGGCTTGACTGTCCGAGTAGAAGTTTACCACCTTCTGTGTATTAGTAGTGCTGTGACGCATGTTGTCTACTGCTTCCTTGATTACAGCTATTTCAGCTTGAAAAACTCTGCAGAAATCCGGTAGTCTAAACTTACTATGAAGCGACAGTTCCTCGCAAAAGACCATCCGAGAACATATTCATTGCGCCTTTGCACCAGAGGGGGATGGATGGGATGTGACAGTTAAAACTCTAACAGTTAATATAAATATCTTGTTAATTCGTATACTTTTTTATTCTATATTAACCTCACAAAGCCAATGAAAACTGAAAATTTAATCTTTGAAATCGATTTTAACGTTAAATTTGAAAATTACAAAAATCAATATAATTATTCATATACATATATGGTTCACATAGAAAAGCTTTTCATACTTTACAAAATAGATGTTAAATCAGATTGCAGAAATATGGTTTTCAGAAAACGCGCTTCAAAGTTTTGATAAAGTGCAACGAAAGACGAATTTTCGTCGACGCACTTGTATATTACCTGAAATAAAAAATCGATGTTTTTTCCGACTCCTTAAATGGTTTTCACATTTGCAAAATACTTAATTGTTGCTATTTACATGTTACTCTTATGCTCTCTTACTGCATTTTTTTACCAAATTTTTCTGTGCTCCTGCCATACATTTTCATTTGCTTCCTATCGATGCCCTAATTGCCAAATTTTTGTATTTCCATTATTTAATAACTGAAATTTTAATCGCAAAAGCGGTTTGCATACAAATGCTTGTTGGTGGTCAGTTTAAATTTTGTTTGCTTAAAACGACAAAATCCGTTTAATTTTCAGCGTATTTTGACTTTCATAAATAAATATTATTTTGCTGAATTTTTATAAGCGTTTTAAATAAACAAATTTTTCGTGAGGTTGGTTAGAAAGGCTCTGTTAATGCAGGACATTTTCACAACCCACGAAGCTTAGTTTAAGTCTTTAAAAATTCAACTTGGCAAAGAGAAAAACTTATTATTTTTATTCGGCAAAGAGAACCCTTTGATATGGTTCAGCATTACAGCATTACAACAGAGTCGTTGTGACTTGCAAAACGCTCCAGATTTTAGAGGAACAAAAAAATGTTTCTAGAGAACCCAAAAAACGGTTTGAAAATTACAAAAGAAGAGTTTCAAAGACGCGAAAATGGGTTCCGAAGAAAGTCAAAGGCGATTTCTAGTTATAAAAATTGAGAAACCAAGCCAAAAGAACCAAAAACCGTTTCTAACGATTGATATTATCAAATAATAAGGCTTTCAAATAAATAAATACATCTTGCTAGCGCTTCTTGCTATACTCAGTAGCAAAGTTGCGTGCGAAATTTTTAGATTACTTCTTTTTTCTCTTTGGTAGCACTGTAACTGTGTGTCGGGGTTTTCCGACACCAAAAAACTGGTCCTTTTGAGCTTGGTGCACTTGGGCTCACTTGCCTTCACTTTCCATCCATGGATATCGAGACGAATATACTTTTCAACTGCGCAACATGTCTTCTATACGAAGGACTTGTCTAAGCCATTGCAATCGTTGAACTTGTATGCGATTGGCTATGTCCATATCATTACTTAGATCATAAAGTTTATCAATCCATCTCCTTTGGTACCTGTCGGACAATCGGCCAGAGCCAGAAATTTCGCTTAGTTCTCCCGAAAGCCTTAGCAACGCCGGTTGATATCGTTGCATTTTTTCATGTACGAGCATAGCTTGTGGATTCTTATGTTGGTAAGCCTTGAAGATTATGGGATATGTATTCAATAAACAGCTCATAGTTTAAACAATTTAGTTTTTTATTGTCTTGTTTAAAATTTTTAAAGCTTAAAAGTGAACGATGTATTTAACATTTTTATCTCTTGGAGGATGGAAATTTCTAAGGTTTTCCATTACCTGCATCCGCGAATGATATACATTACACTCATATATTTCTATTTTAAATACTAAAATTTATAAAAATGGACTAAAATAAAAGTATCAATTTTATTCCCATTATAATTGATTTACTCAATCCCCATTTAAGTAATCTTTCCATTACCGACTTGTTTGCTTCAGTAGCCTTTGACTCTTCTTGTCAAAGTACAAAAAAAAGGTTATTAAACGTCGCAAACTTCACTGATTTTCTGTCATAAGTACTTCATAGCCATCAAGTGTCTGGGCAGAAATCAAATCTGCATCAAAAGTTTGAATATTTAATATCATTTCATTTTACTTATAGCCGCGGCGAACTTTCAATCGGATTAATTTTAGTAATTTAATTTCTTTAAACTTTTTGGCATTTCTTTGTGACACTCACTTGCTCTAAATCATACTAAACTGAATATGAATATTAAAAAAGTTTGAAGAAAATATCTATGCAATTATTTTGTGTAAGAGTAAATAAAAGAATAAAAATATTTGCATCAGATGCCCAACAAAATTCTTTGACATATTCGCCTGGTTTTTGACTCTCGTTATCTCATCCGTTTGTGGCTGTGGCCGTTTCACCTTTTTGTTTTTATTTTAGGTGTCTGTTTTTGTTTTGCTTGTTTTCAAGGCACCGAACAGACAGTTTTTCAATTACAATTTCATGAATTTATCATTTAATTTTGTTTGATATGCAAAGTGGACGCTTTTCAATTGACGAACTCACAAAATAACAAGCAACCGACTGTCGACTGACCTTTTGGGCTTTGTTAGCCTTTGTGTATATGTCAAACTTTTGGTATGCTTTACTTTCTTTCATTTTTAACCTTTCATATTAAAGCACATTTTTGCAAATCATGTTTTGACAATTTATTTAAATTCACACATACATATATACTATACATATAAATTTAAAGATGCGAGTGCAATGGTTGATAATTACAAAGTAACAAAAGTAATGACTCAGAAAGCCAAGGCGGGAGATTTGCGTCTGGTGTTAGCATTGCGAAATTCGGCGTACCCTCCGGGCTTCGACCAGATCTTTGGCTTTGGTTGCCACCTATTAAAAGCGTAGGTAAGAAATGTTCTGGGTCTTAGCTTTTAACTCAACCTTCTGATCTCTGTCCATTTGCTTTCTATCAGCATCGACGGAAGCTGTGTAAATTGCTGGCTAAAGAGGTTCCGTATATCTTCGAATCCGATTATGCACCATTAGAGAATAAAAACGCCACTTGATCCATAAATCAAAGACTTCAGTTTTACATTATGAAGAAGAAACTCTAAATGTGATTGCTTTAAACAAATTAGTGTTACAAACAGTTTTAAGCCCTCTATACCCCAACGATCAAATGCAATATTTCCACCAATCGGGCTATTTTAGAACTTTCAGAGGCTGGGTCATGTGATGTTTGATCCCAGTCGTGAATGTGCCGACTGTCTATTTGATGACGGGAGATACTTCGTCTTGCCCTTGTTCACCTCCAGATCCATTCGCTAAGCTTCACTATCCAGTTTGAAGAAGGCAGAACTAACTGCGCGGTTGTTAAGGCCGTCATACGACAATGAGTCACCCTGTCTGAAACCTCGTTTGGTATCAAACGGCTCGGAGAGGTCCTTCCCAATCCTGACGGAGCTTTGAAGTCGACAAAAAGGTGGTGCGTGTCTATTCTTCTTTCTTGGGTCTTTTCCAAGATCTGGCGCATTGTGAATATCTGGTCGATAGTAGATTTACCAGGTCTAAAGCCACACTGATAAAGTCCAATCAGTTCATTGACGGTGGGCTTTAGTCTCTCACACAATACGCTCGACAGAACCTTATATGCAATGTTAAGAAGGTTGATACCACGATAGTTGCCGCGAATTGCAGTATCACCCTTCTTATGGATTGGGCAAAGTACACTTAGATTTCAATCAGTAGGCATGCATTCGTCCGACCATACTATACAGATAAGCTGGTGCATGCGCTTTACCAACTTTTCTTCACCGTATTTGAATAACTCAGCTGGCAGCCCGTCAACTCCGGCCGCTTTGTTGTTCTTTAGCCGTGCTATTGCTATACGGATTTCATCGCAGTCGGGTAACGGAACATGCATTCTGTTGTCATTGATTGGGGTTTCGGGATCATCATCTTCGCCAAGGTGGTCTCTGCCACTACCAATGAGTAGTGTGGAGAAGTGAACCCCCATTAACTAAGTATATTTTGAACGTCAGTCACCAGGTCGCCGTTGTCGTTCTTACAGGAATTCGTCCCGGTCTTAAAACCTTCTGTTAGCCGTCGTACTTTCTAAAATAATTTTTGGGCGCTTTTCCTGTCGGCCAGCACCTTAAGCTCTTCGCACTCACGCATTTTGGCCTCCCTTTTTTTCTCACACGAGAAATGCGTCTCGCTTCATTCTTCAACTCACGATATCGCTCCTGCAAGGCTCGCGTTGCGCCCGATCGCAAAGTGGCTCTGTAGGCAGCATTTTTCCGTTCCGTGGCAACGCGACATTCCTCATCGTACCAGTCGTTTTTCCGGGTTCGCTGAAAACCAATAGATAGTCAGACAACCCCCTTTAAATATAAATAAAAGTCAATGAGTCCGCGGTTAGATTTATAGTCTCAGAGGAACTTTACGTTAGACCTTTACGGCATAGTTCAATTGCATGGGTAGACGAATGAGGCACTGAACGAAGAGTTCGCATAAAGATTTTGAAGAATGGATGGCGTAATGAAATCGAACCTACTCGCAAATCTCTAAACGAAACGTCTACACAGGCAAAGCAAAAATGACAAAGGCAGTGAGTGTAGGTGGCTACTGCCGGGGACTTCGTACACGAAGGTACACGTATAGTATAAATACAAAACAAATAACAGCAGGTGCGTCAAAGGAAATTAGAAATACAAAGAAATGCTTTCATAACCGCTCTAGTAACTCGTTAAATTATTCCAAAGCAATTCGGCTATGCTTCCGTAACCTCAAGACGGTGCTAAGTAAGTGCGTTTATAGTCGTGTGTGTTGCTTCCTTTTTGGGAATTCCACACAAATGAGCAAACGCTTGTCCGAAGAAGAGCAACCAGAAAGCTTTGCATAATAAAATATTAGGTTTTTACTTATTCACCTTCTCATTCGCCTTCACTCAGCAAGCGTAGATCTGCTAGCCCGTGCGCCTATTCATCTCCGTTGAGTGTACTTTTGAGCAAGCAGCATTTTCAATTTATAATCAAATTTCACGCTTAGTTAATTCGAAATGTTTGTCCTTTTGGAAAATGTTGATGGTCGATTAACACGAAAACCAACCAAAATAGACACACACACATACAAGCACACATACATTTGCGAACAACCCAAAAATGTGATACGAGGCAATGCGAGCAAATGAAAAGGTTAGACGTGTGAACTTGTAAAGACGCAAATTTGCAAAAGCAACAACAGCAAGTACGTATGTATGTTTGTATGTATAAATATGAAACGACCTAAGTTTGTGGTTATCTACAACAATAATAACAGCACTACATCTAAAATCGTTGAAGTGACTAACACGCAAATAATCTGCAAATAAACTTATTCGACTGGCATTTTGCATGTTGCCAATGTCAACGTTTCTATAAACATGTATGTAGAAAGAAGTATTTATTATGCAAAATTATAATAAAACCAAAAATGCATAAGAAAAAAAAATAAATAATGGTATTCCCAAAAAAGTTCCCATGGCGTTGTTAGGAAAAAAATAAAATTGAATGTAGATTTGAAATGCTTTATGAAATATTATTTCCAAAACAAGATTGTTGGATTGTTGCTTTATATTTGAAATAAGTCTTTCAGCACAATTTTTTGTAATATTATGTTGGAATTTTTTTATTGTTTTGTAAAAAAATGTCCTAAACTTATTGATTTTTTTATTTTAGTTAAAATGGCTATTATTTTTAATCTCAGTTTCATAAAATATTTTTTATTCTTTTTTTGTTATAAAGAATAAAATTTGACTTTGATGCGAAAAAAATGCACAAGGTGCCGTAAAGTGTCGTATTGTCGTGAAATCATAAAATTTAAAACTTTTCAAGTTGTGTTAATTAGCATCCCTTTTTTGTGCAATGCTAAAAAAACAAACAAAAAAATTAATTTGAACTATGGAAATTTGCATGACCGTGCAACTTTACGACATTTAACAAACCGTGTGAATCACCTAATTGAGTTGAAAATATTGGGTTTGTAAAAAAATATGTGTATTAATTTAATTTTAACAGAAATAATTATTTCATTTAAAGCTTTCTGTTAAGCTACATATATGTCATATTACCTCCTATTTTTAATAAAAATATTTTTTTAAACAAAACATTTAAATGCAAAAATACTAAAATTTTTACCTTTTTTTTAAATTTTCTTAAAAAAGTGAAATTGACTATTATGTTAACAGAAGTTGGTGTAATGTTATCTGTTTTTTAAGTATGTACATTAGGGTGACAATTAAATGTATGGAGTATTTTTTTTTTTCTTTATTGTTTTGGTCTCAGTGTTTTTTTGTGTGTAGTTTTATTTAAAAAAAATTCTAGTAAAATTTCAAGGTCGTAGGAAGAGGATTAGGGGGCGCGTCGGCCCCCCAAAGTTACACAAAATACGTTTTTTCACGCAAATTCTTACTTTGACTGCTTGTAACTTTCTCTGTGTTTTTTTTTTAAACATTACTGGCGAAAGATGTTCATTAATATGTCTACAATAACATCTGTCAATAACATTTTTGTCTAATGTTAATATTTAATGAAAAAAACTTAAATATAGGAGAAAAAGTACGCCTCAATGTCGATTTATTATACTTAAATAAAATTACTTATATGATTCAAATTTTGGATTTTGTTCAGATTTATTTAATTAAAGATTCATATAGAAAATTCCTTATGATTTACGTAAGAGTAGCTTCAACAATTATATACAGTCAGACCTCGCTAGTCCGAACTTCAGACTTTTTTTGTTTACTTTTGTTTTCAAGTGTAAGAATTGTCTTTAAAAGTTTGCTTCAAATTTTTTTTGCCTGTATGCTGAAGCGATCTATAATATTGACAATTGTGACCGAGAATATTCCCGTTACAACCTCAACAATATTATTCTCAATGCTTGCGTAAGCTACCGACAAAAAATCAGCACCAATGTTTCTCGGAAAATAGATTCTTATTTTACAGTTATATGCAGCAGCCGCAAACATTTTTTAATAGCATTAAATTTGCAAAAAAATCATTCGAAGTGAATATTTGAATGTGAAAAGTCGAAAATGTCTGCTAGAAATTTACGTGAACGCATACGGGAAGTAAACTACCCTCCAATATAGAAGTGTTGAAAGTTTTGTTTTTCAATTTACGTGTAGTAAAAAAAAATTTACGGGAAAGTTCAGATTTAGTTGTAAAAGAACTATTCGTGTTCTGGGAAAAAGCCCGCATTCCGGTCAAGGATAAACAACACTGCATTACAAATGTAGAGAAATTGTATAAAGAATGGCAAAGCTTTCAAAAAGATTCAAAGAAGACTTCTAATTTCCATAAGAGCAAAGTAAACACGTGGAAAGAAAAATTGGATATGCTTTTTGACGTGGCGCATGCAAGTGCATTAAAAATAATGTCGAATCAAGAAGATATTGATTTCTTGATAAGTCAACGAAAAACGGGGCGCCCAGGCTTTATGTATGGTATCGATTACGAAGAAGTACGCCGAGAGTGCCGACTTGAAGAACGCAACAACAATTTATTACAACAAGTGGAGCGGAATAATCGTGAAATTGCATTAATTGGTTCGTTGTATGTTATTGTTTATTTTTTATTTTCTTTAAATTAAGTCGTTTTTATTAGATGAAACTGCAGAGTTGCTGTCATCTGTATCTTCAGAGAATGATAACAGTTTTCCAGATATGGAATGTAACCCACGTTGTAGTCAACCTCCAGCCAAAAAATGTAGGGGAACAAATAAAATACTAACACCAAAACTGGCGGCCGCACTCGATGTCTGTAAAATCAGTGACAGACATGCGGTTCATCTAATAAGCGCAGTCGTTGAAGCTCTGGGTAATAATGTTGAAGATTATATTTTAAACCGAACGTCTGTACACCAGGAAAGGGAACAAATCCGTGAAGAAAGAATTTCAGCATTAAAAAATAAATTAAAATTAAATGAGCTCGACGCTATCTGCCTTCATTGGGATGGTAAACTTTTGCCGGCGCTGACGGGAAATGATAAAGTTGATAGGTTGCCTATAATAATATCGAGCGGTAAAGTTGAACAGCTTCTTGAAATACCTGCACTTGATTCCGGTACTGGAAAAGAACAGGCATCCGCTGTATGCGATGCTATTTATGAATATGGTCTGCAAAATCACATCAAAGCTTTAGTGTTTGATACAACAGCGGTCAATACTGGGCGTTTCAATGGTACCTGTACGTTAATTGAAAATAATTTACAAAGACAACTTTTATGGTTACCATGCCGTCATCATATATACGAGATTATTTTAAAATGCGTTTTCGAAGAAAAAATAAGCTGTTATGGAAGTCCAAACGTTAAAATGTTTGAGAAATTTAAAAATGCTTGGGCTAAGATTGATGCTAAAAACTATGAGTATGGCATCAACGATCCAACTGTCAAGACGTACATGAAAGAGTCTGCTGTTCGCATTATCGGTGCAGTAAATAATATCTTGGAAGAAAAACAACCCAGGGAAGACTATAAAGAATTCTTGGAACTCACTTTGCTCTTCCTGGGTCAAAAACCAGAAAAGACACATCCAAACAGCCTAATGTTTCGATCGCCAGGAGCTGTTCACCATGCAAGGTGGATGGCAAAAGCGATTTACTGTCTAAAAATATTTTTATTCCGTAACGAGTTCCAGCTTTCAGCAACTGAATTAAATGGGCTTCGTCAAATTTGTGTTTTTATTGCTGAAGTCTATGTCGAAGCGTGGTTTTCTGCTCCTTTGGCCATTAAAGCGCCATATCAAGATTTTTTATTTTTACAAAAACTTGAAAACTTCAAAAAAATTGATGCTGCTATATCTTATGTTGCTCTTAAAAAGTTCAGGAACCACTTGTGGTATTTAAGCCCTGAGGCGGTTGGTCTTGCATTTTTTGACAGCAACGTATCCCTTTTTTCAAAACAAAAAATGGTGGCGGCTTTGGAAAATGATTTTGAACAAGAGCAAAACACAAAGCGAGCTACAATAAATGATAGAGAAATCGTTGAAATATTCCATGACGGAATTGAACAGTTCGTCTCTGCCGAAACAAAAGCATTATTTCAAAGATTTCAAATAAATACTGATTTTTTTAAATTAAACCCAGACAAATGGGAGCAGGACCAATCTTATTGTAAAGCGGCTGAACTGATGAAAAAATTAAATGTTACAAATGACACTGCCGAAAGGGGGGTTAAATTGATGGAAGAGTATAATAAACTATTTACCAAAAATGAACGCCAAAAACAATTTGTTTTAAAAATTGTTAGCGATTACCGCCATCGGTTTCCGGACTGTAATAAAAAGACATTGTCTCAAGTGCTTTAAACAATATTAATAAAAAGAGAAATCATATACATAAGTAGTTTTATTTAAGTATAATAAATCGACATTGAGGCGTACTTTTTCTCCTATATTTAAGTGTTTTTCATTAAATATTAACATTAGACAAAAATGTTATTGACAGATGTTATTGTAGACATATTAATGAACATCTTTCGCCAGTAATGTTTAAAAAAAAAAAACACTGAGAAAGTTACAAGCAGTCAAAGTAAGAATTTGCGTGAAAAAACGTCTTTTGTGTAACTTTGGGGGGCCGACGCGCCCCCTAATCCTCTTCCTACGACCTTGAAATTTTACTAGAATTTTTTTTAAATAAAACTACACACAAAAAAATACTGAGACCAAAGAAAATATCACTTTCGAAATTAACTGTCACCCTAATGTACATACATACCTGCTTAGTTAAAAAATGTCAAATTTAAATTTAATACCAAAAATTACATTTCCTCGTTAAAAAAAAAAAAGTTGCATTTTCTAAGAAAAATATATATGTACATTGCAAATAATTTATTTTACAACAAATTATCATAAAAACAATTTACATTGTAAGTAAACAAAAGTTAGTTTTTTGAGCAAAAAAAATGTACACTCTAGCTTATATATTTTCAAAATAAAAATTTAAAGTAAATGTAACCCTTTTTTTAAACAGAAATCGGAAATCAAACATAGATAAAAAATAAAAATTTAAGAAAAACCAAAATGTTATACATATTATTTTAACTGGAAAAAATTAAAATTATGCTAAAAACTAGCAAGAGCAAAAAAAATATAAAACATTAAAAAGGTCAACGCTCTTTAACCAAGCGATACAATTAGAGTTTAAAGATTTTCTTGCTAAACACTAAATTGAACTCTGAAATAACTTCGGTTATTATACACATACATACATACATATGTAGCTATTAAATTTAGAAAATAAATTTTATTTTTTTGAAATAAAAAAATTTAAGCAGAAATTTTTAATATATATGTACATGTATATTGTTAAAAAAGCGAAACCTTAAAAATAAAATTTTATTTGCACAATAAAGTAAGTTAAAAAATAACTTTTACAAATAACTTATTTTATCTCAAGGAAATTATATATGAAACTAGAAGACCCGTCGATCTTCGTCCCGCTCAAAATTTATAAGAATTTATAAGTAAATGAAACACTTTTTGAACTCTATTGTACACGTTTTTAATGCGGAAACTGAAATTGCCACCGAATTCGTAGCTTCCCGCTTTTCTTTATACCTATGGCAGCTTTTCCAAAATAAAAAATGCAGCTTGGATAAATATTAAAACCATATTTCGTCGACCCAGTTAAGATGTTTAGTTTTCCGTATATCTCGGCCCTGACGCTACCAAGCAACATAATTTTTCGCAAACCAATTTTTCATCATGTAAATAGAAACAACATTAATTTCATCAAAATCGGTTCAGAAATACGACTTTTATA
Source organism: Philophylla caesio (assembly GCA_963971545.1). Classification (NCBI taxonomy): domain Eukaryota; kingdom Metazoa; phylum Arthropoda; class Insecta; order Diptera; family Tephritidae; genus Philophylla; species Philophylla caesio. Next base: position 52,953,508 of record OZ020609.1, on the reverse strand, counting down.
AATAACTCGACTCTAGCGCCACCTACTACAATTTTTAGTTACAACTCCAGATCAGCGCCACTTCGATGTTTTCTCTCCGTAACATTTTTTCTTTGGCAAAGACAAACACAACTAAAAAAGTTTAGTTAAATCGGACAATCCACTCTCGATTTATAGGCGTTTATATGTACGCAACTTACTTTTATATATAAAAGAGATAGAAATCTGCGCAAGTAACTTCGTATTTCGGAACAGTACCTTTAATTTTCAAAGCAAAAATTAAAAGAAGAAAATATTTTTTATTAGTGTTGTTATACAACCACAAGTACGAGTGTCAAGTTTCGCAAATGCATGAATCTGTTCTGTAAGGACAGTTACCAAAAAAAAAATGATGAGAAAGTGATGTTGACAATATCTTCAAAACGAGAGACTTAGAGGTTAGAAAGCTAGATGCCGAAATTATTGAGTGAAACCACAAATGAAACCAAAATCGCAAACGAAAATTTCTAAAATATAAGAATTTCAAAAAATTTTCCGGCATAATTGGCAACCAAATTTATTTTGCAAGCCATCTACTACGATAATGAATGTGTAATTAGTTTGTTCTTCATTTGAGAACCAAGCCTTTCTTCAGAAAAACGAATGTCCGTCAAGCAACATGGCAACCCCAACAAAGAATAAATAAATAAATTGGGAAATTTACAGCAAATTTTTTTTTTTGCTAATTTGTTGCCGGATTTTTTTCAATTTTTTACTTTAGACGATTCTGAATAAATTCAAATTATGCTAACTTGAAGCCAACAAAAAAAAAATAATATTATTTAGAAAAAAATTTTTTTTTCTAATATAAATATCATTTCGATTTTCTCTGAACCGGCAGAATATTTCCTGCTCACGCGAATCATTTAACATCATTAGTTTCATAGGCTTCACGCTGTATTTCGCGTTTGTCTCTTTTCGCTATCGGCATTCATTTATAAAAAGTGAAATCAAAAACACTTAACAACGCAGCCATCTAAAAGTTTTTCTTTAGAACCGCCATGGTGTATACGTAACCAGGATTTATGTTTGCAAGTTTTTTTTAAGTGTTGCGTGTGAGTGTGTGTGTTACTTCCCACGCGTTATTAAGCATAGAACTGAAAGTTAAAGTGGATGTAAAAGTGTTCTAAAAAATTGTAGTATAATGGAAGTTGAGTTATTTGGCAGTTAAGTACCTAGAAATAAACTGACACACATATATTACATACATACATATGTATACACTAGATTGTGTAAGAAAAACTAATATTTGCAAGCGCCAATTGAAAAAATAAGACAGAGAATCAAGAAGAAAAGTGAGAAATCAATGTTTTAGATTTATTGGCAGAAAAGCCAATTTTAAGTTTTAAATAAATAAAAGTCAACCAGTAATTATTATATGTAGTAAGGTAAACAAAATTTTAAGTCATCGATAACTGTTATTTTGAGACTTCTTTATACCAGTTTTTTTCTCAATAATTATCAGTGATATAAATCTTTTTAAGTTCTCATAAACTTTTATTTTGAGATTTTTATTAAAAGGGTCTTTCCGCAATGATTTTGAGATAGATATTTATTTTAAGTCTTTATAAATATGATTATAGCTGGAACATATCACGATTAGTTCAGAAGATTTTCGGGACTTGTTCGGGAAACTTGCGGGACTAGTTCAAGAATTGTTCTATACCATTTCGAGATTAGTTCGCATTTTTGACTGATCTATACTATTTCGGGATTCGTTCGGGAAACTTTCGGGACTAGTTCGGGATTTTATCGGGACTAGTTAAAGTATTATGACACCATTATGACATGATACTGCCAAAGTAAAAGGGCAAAAAAAGGTATCAATGCTTTTCTCACGAAGCATTTCTGTGCCTCTGCACATCTTTAGACCTATGCTGTGATGTTGTACTATTTTTGTAGAAGTGATTCATTGACTTGTACATTTAAATAAAATGGAATATGAACTTAAAAAAAAAATTTCGAACATTTCTACCAAACCTTAAATATTTACTGACTTTTAAAATCTAAATCAGTTGCCATCAGTTTACTTCCCTTTTTCATTTAGAGGCCAGAAAAAAGTCGCAAGGTAACGTCCGTAATTCTTAACTGTAACAGTAAACATAAATATCTTGTTAATTCGTAAGCCAATGAAAACTGAAAATTAATAAATTTTTTCTATGTTTAAACTTTAAAATCGCTATTGATCGTTAAATTTGTGCATATTTTCACTTAAGAAAATTACAAAAATCAATATCTTTGGTTTACATGTAACAGTTTTCCATACTGTTTTCCATAGGTGAGACAGTTTTGGGCGCAATCGTGCATGTCAATTGCAAAAACATGGTTTTCCGAAAACGCCGTTCAAAGTTTTGAAAGAATGTGCAAAGAAAGAAGAATTTTCGTCGACGTGCTTCTCTGTTACCTGAAATATATTTCGAACCACTCGCGAAATCAAAGCTAATATTTTACACATATGTTTTTAGATAGAATTGGAAGAGATGAAGTTAAAAAAAAAAAATAGATTTTTGTGCGATTTAAATGATCCGACCCATTAAATGGTTATATTAAAGAAAGTATTACTTTTAAGTAAGTGCTTTAACTTAAATGCACCCTGTATAAATATATGTATAACCGCACCAAATATGGTCATTTACTTTTCATTTATCCAATTTTTGATATATTTCAATTCAAAAATAATGCGTTTTCTAACAAAATAAATAACTACTAAACTTAAAATATTGTACCAAAATATTACAATTAAAAAAAAAATTTCAACAAATGTTAAATATTTTAATTAAAATTTTTAAATTGGTTTTAAATTTGATTTTTGACTATATAGTTTTTGTATCGTTTTAATAAATTTTTCCCCTCCTTCTAAAATAAGTGTTATATAGAAAAAAACCCGGAAGAGCGTCAGTGAAAAAATTTTCAAATATCAATACCAAAATTTTATTGACTAAGAAGGAACTATATAAAAAAAAAAATTTAAAAAAAAAAGCTTGGTAGAAGTTTGTTAAGATACTATCAGTCATATATAAAACTTTGTATGTAGTTCAATTGAAAAATAATAAAGATTCAATAAAAGCAATATTTGGTATATACGAGTATATTTCTATTCACAAACTATAACACAACCACACATTGACACTTGGCACTTAATTTTTCTTGTAATTATTAAAAATTTTGTTTCAAGTAAAATATTGTTTATTCTCTAAGAAAAGCCACAAACACCCTTTTTTAAACTACTTGCAAAATATACAATGCTTTTGGAAAATTGTATGAAAATTTTGAAAATAAAAAAATTTTTTTTTGGCTCATTATCATATTTGGCGCGATTATTTTTTATATGGAAGGAATTGCCAAATAGCGTCAGTATGAAAATTGAAAAAAATCAATGGTATTTCGCAGCCACTATAAACTTGCAATTTATTGTACTAAAATTAAATAAGCTAAAAAAATGTGTTAATATTTATTTTTTTTTGGGCATCGTTCATTTGGCCTCATCATCTTGTGCCCGCCTTTTGTGGTCCATATAAATTGTCCATTTTTCACTTTACTTTTGTACGTCTATAACATTTCGTTTTTATTATAATTTATGCATTCATTGCTGCTGCCAGTTATTCATATCCATTGCGCTCTGTTTATTGACTAAGCTCTTATGTTAGCATATAATAACTGCAATTGAATTTTAAATTGAGTGTGAAAATCAAGAAAAGTATACACGTTACATATTCAATGGTGGACGATAACCCTGGTCGATATGAGTTAGTGAATACTCAAGTTTATATGCACAAAAAGAAGTGGCTGTGTCTTTAGGTCGATTTCCATTTCATGCCAAGAATAAAAATGTTGCATACCTGAAAGGCGTACTTTTGTAGTGACTTCTAAGTGTTGAGTTTATATCGCAGCGAATGACTGGTGATATTATGGAGCAGCGTTACTTTGAGTTTGTATTAAAAAAAATTGGAATTTAATTTAAACTAAATGTGGCAACAAATAACTTTTGTTTTGCCCGGGAGCAAAACTTCTTTGAATAGACCTTCTATCACTTATAAGATTTTGATCCAGCCATGGTATATACATATACACAGGTCAATAGCTTTATAATTTCTTTGAGCTTCTGGGTACATATTTCGCCAGTGTTCTAATCGGTCCTTTCTATTGTTGTGAAAGCGAATTGTCGGCTTCAAAGTATTTGAACAATATCAAAATTTTGTACAATTGAAAATTTAGATCCATACTATGTTCAATTATGTTAACTTGGCATATATTTAAACGCATTTTTAATTACAAAAAGTCAAAGATTTTATTTAAACAAAGTTTCCAGAATTTTCAAGGTCTCCGCATAAAATGCATTTCCACAGATTGCAGTAGTTAATTTAAAATTCACTTGCCAAAATATTTCACTTAGTTGAAGAAAAATATTTTTTTAGCCAACTGCTAATTAACCCTTTAGGCTTGAGTAAAGCTCTGAAAAAAATTACAAGAAATATATGTCATTATTTCGGTTGCTTGACAAGCAGATTTAGACTGATTTAAGAAATGTTCATCGAAGAAAATGTCTTTGCCATTTCATTTTATATGAATTTTAGGATCTTCTTGAGAGCTGTGTCCTAAGCATTTCCCAGAATTTCCAATTGCGGACTAGCTAAAAATCTAAAAATCGTGTGCATCCTTACAGAGTTCTATATTTGGGGGCTATTCCTGATCCAAAGTCAAATACTGAAGAGTGAGTAAAAAAGTCGTCGCACTAAATGCACTGCTGCTGGGGTGCACTTCACTTTAGGCAAAGTTGTCTCTCCCTACCATCAAGCTACGGAGCGTTGTGCTCTCTTTTCTTCCGACAGACAGGGCACCCGACGATGTTGTCTTGGACTCTCGCACAGTAAAGCCTTAGCCTAACAAGCCACAACTTTCAGCCCTGTACAACTAAATATTTGTTGATGAAATATAAATACAAGTTAAATTTTTTTATCATTATCAACTCGAGTTAATTAAAATTTAATTTGTTGCAGTAAAGAAATTTTGTGCCGTTATTTTAAACGCTAAGCATTTTTTTAGATATTCCCAATTGCGTTTAAAAAAATTAAAAACAACCGCATAAAAAATTTAAATAATAATCTATTTCCTCCATTTTAACAAATTGTATTTTCTATTTTTTACAGGTAAGAAAAAAAGCAAGGACTACACATTTGTGCGCCATGATTATAAGTATGTATAAATATAATTTTATTGATTTATACCCCTTTATTAAAAGGAATGTTAGTTTCTCGGGTTAGGTGAGATGAGGTGAGTAAATTTTTCATGCGGTAAGTCAGGTCTTGGGGGAGTTTTAGTGTAGTTAGTTAAGGTATGGTGAATTTTAGTGTGGTGGGTTAAAGTTTGATGGGTATAAGTTCAGTTGGTAAAGCTATGATGGTTTTAGGTGTGGAGTGTTTTTTCATTGTGTTTGTGAATTCAGCTAGACTAAATTAAACTGTTGTGAGTTTACATGTGAGTTTAGGTCTGATATTATATAGTTGTTGACACTCAAGTACAGTTATTGACATCGCTGTATAATATAGTTATTGACACGGCTTAAAAAAGTTATACAACCAAAGTAAAAAAAGATTTAGTTGTTTTTTTGATCTATTTGATATATCTTTATTAATAAAAAAAAAATAAAAATGAATTCATAAAAAATCTTAATGTATGTTTAATAAAAATTGTTAATTCATAAAAAAAAATCACATTCTACATTTGTGTAATGCTAGCTATGTATAAGAATTTGCTATTTTTAATTATCTAGCTTTGGTTAAGGCATTTGGAGCAGGTAAATAAAGGTGTGTATTGTAAATTCAGTTTCACTATGCATGAAAAATGGTAATGTGCATTCATAGCACATCGTTCCATTTGAAATTTCATTTTCGCCAATGTTTTCGTATTCCAGGAAAAGGTATCTTACATGATCAGTTTTAGGTATGGCGGGCCTCTCTTTATTAGAATCCTTTAAGCTGCAATATTAATATATCAAATTAATCATCAAGCTAATATTTAAGTAACCCCTTGTTGCTTACGTCATAGGATTAGAACTATTGATAAAGTTGTCCGTTGTGACCAAATTAACGTTACGAAAAAGATTTGATTCAGGTGCTTTATGGCGAGGTTTTTTTGTGTTTCAAACCGCGATTTTTTGGCAATCCTTTCTTTTTCGATACTTTCATCATTTTATTTTTAATTCTTTGAATTTTCTTTTCTTCTTTAATCTGGGTTTCTTTTATTTTTGCCTCTTTTTTGCTTTGTTCTGCTTGTATCCATAATGGGTCCGTTACAACAAACGGCCGTTTTTGAGTAGCAGGTTTAACACCCTGTCGTTCTGGTGTCACTGGCCAATCCAAGTAATTTTCAATGCATTTAGTCATCTGGTGTGGAATTATTTCCATTGTAATCGGTTCCTTACACGACATTACATTCGTAATATGCTCATCCATATGATTTTCTGTCCCATTAGACATCTGGTTTGGCATAAAGTCCATTAGAATTAGTTCATTACTTATAATTTCAATTGGGGACTGGACATTGTTGGCATATAAAAATTCTTTAATATTATTTATATTTATTTTATTATCTTCTTCATTCATCATTAAATCCTGACAAATTTTATTGTTTGGCTTAAGTTTCAGGTATATGTTGTACAAAATTCTCCATTCCTCCGAACGATACAGGGTATTGCCATTGCCCTTATAAATTTCTTCGAATTCTGCAAGTTTCATAGATCCAACCAAAGCAGAAAAAGTTGCATATATAATAGCATCATTATTTGTGGCAGCACCTTGTTGTTGAACTGGAACTTCGCTCATTTGCTTTTTCGAAGATTTTCCGAGACACCTGGAGAAGTCAATCGCATTAACGTTCCAAGGAAAAATCCCACACGCTCTGAAGCCATTTTTAATAATTTCAGGAGATATTGATGAAATGACAACTTCATTCAGCAGGAGAGCAAATCTTTGTCTTGTTAGGGACTCGCCAACGTTTTGGCGACGCCACTCCGAAACTTTTATGTTCCAACCATTTTTTAATGGTTTGAATGCTGCAACATCCAAGCCCAATTGGACACAGACAGAGTTTACTAACTGGTAGTGTTAAATGGGTAGTATGAACATCAACGAAAAATTTGGATCAAATGCTGACGAGATGTGGATGGAATACCTTTGAAATATATTCATAAAATACTTCTTTCGTCATCCAACACTTGTCGCTCCTTAGCATTCCTTAGCAAAACGAACGATGTTTTTAAACTAATCGCGCGCTGTGATGCGCCGATGTTCACTACTCTAATTATAAAGCGAAACTAAATGACATTTCAATTATGAGTACACAATGTAAGGCCGAGAGAATGAGTAAAACCAGAGAAAAAATAATTTTTGAGATTATTGTTTGTGTTTTTATTACAAACCTCGTGTCAATAACTATATCGAAATTTTGCGGTGTCAACAATTGTATCGCTTACGCTTAATAAATACATAAATTTGTATTTAATGAGAAGATTTTTTAAGGCAGAAATACCTTCTGAGGCTTGCCATTACCTGCCCAGGGGTAATCGCTGTTAGGAAATAACTTTTTCTATGATTAAGATTTTACGACCTGCAAAAATTACCCTAAATTTATTTAAATTAACAGACAGCTAATTAAGCCTAACAAGCATGACATAACGTTAGATAACATAGCTAGAGTTAGGGCATGGTGAGTTTAAGCAAAAATACAGTGTTTAACACTTTGCGATGCTGACATTAAAATCACAAAAAACAAAAGCTCTTTGTGCTACACCTTTATTGTTATAAAGTGGTTTCTACACTCGCATGGCATGTATAAATGAGGTTTAATTAAATTTTTCGCGAGCACACACATTTTATCAATTACTAAAATCACTGAAAGTTAAACGAGTAGGACTTAATACCTTTTTTTTCTACTCTTCACGTTTTCCAAACTTTTGTTGGCATTAGTGTTTATCTTTCTTTTAATTTATAATATTTACTTTTACGCCTCGTGTTACTGCGTATGTGTGTGTGTGTGTGTGTGTGATTGTGTTGAGATTAATGAATTGCGCACCACCAACGCGATTTATCACTGCCTTTCATAGGCAGTGTACTTTTTTTTATTTGCAACATACGACATACACATATTCGTGAATTGTTTACATAGCAATCAGTTTTGTTAACAAGCTTGACAAAGGAAATGATACACGACTCGCGCATATTGACACATCAAATTAATCATCGAAAAGGGGGAACACTTTGAGCTCCTGGGGGGCTGATATGACTAGCTTGTTTTTTGTACTTTTTTTAAACATGAATGTTTATGTTGTGATGTTATGTTATGTGAGATTAATATTAAATGAGAGAAACCTCAACAGCATGGGGGGTTAAATGCCTCAAGTAGAAGTCATTTGGAATAAATCAAGCGACAATGAGTCATGAGTGTGATCTTCAATAAATCAACAGTGTCATATGTGTTCTCCAATCCTAATGTGAAAAAGTAGCAAGAGGCCCAATTACGACTTAAGCGAAAACTTTGTCAAACTGATTCGTCGTCGTACTACTTCTGTCGGATTAGGCTCATTTCGAAACACGTCTGGGATTATTTTTGGTTTCTTCGGCCTCGCAAGTTTTGTCTTTTGTCGCCTTACTACAAACGTTTTCAGAAGTACTTCGATTGAAATTTTTTTGTTTTTACTCTTAACCAAACTGCTCGATGAAATCGAACGACTGTAGAATTTCTTTGTTGTCAAATTCACTTGCGAAGTTGTTCATATTTTACTCTTAGCAATAGGCAAGGATACCAATCCATTTCAGCTTTAATAGTTTCCGGAATCGAGTTCCATAGTCTAACAGCGTTAATGGCAAACAGTCGTTCGGAAGGAAGCGAAACTACAGTTTCTGGCGGCTAAGAAATTCATAATGCTGCAACCCAGAAATTTATTCCGCCGTGGCGATATTTGATTTCGGTATATTACTATTTCGGAGATCACCACTTTTCCTCATTAGACATCTTTCTTCTTGGGTTACCGCGAGAGTCGAACCCACGACATCAATAAAATATTCTTCTTCGCCCAACAGACAGATCACTATTAACTTTATAGCATAAATGTTCAACGAGACCAATGCAATTTAAAAGGTATAACTGAATATCATCAGCATACGCATGAGCGTTTACATATTAACACTCCAAGAACACATCATTGACAAACATACTAAAGAAAAGAGGGCAAAGGCTGTTGACAACAGAACGCCTAACGTTTAAAAAATTTCGAATTTTACTCCTTGCGATTGCATTTGACTCGCATTTTCCGACCTTTAGAAAACAAGAAAACACTTTTTTGGAAGAATGTGATTATTATTAGAGCATAGTAGCAGCGGCCAAAAAAAAATCTGTTGTAATAACCCTTTAAGTTGTCACTCCATCCATATGCTGTTTCTGAAATTAAGCACTTTGGAGGGCGTTGTTGCCCATGTTCTGGATAGAGATGATAATCGCTAGCCAAGGTGTGTAAGCCTGAGCCCACTTATACGCGAGCATTTACACAATATATGTTCAGAGGTCATCTCATCCAGGCCACAAAACCTGCAGTCTGCAACCTCCGAGAGTTCTATTTTGTGAAGATAATATCTCAGCCTACAGTGACCTGTCAAGTAGTCGGTGAGAGTTCTTAAACCCTCTCTACTGAGTTTGAGTAGTCTTTCAGACACTTCACGCGACGAACATATGAACCCACTTGGATTGTCTATTACCCTTTGACGATCGCCATTGGGCTGAGATTCTTGAGTCCTCGCACGGTCTTAGAAGCTCTGCCGTGTAACAGGAAAGACCTCAGAACGGCTGAAGGCCATAAAATCTCCGTTGGGCACCTCTTTAAGTAAGATAATCCATACTTTCGTTGCCATCCAAACCCTCGGGACCGGGAACCCAACTCTGTAACTCTGTTGTCGGAACCTAACAAGTCCAGTACCGTTTTGACAACTGTATACCTGCTTTGACTCCGTATTGAAGGAGTCTAGTGCTCTTAGGGCTGCCTGGCTGCGAAGACATTCGGGAGCGCACCACTCGATTGCATGAACTTCCGCCTGGAGGATGGTTGGGTATACACGAATTGGGACACTTGTTTTTTAAATCTACATAAGTCCGAATACTCCGACCCCAGAGATCTCGGTAACAAGTTTGTATCCGCCAGTGTATCATATTTGAGATTCTTTAACGATTGCTTTCACCATCGCTTTACAGGTGGCCCTTTAAGGTATTATAACCTTGTAGGTCTCCGTAAATAATAGTTTTGGAAGCATAGTTTCTGTGAGTTTGACAACTTAAGCAGCATGTAGTGGTTGTAAGCCTACATACCAGTATGTGAGATTCGGGAAAATTCCCCAGGTTTTACCGTGCAATCATTGGCAAGCATAGAAAGACCTTGTTGCTTTATTAGCTTGTATGATACCTAGGTATTTCACCACTTTTGAGAACTCGATCTCAGTACCTCCCAAAATTGGGTTGGGTTGGGTAGGTTCATCTTCTTCCTTTTGGTGAATGGGGCGATGGTGGTCTTCGGAAGATATTAAGCACAAGTTTATGACACTATCATGAATAATTGAGGACACGTGTTCAAACGAAGCTCGGAAATGATTGAGAACAAAGTTTTCTCAATGATATTATGAGTTGCGAAGCGAATATTTTTGTCGAAGCCAACAAAAATTATATCGCAATATTTCGATAGAGATTACGAAGCGTAGCGCGAACTAGTTCAAGTCAACATTCTAAAGACTTTAGCGTCATCACTGAAGCTTTTTCGGCGTTCTCTTACTTGTATCTTTCGAAATATTTTCACTTGTTTTTTAATCGCTTCGCCAAATACCTTCGCTCCGCAACTCATAATACCAGCCTAAGGGTTGTTTAACTCGCAACGAAGGAGGAAAGAAAAAAATTAATCCCTAAGGAAGACGAAGTCGTCGAAACAGAGCCCAGTCTGCATGCTGTCAAAAATCGATTATATTTCCACTGCTGTTTTCTTCCTTCACCACTTTAATTAAATTTTACATTTAAAGAATATTTATAAATACATATTTACATTCATACATTTTACTCTATTAACTTTCAGTCCTGTTATTCATTTCTATTGTTTCAACTTACCGAGAGTATTTACCTTAGCAGAAGGAGGAGTGAGACAAGTTCAGCTTAATTAACTTCTTTTTTGCGCGTGCCATGATTTTCTGGCCTGCAGCAATCTCTTTAGTCTCTGTTCAAAGAGCCATTATCCTGGCACACAATACCTGTTGTTTGTTTGAATATCAGTTTACTCACTGCATAAGTTTCAAGCCAACCAAAATGCGTGCAGGTTGCTTCATTGTGACTGGCGGTGGGCGCACAATACTGCATCGACCAACTTGTGAGCCGTTGATGAATAAATGATGCAAGTTTGAGAGTTTGTGTGTGTAACTAAGTGAATGAGTTAGCTGTGGCAATGCGTAAAGGACTTTAAGCTTTAAAAAGGCTTGAAGCAACATTTGGTGTGAGAAGAGTAGAGGAGACGTGCAATTTAATGTTGCGTAATATTGTGGGTTGGCATTTTGAGAAGTCGACTTTCATGTGATTCGCGTTTTATTGTTTATTATTAGATAATCTACGATTACTTCCCTTCGTTGCTATGTATTATTGAAGCTTCAGCGCCGTAAAAGCGTGCATTGAAATGGACAATATCGCCTGAACACACTCAGTGGCAGATGATTTTGATTTGCCAGTAAAATATGTACGCACGTAAATCGCTTAACAAGTGAAGCGTTGTATTTGAAAACAAACGATTGATCAAGGCATCCATGAATAGTTGCGTGACACACACATACATACGAGCACAAACACAGCGCTAAGCTTTCAATTTTGCCTTTGCCGCCGACGAGCATTCAAATGCGTAGCAATTAATATTGATCAGTGGTGGGGAAGCGAAGGAGTGAAGGCTTTTGACTATCAGATGAAATAATTAACAAAATGTTCGCTATGAGTCGTCTGACGATACTTGTTTTCCTAGGAGATAATTAAAAGTTTTATGACCAATGCAAATTGCGAATTCTAACGGGCATGCGAGACCTATTCATTTCAAATTGAATTGATTGCTTCGCCAATTCTAGCCCTGTTTAATGATACAAGTTGGAGAATACTCGATATACGAGTAAACTTTAACAATACTTTCAGGCGCAACTAAGTGTATGTATGTGTGAGTTTATGTAGACGTTTGCGACTGAAAGGATGGTAAAATTTTTGTTTTTTTTATTATAACCGTAAAGAGATAAAGTGCCCATCAGAATTATACAACACTCAGATATTATCTAGTTTTGACCCAATAAACATTTAGGCATGAGCTCAACTTGAGGTTAAGTTGAGAGCTAAGGTATTTCTCAAGCCTCCAACGTTGTTTCTCAAGTGCATCTCAAGTTGAGAATCATAGCGTTCTCAACAAAAAGGGTATTTTTTTTGTATGGCAATAATTATGATTCTCAAGTTGATAAAAAGTTAGTTCTCAACTTGATCTCAAATGTGATTCTCCAATTGGTCTCAAACGTTTAGTAGCAGTACTTAAATAAAAATCGAAAATATATTTTCTTCCTTTTGAATTTATAACACCGTGAATAAATATATGTAAATTCATTATACTCGTACTCATATGAAAATACCAAAAAAATGAGAAGAGTTGGAGAAATACGTTGGATATGAACTTAAGAACTAAGAATTTCTCCAAGGTTTGAGAAAATTGGAAAAATACGTTGGGTACCAACATGAGAACTATGAATTTCTCCAAGGTTTGAGAAATATTTTTTTGATGTTTGTTGGGGAATAACCATTTTTATAAAATCAAATTTATAATATTTTTTAATTGAAACACAGCTCCGTTCTCTTAACAAAACCACGTAACTTAACTCTCAAAAAATATACCAAATTTATAATAAATAAGCTAAAATTTTTTAAAATTTCGAACTTTGAAACATTCGATTTTAGTATCAAAAAGTGAATGTTTAAAGTGACTACAAATTAATGTAGATTTTAAACCATTTTATCGCTGTCACTCTTCGGCAATTTCTTTCATATAAAAAAATCACGTGCATGCAAAAAAGTGCGGAAGAGTGTCATAACATTTTTTTTTTAAATATGAACAGTACTTCTAAGCCTGTTGTGGCACCTTATTTGATTAAAATTGAGTTGGTTATAAAAGTGCTAGCTATAAAAAAATTTAAAATTTTTTAAGTTCAAAGTTTTGATGAAGTTTTGTTTAATTGTTTTAAATTTTGTGTAAAGATTGTTTTATATGTTTTTTTTTTTTAAATTAACCTAAATTTAAATTTAAAAAAAAAATGTATGTCTGGACGATAAAAGTGAAACTTTGTGATGTGCCAGCGCGTAAATACAAACAGATATCACAGAAAGAAGTTCACAAAAATTTAGATTAAAAACTACAACTTACAAGTAGGCACAACATGTTCTGCAAGTTATAAAAGCATCGATGGTTTATTCAATCACATCGTCATATCAAAATGTACTTGATCACATTACAAAACGTCATTACATCACATTATAACGTCACATCGCAACAGAACGTCACATCACATGATATCATTAAATCAATTAATATCGTCGCATCATATTGCATCACATCTAAATCTAATAAACACCACTTCAAATGACAATATCACATAACATGAATGCATCACACCACATAAATATATAAATCACATGAACACATCAAGTCACATACGTACATCACATCATATTAACACATCACACAGCATAGATATACCACATCAAGTTACATGATTGCATCACATCAAACCACATGAATACATCACATCATATGAACACAACACATTACATCGCATCATATCAACACATCACGTCACATGGATGCATTACATCAATACATCATACAGCATCTCATCACACGAATGCGTCACATCACAAGAATACGTCTCATTACATCATATGAACACATTACAAAACATGAACATACCACATCTCATGAATACATCACATCACATCACATTAACGTCAAATCACATTATATAATGTAACACCACACCATACAACACAACAACTTACCACATGTCATCACATCCTATAATATGTGTGTATTTATTTCACAAAATATAAAATGACATAACATAACATAAAAAAAATTAGCTTAGCAAACATAACATTATAATATAACTCAACATAACTTAACTAAAAGGCAATTGAGATTTAACAAACGATTTTTATAAAAAGTACTATTCAAATCGTTGCATTTGCATTCAACGAGCGAATAGAAGTATCGCTTCAAAATTATTAGACATTAAATAAATAAAAACTCGTTAAAATTTGAAAATGTTTGTGCTTTGTATAATTATAATAAATTATAATTCCGAATGTTTTGCCTAACTCAATTATTTAATTAATTTCAATAAAATTCTTTCTCCTCGCTTTTTTGCCATTACTTCAATCGCGTCTATAAGAAAACTTTGTGGATTAAAATATAAACATATATACTTTAATTAAACATACTCTCCTTTTCCAAGCTCTCCTCAAGCGTACAGCATTCGGCAATACTTTTTTAAGTATTATTACTTTATTCAACGAACTTCTATTCACAGAATTAATAATCAGCTTTTTGTAATCACTGAAGACTCGAACAGCACGTTTGTGCGCTGGAGCTATTTCGGTCGTTATGATTTTATCTCGTATTGAATGTGTTATCGCTTGAAGTTACAATAGGTTCGAGCTATTCTGCAAGTTACCGTTCGAGCTGTTCTGCAAAGTTGTCTCCTTCAGCATACGGAAGCCGAACTCAACCGGAAGAGTTAACAACCCTAATTCTTGTCTACATCTTCAACCAAATCATGGGTTCTGCGCTTCAAAGTGCAATGCAGATGGAATGTAATTTGTTAGTATGACGTTGTACTTTTTTCTCAAGCTCTCATCAACTCATTTCTCATAGCTGACCTATGATCACTTTAGTTGGTCTGACGTTTTACTTTTGCAAGGCTAAGTTTCGGTTAGTTTATAAATAAAGACCAATGTAATGAGAAACGTCACATAATTTTTAACCCCCACCAACTTTTTGCAAGTTTTTCCTTACCTTATTTAAAAAATAATTTTATAAATAAACACACACTTATTTCTTTCCACTTGAAATTCACTGCAACGCACACTCAAGTCAGTGACCCAATTTCATGCGACGCTCTTCATCCAAATAAGTATATAAGCGCTTCAACTCATTAACTTTAAGCTACTTTTTACACACTTATCTGTCAGTTTTCTTTCGCTTTTTATATCAATATCTCATTACAACACTAATGCGATTTTGCACTCATTTCATTTCCTTTTAATTCTTCCTTTTTTTTGTTCTTGTTCTTGTTTTTTTTTTATTGCTTGTAAATTATTTCCATTACATTGTTTACTACAAGAAAACTTCTAGATTATTAACCTACTTTTAGGAGCAACAATGGCTTTCGGTGTTACTTTTCTTGTTACTATTGTTGTTTTTGTTTATCTTACTAACTTTCCTTGCCACTATCTCAAAGCTTGTGCAAACTTGTGTGTCATTCTGACTTGGCAGCAACTTGATGGGGGCGGACAGTTGTCCCTTGTTTTGTTCCGTGAAGAAAAATAATAAAAAAGTTAAATAAAAATAGTGTAAAGTGTTTGTTGCTTAAAAACAATGACACGCGTTGCACTTTACAGGGTGTGTAAGTGTGTACACTTTTGCTCGCTTCCGGGTACAGTTTTGTAAAGATAGAAAAAAGATAGCGATTGTTTAATATAATGACATCAGTTAGGTAAGCATTCATAGATCTGAGTTATTAAGTTCGTTAGCTCGAATTCTCTTTGCAAATATAAAGCCAGCGATAGATAGTCAACCTCACATAGATTTATTTATGTATTTAGCTCAATCTTTGGCCGAGCCTCTCCTACCATTTGTGGTGTGCTTCTTTATATTATAACACAAATGGCGGGACCTACAGTTTTGTGCCGACTCCGAATGGCAGATGTAATTCATCAGAAACTTTTTCATTGTAGAAATTCCCTCGGAGGTTTGCCATTGCTTTTTCTATGATTAAGATTTTACTTGCCCTGGCTGAGATTCAAGCCTCGAACTCAGCGGCATTTTGAGTTATAGCACGCACCGCTACCAACTCGACCACAGCGGCCACTCTCCACACCATTTTACCCAGTCGAATAATGTTAACTTATTGGCGTATAAGCAACTACTTTGCATGCTATTAAAGCGCTTTTGAAATCGACAAACAAATGGTGCGATTTTTCTCCCCCGGATATCTTCCAAGAAATGGGTTAATATGATTATTCACTGGACTTAAGCCACACGGATAAAACGCATTAAGATCAATTGCAATTCAGCGTGTCACACAATATGCTCATAATTTAAATTTGCTCTTGATGTCCGTTACAATGTTGCCATTGTCTGTCCTCTAGAAATGTTGCCCTTACTCGAAACCTACCATGGGACTCTTCAAAAAAACTAGCCGTTTTCCTATAGTATATAAACATTTTTCGCTAAAGTATTTTTGACTCTCGCTTCTTCTATTATTCATTATATTTGGGCGTCGTTTTGGACGCCAAACTGACTTTGAAGGTGAACATGTTACGTATTTTTTGATGTGTTTATATGGTAGGATAATATGAACACACTATAAAAGCTTCAGAAAAATATAAAGCCTAATGATGTGTACCGCCGTCAAAAAACCAAGTTGACCATTTGGTAGCAATTTGTAATGTCCTTTGCTATACAAGCAATAAATAGTAAGGAAACTAAGTTAGTTTCACTGGGCAGCATATGCAAGCGTTACACAGGGTATATCATGTCGGTCCCACGGGCGCATAGTGCAATGCTTAACAAGTTGCCAATTGAGCTCGACATTCGCGAGATCTTAGCTACTACCGCTGTGAGACTCAGGGAGCTAGTTGCAGGAAACCGCAAAAACTCAGTTATAGTAGCAGCTCCTGCTACTGGAAAAGAATACCTTACTTATTTAGTCTTGTAAAAAATTAGTTCATGTAAAATTGCCATCTATGTGACGAAGAAGCTTACCAAATGTCGAAGGAATTTATATGGCCCTCTGCACTGATGGATATGAATCGGTCCCTCGTTTCGATTAAAAAACCTTGCGCTATTGATTGAAAAAGCGAGAGAAGAGTACAAAAGGCATGCATCTTTTCCAAATAAAATAGAGGAGACAAGGCAGGCTCATTAGAGCTGCAAAAACATCGATGTTTCGATGGTTGGATGGTAAATGCTAGTTGTCGGCGTCAAGGTCTATCGCTCATCACAATTCTGATACCGATTTCAAGATCTTGATACGCAACATCTGCAGCAGTCACCGCATCATCAGATTTCTTTCATTGCGGATATGTAAAAATTTGTCTTTTGAGATCTTCACACCCGCGTTCATCAAGGCGACAGGCCATATGCGAAGTTTGTTGAACCTTATCATTGCTCTTCAGTTCTTTTGAACGCTTAAATTTAGTTCATTAAAATAATATAATTTTTGTTTCAATTTCGGTATTTGGAAATTGTTTTCACCAATTTTTTTTGTTAAATAATTTAATATTTTAACTAGTTTTTCCTGATAAGCGTGTAATTTTTCACTATTTCAGTCTACATTTGACCGATAGAGGTGTCTAGTTGGAGCGAGCTTAAGTGCCGCACTTTTTTAACGCTTAGAATGTGTTGTTTCCGCGCAGTCAAGGCGGTGGGAGCTCATGAGGCAGGTTATCTGAATTAATGAGTTTCAGAGCCGCACTATTTTAGTGGCTAGAATGTGATATTTCATTGCATGGAATAGAGTAAATTATTAAGTTTTCTTCATCAAGACGTAGAACATCCTCAGTTAAAACTGAAATAATTTGGTATGCAAGTAAAAAAAAAAGCCAACTCTTTTAAGCTAAAGTTAACATTTTTTATTGGATCAACCTTTATTGTAGAATAATTATTTAATTTTGAGTTTCATTATCCGCACACCGCGCTAACTCTATAAGCACTTTTTATCCCTTTTTTCAATGCCTTTTTAAACATCTCGTACGATTTTTTTCATTCTCCTCTTTAAGTTTTTATTTCAATCTTTCTTCCATCGAATAATAAACTCAAAAAATGCTAGAACAATTTACATATGTATGTTCACAAATACATATGTACATCCCAACCAAATACTCCCACAATTTTGCTTACACCCATTTGCATACATACATTTAGGTAAGTGAAAGAGTGAAAGAAAGTGTCCCGTACTCATTTATATATTTCCATATACTTAAAACAATGCACTTAAGTACATCGTAGCACATTCCTGACCCCCTTCTGACGGCTTAAATGGGATTATGCAAAGCTTATGTATGTAACGCATTGTAGCCTCCAGCTCAATACTCTTCTAAGCATCAATCGTCTGTGCTTCTTGTAATGTTTAGTACTGGCATTTCTTCTTTTTCTTATTGTTTTCTTTATTTGATTTTTGCGCTCACATTCCTACTTCTTTTGTCTATCTTTTTGAATCCATTGATTTTATGTTTAAAGCTTAAAGTGTATGTGTGCTGCCTTCATACCTTTCGCTTTCTTCCTCATAGAAGCTCTTAATCAAATGTGTAGTAATAACTATGTATATACACATGCGTACTTCTAGACCCCTTAGAATCCATTTTGTTGAGTATAGATTAATCACGATCTCGCTTAATTTATTAAGACCTTGCGCCGAGGCCCCCATTTCCCAAATAAAATGGTTTTGAAAGACAATGTTGCCGAATAAGATAAGTTTAGGTGAGATTGATTACTACTTCAAAATGTGCCATACAGGCAAAGGAAGTCCTTTCATGCCAATGTAAGGAGTCTGAAAAGGTAGTTTTTGAACTGATTGTGACATTTTCTCATATTTAAAAATTATGCAGAAATTCTAAAATATACATAGATATGAGATCAATCTTAAAAGTGTTCTTGACAAGTCTTGATATTAAAAATATTACTTTAAATTACACTCGGTGCAAAAAATAACCTTAAAACTGGTACTGCAGTGCCTTGGCATGTTAAACACTCTGCGTCTGACCAACCGGGTATGGATTCTTAGGGTTCCGGGTTACGCTGTTAAGGTTGGGAACGAAATTGCGGATAGGCTCGCAAAACAAAGAGTAACAACTCTTTTTAAATGCCCCGAATCTTTCAGTTGAGATTCAAAGTTGAGTGGAAAGGCGAAATCTTCTGCTTAAAAAAAAACTCCCACAGGAAACTTAACTTAAAGTTCCTGAAGTACTGCACTATGGGCCAGCAAAACCATTATTTTTGGCATAAATTCTGAGAAAAGTCGTAGATCGCTAAAACTTCGCTCAAATGCTTTTCATATACATAAGTATGTAGGGTAGTCGGAGTACTGCCACTCCTACCCCTCGTAGATATAAAATTTTAAAAAATTCTGTAATATGGAAACGTTTCAATAGTTTATAAAAATGAATTTATTTTATGCAAAAATGTAAAAAAATTTTGGTTTTTAAATGTTTACGTTTATTTGTGAGTGTAATTCGGGCAAACACAACCGAATTTCCCGACAGCTACAAATTTGTCTAAGCAAGAAAGAACGTTAATAACAGGCATGTGAGATAATTTTTTAAATACATTACATTATTCCAGATCCTGTTCAATATCAACTTCTAACTCAAAAGAATATTCAGAGAGCATCTCTATATCATCGTCCGAATTACAAATTTCATCATCATATTCATGACGGGACTTAGAAGCCACGTCTAAATTGTCTGGAACAGCAGGCAACTCTAAAAGTTCAGTAACTTTATGTGGGATTCATCGGATTAATTTATTTTTAGTACGATTATTTAAGCAGATACTTGTTAACAAAGGGTCAGAAGAATCCATAGCTCTATTAAACACATCATTATTATATTGCTTAAAACGAGTTAATGACCTTTGGTATTTTATCCATTTTCGATTTATGAATGAACAAAGATTCTCAATTTTCTTTTTAAACACTTCCAATTCTTCTTCATTTATATTTTTATTTATTTCATGGCTAATCCAGTTCTCAACTGCATCTATATTTTTATTATTTTGTAGCCATACATATTAAAAAATATCCTTATATTTGAGGTTAATCGATGCTGAAAATATACATTATTTCCATCATTCGCAAATATTCGCAAAAATTTTAATTACCACATGAAAGTACACATTATCACCTTTAACCTGATATAGTGTTTATACAAAATGATGTTAGCGTTACACATCCACAGAACACAAATACGATTGATAAATTTACACAACAAAACCACAAGCTTACACGTAATTAAATCTCACTCACAACAATAATTAAACAAATGCTAGCAATTCCATTTTATATAAGATACTTTAATAACTATGTTCCATTTTTAGAAAAAAAAAAATAAATTGTTCACCCTTAACTATTGGGAACACTTGCGTTTTGTGTTATTATTCTTCATACGAATCACGAAAAACCATATGATTGAAATGTCATCTTTGAACGTACGGTAAATGAATAGGATTGCCATTTGTCCTTATACAAATTTGTTTTTTTTTTAAGATAAATATAGTGGTATTAATTTCCTTTTTTGAACGATGCAAAAAAATTGATTTTTGCCAAAAAAAAAAAGCGGTCCGCTGGCCCACAGTGCACTGGAGGCCAGTGTATTCCTAGAAAACGTGTTCACCTTTTGAATGAAGGAAATCAGGCAGTCTCTCCGACTATCTAACACGAGCATTAATACAGATAAATTATAAGTATGCGCAACGAACGCTCTCAGAATTCTGCCCACTTTATTCATTAATTTTTTTATTTTAGATGGCGCCACCTAGCGGAATTAAAGATACTATACATATCTTACAAATATAAGCTTCTAATGAACAAATATTGAGTTTTTAATAAGAAAAATGAATGAAAAAAATGTCTTAATTGAGTTATACACATGCACACACATACATACATATTTTAGCACATTTATATAAAATAATTATATTTTGCTACATCATTGTCATAACATCAGTTTGCATATAGTTTCAGTTGTCATCTAACGCAAACTTTTTCCATGCGCATTTGAAGTTTTCTCTAGTGTTTATTATTATTATTATTATTATTATCATCAGTATTTTTATTGTGCTCGCCAGCTTCTGAATTATTGCAACTCACACTATGTGCAACACAAATAAACAAAAAGTTTTGAATACAAACGTATGTATTTATAAAAATATGAATAACACACACACGCGCATCTAAACAATCGTTTCATAATATTCGTCAATGAAATGTTGTTGTTGAGAAGAACAAGCAGAGGCAGCAGACTTTGGTGAAATTGAGTTTCGTGGTTGAGTTCAAATTGAGTTCAGTTTCATACAATTTCGATGCCTTTTTTCGAGGTTCAAATGCACAAGCAATGCTTATGCCTGCGTCTACACAAGTTGTTGCCTACTTTTAGGGACGGAAGAGAGTGGGGGGGGAGAGGTGTCGCGCGTATGTAGATGCTACCAGCAGCAGTCAAAGCCTTAAAGGCGCAACTCGTAAACTTTTCGAAGGCAACTGCGAACACTTATTGTGCCACTTGTGCTGCAACAACTTTGGCGCAGCTCAATTCTATGTCGCCCACACAACTCTTCCACACTCAACGCAACTCAACTTAACTTAAGCTATTAAACATATTTGGCTCGTATTGTTGCTACGAGTATACGAGTGCTCGAGTACCATCTGTCTGCTATCTTCATTTCGGTCTGTTTGACTGTCTGTCTGTCTGTCGTTTTGTTCGCATTCATTTGCCTTTCTATGCAAATCTATGATATTTAACTGTATGTGGCATGCTTAGGGAACGCGTAGCTGCTGTTTGTTGGTATGACTTGGGCAAAGTTTTGCTAACTACAAACCACAGCTACATACAGTCAGCGACATAAGTAGAGCACACTCATATTGAAAATTTTCAACTGTATAATTTTTTTTAATTAAAATACAAAGCATACTTTGACAAAAATCGCGTAAACCTAGGTTTCTAATTTTATACCTGTTTTATAATAATTAATCTTAAAAAATATTTTTGACCATTCAATTCTAGTGTAGCAAGTCTCTTAAAATTACCCTTGATTTTTGATAATTTCTTTTTGTCAAAGGTGTTAAGTTTTTTTTTTCATATGAAAATGAATTTGTCTTAGCGTTTTATGATAGCAGGTGCGGCAAAAAATAATTATTTTAGACTTGAGTAATCTACAAAAACGCATTGCAAAAAAAAATTTAAAGACATTTTCATCTAATTTAATTTTAATTACAAACAGTAATAGATAAGATTGGAAATTTAACATTAACTTCATTATATTTCATACATTTTGTAGAGACAACTTCGCAAGTATTTCAAAACCACTTTGAATGTAGTCCAGCACTATTTTGGTACCACGTCGTGACTTGTTTCGAACTAGCTTGTAATTAGCCTGCACTAGACTTAAATCGAGTCCGGAATTGGCTTTAAAACAATTCATGAGCTGGTACCGAAATGATCTCTAACCAGTTTTGAAACTATCACAAAATGGTTCAATATTAGTACCAAAATGATCTCAAACACCAAAATCTAAGAATGCAGAAAATTTAAATATCCGCATGCCAAAATGATTCCAAACAAATCAAGAAATTATTTTGATATACATAGCTATGTTAGTCGTGAATAGGTCCCAAAGCGGTGCTAAAATTATTTCAAACCAGTCCGCAAATATTTCTGAAAGAGATCTAAAACCATTACGAAATTTTCGTGAAATGAGCTGAACACCTGTCCTAAAATGAAATAAAAAAGTTTCAAACTAGTACCGAGAAGTTACTGAAACAACCGTGAACTAGTGCCGAAAGAGTTCCGAAAGAGTACTGTAATTATACTAAATGGTCCCGAAATTGTCCAATAATACTACTAAATAGCTGCCGAAACGATCTAAAAATATCCTCAAAAAAGTTTCAGAAATAATCCCGAAATTAACTTACACTGGTCCCAAAACGATCCCGAAACGGTGATGAACTTTTACACAAATGTTCCTTTGGACACATAATAAGCAGCGCCGCCGCAAATTTTACCCATGCCAACCACCCTAATCTTGTTGTTCTCACAGTTTGGATGTGTGAAAAACAAATTAATTGTATTATCAAAGCGTGTCAATAGTGCGTGTTCTATATTTGTGGCGTGCACCATATTTTTATGTACATACTCGTTCATATACACACACATTTTTATAACAAACTTACTCACGCGCGAATACAAGCCAAGACAACCACAACTAACCCCGAAACTGTCACTCTTACAATAAGTTGAGTTGTGTTGAATTATTTTAGTTGCCTTTAGTTAGTTGTTTGGTTGGCATTTGGTTGCATGCAACTTATTTAAGTACCCAACATACGTAAGTGGCAGGCTCACGCTCTTCTCTTTTTCTTCTCCAACTTCTTCATCTTCTTCTATTTACTTTCCCGCCACACATTAAGTTGGTTGTTGCCCTTCGTGTATTTTCCATTTTGTAGTTTTTAATAAACAACAACACGCTGGTGTGCTCATGATCCTGCGGGTGTCTTAGCTGTGAAGTCTCGCTCCGCTAACACTGCCGCGTATTGCAGTTTCGTTGTAGTTAGTTATTCGGTGGCCACATTTACATGAATGGCTTGCAAAATAAATAAAAATCGAAAAAAAGGAAAAATTATTTGTTTCTTTGTGTACGTGTGATATCTTAAGTGGGGCGTTGTTTGTTAAATTGTGAAAGCTTGAAAGTTTTTTAGAGAATTTTTAAAATTTCCTCCTACTTTGGCATACAAATGCATTGTTAAATTTGTAATGAACTAACAAACTTCAATAAAATGCGAATCGCGGGAAAGTTCTAAAAAATATCAAATTGAGAACAAAACTCTTGGAAATGTTCTCAAAAAGTGCGAAATAAGAGCAGAACTTTTCCGCACGTTTTCAAAAAGAACAAAATGAGAAAAAAAAAACTCTGTAGAAAGTCGTCAAGAAGAGCAGAATTGGAGCTAAAGTTTCGGAGACGTTTCCAATAAGAACAAAGGTATGAAGAACGTTTTCAATAAGTAACAAATAAGAACAAAAGTTCGAGAAACGTTCTACCGAACAACAGAAAGGGAACAAAACGATGTTGAGGACCGGAACTTAAGAATAACAGAGGCAAAACGCAGCGTCCGCAGGAGAGAATTCGGAGTGAGGTTTTCGGACCCATAACAATAATAAAACGATGCAATAAAATCAAAATTACCCTCTTTTAATTTACTAAAATGCAAAAGATTGTGAAGAACATTTGATTTTGATACTCATTCTTTAGCTTAATTACTAAATTTAATAAATTATGTTATACCACTTCTTTGAAAATTTTAGATTTATTTGCACACATTAAAATTGACTTTTGCGATATATAATACAGCTTAAACTCGCGCTAGTCTTCTCACTATTAAAAGTTTAATTACGTTACGTAGACGCTATGCCTACCATAAAAGCATTGCAAATCCTTTGGGAATAGTTTCGAGCAACTTTGTTCCGGTTTTCTTCTCTGTCAGAATGTTCTTGAGACGTTTGCTCTCAATTTGTCCTTCGAGAAATCGTTCTTAATTCTTCTTTTTTTTCTGAGGCTTTAGTTACCAATTTGCTCTTCTCTAAACCATTCCTGAGCGTACTTTTGTTCTCAAGTTGCTTTTTTACCAGAAAGTTATATTTATTTACACTGAAGATGGCACAACGCTGAAACCGGTTTGTCTCCAAACCAAACTTGACAAGGGATGACGAAAAATCGTTCCAACAAATATTATATTTATTTATGTAATTTTTTGTTTTATTTTGCAAGCGTTCTCGAAAGTTTTTTTTCGCATTTTTTCTCTTCAGGAACATGCCCTTACATTGTATTAACCGATAGATGGCGCTCATGGGCAGATGTTTATTAAATTTGTAATCTAATTTACTCCCATGCCTAGTGTATACTAATTAGATAACAAAAGATGATACTGCGAAATATTTCAACGATAGATGGCGCTAAAGTGAAGATATCAAGAAAACTCGTATTTACATAGATTACAATCTAATTTGAATTTATAATGTTTAATGGTAACACCATAAGAAATCTGCTTTATTCAAAAAGGAGGTGCTAGATGACGGCGATGTTGCTTTATTTAATAAAATTTATGATTTAGGTTTTATTGGCAAACAAATTTTCGGCAACTAAGGCACATTCCGGGGACTCTCTTGGTAATCTGAAGGTCAAAGAAGTTACGTCAAATTTTAAACATTCCGTTTTTTAGTGAAAAAGGTATGAATACCAAATATTCAATATTCTGACACTTGGTGAACCGAATTCCAAATTGTTTTGTTTTGTCATAGAATAGTACATAATTTTCTTCCCTCCACATACAATTTTTTGCAATTGTCCTCATGTTTAAGGGATAATTGGTACAAGTATCATCCCGCTAGCATAGTGAAATCTAGCTCTGTGTAGTTCATACCACCATATGCGAATTTTGCAAAAAAAAAAATTTTGCGTTCGTCTGTCAAATCTGATGTCCATGGGACCTCGACGGACGTAGTTATCTCATAAATTGCCAGCTGCTTAATCGTCGTGCCAGTTTTCATAAGTTTGTCTACAGAAGCGATGAGACAATTAATAAAACAAACGATGCTCATTGCACCGGGAGAAGCTCATGGCCTTCCTTCCTTTGTAGAGTAACTTATTGTAGTGATTTTTAACTATTTTTACTGCTGGGTAAACACAAACGAGTACATACACACATACTAACCCACATATGTACCTCGGTACAAACATATTTAAGTGTAAGATAAAACCTTGTACCAGGTCTCAAAGGAACATAATTTTCGCTCTCAATTTGTTATCGTAATTTTATACTTTTAAGTGAGCTTTTAATTCACTTTCTTTGAATTTTTATATTTGTCCATTTTCAATTTTCTTGTAATAGATACCAAATTGAAGTAAATGCTTAAAAGTGTTTGGCTAATGAATGTGTCTGTGAAAATGCTCATTCATGGCTATTTACCTTTGCATTACTAATTTGTTGTTTATAAAAAAAAAATTGTAAAAAATATTTAAACGAAAGCTCATTGCCAGAAGGCATTCTGTTGATGCAGTAAAAATTTACTCTCCGCACTTATACGATAAATGATTACTAAAGGAATTATAATTATTCTTCATAAGTATATTTTGCTTTGCTAATCTTTGCACTTAAGATTTAATTCACTTTCACAACAGCCATGACCTACTTACAGCAACATACAAACATTCAGTCATAAGTGCATACTTGGCGTTTTTATTTTTATGCACAAAAGCGTGTCTGGCATTTTTTTCCATTTACAATTTAAATATGATTAACTTAATGCAAGTATGTTGTTTTCATTATTTTTTCTCACATACTATCTCCCTCATTTAGCATTCCTCCATTGCTCGCATAACCCAATTACACTTGCCACATAAATAATTTTAGTTTTATAATACTCTTTGTGAGTGCAAAATGTGTGAGAGAGCATGGATATTGTGGGGAGAGAGGTGCATGAACGGTAAACATGTGTGCGGTTTTTTTTTTTAATTTAGATAATGTAATTAGAAATGTTTTTGCTTGCAGGTGAGCTAAGTATATTTTGCAATCAGTGGACTTTGCTTCATGTAAAACAGCTTTAGAACATAATGAATTTCAATTATATTGTTTACCTAAAACGGAGATGCTTTTAGTTGAGTGAAGAGAAGTTGACCTGAAGAAAGATGGCATGATTTCATGGTTCGAAGGGACATTTAAGATTTTAGAACAAAAATTGTAAAACAAAAGAAAATCCTTTCAAAGGCAGTCTCAAAAGAAGCGCAGCAATCGCTGAAAATTTTACAATAATAATAAATTGTTTACAATGTGTCTAATCAAAGCCAAAGTCGTGACGAAAAATGCATTCTACTGGTTTTCCATCTATCTTGGTCGGCTTGTGTTTCTATGTGATCTCATTGCGGTCATTCCAAACGAATTCATCCCAAAAGAAGTTCAATTCAAAACGAATGCAGCTCAACACTACTACTCATATTTATCAACCGCCTATAGTTGCTCTCAATTCTCGCTTACCTGGCTGCTATACTCAATCATATTTCTTCTACTTATCTCTCTCTGTCATATTCCAGTCATATCCAACCCTTCTCTGCTACCTTGCTTTTAAATCACTAACCTTACCACTCAGCCACATCCATCTCACTTCACTCATCCCTATAACCTGTCGACCAACTCTCACTCACATCTTTTTGTACTACTGTACTTTAAACCCTATCCACTTCCCAATCGACTCTCGCAGCAGTTACTGAATTCTGCAACGTTCTCACCTCTCTTCCATATGTGACATCTGTCATTTACTCTTACTCTCACTCACCTCTGCTATATGCCACAATGCTCTCTTTTCTCCCTATCTCATATCCTCATCATTTGTCAGTTATCTCTTCCGACTCTCGCTTACTACTGTTAACTGTCTTATAGCTCTTTTAACGCTTTCGCCATCACTTTCGAATTGTCAAACCTGCTTTCTGTCAATAAACTCTACGAACTCTCACTTACATCACACATCAATATCACCTTGTCACCTGCCAATCACCTGCCAATCACCTTTCTCAACTCTCACATAGATATCGAACAAAAATTTTGAATATCTTTAAGAGTTCTAACTCAATATTACTTTCTATAATAAATAGTGGGCGCATTTTCGCAATTATTAGAATTGGTTTTGTGATGAATTTGTTCGATAAGAAATTTTCATGGATGAATTTGTACTGAAATAAGTTTGTCGCATAAATTGTCCACGGTTTTATTCACCGAATATCACCTCCTTGATGTGTCAATGTTCACTTAAGCTCAAACAGCTTTCCAGTATTCATCTTTCAATGAAAAGATCGGAAAGAGTTTTCCAAGCAAACCATCTTCACAGCTTTCTGGTTTTCTGGAAAATATTATTCCTTATATCTGGTCTCGGACTTTGATTTTCTGGGTTGAAACTATAAGAAGCTTAGAACACCTCTATAAGATATCCGGATGGTCAACGTCTACAATTTAATGTTGATGCTTCTCTTTGGATCTAAATCTTCTTACTACCTCCAGTGCTGCGACAGATGAATCAACCGACAACGACTTCAAGCATATTTCTTCGACAAATTGCTTTTCATAAAGAGCGCTACGAGAAAGCCGAGATGAACCGGCAAAACGCCAACGCTCCGAGTAGAATACTTCCGATGTTTTTTTTTTTACTGAAAAAGAGTTATCGTTTCTGCTTCGACTTTGAAAGAGCTTGTGCACCACAAATTTATGTTTAGTCACTAGATTGGGATGGTGAATAAGGAGATCATTCGAGAGAACGCGCACACGCTCGAGCTGCGCTGATGAGATAAGAAACCAATCGATTCAGATCCAACGCGAAGATTATTGAAGTTTAAACGACCTGAAGAAAATTCTGGAAAGCGTAGGTGATTGTGATTTTTCCCAAAAAAAACATGCGGTAAATGAAATAAAAAAAGAATCCCATCAAGCCAGAACTGGCTCTCTTTACCAGGAATCATAGAAAAGATGGGTGATATAATTTCGAGCGGTTTTTATAAGATACATTTCACTTTTCTTAACTTGTTTAGTGCAGCGCATATAAACTCAGGCTAAGAAAGAAAGATTCCTAGGCGATATCGCAAAGAAACGAGAGATTAAATATGCTCCTTCTGTCCTGTCCTAAACCTTTTGTTATTCAAAAAAAAAAATTCGACTTCGAAATTTTGTCGCTTCGAGAAGCCTTAAGGCCGTTCCTTGACTGACCTTCCATATTTAATTTTCTTACTTACAGCAACTCTTCGAATTTCATACAAACCCTTCTACTTATCTTTTAATCCTTTTGACCAGTCAAGTAGACTATTCACCCATTACATTTCCATACTCCACTTCAGCAAAACTCAAGTAATAACAACCACAAATTAGGTTTTAATTAATGTCAGATGCTTAAAATTGTTTCTCTTACTTAGTTCAAAAGAAGGGGAGAAAAAGGAGAAAAACCATCAAAGTCAAAGTAATAGATAACAAGTCAACGAATTGAGCGCAAATATATCTACGAGTATATAAATCAACTCCGCTGCACTGTGTCCCCTGTGTCGCTCAAGCATAAACCACAGAGCCGAACGACAGTGGGAAAGCTAATGGACATTTTTGACCGCAGTTAGCTACGCGAACGTATAGTGGTGGTGGTTGATGTGGCTGATTTGGTTGAGAGCTCATGCTTTAGCCCTTCAGCAATGTTTTCAGTGTCGAGCGAGAATGTTGGCCGTGTTGCACATTTTATTTGAATTTTATTTTATTTTTTTCTGTGCCAGCTTTAAGCGTCTTTGCAACTTATAATTGGATTTATAAGACACACAAGCGCAATTTGCTAGGAAATAGAATGAGCTGTAAATAGTTATACTTGAAGAAGTAAAGTGAATGCAGCAGATGCGTGTAAAGTCTAAAAAGTCTAAGTTAGTGGGGAACTCGCATCTACTCGTATCTTCAATGGCAAAACTAAAGTCAAGTCGGCTTAAGGGCACACATTTAAAAAGTTGATGTGCCAGTGAGCGAAGTGGTAAGCTAATAGTGGGAAAAATAAGTGAAAAACTATATGTAAGGTACAAACATATGTACATAGGTGTAACTAGAACTCAATGTCGACATATAAAATTAAAAATAAAATAATTTTTCAATATTTCTCCTGTTATTTGATTTCTTTCATTAACATTTTGTAGAATTTATTCAGACAACAAAAGAGATACATTAACGTAACAGAAATTATATAAAATTAATAGTACAAACTTTTAGAAAAACTTAAATTTTGTTCGCGCCACAAACTATTGTCGTACTCTACACTGGAAGGAGAAGATTGGATGATCTAACGTCCCTCACACTTCAAATAGAGTCACAAATAAGATTTCTCCCGCAGTGAAGTATGTATGTAGGTGTATTTCGAACTTAAAAACTATTGTTGGAATTTCACGAAGAACACAAGACCTCTAAGGCATTGGCGGCTTTTTGAATCTTTACACAGGTATTTGACAAAACGTGGCGTCTACCACCGACGGCAATCCTCTGGACTTTTACCTTCCAAACAATAGCATGGGAAGTATGATTGCTAAACTTCAAAGAACGCCCTGTTTTTTAAACGCCTTTGTGTGTTTTCGTACGTAAAAAGTAAAAAAGGCATGCATACTTAAAAAGAGGAGCGCCAGAGATCTGACCAATTGCGGTACACTTTTAGTGTTTCTGTTCAGGGCCAGCTCGCGACTAGCCTGAGAACCTTCACGACTATACAGATCTTTTTCTGGTCAAGTCACGAACTCTTGTCTCAAAATTGTCTTGAAAATGTACTAAACTAGAAATACGCGAATAGTACTCAGAATACCGAAACTGTACTGAAAAAGTAGCTGAAAAGTATCTAAAACGTACCAAAAATTTACCAACAGAAATAATTAAAAAAATCCACATAAATGAGCTGCAAAATTACAAAAAAAGGAGCAAAAAGTTAAAAAACGTATAGAAAAACTACTAAAAAAAGTGTAGTAAACTTAGCTCAAAACTACCGTAAATTGAGCTCAAAAATACTAAAAAAAAAAATACCTAAATAGTACTGAAAAATACCCAACCTATACTGCAAAGGGAGCTGAAAAATATCGAAAAAGTAACAAAATTGTACTCAACAATACCGGAAAATCCGAAAAAAATTACTCAATAATGTGGCGAAAAATTACAAATAATAGTTGCAAAATAGTACCGAATGCGTTCCTGAAAACTATCAAAAAGTACAGAAAATTTAGCTCAAAAGTACCGAAAAAATACCCAAATAATACTGAAAACTGTACCGAAAAGGTACTAGCTGAAAGGTATTGAAAAAGTAACAAAATTGTATTAAAAAGTAGCAAAAGTGATTACAAAAGCTGCCGGCAAATTACACCAAAAAGTTGTGAAAAAGTACCCAAAAACTACCGAAAATTAAGCGCAATAGTACCGAAAAAATACCCAAATAATACTAAAAATTACCGAAACTGTATTAAAAAAGTAGCTGAAAAGTATCCGAGATGTACCAAAAGCTATTGGAGAATTATCAATTTTACTTTTAAATTCATCAAGCAACGTAAAGCTTGAAATGCTTTTAACATACTTTTGGAGATTTTTTTGTAGTTGGGATCTTTGTTATTGCTTAAAAATTTCTTTGCGACCTCTTTAAAGGCAATCCACCCTGCTCTTTGACGGATCCGTCATGGTTGTGATGAATAGTGGATCAGCCATAAACCGTCTAATATCTGATCCAACGAAAACACCTTCCTTCAACTTCGCCTCCGAGAGGCCTGGAAACGTTGATATTAAGTATTTGAAGCAATTTCCATCTCTTAGAAGTAACTTTACAAACTGTTTCATCAATGCCAGCCTAATGGGAAGCGGTGGTAGAAGAACTTTATGAGGAGGCACCAAAGTTTCATGCAGGACATTCTTTTCGACCGAACAAATCACTCTCTACTTTCCCATATACACAAAAAGCTAGGTAATTTGATAAACCCAGATTGTTGTCCAAGCGCCATTCCCAAGAAAAAAAGAACCCTTTTTTATAATAAAATTTTGCGTTTTGTAAAATAACATTACGTTTGTTGCAGATCTATGTAATTGTTAAAAAGTCCCTCTCACTCATAGTTATTATTCATAGTCCTTCTTTAATTCTCTTTATTTCTTACTTACTGCATTTTTAAAGCGCCATCATCAAAAAATTAAGGTTCTGGGTCTCTGGACTTTTGACAGATTACAAATATAAAAGAAAGCTCTTCCTTCCTAAATAAGTCTTTTTTAACTTGACTAAATCTACGCGCCATAATCTTAAAGAGTTTTTGGTGATGTTTTCAATTTAATTTTCTTTCTGTCGTTTCAACAAACGCGCGTCCAGCATGCAGTTTAACATGGCGTATACGTAACAAATGCTGGCTGAACAAATTTTTTCGATATGTCCAAACGACGCGTTGGCAGCTTTACTAAGTGTCATGGGCGGCGCAATTTAAGTGAGCTGCCAAAATTTCGAACACAAACACACTCACTTTTGGCGTCGTTTGATAAGTGCATATACATAAATGTAAGTAACTACGTGTGGAAGCAACCAGGCAGCAAATAAGGCCAAACTCACAATGAAAAAGACCAAGAAAAAATAAACACAGAACTGCAAGGCAATCCATTCTGGGCCAGGCGAATATATTGATTACCGCCGGCGTCAGCACGTAATTGTGTCAATTTGCTTTGCTGCTGCAGCGTTGGAAGGAAGAGTGAGGTGGACACAATAAGAAAAGCAGCGCATCAGAAGACACACTTTGTGCTGTTGTCAGCAAGTGTGACTAAAGCTAAAACACTGCGCTTTTAACGGTCACTGGCAGCCAGCACACAAGCAGACGTCTATGCTCACACACACATACACATACACAATGTGTATTTTTTTTCACTTTTCCTGCACTTTTCTTTCAAAAGCTCAGTAGAAAATTGAAAGTGTCAGGCCGTGCGCATATCAACGCTAGTGAAAGTAATTGTGTGTTGGTGAATTTACAGCCAGTCGCTGTTGCACTTGGACCACTCTTCCACTACACCCACGCACGCACATGTTTACACAAAAGCGTGTGTATGTATGTATGTATGTATGTATGTTGTTTGCCTTCTTGGCAGCCAGCAAATATCATAAAATATGCTTTACAACTACACTTTGCCATTGCGTTGCATTATTTTTACCCATCGCTCTCTATTTTTCTTTTTGTGCGAGGCTTCTTTTTGCATTCGCCTTCATCGCTTTTAGACATTTTTGCTATTTGGCGTCATTGGCTAATTAGATTAGCCACCAGGCTAAAGAGCCAATTTCGCTGCTGCTGCTGCTACTGCTACTGCTGTAGTTGCTTTTGCTGCTGTAAATATCGAGAGCAACAACAAAAACATGGCTTCTGCAATGTAGAATGTTGGCGCTGCGCTGTGCGCATTGAATTGAAAGGGGAAAAAGCAGCCAGCAACGGAATGCAAACGCAGCTTTTGCACAGGGTCGCATGCCGTATGGAATAGCTTATTTGGCAAAAATTTTAACATTTCTTTAATTGTGAATTTTAAACGTGTGACCTTTGGTGCCTTTTTTTTTTTGCAATTCACAGCACATTCACAAACTGAGAATTTCCTTTGTCGAAAGAGCTTGATGTGCCTGAAGCGTGAAACACTGATGTCAAATTTTTTTGGAATAATTGCTTTAGATTTAGTTAGATATTAAAAATAAATTCTCTACTTTCGATTCTATTCTTGCAATTGTTTTAATAAATCAGAAATGTAATTGTTTTTTTTTTTTAATTATTATTTATTAATTTAAGGGGGTCGGATCATTTAGAGTCCAGAGAAAGGTCGCGTTTTTGAATTTTTATTGTTAGAATCTGAAACATTGTAGACAGTTCGTTTAAAGGGTATATTTTAGAGAATATCTGAAAGTTTTTTTTGATGATTGCACCACGCAAAAAAGGTTGCAGTTAAACGTCTCGCAGCTGATACCGTCCATTGACTTGCAACGTAGCGTCCGTAATTCTTAACTGTAACAGTAAATATAAATATCTTGTTAATTCGTATATTTGTTTACGCTATATGAACCTCAGAAGGCTAATGAAAACTGACAATTTATAATTTTTTCCTATGTTTGAACTTTGAAATCGATTTTTAACGTTAAATTTGAAAATTACAAAAATCAATAAAATTATTCATTTATTTTGTTCACATAGAAAAGTTTTCCATACTTTACAAAATAGAAGTTGAATCTGATTGATAGGCGAGAGAGTTTTTGCGCAATCGTGCACGTCAATTGCCAAAACATGGTTTTCAGAAAACGCGCTTCAAAGTTTGGATAAAGTGCAACGAAAGACGAATTTTCGTCGTCGCACTTGTCTATTACCAGAAATATCTTTCGTACCACTTCGAAATCAAAGCTAATTTTTTATACATATGTACATATGTTTTTAGATAGTTTTAGAGATTTTTTTTTTCGATTTAAATGATCCGACCCCCTTAATGTGCGAGCCAGAGAACTGCAACGAGTGCAGAAATTGTGTGTATACTCGCGTATGTAGCCGTATTTTGCATGCTTTGTTGTTTTCGTGTACAAACCGTCGCTTGTCTGTTTGCTCATAGATCAATACGATCATGACGATGCATACATGCTCGCTACATTATCCGTCGAACCAATTTGCGTCAGCATACAAAGTTGCATGTAACGGGTGTTTTTTTTAGGGGTATAGAACTTCGAATTGAAATAAAACACAAGAAAATCGTTTTAAGGTCCATCAATTTGGCTTTATTGGAAGGATAATTTTATGCCATTAATGTTTAAATATGATTTCGGGCATGTGGCCGCCGCGGCTGGCTCGAATAAAGCCAATTCTACAGGTCCAATTTTCAACCACTTTTTAGAGCATATGGGGCCGTATGTCGGCAATAACGCCACGAATGTTGGCTTCCAATTCCCCTAACGTTTCTGGTTTGTTGGTGTAGACGAGCGACTTCACATATCCCCAAAGAAAATAATCCAATGGTGTCAAATCACACGATCTTGGTGGCCAATTGACAGGTCCATTCCGCGAAATTATGCGCTCAGCGAATGTTTCCTTCAATAAATCGATTGTGACGTGCGCTGTGTGGCATGTAGCGCCGTCTTGTTGGAACCACAACTCATCCACATTCATGCCATCCAATTCGGGAACAAAATAGTCGGTTATCATGGCTCTATACCGGTCTCCATTAACGGTAACTGCCTCTCCAGCATTATTGCGGAAGAAGTATGGCCCAATGACTCCACCAGCCCATAGAGCACACCAAACAGTCAGTTTTTGTGGATGTAATGGCGTTTCAAGGGTCTCATGTGGATTCTCTTCACTCCAAATGCGGCAATTTTGCTTGTTGACGTAGCCATTCAATCAAAAATGAGCCTCATCACTGAACAAAATTTTGCGATGAAAATCAGCATCGAGATCAATCTCATTTTCGGCCCATACACCAAAATCACGACGCATTGCATGGTCTCGCGGCTTTAATTCTTGCACAAGCTGGATCTTGTAAGGTCGCAAGCCAAGATCTTTGCGCAAAATCTTCCATAAAGTTGATGGACAAAGCTCCAATTGCTGGGCACGGTGGCGAATCGATTCATTCTTCGGTGCGCACTGTTCGACGTCTCTGCGGATGCGTATTATCACATAGAGTAAACGTAGTGCGAAAACGATCCATGGTTAACCGAATTAATTGCTCTGATGGACGATTATGTCGACCATAAAATGGACGGAGCTCACGGTAAACTTCGCGAACTGAACCATTATTTTCGAAATAAATTTGCACGATTTGCAAGCGTTGTTCTTTTGTCAACCTGTTCATGATGAAATGGCAAACCAAACTGAACATAAATGACATTAGAGTTGCCAGATTTGACCACAAAATGCCAGTTTTATCTCTATTCGAAAAACAAACCTGTAAAAAAAACACCCTTTATGTAACACACTCGCCGGCGACAAACGCTCGCGACACTCGAGTGTTGTTTGCGAGCCACTCGGGTTACCCGTAACAATATTTTTCTTTGCAAGCAGTAGTTGATTAGCGATCTTAAGTGTGTTTTCTATCATATTTTTTGTATTGTTTTTTTTTACGTGAGATGGCAGATACTGCAGTTTTTGAAATGTGATTTTTGTTCCTATAACTTTAATTTTCTATCTAGCAGATTAGGAACTTTGAAATTAAATTAAGTCTTATGAAATGTTTATTTTTATTTTAAATTTAACTCCTACTATTTAAAAAATTTTTAAATACTAACCCTACATGTTGGATCTCATGAAATGTTTTTGTTAAATAAATGTATACAATACATATTAATTAAAATTAACTAAGTCGTTTCTTTTATCTGTAAATAATAGGATAAATACTTATGGCGTTTTCTTTTCTACAGAAAATGTTGCCTTAACATTGCCCTCTGCGCACGTACACACAAGAGCGGGGCAATGAAGTGCAACATTTTTTGTAGAAAAGAAATCGCCATTAGTAGATGCCCGAGTGCACTCGAGTGTGTACATGCGCAAGTTTGCGCCTTCACATGCACGGCCAATCATGTGAACTACCACACTCGAAAATGTAATGATATATCCCGCACATGTCAGCCTTATGTTTATGAGTGAGCATGAATGAGCGCACAGCAGCAGACGGCTGTGCTTGCTTGTATCAAATTTTAGGGATGATGAATATGCACACTCGAGCGCACTCAAGGCCGTTCTCTGGTGCGAGCCTTTATAAAAGTATAAAAAATAGCTCTTGCTTATCAGACTTCGACATCAAACGCATTATTGCTAAGAAGTTAATTAATGCAGTCATTTAAGGGCACTAAATAATCAATTTTTATTTAATAATGCATTGTAAAACTATTTTGTTAAGTTTTTCTGTTGTCTTTTATTTTATTGTTAATTTTTAATATACTTTTTTTTAATGAATTTCACTTTATTAAATACATTCAAAGAAATAAAGTTTATAACAGCATTATACGACCCACATGTTGAAATGTTTTGACTATTTTTTTATTTTCCGTTTATTAAATTAATAATATTTTTTAATTAAAAGATATATAATTTTCTACCACAAACCATATAAAATTAATTTTCGTACTTTATACAGAATTAATAATAAGTAATTCAAATATCATGAGCATTTCAAGCTTTCAAAAAATATAATATTTTCCAATAAGCAAAGTTCAAGTGGCCTGATATTACCGTTGGGTTTTGAAGATTTTATTTATAGAAGAAATTGCAGAAAAGCGTCTGTCAAAAAAATATCAAAAAATTCAACAGTAATAATTGGCCATTTGAAACTTGCATAACATACGTACTTATAAAAACTGAAAAGGTTACAAAACTGCATACTTCAAAATTTTACAAAGCTTTTGAAAAGAAAAATGGAAGTTCATTCGTTTTAATTATTGAATATTTTTTTATAAAATTTCAAACTTCAGATCAAATGGATTTTGTTAGAGAATAAATTGTATATTACTCGTACTTGTTGAAATTGTATTTGTAAATTGTATATTATTTAACGAAATTTTATATTATTAAATTTAATTAAATTTTAATAAAATAAGTTTTTTATTAAATAAAAGAAAAATAAATTGTCAAACTATCTCAAAATGTAGTGGCAGCTAAAATAATGGGACTAGGCCATTTTGAGAATGTTTGTGTATTTCTTTTTTTTTTTGATTTTTGTATAAAATCTAAAATTTTTCTTATATAAAATTCAGTTTATTCACTGAAAAAAAAACCCGCATAAATCTAAATTTTAAACATAGTAAAAATTGTATATTAAAGTAATTCAACAAAATTTCATTTGCTAAAACTAGCAAAAGTTTCGCTTTTCTAATATTTTTGTCGCCACAATATATGCGTATCGAGCCTTTAGGAGATTGTAGGGTAGCAATTGTTTTTTTTTTTTTGTTAAAGGTAGAATAAAAAATTAATACAAAATTAATACTTCGTTTCACAAACTCAAATAACTTAAATATGTAGCATTTCGTAGAAAATGCAAGCACGCGATTTTAATCTTTTACTTTATTTTGCTTTAAAAATAATATTTAAATTTCCTCTTTGTCACCTACGTTGCAATTGATAAAAGGGCTCGGTGTATTTGTTTGATTGTTAATTTTAAAATATGTTGTCTTAATTTATTTTGTATACATTTTATTTCTCTTAATTGGCTTTTGGCTTGTTTTTGTTCTTGTTTTATTCATTTTTTTATTTTAATTTTATCACAATTTCATTTATTTGTTGGTAATTTATATTTTTTTTTAATGATATTTTCGCATTTTTTTACCGTTAATTTATTCAACTGTTATTTCATATTTGCTTGCTATTACTATTTCCGTTTATATATCTTTTTTTGTGTGCTCAATTTCATTTTAAAGATATTTATATCTCTAAGTTTTAATTTATTTTTTGTCTAAATTTTATATTTTATTTTAGTTTATTTCGGTGAATTTTTTTGGAATTTTTCTCTTAACACTAGCTTCAGTGGCATGTCCATACCGTCACAATTTCGAATATTACAATTACAATTATATTGTTGAAAAATTAAGACTTTAGATAAGATAAATTGATTTTTTAAATACCATTTGATAATTTAAAATACCGTTTAATGTTTACCAAAGATATGAAAATAAAAATTAAGTTACTTGGCGTCGGCAAAAAACTAATTTTACTATAAATTTTACTTCCATATAAACGTACAGTTGCGTTCAATCAAATAGAAAGGACTCATTTTGCAAAATTTTGCATTTGTTTAATTAAAATGGAGTTCATTCTCCAACAAAATCATAAAAACCCAAGTTTGCAAATTGATACAAAATTTCAAAAATGTTAACAGAATTTTATCAAATTTTAATATTTATTTCTAAACGCTAAAAATTGCCACTGATATTTGATTGATTGATTTTTTTTTTTGTAGAGTATTTTGCGTTTTTTTCAACGAAAAGTTAATTTAATTCGAACTTTATGCAGAAGCAAATGCGGCAAAAAAATCTCAAAATTCAGCAATAATTTTAAGCATTTTGAAACCTGCACACTTAAAACTAAAATTGAATGGGCTATAAAACTGCATTTTTTGATTTTTTTTATACTTCTGAGTAGGTAACAAGTTTAAAACTTGTAACAATATGGTATTTGTTTTAGTTTAACTAAAGGAAAAATTAAAAAAATAAAAGGAAAAAACAATTTTACAAAATTAGCCGCGGCTTTTAAATTGAACACAAGTATACAAAAATGTTTTCCAACTGAAGACCAAACAAAGGCTACTCCTCACATCAGGCAAACGCTTGTGCATGAGAATTGTTTAATGTCATTCTTGTTGCGTTTTATTCCTACAAACATGCTTGCCATATTATATTTTACAAAATTTGTCGCCTCTCCACTTTGTATTACGACACCCATTCGCCCACAATGCGCCTATTTGCTGCAATAAATGTTGCATGTTGCTTAATGCTCGCCTACCTTTAGCTCGCCTTTGACATTTTTTTTTTTTTTGGTTACCCTTCTTTGCACATCTCATTTACTTGTTTGCCTTTGAACCTCTACTGTTACGCTGTTAACGCTTCCGGTGCTTTTGTTTTTGATCTGTGGCCCGTTGCACATTCAAAAGAGCAAAAGAGGGTCACACACACGCACACACATCCACACAAATATACTACCACTCGCGTAGTAAGCAAAAGTCGCATGTGCGTGGCATTTGTCCTCAATTTCAGCATTCATACATGAATACATACGTAAGTACAATACGATTTAATACCACATATGCACATATGTTTGAATGTATGTTTGTATATATGTACATATGTAACTGGGGCGTTATGCAGGCCATGCTTGTGGCCGTCACTCATCCGCCCTGTTGGGCCAACGTGTGTCGTGTAGCGAACAGCTGTCAACGTCGTAGAACACAATAAACTAGTAAAAGTAAAAACGTTAGCAATAACAGCAACATCAGCTGTGACAGCAATAAAATTGGTAGTTGCACAGCAACCGCATGCAATTTCTACAACAACAACAACAAAACAAAAACAACATGGCTAAGTGAAAAATCGTATGTAGAACAACAATTGGTACTCGCACAATAGCTACTCTTGAGTGAGTAGTTGTGTGTTGTGTAGATTTTCAGTGACAAATGCTCTACACTCACACACACACGCACACACCGTCAAAGTGGAAATAAAGATTTATGGAATTTATGATTTGCCATGTGACCCATAAAAATTCTACAAAATGAAATTTCTAAATAAAATCTTGATTTCCAAAAATAAAATTCCTTGACGCTTATATGAAAATCTCCCAAAAAAAAAAAGAAGTCAAATAAGAACAAGACTTTGAAAAACATTTTACCTTAAAAATTATTGTTTTTTCCTTAACACAACGTGTGACGCAGCGCAAGGGCTTATTCGAAGCGTGAATCCGACCTTGTCAGTTGGTGGTAATATAACTGTAATTAATTTTACTTTGGTAAGAGAGCTTTTTTTTAAAAAATAAGCAAGATTTATTAAAGCATAATCCACCGAAAGACATAACTGTGCATCTCGGGACGTGACAAAGTTTGTCCTTTAAAATGTTCTCCCCAAAAAAATTAAAGTATATAATATGCAAATCCTTCCAAAGGTGGTGAAGCCTAAACCGGAATCTATGTCTGCTCGAGCTAACTTTCTTTCACCGATCTATCGACCGTCTTTGCATCAGAGCTAACCACATTTTATAGCTTAAAAGATCTAAGAGGTTGCACGATACTGTGGAGGGACACATCAATGAAAAACGAACTGGAGCTGGAACAACTCAAGTTGCGAAAAATTTTAGGTTGCTAGATGACGCTTCATTAACTTCATCAATAGTCATCCACTGATAAAGGAATTGACCACCTTTAGGCTTAGTTAGATCCAGACGAATGTCGGCCAGAAAACGCCTATACTAATGACTAGAATACGGATGAAAATCTGATCATAGGGCAGCAAAAGAATGGAAAGTAGAATGAGCATACCAAAACAATTACCCAACAACATTCGGCATGGAAGTCCATCACCTGAAAAAGCATCAATGAAGCATGACAGAACTAACAATACTCGTAACTCAAGGGTCCTAGAATTGGTATGCGAGCAAAGTCTAAAGTTTGCATGACCCTGTGACCGTTTGATGTCCCACTCTGGCCACATTAATTTAGACCTCATACAGGTGTTATTATATTTCGATCGACCTCCTGCTTTTTTACGAGGTCTCTTAGAAGAAAATTTCAAGTAGCGGGTAATCTAAACCCTTTCAACGTGACGAGAGTGGAATGGATGTTCATCCTCTTGCAAATACGTCCGCTGTTTTTTGTGTAAAGATGATACTCACGCGACATCTTTGGATAAGTTCGTAGTATCATTCACTTGATCCCTCTTTCTTCTTGACAATCAATTTGTTGCAGCATTGTTCAAACAACTTTGTATGTTGTCAGCAAAGTTTTGAGTGTCTGGTAGATATATATGAAGTATTTGTGACTATGTACTCAGTTTATTATTGCGATTTGGTTCGGTGAGAAGTAAGCTGTCGTAGGTGAACCCAACTAGGTTCACCCTAAGCTCAGAATTCAGTTTGATTTCCTACGCTGAATTAGCCCTGTGAAGTTGACACCACCTTATGCGAATTTTACAAAAAATTATATATCTTTCGTTTATCCAGCAACAATTTTCGTTTGTCCACCCTTTGTTTAAAAGTTATTTAAAAAAAAAATTTTTTTGTTATTTAAAAAACAAATTTTTATGAAAAAACCCAAAAGTGAAAATTTTTGCTGGACACACGTGGACAAACGATGGACAAACGATTTAGCTTGAAAAAAGTTTAATTTTTCACTTTTGGGTTTTTTCCTAAAAATTTGTTTTTTAAATAACTTTTGAACAAAGGCTGGACAAACGAACGATACATAATTTTTTCTAAAATTCGCATAAGGTGGTGTCAACTTCACAGGTCTCGCTGAATTGTAGATTGACAACCGTCCATCTTCGAACGTGTCTGAATCAGCTAGCAATCAACGATTTACGAGCGTGTGAAGACACGTTCTGAGCTAAGTTTATTAATTTATTGAGTAGTTAACCATCACTAGTGAGAAAACCGCCTTATTATTTAAATTGCCTGGCAGCTGGTCGAGCATACAAATTATACCGATATTTATCGATCGCCTGTGGCATAGTTTGATGTATTCGTGAGAGGATGAAGCAAGGTCTCAAATGTTTTGAATGCTTGTGAAAGCAGTGAAATAGGCTTTATCTTCGCGGCGTCCATTGAGTTTTTTGTGTGTCGCCTTTTCCGCGGATATTAACCAATTAAGGATTCGGATGATCCAGCTGAATTCTCTGAAATCGTGAAATATTTACGATGATTGTCATAATAGGAGGAGCTGGTCATCTATTTATCGGGACTACGATTAAGTGAATATGCCTTTACGAAGGCCCAACGAGGTTCGCTTTCCGACCTTAGCTCGCTACAAAGGGGACTCCGGTAGCTGATCGAGCGCACCGCAATTTCTGAGCTGCTTATAAAAGTCGTCTGCACAAGAATCATTCGACCCACTCCCAGTTGAATGATAAACATTTTGCAACACTCATGGATTTCTGCACATGAAATCACGCGCCTTTCATTCAATATAAGCGTTTAACTTTAACTCATAACTGTCAACAAAAATAACGTTTAACAACGCAAATTTAATTTAGGTTTATAGACGTGTTTTTTTCTTGAATATTTCACATTTTTTAACACATCCATCAATACTGTTCCACTAAATGTGTTCATGTGCGCGCTCTCAACTATTAAGTGTCGTGACAATGGCAAAAAATTTGCAGAATTTTGATTGACTTTCGTAGAAAGAGAGCACTCAAATGTTGACCGACATTTGCCATTTTTAGCAGAATATTTCTGATATTTTTGTAAAAATCTTTTATTTTTGCAATGCTGCTGCAGTTCAATGACAATCGCGCAACGCAAAACTGCAAATGAAGTGTAGTAGTTGAAATGGTTTGAAAAATGTTTTAAACGATTTCAATTGCTTGGGCAGCATTATAACCGATGCGGTGGCACTAAGCTGTGATGCGTTCGTTATTATGTGCGTGTGTGTGTGACGTTAAAAATTACGTTTGGACTTCACTATTCACTTTCACTCTAATTCGAGTGCGCTCTTTGGTCTTTTCAACTTGTGTACTTTCCGCTTTGAAATTGGCGTTGAAAAGTCGAGCAGCAGCTTTGCCATTCATTTCCTCTTGTAATACCTACGCCTGGGTGCCATTAGTCTTTTGCAGGCTTTCGCCACTAGCATTCTACCATTCAACACACAAATACACCACACCAGCTTCATTTATAGCCTTTGTGTGCTCACACCAAAATTGCCTGCTACACCGGACGGCCCGCTCGTAGTCGCAGCTTTGTGGCGCTTTGTCGAAGGATCTTTCGCACCTTTTCACATGCTACACATTTCCTTCGCATTTGACAAGGAGTAGAAAAATCAAAAAAAAAAAAAACGAAAAATAAAAAAATTAAATTTCAAACCTTTCTGCAGATGCTGATCGTTTTTCTATGGCGTTCCGCAGGCGTCGCCTTAGCGACCATTACTCACACGCAAAATTTAGTCAAAAGTCACAAAGTCCTTGCCGCACATTTGCCGTCAACTTTGGATCCATTCAATACACACCTTTGCTGCTGTTGCTGCTCCCCTCGCCATATTCACTTTCAGTTTTCTCCATCTCTCTCTACCTCCTTTTCGATATTTCCGTTCGAGCTGCTTACTGCAACGCTTACGACGTAAAAATTTGAACACCTCCGGTGCTGCGGTCATTTCCGCTGCCAGTGCCTTTTTCCGATTGGCGTTTTCGCACTTTACATCCTTCGCATATTCTCATTCTCACTCCTATTCGCATTGCCATTAATTTTCGAATATTTTTCTTTAGCTTTGGCTTCGAATTGTACTTTGCGCTTTTTTGTGGGCTTGATTTATGTCTTTGTGCTTGCCAAAGTAGTGCATACCGCTCACGTACTTAGTAATGTGTTTTTCTGCTTACATGCGTGTGAGAGTGTGTGCATTAAAGTGCGTCGGCAGCTAGTAGGTAACTCAAGGCAATAAAAATATATAAGCAAAAAAAATAAAATATTAAAAAATTGGCTTTAACTTTATTTATACTAAAAAAATATACATATATAAAAAATCGAAACTTCACGTTTACAGCAAACAATTTTCTATCCGCCTTTGTTAAAAAGAAAAAAAGGGCAATTTTTTATAAAAAAATCAAAAAAATATAAAATGTTTGCTATTTTGCTCTAGCTCGTTCGTCCAGCTTTAGCTTAGCAATGTCGAACGAATTTTTTATTAGTTTTTTACCAAATGTGCAATTTTCGCATATTTTTATAATAAAATTTTTTTTTTGCGAAAAAGGGTTTGTTGAAAATTGGACAAATTTGTTTTGACAACATTAAATTAGACCGACAAACGCCTTAAAACAAAAAGAAGTCAAACTTTCATCGTCCACAATTTTGTTTAAATAATATTTCAAACACAAATTCATATTAACAGCAAACCAAATATTTAATTTAAATTTTTGCAACTTTTTAACAAAAACAATGCTGTTGTTGAATTATTGTAAAAGATAATTTTTTCAACAAGAGGTAAATAATATAAAAATGTTTGCAGGCAAAAATTTAACTAAAATTGAACATACCATTGTTAAATCGCTTGTCCAGTTATGACTTAGTAATTTTTATTATAAAACGTATTTCTTTTGTCCACCTTTTTGCGTTTTAGTATAAAAAAATTGTATAATAACTTTTTTACAAAGTAGTTATACAGTTTTCTGGACAAAAATACAAAAAAGCTGGGCAGAAGTTTTAAACACTTTTGTTTTATTAATTTTGGTGGACAAATTATAATCTTAGCGTGAAGTACGCCCCTTTTTTATTTGATTTTTAATCAAATTTTAATGAACAATTTTTTTTTGTGGAAAAAGATTTATGAACGAATGATAGTTAACTTAACAAAAATTTTGTTTACTTAACGAAACTTAAGTTAACTTAACGGAACTTTAATTTACTTAACAAAATTTAGGTGGTTATCGGGCTTTAAGTGAAATTAACGAAACTTAAGTTAATATAACGAGCCTTAATTCAAATTAACGAAACTTATGTAAAATTAACTAATCTTAAGTTTGTTTATTCGACCTATGGTTAGCTTAACGAAACTTAAGTTAACTTAACGGAACTTTAATTTACTTAACAAAATTTAAGTGGACATTTGGACACAAAATTTTAGTGCTAACTTAACGTAGCTTATTCGAACTTAACTAAGCGTAACCTAATTTAACAGAAATTAACTGTGATT
This sequence comes from Philophylla caesio, assembly GCA_963971545.1. Taxonomy (NCBI): domain Eukaryota; kingdom Metazoa; phylum Arthropoda; class Insecta; order Diptera; family Tephritidae; genus Philophylla; species Philophylla caesio. The sequence continues at coordinate 52,908,536 of OZ020609.1, read as the reverse complement.
AACTTAAAGTTATGTGACTTAGCTTAACGTATCGTAACATAACGTAAGGTAAGGTAATGTAACATAAAGATACTTATTTCAACGTAGCTTGCTTTAACTGTACCTAACTTTTCCATCATTGGGTGTTCATCGAACGAACTTTATTCGAGCGGACAATAAGCTCGGGACTAGGTTGGTCGTCACTCAAAAGCTCTTAATCAGACGCGCTCCTCAGACTACAGTCATCTTACGACTACTATGGAACTTCAATATAAGGTACCTGATCGCGAACAGATCAATTAACGATCTTTAAATTTCCCCTAGTTTCTTGACGATGCCACCATGGCAGCTCTACAGAAGAGAGTATAAGTTGGTTTGACTATAACTGTGTACATACAAACTTAATTATTTAACAATATTCTGGCAGTGTTAAGGTCCAACGAGACTATATTGTTTTCTTCTTTTTCTTGTTCGACAGGGTGGAATTTTCGTTATGTTCAGTTAAGGTCTGTTGTTCCGAAAATTGACACTGAAGATTGTCTCCAATCCAAACTTGACAAGGGATGACGGAAAATCGTTCCAACAAAAAGCTCAACGAGACCTTTATTTCTTGTTAATCATCTACTTGCTCATATTTACTTTATTTCTTGCATTAATCGTAATAAAAATTGCATTTTTAATTCGCAGCCTTTCGCACACTTTATAACACTGGATTAATATTAAAGCCTACATCAGCATATGAGGCATTACCGACTCCGACTATTCTCCATATCCGTTGCGTTTACAGTGTTAATTTGTTAGTTCAGCATGGTGGTTCCAAAAAAAAAATTGTTTTTCGAAATGCTTTCCTTTAATAAAGAGCTTCTTTCTACGAGTACATATAGTATTATTTTTTATTTTTATAATTTTTTTTGTTTTGTTTTTTTCGACCCACTCTAATGTGCATTTGTGCACTTGAGCGTATGCGTGCGAACGTGCAGGTGTGAGTATGTATGCATTTCATTGCACCGGATGTTCACGCATTTTGGCTTTGATGTGTTGTCGAGCATTTGCCATCCATTCACTTGCATTCACATTTCCGCTGATTTCAAATAGATATTTCGTTTTTTTTTTGTTTTTGTTGCCCAGGTGCAGGGGAGTGGCATAACTGACGCTGATGGATTTCCGAAACTTACTTATGCACGGGTGTATGTTTAAAATGCTTGCAAATTTCGCTGATTGAGTCGTTTATGATTGGGTTATTTGTTGGTGTTTGAATGGCTGCGCTGAACTCAAAGCGTCAATGCGTTTCAAAAGCGGAAATGCTGAGCTGAGGGAGTAATAAACATTGTTTAAAACTTACTGGACTAGAAAGCTACTTAACACGACATAATAACTATTAATTTTACATAAAATAATAATTTTAAAAAAATTTTGCAATAATTTTCTTATCTTCATGTGACACGATTCATTTCATTTAAAATAATAATTATTAAAAATATCTTAAAATAATTTTCTTATCTTCATGTGACACGATTTCTTTCTGTTAATATATTTACCATGACTATTTTTTAAGTTAGACTAAGTACCTTCATACGTGCCTATTCCTATAAATTCTAAATACAATTTTTTATTTATTTTTTAATTGCAGGTAATTTGTTCACTATTTTCGGAAATACAGAGTAAATAAATGAGGATAAGTATCTACATATGTATAACTACAAATTTGACTTCATAATTGTAATGGCTTAAATATTGATGATTTGTCCCTGTTACGATTCACTAAATCAGTTGAGCTTTGTGATATGTCACAATGTCCCCGATTATTCAATATCTGAAGGTAACCGCAATTATTTTCAATTTTCTCTGTGGAAGGCGATAAATCTCGTGAAATACAGCGGCTTCTCAAGCACATATCTACTGTTGAGCGGGCTGAGCAACTTAATTGTGGCCACTAAGTCAATATCTGCTAAACCTAAGAGGCAATAAGCGAATGATCTTACTCTCGATGGTCAGTACTGTGTGCATGTTCACATTCAGTTAACAGATTGAAGTTTTGAAGTTTCTAAATGTGTTGAACAAGGAATGGAAGAACTAAGTGCAAAAAAGCTATTCTTCATCTGATGTAACTCGATAGAGGGGTAAGGTAACTAACACAAGTCAGCAAAAAAAAATTGAGAGCTGTTTTGGCTCTTTTGTGTAATTGTTATGTTTTCGGATGTGCTGAATCCGACAATAGCTTTAATTTTGTCATAGAACGTCACGTTTTCTGACAATGTAGGTGTCTATGTTAAACAAGTTATCATCTTAAAATATAAAAGATTTCAGAAAATTTTTGAAATTTATAATTGCGTAACAAAACTAATTTATTTATGGAAAATACATTAATTGGTAAGCACTAAACACATTTCTTTTTCTCAGTGAGACTCCTTTTGGTACATTTTCGCTTGTGAGAAGCATCGGGAAGGTCTCTTTGAAGCGTCCAACAGTAGTCTGCTATCATTGAAACGCTCCATCTTCCCTGGTATCTTTTTTCCATCACCTTAATATCTTGGTGAAATCGTTCACCTTGCTCTTCACTCACGTCTCCTACATTTTCTGGAAAGTAGTCGAGGTGGGAATGAAGAAAATGTACTTTTCAACTCTTCAAGCAACCTAAAGCTTGAAATGCTTTTAACATACTTTTAACGATTTGTTTGTAGTTGGGATCCTTGTTATTGCTTAAAAATTTCGTTACGACCTCTTTAAAGCCAATCCACCCTTCTCTTTGAGGATCCGTCATGGTTGTGATGAATAGTGGATCAGCCATAAGCCGTCTAATATCTGGTCCAACGAAAACACCTTCCTTCAACTTTGCCTCCGAGAGACCTGGAAACTTTGATATTAAGTATTTGAAGCAATTTCCATCTTTTGGAAGTAACTTTACGAATTGCTTCATCAATCCCAGCTTTATGTGAAGCGGTGATAGAAAAACTTTATGAGGAGGCACCAAAGTTTCATGCAGGACATAATTTTCGCCAACTTTAAGGTCCCTCGGAGGCCAACACTTTTTGAATGTTCCGATGTGTCAAGGTTTCTGTACTTTGACTTTGACCCACTGTAAAAAAAAACTCAAACGTGCTGGACCATAAGTTTGTTCTACAAAAATGATCTACTCAACATACCCTTTCAGAATTATGGGGTCGCTATTCTGTTTCAAAAATGCTGTTGGACAGTGTAATCAATTCCAAGTTCTTGTAGGTTTTCTTGAGGTGTACGGAATGACCGACAGGAATGGAAGTATAGAAAACGCCGTTGTGAAGCAGAACTGCTTTAAGGCTTCCTTTTGAAGGATCTATGAAAATACGCCACTCTGTTACAAGTTAGCCCAAAAAACCCTTTTTTATAATAAACTAACACAAGTCAGCAAAAAAAAATTGAGAGCTGTTTTGGCTCTTTTGTGTAATTGTTATGTTTTCGGATGTGCTGAATCCGACAATAGCTTTAATTTTGTCATAGAACGTCACGTTTTCTGACAATGTAGGTGTCTATGTTAAACAAGTTATCATCTTAAAATATAAAAGATTTCAGAAAATTTTTGAAATTTATAATTGCGTAACAAAACTAATTTATTTATGGAAAATACATTAATTGGTAAGCACTAAACACATTTCTTTTTCTCAGTGAGACTCCTTTTGGTACATTTTCGCTTGTGAGAAGCATCGGGAAGGTCTCTTTGAAGCGTCCAACAGTAGTCTGCTATCATTGAAACGCTCCATCTTCCCTGGTATCTTTTTTCCATCACCTTAATATCTTGGTGAAATCGTTCACCTTGCTCTTCACTCACGTCTCCTACATTTTCTGGAAAGTAGTCGAGGTGGGAATGAAGAAAATGTACTTTTCAACTCTTCAAGCAACCTAAAGCTTGAAATGCTTTTAACATACTTTTAACGATTTGTTTGTAGTTGGGATCCTTGTTATTGCTTAAAAATTTCGTTACGACCTCTTTAAAGCCAATCCACCCTTCTCTTTGAGGATCCGTCATGGTTGTGATGAATAGTGGATCAGCCATAAGCCGTCTAATATCTGGTCCAACGAAAACACCTTCCTTCAACTTTGCCTCCGAGAGACCTGGAAACTTTGATATTAAGTATTTGAAGCAATTTCCATCTTTTGGAAGTAACTTTACGAATTGCTTCATCAATCCCAGCTTTATGTGAAGCGGTGATAGAAAAACTTTATGAGGAGGCACCAAAGTTTCATGCAGGACATAATTTTCGCCAACTTTAAGGTCCCTCGGAGGCCAACACTTTTTGAATGTTCCGATGTGTCAAGGTTTCTGTACTTTGACTTTGACCCACTGTAAAAAAAAACTCAAACGTGCTGGACCATAAGTTTGTTCTACAAAAATGATCTACTCAACATACCCTTTCAGAATTATGGGGTCGCTATTCTGTTCCAAAAATGCTGTTGGACAGTGTAATCAATTCCAAGTTCTTGTAGGTTTTCTTGAGGTGTACGGAATGACCGACAGGAATGGAAGTATAGAAAACGCCGTTGTGAAGCAGAACTGCTTTAAGGCTTCCTTTTGAAGGATCTATGAAAATACGCCACTCTGTTACAAGTTAGCCCAAAAAACCCTTTTTTATAATAAAATTTTGCGTTTTGTAAAATAACCTTACGTTCTGGAATTTTTTTTAGTTTTTAGAACACCTAAATACATAGAAATCCGTTGGAAATATCCAGACAGCATTTTTGTTGCAGACCTGTGTAATCGGTTCTAAGCTCTAACCGGGTTCTAAGCTTTTCCGGGCTACAGAAAAAACCGTACAAATATTACTTCGTAAAATCAAAAACGCTATAAATTTTTTCGCCGATTATTTTACTAGAAGTGGTTGAACTTTCATCCATGTTATGGTTGGAGCTAATACTATTTATCTCCAAAGCGTTTTAAAAGCGTTGCCGAGTAGCTGCTCGTGATGGCCATTTTTTAGAAATGCTGAAATGTACTTAGCAGCACTCTAATACTTGGATGCAGAGCAAACGCAGAGCTTAGCATTTTTACGAATTCACATGAGTATCTTAACACCGGAGTTCTTGAAAACTTTGATTGCATTACATTCTGGAAATAGTTAGGGTATTCCCAAAGTGTCGTAAAATGTCGTAAATTTGTAAAGTCATAAAAATTGTCGGTAGCTCAAAATATTTTGGTTGCCTTGCACAGAAAAAGGAAGTAAAATTACATAACTTGCAATTTTTAAAATTTTATAATATTACGACAATACGGCACTTAACGCCATCCTGTGAATCACCTAAGTGTATAATAGCTTACCTAAACCTCCAATATCAAACTAATCAGCGTATCAGGGAGTAGCGAAACTACCTGCCAGACTCCGACAAATAAGTTCCATTAGGTCGAAGCTATGTAAGTGAGTAAAATTTGCCGAAAAGAAAGTTGACTATAAATATTTTTAATGGAACAAAACTATTTGCGAAGAAATTAAAAACTAAGGTAAAAAATATTATTTAAAGCTAAAGAATTAACAAACTTTCCTTTTCTAATTTTTTTATATACATATGCTATCTCATAACCTTGGACTGGCTTGATTTGGGAGAAATGTTGTCCCCTAATATTCCATTCATTGAATTTCAAATTTACTTCGTCTTGCTGTAATGAGGTTGGGCAAAGAGAGACGAGGCGAGAATGTAAAATGAAGTAGCGTGAAATGAGATGAGCTTCAGAAAGGTGGGGAGAAATGAGGTGAAATCTAGGTGAGGTGAAGAGAGCTAACATGTGGCGAGTACAAGCGTGGTGAATGTAGGTATTGTTGGTGAGTTTAGGCTTAGCGAGCAGAAGCAATAATTGTTGCCGTCCGCTGCCATTTTCGGTGCATTCGCTATTTTTACTTTCAATGAACTGCGACTGCTGCTTCAGTTCAGCTTCAAAAAATAATTCTTTTTTAACAATTCGTAAACAAACGAAAAATTTTCATTGGTAAAATTAGCCAATGACTTGGAGCGAAAACACCTTTCTTTCTTCGGAGTGGACTTTCCTATTTGCGTTCTTTGGAAAGAGTGTCGCAAGAAACATTAAAAAAAAAAGTCGGATTAGAAGATGTATTTTTCTGCAAAAAAGCAGCTATAATTTCTACCACCAAGCTATTGTTGCTTTTGAAAAATATATTCCACTTAGAAAACTAGCCTCGAGGAACTCGATAAGGGTTGTATAAAAGAAATGCATTTAAGCCAATAAATAAGTAAGTCTGCTAAGTGCTATTTGCGACTTCTCTTTCAACATCTAAGTAGTCTCATTAATAACATTTATCTCGTTTTATTTAAGAACAAACCTATGCGTCTTGCATTTATATTACATTTAATGAATATTTTTCCCTACATTAAACCCTGCGAATGCGTTTCATTCCTTCAATATTTTCAGCATCTTTGCAAAACAACCTCAAACTTGCGTGTACACCCACAATTTTACCACAACAACACAAATCCTTTGCGGTCATTGCCACCGCTGAATTATAGCAGCATTTTCATTAACTTATAAGCAGCTTTCGCAGCGGATTAAAGGCAAAGGACCTTGCAAGCGGTTACAGCCACAAAACATATGTCAATAAATTATGCTTACACACTTATAAGTGCTTTATTTATGCTTGCGGCCAGGGCGCAGCGCGCGAATTTGTGAGTTGAATTTTAATCCTTTTACATGAATTAAGACTTTAAAGCGCAACTAGTTAGTACAGGATTTTGAGGAAGAGCAAAGGTGGGAAGGAAGCCGCGAGTCGAATGGGTCTGCGTCTTTATGGGCGCTTCGTTGTTGTGTGCGTGTATGTATGGTTGCACGGTTTACCGTTGGAAAAAAACATACCCCATCGACGAGCAGTGTACGAGTATTTACTTAAATATGTACATAGTATGTAGCCTGTGGAATGACTGAGAAGCGCCGCCTGCTCCACTATCTCTCTCTCTGTCTCTCTCTTTATCTATCTGTCGTCTTGGATCCTACTAGAGGGATTAGTATGTTTGTGGGTCGCTGGTCTCGGCGGGCGTGTGATTAAGTGTATGTATGTATGTGTATGTGCGCGTTTGTATGTATGAATATACATTTGTAGCGCTGTATCAGTTGTGCTCCCGCGCGTGCTGAAGCGCATTATTTGTGCACAATTAAACTGCTGAATTATTTCTATGCACAGCGACAGCAGCAACAGTGCGAGGGGCGACTGTGACGCCGCAGTTGCTCGGCAGCTCAATATAACGACATCTCGCTTGTGCGGCGGATGTCAGCCTACTCCCCGTCATGTGCCGCTGGCATGTCGCGACTATGGCGTACTATGGTCAATTTGTGGAACATTTTAAATTATTAATTTATTGATTTTGAAGTTGTGAAACTAATGTAGCGACCGTATTAAATTAAAAAATCACCTTGTGCTTCTTCTGCTCACCAAAGCGGATCTCGCTCCGCTTTAACTCACCATACCTGAACTCATTTCACATAAATTCACCACACCTAATATGTCACACCGAAGCTCACCACACGTTAAATCACTTCAATCCATTTCAAGTTACCTAAACTTCCCACATTTAAACCCAACACACCTTAACTCACCATATTTAAACTCACCACACCTAAATTCAACATATCTGAGTTCTCACAATAACTGAACTCACCACATCGAAACTCACCACACTTAACCATACGGCACCGAATCCTATCACGCACAAATTCACTACATTTTAACACATCACAACCAACTGAACTCTCACTTGCTCAACTCTCTTCACCTCAACGCATTTCCCCACACCGTTCGTTGATCTCACAAAAGGAAGTAAAGTTATTCTTTTTTTTAATTTGAAGTATAAGCTCTTCTACTCACTTGAGCCACATCGTTTTTTTTTACATTTTTCAATTCAAGCATAGAGTTTCTAATTTCCATTCAAATGTAACTCCGACCACCTAAACTTTTCCGAAAAATGTATGCGACTGTGCCACTGTACATCGCTTCGTCGTGCTCATTTGCCATATTTGATTTTGTTCCACTTTTGCGACAACGATCTTTGCATTTGCTGTCGCTCTGTTCATGTTGTTGTTCAGCCTTTTTGTGCGCTTTGCAAGTGTCCCAGTGGAGCTGTTGTGTGCGCCTCAAAACACACACGCTGATACTCAGTCAAAGTCATAAGCGCACTACAATTTTATGTATTTGCTTTAACGCTTCTCGTTTTGCACTTTGACCTAGTAAATTTTTTTTCTGTTTCACTTCCATGCCTTTGTGCTGATTTTCTATATTCTCGCTGGTACATATGCACATACATACATGCATATATGCATCCATTCTAGGCATGCATTTGTTATTTTCATTTGTAACCTTCTTCACTTTTTACGCGTATTTCAATGTACAATTTTTTGCTTGTTATGAATTTAATATTTCGTTTCCATATATGCATTTATTTTTACTTGTCCACTCTAGGCTGGTCCTTGAAATACTGTTTCTGCGCACTTTTTCTGCTGACATTTCAATATTTTGTATATATTTTTTTCACTCATATTTCATTTATGCACCGTTCTTGTTGATATTCGAATTTAATTTGACTTTTATTTTTCTTAGTCCCATTTCCCATTTTGCATTCATTCTTTTTTCGTGTTGACTTTATTATTTATGAATTTTATTAATTTTTTGGTTGTTTACCAATTTATTTAATATATTTTTTTAAACTTTTTCTGCTAAAATATTATTGCTTTTGCTTTATTTAGTTTTTACTTACAAATTTAATTTATCACTCGCAGTATACAAAATAGAGCAAAGTAGAAAATCCTGTTAGTGGGTTTGATTGTGTACGTAAAAGTATGTAATTCACAACAAGTACTTAGCAATATTTTAGAAGTGATGTAGCTGCATACACAACACGAAATACATTTTCATTATTTAACATTTTTTTTTCTCACTTTTTTCCACATTTAATTTGTTATGAATGAATAATTTTTATGGTCTGATGAAAAAAATATCTTCTAGACTTTTGTCATAAATTTATTTGAACACAAAAACTAGTTAAAAACTTTCTCTCAAATACACACGTAGACAAGTTAATAGTGCCGCGTAATATTGCTTTTTTAATGCGGTGGCAAATTGAACTCAAAATGGCGAATGCGGCGAAAAATTTTGGGATCGGTAGCAAGTACTACATCGGGTCAACAAATGTATCTAAAGTCGCCGCATGTGAACTCACCACACCTGAACTCACTATGCCTGCCTTGATCATCGTTAACTCAGCATGCGTATATTGCACATGCCTAAACTCACCATACCTCAACTCATCACACTGAAGTTCACCACACTTAATTTCACCTCATAAAAAATCGCCACTAACCTTGTTTTACATCGCACTAAACTTACCATATCTCATTTGACCTCACGTCATCTAAGCTGATGTCAACGCATTTCTCGTGACATGAAATTGACAAGCATTGTTTAAAAAGATTTTAAAAATTCTTCAGTGCGATTAACCAGGAATATCTATTACCAAACACATCGTTGTAGCTACTGTGCCTTAAAGTAAAGTTAAAGTCGATTTTATAACGTTTTTATGAACTCGCTTCAGTGTTGTCTTGCTAGTACTATCGACTCCATCTGCGTAGGGATTTCCTTTTAACTCGACTCTAGCGCCATCTAGCGGATACATTTTTCACAACCACAGCATATATTCCAAATTTTATTCAAAATAGAGATATTTATAAATATCAACTAGCGACTACTCAGAACTACTTACTGTGCGTCGAGCAGCCATTCTAAACTTGATTCTGATCGAAAGGTAAATACTGGTTTTCTTAATGCGTGGTACGAATATTTTTCATTTATTTTCACGTACTAAGTATACGAATTTGGCGGAAAACAAATACGAATTTTCTAAATATTTCGACTATGCCGCAATCTAAATTAGATTTGTGCGGAGATATTTATTTTTAGCAAATTTTCATTTATTTTGAATTAGCGCCAAGTCCAGTTCCATATATCGAATACTTTTATTATCCCATTCAATTTTCACAAACTCAATTCTCAAATGTAAAAATAAGGACTACAATGTTTGAGTTTGCACAAAATCGGAGTATAAATACGACTTTTTAAATAATACGAAGCCAGCGCCACATAACGAATCGAATTATGGATGTATCCGTGGTATCTTAACGATGAGCTATAGGCTTTCAAATTCCAGCGTGGCATAGATGTTACTTGTAATGCAGCGCGAAAAGTGAATATCACCGCTAGGTGGCGCAGTTGTCGATATATTGGGAAAACTTTTTCTTAAGTCTGATCTTTTATATTAAAACTTTTCTTGTTTTTTTGTTATTTAGTAAAATATACTTCATTACATATGAGAGTGCACTTTGTTTCTGTAAATAGGTAGGTAGGTACATATATGTGGCTGTCACCGTTGCTTCAGCGACCCACTTAGGCCATGATTGGGGGCCCGTTGTGATACCACTAGCTAAGTGTTCATTCCCCTTTGCTGAACCATTTTGAACTCTTGACGAATCTCGCCAAGCATCTTGGATCTGTAAATAATATTTTGACAATTTTGGGCTGGCTCTCAATATTTGAACTTGGGAGTAAAAGTTTTGATAAATTATGCGTATTTTTTGTTGGCTATTTTGGAAACAATAATATATTGTTAAAAAGAACCTTTCAGTTCTCTAAGTCAATGTTTGTTAAATTGTATTTAAAGTGAAATTAGCTACTGTTTAAAGCAAAGGTAAAATGCAGTTATTTATTTTTTATTTAGGCAAAAAGGTTTCGTAGTTTTTTTTTTGGTATGGTTAGTTATTCTGCAAAATTTGAAGTTGTGATAGCTACATATTTTTTCTGAAAAACAATTTTTTTTTTGTTTGTAATCTAGTAGTGATCTATTTGTCTTTTAAGAGAGCGGAAGTCAAAACGAAAACAAGAATTTAATTACTATTTTGTTGCTGCAAATTTCGCTACTTTTAACTTTTCTTTGTACAATAGCTATGCATGAAAATTCAGAATTTGCAGGTTTTAAGTTAAAATCTGTTAAATTTGGCAAAATATTATTGAAATTTTAATAACTAAATAGTGTTGTGTTCATCATCATCGGTCAAACGTTTTCTTAACTTAATCCCGCTTTCGGCCCGACGGTTGGTAAAGGCTAATACTTTTTTTTGGCTAAACTGTGGGGAATAATATGCTAATTTCTTTTAAATCATACACTTTCTTGATAAGCTAATTACTGTTTTATTTTTTCCAAATTTCCCCTGGCAGAAAAAATGCGTATGTACGACTATGTATGTATCTGCATAACGTCGCCTTAATATACGCGTATTTTTCTTCCTTCAAACGTATATTTTAAATTTATTGAAGATGCAAAATATTATTTTTAAGATAACATAACTTAATTCATAAAAATTTCAGTTTCAGCAAAAATTTTCAAATTTCAAATTAAAATCTTAAACTTTTTAATCAGACTATTTTTGAGCAAAAAATTTTATACGAGAATCCCTTTAAAATTTTTGTAGTGCAAAACTTCCTTAACTGCCTTAACATTAAAACAATCATTTAAGCCTTAGCACAATTGTATTCGCTCGCAGCTCAACATGTTTCTCATCAAAAGCTAATAGTATCCACAAACACAAATATACTACATACATATGTATATGAGCAAAGTTGAAACAAAGGAAATTACTCATACACCCCAGCACACCGCTGTTGGCCGCTGACATTCACACAATTTTGCCAAGCAAATGCGTACAGATTAAGCAGCGAAATACAAATAAGTAAAGCAACATGTTGACGCAACATGCTAAACTTTGCTTTGTGACAACACAACAACAACTCAGTAGAACAATAGCAACAAACAAGCGTAATACTAAGACTAAGAAGTTGACTATGAAATGATATAGTTACATATTATACAAATCGGACATGCGATGCCAATGGCAATATAACTCTTGTTTAGCTTTTGTTATAAGCAGAGGGTACTGTTCTTGTTGTTATTATTATTTTGCTGCCAGCTAGTGATATGTAAAGTATGTATGTATGTGTGTATGGCCATGCAAGTTTCCCAAGAAATTGACAAAGTTCAATCGAGTGTGTTCGTAACGAAATGCAAGAAAACTTTTATTTGCCACAAACTGCTGACGCAGACACGCTCATAAATCAGCAGTCAACAGTTTGCAAGGTTGTTGCATTGCACTGGCGGCGGCGACATACATACATATATACATACTTGCATAACGGCCATGGTGACATATGTGCGCCTGCACTCACTCGCAAATGAAGTAGAAATATACGAAATATAGAAGCCAAAGTTGGCTAGCGAAATGAAGAAGAGAAAGTTAGAGAACAAATGTTAACAATAAGTAATGGAAAAAGTTCACATTTGGCGTGGAGGGGGGTGGGTCAAAGTGAGGCGGGGGAAGCGGCTTAAGAAATAATGCTAAAAAAAGCAAACTTGAAAATTATAAAAGTTGCAGCAGCACAAAAATTGCACGCCACAGTTATCCACACTTATGCGAAGCGGCACTCTCAAATGCTGTTTGCTGCTAGAGACTTTCGTAGAAAAAAAAGATGAAAAAAATGACTACAAAATAATACAAAAATACAAAAAAAAGAAAGCATACAAAATTACAGGTAAGTTGGTGGAAACTGAAATTGCTTGGAAATCCCAATTTCCAGCAATTTCTTTTCTTTTACCTGCCCGCAAACCAAGAAAATAAAAGGAGTTATTCTGTAAGCGGCAATTGTTGGCAACTTCAAGCTTATGCAGTGGTGTCGCTGCTGGTGGTGAGCGATCAGTTAACCCTCAATAATTGCTGATTGCTTCTTGCAGTTGACAAATCAAGTGAAATGCAGCCGGTCAGCTTAGTTCAGACGGCACACGCCACTCAATTCTTCAATTTTCTGCAAGTACTAAGTTTCGTTTTTTTTCATTGCTTCTCCTTGCGTGTAATTGGATGAAGGCAAGTTGAAAGAGCAAAGCAAAGCAAAAACAAATTCAGTAAAATAACAAAGACGTGTTGTCGTCTCGGTAGCTGGCAAATGATTTATTGGATATTGTTCAGCAAGCAAAAGGGCGACGAAAAATATTTTAAACTGTGCTTTCTTGGTTAAACTTTGCAATTTTTTTATTAAATAATTTTTTCCAAGCCTTTTAATTAAGTGTTTTTTTCGTTTGCTTTTTAAATTTATTTTCTAAAAAGATAACAAGGCAATCTATCTCAATCCGATAATTACTTTTGCAATATTACTTATAGCAAATGTTTTCTGGACCATTTTGGAAGAATTAAATTTTCATGTTGTTCGTACATTGCGTATCTTTATTTTCCTTTTATTTTTCAGGTGACTTATCAATTTAGTGCTAAAGCAGAAATACAAGGATTTGATAATTTTTTTATTTTTCTAGGCTATAATTAAATTACCGAAGTTCCTATAAAGAAAATCTATTAAATGTACATTTTATTAAAAAACAATTACAAATTATTCTTATTAATTTTTTCGATTTTTTTTAATTAAAGTAAAAAAATATTACCTTCAACATGCTAAAATATAATTTTTTTTTTTAAATTTATAATCATAATATATCACAGCGCCTTCTACCGATAATACCGCAAAAATTTTACAAAAAAAAATTGTGCGCTTGTGTAGCCCATTCAATTTTAATACAGTAAAGTGCAAGTTTCAAGTGACTAAGGATTACTCTTGATTTTTGAGAATTATTTTTGGGCGAGGCAATTGAGCAGCTATTGAGGAAGTTGCGAAACATGCTTTGCGGAAAAAAACCTTAAAAATAAAAGAAATTCTTATTGACATAAAACTCATAGCAAAATGTGTTGGAGTACATACATAACTGCAAAGCCAGCATTTTTCTTAAAGTTCGAAACAGACTATTTGGCAGAGGGTGCTGTCAACCGCAATGTTTATAAATTCATTTGATTTTGTTCTTACAACAAACTTGCTTACACAAATTTATCAGAGAAAAATATGGCAATATCGAAAAAAATGCTTTTAAATAAAATTTATTTTAAAAATTATCTTCTATAGCAATGTTACAAAAATTTTTTTTTTTGCCAAATCGAAATGTTTATATTTGTCACACATCCAAATACAATACAGTGCATTCTCTAACAAAAACAATGCTCTAAAGGCAAACTTTAAAAAAATTGTTTCAAAGTTATTTTCTTTATTAAATTTTAAGAGTTTTCAAATAAACTACGGTTTATCGATTAGCAAATACCACATACTCGTATACCATGTTTAATAGTTTGTGGAAAGAAAAAAAATGCAACATATTCTAATTTTTTACTCATACGTGTTAGACCTTTTTTGAGTGTGCAGTTGTACGAGTATAACCCATTTGATTTCAGTATAGTTATATGAAATTTCAATGGCTTACAAATATCCCCCATATGAGCCATCAGTATCCAATGAGCCAATTTTAATAAATCAAAATAAGCTTGATTCAATTGTTGCCAAGTTGGAATTAACACAGCATAAATCGGAAGAGCTGGCTTCCATTTTGAAATCAAATAATTTGTTGGCACCCGGTGTGAAAGTCACAGCTTATCGAAGTCAGCTTATGTCGGAGCAGTCGTAAAAGAGAAAATATCTGGGCTAGAAGCTTTTGGCACAGGAATGTGGTCCGAATGAGGCAATGGTGTTGCGGCACTTGCAACACCAACATAATTATACGATTTTCTTATCCTTTTTGCGGCTCCTTTATTCGCATAGCAATTTAATGGATTGTGACCTTCGCCAGGATTAGTCCAAGTCATTGGGGTACCGAATGGCATACTTTCACGTCTTCTATTTTTCCAATCCATTAGACGGTTGTAGCAGCTTTTACACACTATATTTGGTACCCAATTTTCGTTTACTATAACATTTTGGTTGCTGTACATCTCGTATGTTTGAACAAAATCAGTACTGAAATTTCCCCTTTTTTTATGTGTTGAGACATATTGACCATAGCAGTAGCAAAAGCTATTTATATCTGGCTTGCACAGTTCCATATTTTGTTGTCTTTTGTTCACTTTTAAAAAATTTGAGAAAAATTACTTTTACTGTTCGCGTTCGTCGGCACTTGTTGAATGACAAAAATCACAGAACCAGTGTGAGAAAGAGAAGAAGTATAATGACAATGCATGTTTTACGTGAACATTACAGAACCAGTGTTGCTGGATTTTTTATTAATTTAAAAAAAAATGTTTAAATTTTTAGGAAAAAAATACTTTTTTCCCTTTATACATTCATTTTTAACTTCGAAAGTGTTGCACATATAGGAAAACGGTATAGAAACAGATTAGAGAAACTGTAATTCTTAATTTTTCTAAATTTGTTTCATCAAAATCGGACAAGTGGTTCTCGAGTTATGTTAAACTACGTTTTTGCCAAAATGTTACAACTAAGCGAAAAAACATCAAGATAAGGAAAAAATTTAAAAGGTCTTAAAAAAAAAAATTGACACATACGAACGCCAAACCCTTTGAGGGTTTTACTATACTGACCTAGTACCATCACCCTGACTTGGAATTTGTCACCCCCCAGACAATAATCCCAAAAATGTTCCACAGTGTAATCGCTGATTTAAAAAAAAAAAATTTCTCACTTTGCTTTCATAAACTCAATTAATTTTTTAATAGGTAGAAAACCACAAAAACCTGAAATTTAATGCGACTTGTCTTAACTTTTCTTCATCTGCGTCACCTTACGAATTGTTTTATTTTTCATTAAATTTTATTATCAAAAAATATTTAAGTTATATTATTTAATGTCCGAGGCAACGTTTCACCAAAAAGAGAACTAGGTAAAGAATGCGGTAAAAATTTGATCAAAACTACACCATAAAAGAAAGGGGTAAGAGGTGAATAAAATTGAGATAAAGTCTCGTAAACTTTTGATTTTCTTTACAAATTAACCATGCGGTTTTAATTTTATTCTTCCACTTTTGCTTTTTAAATTTTTCTACTTTTCATTATGATATTTTCTATATCAACAAGACATCACTGAATGAATTTCCTTGTAAGAGAATAGCTCTAAAATCAAAAATTTCGTATTAACTTTGTATGAAACTTTTTAAGATGACCACAAATGGATTGATTCAAAACACACCTCTCGGTGATATTTTTATATAAAAAGCAATATGAAAATTTGTTAATGTATGAAAAAATAATCCATACCAAACACTCCAAATTTTAACTCGCTGTTAATAAAGTGAGTGAATATTTCATAATCTCTCTTGTGTTTTCGTATCCTCAAAAAACGGATTTTTTTTTATTTACAAGCCTTACACGATGAAAATTAACATCATGGGATTTGAAAGCCGACTTGGTCACTCTCAGTTCCTGTGGGGTCAGTTCAAAAATGGTGAAAAAATTTTGTGGGAAAAGTTGTGTTGCAAAAATTAATACGTTTTCGTAATGTGTCCTTAAATTACAAAATCTCACAATTTTCAGTAAAAGACGTTGAAAGATTGAACTCATGACATTTGTACCAAAGTACCAAAACGGTCCTGAACTAGTGTTAACCCAAATTCCTAATCCCGAATTGGTCCCGAAGTGAACTCGAACTAGTCCCGTTCTAGTCCCGAAAATAATTTCGTTTCTTCTGTTGACGCTTTAAATTATGACAGTTTTTTTGTGGTTAATGAGCGTTATGTATGTACATGGCAGTTCGGGACTCTTTCAAATATCTCATGAAAAAAAACTAACAACCCAAAAAACCGTGCAACAAGGAAAGTTTGGAATTGACTTACATTGTTTGTTACATAGTTAAATCATTAACAAATCATAATCACAAACCCCATCCTACTTCGAATAATTTTACAAATCAGAAACAACTTAATTCCAAATTGTATTTCACTAAAATATTTTTACTAAGTACTTTGTGACTTTCGCAGCTGAATGCAGACAGCTGCTGTAGTCAGACTACCGCGCTACTTCCCAAGCTCGACTTCCTTACATTCCAACAAAAACAACGCTTTACTAGTTATCGATAGTAATCCACGTTAAATATGTATATGTATTTAATGCAACTACAGCTGCGCTAGCTGATGGCAATAAATTGCGAAATCTCAAGAGTTCAATCAACTCAAACGCAGCTGAAAGTCATTCGAAGTTAGCTAAGGCGAGTAAAGAGCATTGTGAGCGAAAGGAGCGCAGGAGCGCAGGTATGTAACGCACAGGTAGTTGGATATGGATTGAAACTTAGTACCGCTACTTACTTAGTTCGAAAGTTAGTGCCGCCAATGGTTCGTTTGAGCGGCAGTTGTGAGTGTGAGTTTCATAAGTAGCACGTAAAGGGGATAAGTAACTAAGGAGCGTGAATAGGTGGCGAGGTGGCACTCGCTTTCAATAAACATGTATGTATGTATGTGTATGTGTGCAAGTATTAGCGAAGAAATACGATTTTCCAAGCATTGATGCGCACGTGCGCGCCACCTATCAGCAGCCGCGTGACACCATCAAATGTGCATTTTGTGTGCGTGATTTAATGGGGTTTTGCGGTTTCGAGCGCATAACATGCACACACGCTGTTTCAAACTATTTTTTTGTTTCTTGTTTTTTGTTACTTTGAATCCTGTTGTGCAACAATTGTACTTCTGCTGCAGTCAGTGGGTTAATCGGAAGAACATTGATGTCATGACTGCGTTGGTTGGTGGTTAGTTGGTTGGTTGGTTAGTTGGTTGGCTGGCTGATTACGTGCTGTGCTTTGCATGCCAATCTGCGCCAATCCTATTTCATCAAGTCTTGCTAGTTTGCATGCTGTTGGGTTTATGATGTTGTTGTTATTCTTCACTCTGTTTGCAAGGCGTTTTTGTTTATGTGTATGTCGTTTGTCGCTGGTTAAGCAGCAAAATGGTTGTTGGTTAGTGCTGCACTATTGTTGTTCTTTTCGTTGCAATCAAAGCGTTTTTTTTTTGCTAATGACAACGCGTTGATATGCTTATGTTATTATTATTACTTTGGTTGTGCGTCTACACTTCTGTCAACATATCGATATGAGATGTTTTATACATTTTCAAAATAATACTTTGCAATTTTGATTCATATTGAATTCATCTTCGTTTCCGTATTCAAAATTTCTTTCGCATTCTTGCTATCCATAAAGATTTTCATATTCTAATTTAATCCTAATATTCATTTATGTGTTCGTATTCATATTCATATTGATATTCGTTTAAGTATTTGTATTAGTTTACTAATATTCATATTTATCTTTATAATCTTTATAATATTCATACTCAAACTCATATTTATCTTTAAATTCGTAAAATTCTTCATATTTGCACTCATATTCAAGTTCGTATATTCATATTTGTAATCATCATTTTTGTTTCTATATTCATACTCATGTTTGTGCTGATAATTATATATCTACCTATTCATCTTAAAAATTCTTAGCTACATTCATGTTCATATTCATAATCGTGTTCATATTCATGTGTTCTTTCATTTCATATACAAATTCATTTTTAAATTCACAGTCACGTTATAATCTTATTCATACATATTTACCTTGAAATTCTTTGCAAAATTCATATTCAAATTCTTTATCATATTCATGTTAATGAACATGCTAGCAATCATCTCCATTTTTCTATTTCTCTTTTCTTATTCATACTCGTGTTAATTTTCACTTTACTCATATTCGAGTTCATATTCACATTCATATTCATATTACTACCAATATTCATTATCATACTCATGTGCTTGTTGGTAATCACACTCATACTAATATTCTCATTCTTAAGCATATGCATATTCATATTGAGGTGCGTATTCATAATCGTATCCATTTTTATACCCGAGCGTACTTGTACACAAGGGTATTATAACTTTGTTCACATAACGGTTGATTGTAACAGCATAACGGAATCAAGATAGATATAGTCATATATATACCAAAATGCTCAGAATGAAAAGAGAAGTCGATTTAGCGATGTCTGCGTCTGTCCGTCCGTCCGTCCATCCGTGCAGACGATAACTTGAGTAAAAATTTAGATATCTCAATGAAACTTAGTACATAGTAGGAGGGGGTAGGTTGGTATTGAAAATGGTCAAGATCGGTCAATAACCACGCCCACCTCCCATATAACGGAAGTTTTGGAAAATGCAAAAACTTAGTTTTTTCGGTATCTATTAAAAGAAATTGTGTGAAATTTGGTATTTGGAGCGATCTTGAACTAAGAAATTTAGTACTTATGAAATTTTGAAAAATCGGCTTTGCCACGCCCTCTTAGGAAAAAATGTCTGTATCTCAATAATGGTGTAAGGTATTGTCACAAAATTTGGTGAAGAAATTTTCCTCAATATCACCGTTATCATCGTTTGAAATCGGACCATAACCTCGCCCACCTCCCGTATAACGGAAATTTTGAAAAATGCAAAAATTTCGTTTGTTCTTTATCTATTGGAACATATTAATTAAAATTTGATAGTTAGATAGATAGTTAATTAAGAAACTGGCTTTTTATTAAATTGTGAAAAATGGGCGTTTTCACGCCCACTTATAAAAACACGTCTGTAGGTATCTCAATAACGATGTTAAGTATTGCCAAAAAATTTGGTGAACATATTTTTGAAATCGGATAATAACCTCGCCCACCTCCCATATAGCGGAAATTTTGAAAATTACAAAAAAATTCGTTTTTCAGTATTTATTGGAAGAAATCGGAAAATCATTCCAATATATGTACATCAAATTCCAACCCTGTCGGAAAATCAGAAGAAAATCAAAATACAGTTTATTTTTTATTTAACTCGCCTATTCGTTGTCTTGGTTTAATTGGGATCTTGAAAAAAACCTCTTGCAATTGTCTAGTTTTACAAATTTGTTTTCCATCTCTTTCTACCCTCTAACTTTTTAATATGTATATTTAAATTTTTAGTAGCATTCTTAAGAAGTGAAAAAAATTTAAATAAAATTGTTTGTTCTTAGTTGTGTCACTCACAATTAGTTTCAAATAATGACATTACGCGGAAAAATGCTTTGTGTTCTCCTTTATTGGATACTCACCCGGTAAAATTAAATGCTATTCTATGAAGTAGCATTGTTACGTATACGCCCTAGTGTTCTTACGTACATACCACACGTAGAAGAAATTAAATTTAAAAACGTTAACATTCACGTATGTTTATTTTTTATTTTAATCTTCTCTACTTTAAATCGTGTTCGGACACTTTGAAGAAAGCTTCGATAAGACTATATTTATGTCTGAACAGATGGAGGTTAAATTTTATTGCATTTACTTCAATACCATTTATTATAATGCTATATTATTACAAATATATTTATACTCATTAAAATTCTGTTTAAGAGTTGAAATCGTGGGCTTAAATGTGGTAGTGTTTGCAGTTAGCTACCGTTTTAAAACAATTTAAATTTTTCTACTCATACATAGTACGTTTAGAAGCAATCGCATCGCTCCGAGCACATTTATCTGCGAAATACTCTGATTTGCAGCGCCCTACTATTTAATCAGCGATTTTTGTAAGTTAAAAATGCACGCATAATCACATTTGCAACTATAGTGCATATCAGAGTTATACGACACTCATCTACACAGGTTTTGAAAAATTATTTTTTCTTTTCTTTAAATTAAAATATATTTTTCTATTAAAATGCAGTTCATTCTACTATAAAACACAAATAAAATCGAGTTTCAAACTTAATATGAAATTTACAGTAGTTTCTCAACGTATTTTTTTTTTAACTCGAAAACTAAATACAATAATATTTTGAGTATACAGTTTTGCAGCCAATTTAATTTTAGTATAACTAAGTGAATGTTTAAAGTCGCTACGAATCACCGTTGATTTTTAAAAAATTTTTTTACTGACGCTCTTTCGAAATAACATAAAAAACTCACGTTGTATGAAAGAAGTTGTGGAGATTTTTTAGTAAAAAAAATTACCAAAAATCAGCGTAGTTATAAAGTCACATAAACTTGTACTATGTCAACTTAAAAAAGTATTGGCAACAAAACTGCAAACTTAAACTTTTTTAGAAGTTCAAAGTTTTCGGAACTTAGAATAACATTTTAAAAATAGCTTTATGTAGTTTTTTTATGAAGTATACTGTATTGTCATTAAAAAATATTGGTAATTAAAGACAAGATAATTAATATTAAAACTTGTTAGTGTCATATAATTGCGAGAAGCACCATACATGTGAAGAGTTATTATTTTTTTGTTTCAATATGCTATGGGCGTGATATCTTCTTGGATAAAACATTCCCTCTGCCATTTTCTATGCAATCAAATAAAATGCATTTAATTGTAAAATCGACAGGAAATGCGGTTTTTAATTAGTGCACTGTCGCCTACGGCTGCACACGTTAATAGCGCAGAAATTACTGATGCTCTTTCCAGCAGATGCTAACCACAAACTACATATTCGTACATACTTTCAGGCGCATTAAAATGGAGTTTTTTTTTATATTTATTGCTATCTAGTGCTTTAATCATAGCATTTAACATGACTAATAAATTCTAAATACACGGTACAGTGGAAAAAATTATAATATAATAAAAATACATATACAAATATACGTACATCTTAAAAAATGGAGAAGCGAGGCAGTAAAAAATATTGCAAAAGTGAATGTTATCCTATACCCATTTAAACCGTGTACTCTCTTATACTAAAATTCAATAGAGTATAAAAGTGCGTACTCGAGTAACTTCTAATTTGTATATTTTATAATTTGTGCGGATTTTTTTTTTAAATAATTAAAAATTAATGAACACTTTTCATATGCGGTGCGGACATAAATAAGAGATGGGTTTATGCAAATTAAAACCCCTTTTAAGCCACCTTAGCGAAGGGTAGATGGTTTAATGAGCAACGGCTTTGCGGTAAAAATCCACATTTGGTTGTTAAAAGAAAAACATGCATTCAACGGCTGCTGATTTATAAAAAAAAAATGCCGCAAAGTAAACTTTTATAATTTTTTTTTTTTTTTTTTAGTTTTATCAATACAAACATATACGTACATTCATATTCTTACATTTTCAAAAAATGCATACCTTGACAATATTTAATACTCAAGCACCTGAAAGTATGCTGCATTAACTTAAGCATCTAAAGAGTGTTTAAAACATTGGCGTGTCTCTAAGGACCAGTTTTGCAGTGCTGGGGGTCAATTTATGTTCTGTGAAACGGTGAAATGAAAAGGGGTTTCATCTTTTCACAACACTTCCGATTCGCGTTCGGTGATAAAATTAAAATAAACATCAAACTGTTTTCATATGAAAAAAAAGTGGAACGAAACGAAACTTTTCACGTTTTCACATCACTGTCTATTCACGTTTGCTAAAAACCTGAAAACAACTTTCAAAATCTTTTCATATGATAAAAAGGTATACACACAAATTTATTCGTGAAAACAATATTTAATTTCTTACCACTGTTTAAGAATACATATCTTCATGTTTTTTTAAACGATTTTCCATCATCCCTTGTCAAGTTTGGTTTGGAAACAAACCGACGGAAAATCTTTCCAAAATACATCATATTCCAACCGTGTCGAAAACATCAACAACCAAAAAGAAAATACATAATTTAATGAATCTATTTGCAAAATAACATGTCATACTGCCCCATTATAGGCAGATTTATAATTTGGAAATATTACCTTAAATATACTTTTTGATAAAATAATAAAATACTTGTAAAATAAAATTTAAAAATTGAAATGCGATTTAAAAGTAAGTCTATTATTTTAAAAATAAAAGTAGATATTTATATTATGCTGTAAAAGAGGGCCCTTTCCTTTGACAAACAGCGAAACCTGCTTTTTAATAAATCAATCCATCTTTCTACAAGAGCTCGGGTTGACTTATAAGCTATGTTATAACGCTCTTCGGCTGTAGAGGATGCTGCACTAATTGGAGTCATGAGCCAAGGCAATTGCAATTTTTTTTATTTTTTATTAGCATTTTTCTTTAGTTAACAATAACAAAGATATGTACATATGTATCTGCAGTGGATAGCCGCTGTCGCCTAAAAGCCAAAAATCGCGTTCACCGGCATTATAATGGTCTTCTATTACTCTGCAAGCTCCGGAGCGACGCCATACATAATAGTCATGAGCAGTACCTCCAAACTGACCATTCGCAGATAAAATGATGTAATCCGCATCACATACATATGATCATAACATTTTTCGAGTGGCGCCCCTTCCGGCAATAGTAAACGTGGTCAATTTTCCTTTTGGGGGCTGATATTTTGATGTGTGTACCGTCTATTACACAGTACAACATTTTTCAGTTCATTTATTGCCAACTCAATTCTGAAGAAAAAATTTTTTTTTTGTTTTTTTTTTTTAAATTCATAAAAAATACAAAACGGAAATAAGTTTCAAGTCTAGTTTCTTTTTCCTTGCAGAAGTTGACGCTTGTGGTTCTGATGATAATAATAATAATAATAATAATAATAATCCCAACGGTTTTATCCCTCCATACCCGCCCGACCGACTCGAGGGGCGCATCCGCAAGACGCACGGATATATAAAAAAAAAATTTTGTTTTTTTCATATATGTTGCGCCGAGTCATGAAAGGCAGAGGTTTGTTAAGTGTCGAGATCTAAAACTGTTCAGCTACAGAACAAATGCTCATCAGCTGATCGAATAGTAATATATGTATATGTATGTATGTATTAATTATTGAGAGGATTGAGTATAGTTTTCTTTATGTAAAAAAGTGAGTCTGAAATATCAAAAGAACCGGAGTGAGTGTTAAAATCCTGACACAAACTACGGAGTGGCTCATTTAACTCAAAATTACTTTAACATGGCTTCAGAAAGAGAGGCCGGAAATTTCTTGAAATTCTGGAGGGAACGTTTAGTTTTATTTCGCTAAGAGAGATGGGCTAGAGATCAAGCCTGTCAGTAACTTGACCAAAAATACAATGCCTAGCATTTCTCTGCGACTAGCAAGTGTAGGAAGATTAATGAGTTTTAAACGACTTATATATGGCGGCAGGTTGTACTGAGAAATTGTTTTTGAATTGACTCTATTCTGTCGGAATGAACTTGATAGAGCGGGCTCCAAACAACATCTTGTTTTCTTCGTAGGTTGTTCATATTCATGGTCTGAGTCTGTATCGTCATCCGAGATACACATACTATTCAAGGGCGTGTTTCTTTCACTGTGTCCAGTGTCTAGGGTTTTTCCGAAGAATGTTGTGCATATGTCGAGCAAATTTTTGAAATTCATACCTTTACTCAATTGCGAATAAAAGCGAAACGCGTGCCTCAATTTTCATGATCTTTGTCTCATTTTGCTCAAAGGTTATGTAACTTTGCGAAAAAGTAACTAGACTTGGAAAAAACATTTTTTTTTTCTTCATGCGCTTATTTTTAACTTGGAAACTGTTGCTTGTATAGGAAAACAATATATGAACAGATTAAGGGAATTGTAATTCTAAATTTTTTAATATTTATTTCAACTAAATCGGGCTAGTGGCTGTCGAGCTATGTCAAACAACAGGGCCTAAAACGTGATAAATTCCCCTATACGAGAGTTCTAACTTCAAATCGATATTAAAAATATTTTGGCAGGTAAGAAGACAAAACGAATGATGCAGAAATTATTCGTTTTGGGTCTAATTTCACATACAGTCCTCAGAATTGAGTTGGCAAATCATGTGTTGTACTGTGTTAGGACGATTATTCCAGGAAATTTTTATTTTTTCATACTTTCTTCTGTTGCAATACACTAATTTAAAATATGTACACGATATAGTTATAACACTTTTTTTACCTTTGTTCATCTCGAGTTCTTTCCAACAAATGCAAAACTATAAATGTTCCCCGACATTACTTGTTTACGTTTTACTCGTCTTTGACATTTAGCACAAAAGTTTCAATAACAAAGTTGCAAAGGTTTCACGAGTTCAGTGGAAATAAAACACCTTTTTCACAGCAAGAATCAGAATCGCAAAATATGCTTTCGTGAAAAGAGGTAGTGAAAATAAGTTGTGAAAACGAAAATGAAAAGTTTTTTTCACTTCACGTTTACACAGAACGAGAGTTGACCCCCCGGGTTTAATCTCAGATGGGCCGTTACAACTTAGTTAAAACCTCGTTTAAAATTGATTGAAAAACTGTATACTGAGTTTAAACTCAGTGTAAACGTCAAACAGAGTTTAACTTGTACTAAAAAGTGGCCCAAATTTGTTCAAATTTGTACGGCATATTTTTAGGCGAAGTAATAATTAGTATAGTCAATCAAAAAATTTACTTGAGCAAAAGAAAATCATGCCCCTGGAGATTCACTCGTTGCTAATAATAACGTATTGTCCCTTCTAATACATTTATGTTCTTTGGTATGACTATCATAAAATCATCGCCCCTTTATCATAATAACTTCTGCTCCACAAAAAATACGTGAAGGTCCAGTCACCACCTTTGAAATGGAATTATCCACATACATACATATACATACATATATGTACATATGTAAATGTATCTCAAAGATCCTTTTTTTTTCTTTAATTTTTTCAAATTAACCACAAAGAACATAAGATTTGGCCTTAGACAAAGAAATAGCAAATAGAAATTACACAGCTATGAGCAGAGAAGTAACAACAAAGCGACTTCAGACTTCACTTAACTGTCAACAAATGATTGTTTTCTTTTGTGTGAAACCTCGCGCATGTAACCGACAAAAAAGTTAGATTTTGAAGAGCATTTATATTGAGATATGGCTGACACAGTCAGCAAATAGAGCACGACTAACGTGGAAATTTTTTTTTTTTTTAAGTACGGAGCAGGCACAAGAAGCATTCAGCAACTGATAAAAAACTGTGTCACCCACATAACTCAAAGTGATGATTGGTTAAACTGACGATGCACAACCATAAAATGTATGATAATTATAAATATTTTCAACACAATTTCTAACTTAATAAAATGGTTGAAATTATTTGAGGACAATTTTTGAGTAGATTAACTGAGATTTTTGTTTGCTTCATTAACAGAGGGACAAAGTTTATATTATATTGGAAGATGCAAAAAACATTTTTTCAAAAACCAACGGTTATGTTAAGCCATTTAATTAAGTTTAGACTTTTTTTTGCAGTTCAAAATTTTTTGTATTATAAAATTTGTTTCTTTTAAACTTTCAATACTTAAAAAAATTTATTCTTACGGTTTTACTTGAGAAAGAAAGCAAAAATTAAAAAATTAACCCAAAATTGTCACGTTTTATTTATACTGCCAAAACTGATGAATAATTTTTAAATTGTAAGTTGAGTTTTAAATCTTTGTACATATGTAAAATGGTTTTATTTTTTAAGAAAAAACCTACACTAATATTTTTTAAATGTGTCAAATTAGAAATAAAACAATGTCAAAATTTGTTAATATGTAAAGCCTTTTCTCCACCATATTTGAGTTATGAAAAATGAAAATAATCCATTAATACACAGCTCGGCGAGTTGATTTGAAAAAAGAAAGACAAACGCAGCGTTGGTCTGGATTAAAGAGCTTATTCGGGTTTTATTCGCGGCTTTCACCATCCCACTTTTTCATTAAAATATAGAGTCAAGCCAAGCTTTGTTGTTAAACTTGCGGCGGCGTAGAAAATACTGAAATTTTCTACATTCGTAAGACATCGAAGTGGCAGTTCGAGGGTTCAATTGTCGCGCGTTGACGCCATTTTTTTTTTCCTAATAGTGTTATTAGATGCTTCTCCGAAGTTCCCCTCCTAGAATGCAGGCTGATGCCACCGCAACAGATTCGCCCAAGCAGTATCGTGACTAAGCCAATAAAGTCGAACTCGCATTACCGTCATAGCAAAAAGACTGACAAGGAATTACTCCAAATACTTTCCACAAAGCTGTTCGTGTTTGAGCTATCGGTGTGTGAATTTCTTCATAATATATATTTTTTTTTGCTTTTCTTAATTGCTCTATATTGTTCCGTTTGTAAATTTTCGCAAACTAGTATATAAGACGAAATTTTGGTGGTTCAAGTTATGATTATAACTTCCTTTACGAAAGAGCCAGCATTAACACCAATAATAATGTCAGCTTTCAAATTCAACGAGGTATATCCATTGCCAACAAAGGCTACTATGGACTGAGTATGCAATGGAGCAGTAAAGGCCTGTCTCGACGGACAAAAATCTCACTCTATAAGTCTCTCATAATGCCAGTCCTATTGTACAGCGCAGAAGCATAGACGATGAAGACATCAGACAAGAGGGCTCTTTGAGTGTTTGAGAAAAATTATATTCGAAGGATTTATAGACCTTTGCGATGGCAACTACCGAAGACGATGAAACGATAAGATAAGCTAATTTTTGAAGAACAACGATCTAATGCAGGCGGCTCCGCTGGCCAGGTCAAGTCGTCCGAATGGCTCCGAAAGTATTCGATGTGGTACTCGCTTGAGGTGGCAGAGGAAAAGAGAGGCATCCGGTGCGGTGAAAAGACAATGCGGTTAAAGACTCGGGTAACTTTGGTATTTCCAATTGGCGTCAGTAAGCTGAAGACAGAAATGACTGGCGTGCTATGCTGAGCTTAGTTAAAATCGCCTAGACGTTTATTGAGCCAATCTAGAAAAGTGTAGACAGTTTTTAAAAAACAAGAGAATTGCATGGTTTGCCGAAAATAAGTCCACTGGTCATTCGCCTCATTATCCCACCAAAGTTGAATTTCTCTTCACTTGTTTCATTGGTTGAATGCTTACTTACACTGCAGTGCATTGCTTTTATCCCACTGGTGGACGTACTGTGTCAAGTAAAATCAAAGTTGAATGTTAACGCAAGCATTTCTCTCGCTGCTGGGTAATTTAAAGAATGCATTCACGCACACGTTTGAATCGTGGAATGAATGCATCAACAGATGTACACGCATTTGCAACTCGTGTCCTCAAGTGAGCGATTTTAATTTATGCATTGTTTTTTTTTCCTATTTCCTTTCTATCTTTTTGTGCAGTGAACTCATTTACCTCGCCCACTTCTCCGCCTTCGTGTTCTAGCAAGCTGCATTTTTTTTTTTTTTTTTTTTTTAATTTTTTCTTTTTTAGAACTACATCTCGCATGGATTTTATGCGTTTTTCAGCTCTCTCTGGGCTTTTCCATTTCTTTTGCCAAGTGCCATTTTGTACTTCTATTCAAAGAAATGTCTTTTGCTATTTTTTCATTTTCTATTTTCTTTTTTTCATTGCTCTCTACGAGTTGACTAATGTCACGCATTCTCGTTCAGTCCCGTTGGGCAGTCGCATAGACAGACGATTGCAGTTGTCGTCGCTGGGTGCATCGTGCTCGTATGAATGAGTGTTAACTTGCATATTGTCCTTGCCAACTCGAGTGTGTGTGTGCGTGCATGCTTGTGAGTTTATGTATGCGTGTGCGCCTTTGATTCCTTTTTTTTCATTTAGCCAAGTCGTACTCTATGAATGAGTGTGTATATGTGTGTTTGTGTACAATTTACTTTCCATTTTCTTTCCGCATATTTTCTTCACGTCTTCCTGTTGATGATGCTGCCGTCTGTCTTTTTCTATTTCCTATTGTTACAGCTGTTGGCTACCAGTTTTTCTTTGTCGTTTGTTCATATCTATGTATGTTGGTATATCTGTCTCTTTGTGTGAGTCGTCGTGACTTTGCTCGCAAGAATGGAAAACTGATGAAAGGAAATCGATATGACAAGCTTACTAATGAAATGAAGTTAGAGCAGAAAAATCTGACACACAAAAAAACGGTAAAAATAATTGATCACTGAGGGAAATATTTATGCAGATTAAGAGAAAAAATTAAAGCTTTTCTGATCAGAAATATATGTAATATTTTAAAAATATTTGAGAGTGATTTTTTTTCGCCCGAAACTTAACGATATTTTTTAATTTAATTTTTTCCTTTTGATTTAATTATTTCCATCATAAAAGAAACAACAAACCCTGAAGAGAAAAAGCAGTAACTAATGTTTAATCCAAAAAAGATTTCAAAATATTAATAAAATAAGAAAAATACTAAATTTTACTTTAGCCTTCAATCGGGACGTTCGAAGTCAGACCTCATTTTCTTCTTCTTTCCATCTGCACCCAATTCTTTAATTATGGCTACACTCTTCCCGTTTGATCGCGGTTGAAATCCAGCTACAACTAGTGCGCAAATTACCTACAGCTGCGTTCGATGTTTTAGAGGCATCCTAGAAGAGAAAAGACTCTTAGCCGCAAAAGAGTTTAAAAAGATCTGAAGTATGGTATCTCAAAAGCATCTAAAGCCTGAAACCTGGGGTCGCAAATGGCCAAGACTATTGACTCTGCTATTCCCCAATTCCATCTGAGCCCGGTGAGGCATCAAACGGAAAGCACTCAACGTCCATGGTCTTAACCACCATCTTCCCCTCGAGAGGGCCGTCCTAGTACCACTAGATTTCTGGAAGGTAAAGGTTTTTATTAGAGTCGACAAATCAAAACTAAGCTTTCAGAAGGTTCAGAAGGTTAGTCCCACAGCGTGGCGTCCGATACTTATGATTACCCTGAATTCCCTCCACCGCCAGAGGGCGTTACAATCATTTCTTACTCCGACTACGATACGATAATTGCAAAAGATTATCTGTGCTCGACATTCAGCAGCCATCTTCATGAACTAGCGCGTTTATCCACTGGAAGAGATGTGACAGTTTCATCCCTTTGAATTTCACGGCGACCTTATTCAAAACATGTACGAAGAGGATCAAGCTGTCCTTTAACATCCGGGTTGAAGAGACGCCGTCCTAGCTAATCATCACCCAAGGATAAGTACTGCTTAAGTCCTTGATATTGTCTCATGCTAACCTCTCTCTCTACCTACGGTCCGAGAAAAAAAGGCCGTTCGGTCTTTATAGACAGCAAAGATCCACCATCAGAGGGGTTGACAAAGATTGGCAAGTAGAAATTGATACTGAACTGACCGAGAGAATTCGTGTTCGTTATAGAATTTTAATTTTGCTACAGAAAATTTTATAACTGAAAATGTTGACGTTGTCTCTTATAAAATTGTTACACCTGTCGAATTAGTGTTTCATGTCCCATTATTTAAAACTTAATCCTTAAATCTTTATTCAAAAAAAAAAATGTTAATATATTCGATACACAAAATTTAAATTCTTTCGCATATATAAATCTTTATCGAAAATTTAATCGTTAAGTAAAATCTTATGTTTAGCAAATATGTTATCGTTATCGAATATGTTATCGTTATCGAAAAATTTATCGATTTCTGGAAATTTTCTATATTGAAAATAAAATCGTTACCGCAAATTTGAACGCCACAGAAATTTTAAACGTTACGGATAATACAAACTATTTAACCGACAATATTCAAGTGAGTGGAATAAATTCATTACGCTCCACCCACAATCGAATAACAAAAATAATTTTCCGTGTATTATGATACGAATAAGTTCACCCTCCAATCGTACAGACAGACACATTAAACATAAATTTTCCTACTTTCCTTTCCTCTTGCAATTTTGCATACATTATTATTGCTCCTCTTTTGCATTCCTTTTGGTTTTTCGTTAACAATTTATTGGCTGATGGCAACAGGCGGTGTTAAGTGCAATATTTTTTAAACCCCTTTTTTTTTAGTTACCCAGCAACGCTGCTGGCACTTTATTTTTGTACGCACAAACTTTAACTTCTGATGGAAGAAAAATTATAGTAACTAGGAATCTTTGCTTTGCCTGCGCCGTGAATGTTCGAATGCGCACAAATGCAGGTCACCGAATGGGCGCACTCATTCATCAGTTGTATGTAGAAGCAGGTGACTAACAAAAAAAATGAGTTATATTATTTTCTTTGTATTAGTTTTGAATTGCAGTGAGATTTTAAATTACAACAGATAACTATTTTGTTTTTAATGGAATTATTAAGTAATTAAAAGTTTTTGTGCATCTGCAACTATTTTAAAACATTTTTTTACTTCTTGTCGTGAATTGAGTAAATTAAATGTACATAAAATAATTACTAAAATTTTTTTTTTCTTGCTAGCTTAATGTGTGCTTACGCGTCCGTGATTATCTAGTTAATACCTTATTACTGCCAATAATTGTAAAAAAAATTTTAAATTCATGCATATTGTTTTTATATATTTTAAATTAGTTAAAAATTACCACAACAAACATCCCGTAAACGTAGTGAAGGATGCATGTATCCTTGAAAAGTTCCATGAAAATTTAAACGACTTCATTTGGAAGCGGATAACCTTGAGAGAAATGCGGGCAGTCATGACTTGTTGTATAGAGCAGATTTCGACAACGTCATCTCCCTGCATTCAAAGATTGTGGATCATAGTTGGACAACTCCTATTTTCCAACGCCTTTTAATGTCACAAATTTTTTTGATGTTTTGTTAGTTGACAATTTTAGTCAATTTCCTTCTTTCAATTTTACGTTTATTTCATTTTTATATCAGGTAGTTTGAGTTTTGCTTGCCAATTTCTCCGGCTGACATTCATCATTCTCCATTAGTACTCACTATAGAGTTCTAAGAGTTTGCTAATCTCTCTTCTGGAAGTGACAATGTTAGTTTTAATTTTAACATATGCAATTTCGAAGACCTTAATAGTTTACGACTACAGCTTGTCTGGTATGGGTTCCTTAAGGGATAAGTCCCTTGAAAGAGCTTGCAGGTAGCGAGCGGCATGCCTTAATCCTTCCAGCGTGTTGAAAGCGGAATAGATGTTCCCTTACCCTTCTTGCAAGGTCATCCGCTGTTTCGTTGCCCGGTATGTTATTTGTGTCCTGGTACCCATACCAAGTGAAGAGTAAACTGCTCCGCCATCTCGTTTAGACATTTGCGGCAGGTTGTCACCGTTTTAGAGTAGCACTTCACCGAATCAAGTGCCTTTAGTGCTGCTTGACTGTCGGAAAATATGAAGATATCTTTAAATTCAACCTCTTCTGTTCTTAGGTAATCCACCGTCTCCTGTATTTCAGCGGACTCAGCCTGAAAGACGCTGCAGTGGTCAGGAAGGCGGAAAGATTTTTCTAGTCCTACCTGAGCAGAGAAAACATCCCCTACCACTCTGTTCTCTAGCTTTGAGCCGTCAGTGTAGAAGTGCCGTGATTTCTCCGATCCAGGGGGACCATTGGAGCACCAGTGTCTTTGAGGAATTAGTATACTTCTTTGTTTGCGATTGTTGCGTGTCTTACTTGACTAGAAATCCGTACAGGCAACTCCCGTAGTCTAAGAGCGGCACACGCCGCGAATTGTTTTCCCCTGATGTCAATCGGCTGGATATTTACTATGGTGCCTAATGCTTCCGAGGGGGTTGTGCGTAGAGCGCCACCCATACATATCAGCGCCGATGTTTGCACCCTTTGCAGTTCTGATTGTGTAGTTTTCTTAACGAGCCAACACACCAATACCCCATACAACAGGATTGGTCTGACTATGGTTGTGTATATCCAGTGCATAATTTTGGAAGATAAGCCCCATTTTTTCCGATGGATATAGAGGGCCACCGCTGCCTCTTACTGCGCTCCTTAACGTTGTGTGTCCATGATAGCTTTTTGTCTAGTATCACGCCTAGATATTTTGCGAAATCCCCTAACCTCTGAGCTCCATTTGCCACTACGGGAAGCCTGAGAGATGGGATCTTGTATTTCCTTGTAAATAGAACAAGTTCAGTTTTGTCCGGGTTAACACCCAAACCTTTATCAACGTCTGAGGAAATTTACCCCTTATTACCACCGCAAGGTCGTCGGCATAAGCTACTACCTTCGATCCCCCCTCCTCCTCCAGGAGTGTAAGTGTTATCGAAAATATAAGCGGCATCTTAAATTAAATCGCTTTAGAACTTTTATGATATAGAAAACTCCAGGTGGACCTGAATCTGTAAAAATTGCCCTTGTAATTCATACTCGTGACGAAACTCCATCGCACTTAATCGCGGAGTGCGGAGCGCTAATGCATGTTCGATCCAGATGTTTTGGAAATTCTCTTCCAAAATTGGGTCCATCCAAAATATATGAATTTATATGCATGGCAAATCTTCTCGAAGATCTTCTGTGGAGACTACCCTCGCCTTAAGAACAAAAGGGGTACCATAATAGATCTTTTAGGTCGCAATGTATATCACCCTTCGAAATTAATCTTAATCTTAATTCATACTCGTGCATCTGAACTATGAAAATGTGGTGTTGGGTAAATACGAAAAAAAAATTATAATTTCATTAAAATTTCAATCATTTTTTTCTCATAAGTGTTAAACATTTTTTGAGTATGCATTCAATTTAAAAGCAATAAAGTATAAGTTTCACAACGCTAAAAGTTAAAGCTGATTTTTTTTAATATTTATTTGAGAGTGCGTCATATGCCGGAAATGAGTCAAAAAACTTCTTTAACTTAGTTTACGGTTGTTTTTAGGCTATGAGCTATATTTTTCCAAAAAATAAATAATAGAAAAATAGCTGAAATTTCTCTAAAATCTCTCGACTCTATTAATTGGTTCGACACTATATGTACATGCATAATTCAATTCCTATTCTTCTTTCATGTACGAAATTGATTTCCCAGTTGTCAATAAAATAACTTTCTTACTTGCTTTGCTTTAAGTTTAATAAGCCAACTTGCCAAAAATTCGGTCAAGTAATGCTCAATAAAATACTTCTACAAATAATTCCCCCTAGTATACATGTACGTACATATGTAGATAAGTAGCTTTATTGACATTCTTATCACTTATTTGTATGCGAATATATTTGCATTTGTGTGTGCTTATTTTTGTAGCAAATAACAAAAGTTGGCCTAGCAGGAAAATTACATATTTCAAAATATCCTCAGCTTTAGTAAGTTTGCGCTTTTGTCACTTTCATATTTTATTTATTTCTTTCATATTCATTTATTAAATCCACAAAAATACGAAAGACCTTTCCTATGCATTTTTTATGAATCAATAAAAACATGTTTATGTGCCGATAGTACTATGAAAGAACTAAGAATTTGAAAAGTAATCCCTGAAGAATTGCCTGATTTTGTTCTAAGCTATAATAAGCTTTTCATTGTCAAGTTAGTGTAAAGCGAAATTTTCTAGTATCAAAATTTCTTACTCTCCTCTAACTAAATTACATTCGTAATGTGTTTCCTGTTGGACATGCTATACAAAACGACCGACAGCTTGCACGCATCGAAAAATATAATTAAGTTCATGAATATCAATAACTATATTAATGAGTATAATCCTCGACTGACCTAAAAACATAATGTATCAATATCTTTTATTGGGCAATGATAGCGCAAGAAAATTTAACTAAATTAGTAATACAGAAAGGCAATTTAAAAAAAGGCTTCGGATTTTGTATAAAAAAATTTGCAAATATTTTAATTAATTATTTTAAATTGATTGCCAATAAAAACTATTTAGTAACTCTTAATCGCTAATGAATTGCTTTAAGTGTTGCCGGAGATATTTTAAATTTAATTAATTTCCAATTATAAATTTTAATAAAAGTAGATTTTCTCATTTGTAATTAATTTATTTTTTTCTACTTACAGGTAAATATCTAACAATATCCAAGCATGAGCACGCAAAGCATTAGGAATACTGGTATAATACAGCTGTGGTAACTGATTGTATTTAGCGAAGTTTTCATGATTAACTATTTTACTCTAAGTATATCTAAAAGGCTCTAAGTGGTTTTGTTCGAGCTTAGTTTTTGTATCTCTTCTGTTAAATGACGCCAATTGAAAACCCCAGTGCAGTCAAATAAGTTTCTACCTGGTTTTTCCAAAGCAGAAATATCCATCCACTTCGGAAGCATTCCTAACAACCGCTAGATCTCAGAGCTCTGTATAACAGCAAAGCCTGTGCGACTAATCGTGCAATGCTGTAAGATATTCACCTCCGATAAGACGCAAAGTTTCTTAAAATCGTTCGCATTACGAACACTTCCAGCACTTCCTCGCGAGAAATATAAAGAGAGTGGCTTTGGCTTGTCGAGCGAAGACTTTAATGCTCAATTACCTGCGTTTTTTGACGCTTGTTTCGTGGGACATCAATTCAAGCTCTATGTGCTTACGTATTTTGGCCTCCTACATGCAAGCTTGAATGGACGACGCAAATTGTTTTCTCCGCGTTCACACGTCCATCGCATATCTTGTATGACGGTGCAGTCTGTTATTGTTTTCGAGAGGCCAACAACTTGCCGTGA
Organism: Philophylla caesio; assembly: GCA_963971545.1. Classification (NCBI taxonomy): domain Eukaryota; kingdom Metazoa; phylum Arthropoda; class Insecta; order Diptera; family Tephritidae; genus Philophylla; species Philophylla caesio. Next base: position 52,873,439 of record OZ020609.1, on the reverse strand, counting down.
AAAAGTACGTTTCCACTCAAGTGCACCTACTTTCGGCGGTGGTACATCGAATCTCATAGTGTTCTATTATTCGCGGTTTAATGACACAGGTTTGCAACAAAAATGCTGTCTGGATATTTCCAACGGATTTCTATGTATTTAGGTGTTCTGAAAATTAAAAAAATACTCAAAAAATTCCAGAACGTAAGGTTATTTTACAAAATGTTAAATTTTATTATAAAAAAGAGTTTTTTTGGGCTAACATGAAGGCATTAATAATAGGTATAATTATATTTTGATTACTGTTTTTTAAATGTTTACCATATCTATCATTAATTTCTAAATAAGGAACACCCTGTGCGAGCTGCATTAACAAACATAAATATGTTTACTTCCTACTTTGCCCAAGAGGATGAGTTGGTATATTGTAAAAATATTGAAGGTTTGATGGATACATTTAAGATCGCATACGACCCAGCAGAGTGGCATATTTTCATAGATTCTTCAAAAAGAAGCCTTAAAGCAGTTCTGCTTCACAACGGCGGTTTCAATACTTCCATTCCTGTCGGTCATTCCGTACACCTCAAGGAAACCTACAAGAACTTGGAATTGATTCTTTGCAAATTAAAAAAAAAATACCACGGTTGGCAAGTGTGCGGTGATTTCATAATCTTGGGCATGGCGATCGGACAACAATCGGGTATATGTATCAAATTCCCTAGCTTTTTGTGTCTATGGGATAGTAGAGACCAAACCAATCACTCGACCAAAAAGTGTTGGCCTCCTAGGGAGCTTAAAGTTAGCGAAAAGAATGTCCTGCATGAAACTTTGGTGCCTCCTCATAAAGTTCTTCTATCACCGCTTCACATAAAGCTGGGATTGATGAAGCTATTTGTAAATTCACTTACAAGAGATGGAATACTTAATATCAAAGTTTCCAGGCCTCTCGGAGGCAAAGTTGAAGGAATGTGTTTTCGTTGGACCAGACATTAGACAACTTATGGCTCATCCACTATTCATCAAAACCATGACGGATCTTCAAAGAGAAGGGTGGATTGCCTTTAAAGAGGTCATAAAGAAATTTTCAGGCAATAACAAAGGTCCCAACTACAAAAAAAACGTCAAAAGAATGTTAAAAGCATTTCAAGCTTTAGGTTGCTTGATGAATTGAAAAGTACATTTTCTTCATTCCCACCTCGACTAGTTTCCAGAAAATTTAGCAGACGTGAATGAAGAGCAAGGTGAACGATTTCACCAACATATTAAGGAGATGGAAAAAAGATAATTGGGAAGCTGGAGCGTTTAGATGACGGCAGACTACTGTTGGACGCTTCAAAGAGACCTTCCCGATGCTTCCCACAAGCGAAAATGTACCAAAAGGAGTCTCACTGAGAAAAAGAAATGTGTTTAGCGCTTACCAATTAATGTATTTATATATAAATAAATTAGTTTTGTTACGCAATTATAAATTTCAAAAATTTTCTTTAATCTTTTATAATTTATTTTAAGATGATGACTTGTTTTAATCGTGACGTTCTATGACAGAAATCGTGACGTTCTATGACAAAATTAAAGTTATTTTCGAATTCAGCACACCCAAAAACATTAGAATTACACAAAAAAGCCAAAAGAGCTCTCAATTATTTTTTTTTGCAGACTTGTGTTATCTATTATATTGGTAATATTTATTACCTGATGGATCAAAAGCCAGACAATACACACAATTCTGGTTAATGGTGGAGTGTGCACGCAAAATTAAACGTTCTGAAAAGTTACTTTTTTGAATAAAAAAAAATAAAAAAAGGATCAAAAAAGATCGGACTTTTCCGTTAACATGTATCATAATCAATTGCCCTTTTGATAATAATATTTTCATGGGCCAAGTTTTAAGTTTAAATGAATGCTTAAATGGATCTTTTCGGCCGGTTATTTTAAATTAAACAAACTAACTTTTTCTCCTAAGCGTGTCGACGCATATTCGTGTCTTCCTCAGGGAGTCTATTTATTACAAATATAATAAACATTAACAAATTACAATAATAACAAACAACAAGCATTTTCTTGCACTTACATTAATTAGAACAATTACATATCACAACACAATATAGTATTTTAAAATTTTTTTTATTAGAACACTGCTTTATCGTCAAGTCGGTCGCACTTTCTGTGCGATAACAGAAGCGTATGCACAATTTATATTTTTTACGTTTTCTTTAAAATTCATTGCTTTTTCTATGTGCTGTTGTATGCGTAGCCCTTCCAGCGTCATCCTTCTTTTCATCCTGTTCTCCATGTCTAGTATGTATGTATTATCAAAATCAGCTGTGTGTTTATTTTTGGGCAAGTGTTGTGCTAATGCTGTGGTGTTTTTATTGTTTTTGGCGTCTGACTTGTGTTCGTTGATTCTCGTTCCTAAAGCTCTCTTCGTTGTGCCGATGTACATATATTTGGTTACAATTTTCACCTTCCTTGCCTTTACATTTTATTTTGTAAACAACATTGTGTAGTTGTTCCTTCTCTACTTTGTCTTTTGATTTTCAATAAATCGATTGGATAATGTGATGCGGTTTATGCGCATAACATATGTTGTTGTTGTTAGTTATTTCGTGTAATGATCTGCTGTCTGTTAGTTTTGGTATGTATGTGACGCCTGTGTATTTTTTTGTTATGTTTTCGCTTGCTTTTATAGTGTTATTTTTGCACTTAATTTTATTTGTTGCTGTTGTTAATAATATTTCTATTGTTTTGCTAGGGTATCCATTTTTGGTTAGTATGCTTTTTATTTTATCATTGTTCTTCTTTATGAACTCCTGATCACTGAGGGAGTAAACTTTGTTAATGAAATTTTTGCAGGTATTCTTTTTTTGGGTCCATGGATGGATGCCCTTTTATTTAGCTTACTTCCTCCGACGACTGCTTCCACTAAGAAGTAAACTGTTTTTTTTAGTTTTTGCAATGCCTTTTACAATTTTCTTTTACGCACTTCTATCTAGCATTTTTTATATGTCTTTTACTGATCAGTATTTTTACATTTTTCGACATGAATTGCAAAATAGGAAAACTATCGAACCGTATCCCGAACCGACGCGTTGACGCCATTTCTTTTCAACAAGGTTTCGATGCCTTGATAATTAAATTACTAGTTTGTGAATTCCAACTTTTTAAAAATTCAATGCCTACTTTAAAAACGTTTAAATTCACCTTATCCCTCTTGTGCGCCTAAAACTTGATTGAAAGTTTCGCGAAAATTTGTTTAGCATGGTTTTAGGCGGAATTTATATGACAAGAGTGGTTCGGTGATTTTTGTTAGGGTCGTTAGACTTTTGTTAGTATTCAAACGTATATGGAATTTTGCAATCGTTCTTCAACCAAGTTTTTGTTAAAAACTAGACAAGTTAGTAAGAGTTATAGGCGATTGGGGTTACAAATTTACAGCGACTACCCAATAAATGGCGCTGTATGCTGTATGATGTCGCCACAGCTACCCCTCCCCAGTGCCCAACTCGGAAGCGAATCTTACTCTCTTCGGGAATTCGTAGGTCTTTACCGGTCAGCTGCCGATGCGCCGATATCCGCTTTGAAACAAGTTATAAGTCCGAGTAGGACTGTTGGCAATAACTCTATCCAGTTTGCATTAGAGTTGTACGTTAATGCTGCCTTATAAGAGCGGTGCCAACGTTCCATCATGCCGTTCGATTGAAGATGATAGGCAGTGGTAAGAATATATTTGCTGCCTAACATTTTCGCTAGCGACTGAAATAACGCAAATTCGAACTGGGAGCCCTGATCCGTTGTAATCGGTTTTGGGCATCCAAATCGAGTCACCCAATGCGGCCAAGAGGCGGATGCTACGGTGGGGTCAGACATGTTCTTTAATAGAGCTGATGTCCATATGAACATGGTCGAAATGGTTGGATATGGAAAAGGGTAATGTGGATATATATTCGTACAACATAAATCAGCTGATTCGTTCACAATGTGTATTAAATAATAATACCTACATTTCGCTACTGTAAATAGCAATTAAATGTTACAATAAAGGATACCTATGCCAATGTCAGAATGCTCCCTTTGGCGCATATTTACTTGTATATATTTCATTTATATTGCATGATAAATTTATGAAGCGCATCATACTTTTATGCACTTCCGAATTTAATAAGTAATTGTTGCAGATAAATAAGCATTAGCATTAGCAATTACTTTGCACATTTTCAAATTAAAAGCACATTCCAATGCCAATTCATCAGGATGCTCAAAACAAATCAATTATGCACAATGTATATAATGTGAATTTCTAAAACTCGTAAACAAAACATTCAATATTATTTGCTATGATGAGTGAAACGATTAAAATAACTCAAAATTATATGCAAAATATGAATGCTTTTTGAACGAGTTATTCACATTCGTACTCGTTATTTACACGATTACAAATTTATTTGCGCATAAATTCAATGGACTATCGATTTTGGCCATTAACGTATGAAATATGCATAAATATATGTACATATGTATGTATGCTGGTGTACATTTGTGTGTGTGCCAATTTATGCGCCTGCGTTTATGCATTTATTTGAATATCAACTAGCCATATGAGCTGTCGAGCTGTCGAAACAAATTACACACTAATCAACTATGAACAATATGAGTGATAATATGAGTTTATAAGTAATTTTGTTGTTGTTGTTTTTATTACTATTATTGACATTTGCATAGAAGGTAAATTTGCTTTTGATGCCAACATTGCAATATCAGCATTAGTAGTTGATTATTAATAAATACTTATTTGTACAATACCCGTGTTCAATTTTATAGCAGTGGTGCATTTTTTTAACTTTTTGTGGTATCTACTTAAATTGTTTTTCAATTTAAATACACTTAAGGGGCTATACCAGTGTGAGACATGGCTTATTCGATAGTTTATACTTTTAAAAATACATATATCCTATGTAAACGGTAAGTTCGTATCTTTAATAATTTTTAAATGGCAGCGTTCTAAAGAGCGACCGCATATAAACTGCTCAACCTACCTCTTTAAACGACTTTTTCTCGAAACGACAATTTTCATAATTGCTTACATCATAACTCAACGAGAAATTGGCGATCTTTTTGATTCGTTTAAAATTGCCAATTTGTCATTAAAAAACGACCATTTTTTTACCCCAAAGAACAACACTTTTTTTCGGAACTACGCCATTATGTTAATTTTTGATATTTTTCAAAAATCTTAGGTCATTTTATAGGAAATACCTTCAACTTTAATAACATTTTTGAATTTTTTTTTTTCACCTACTTATTCGTCCGGAATCATGTTAGCAGTTGGGGAACTTTTTTTTTGGCACCTCCGAAGACAGCACATAACTCGGTTATTTTTCAATATTTTTGTAAAAAAAAAAATGTGCAAAAAACTTCGAAACATTCTATCGAGTACTTTCTTTTAAAAAAAATTCCAGAAAATCGTCAACTTTTTCATGGGTTACCCGTAATGCTCTAGCAAAATCATATAAATTTAAGTCTTATGCTTCATAAAATATTTCAAATAATTTTTCAAATTTTCATTGAAATTGTAAACTTTTTTCTTGGCAGATTTACAAACTTATTAGGTACGTAGTTTTGTAGCTCACTTAATTTAATATAAGAAAATGCAAGTTTCAAGTCGCTTAAGACTATTGTCGAATTTTGATATTTTTTTTTTCGAGAACGAAAAACGACACTAAAAGTGGCACAACGCCTATACCGGTTTGTCTTTAAACCAAACTTGACAAGCGGATGACGGAAAATCGTTTCAATATTCAGTAGATTCCTACACTGTTGGAAAATTCCACAACAGAAAAGTAAAAAGTTTTTATAGCATGCAATTTTGCAGCACACTCAATTTAGATTTTAATAAAGCGCAAGTTTAAAATATTTGAAAATTACTGTTGATTTTCTTTTATATACGCATTAACAAAACTTTTTTATGTAGGAAAATATCTCAAAAATCAGCAAAAATTTTTAGCGGTTTGCAACTTGCAAATATTAGACTATAATTGCATCTACTAAAAAACTGCATATTTGAAAGAGTCTGAAACTTTTTATATGCAAATATCTAAGCTTCTTTCAAGGGTATGTTTTGAGGCAAATTTTTTTCATCGGGAATATAACGCAACACTCTTGAAAAGAAAATCAAAAAAGCAACGGTCGTTTTTGAAACTTTTACATTTGAAGCTAAAAATGAATGTGCTACAAGCAATTTTTGAAAAAAAAAAGTTTGAAGTTGTGATGGAAATGTGAAAATTTTTTATAAATTTTGTATAAATTATGAAATTTAAATTTATATGATTTTTGCTTGAAAATGAATTGTATTTTAATTTTAAAATAAATTTAAGTAATTAAAAGAAAAATAAAGTGCCCAACATATTTCAAAATGTACCACTGCTACTTAACTGTATACAACTGCACATAATTGGACATTGCTTTTGTTAAAGCTGTTTACTGAAATATGAACACAAAAATTATTTGAACAAACAACTTGCATATACAACCACTTTCCATTTATTGGCTTGATCAATAACAATAATGTAAATTATTAAATTAGGCCAATACAATGGAATTAAACGATGCGAATTTCTGTGTTATGTTAAATATGAAATGTGAAATGTGTAATATGAAAGTTGAGAATAAAAGGTGAAAAGCACAATTAATCACAGGGAAATTTTTCGTTTGTTTAAGTTTGCAATAATACCTTTTTAATAAGCTTAGTAGGTTTTGGATAATAGCCATAATTTGCAGACCTTTCGAATTTGGTACCGCATGGTCGGGTCTTCCGAAAGTCTCTTCAAATCGTACAAGTAGGCTTAAAATGCAATGAAAAAGTGAACTTTTGCTCGTCCGAAATTATGATTTCAAAGTGCCACAAGCTCTAGTTTGACCCAACTACATGGCCGCTCCGAAAATTATTACAAAGTTGATTTGAGTAACCGTTAACTACAGTCAAAACTTCAAGAGAAAAATTTGCAAGCGAGTAATAAGGGTCCGGTTACCAACTGTCCTTTGGAAAAGAAAAATATGAAGGATATAAATTACTTATATAAAACCCAATCCCTTCCGGTAAACTCATTTTCGTAGCATCTCTTCTTCGAAACAGATCGCTTCTCCCCTCTAAATGGACGGGTCGAAAATGAACTGCGTTGTTGACACGAGAATACTCTTAAATAATGTATGTTTCTTTCTTCTTCCTTCAGTCTCATTCTCCTTCTTCTTATATGGCATCGCAGCCGTGTATCTGTTTGGGCCGAGACCGAAACACTTCCTCGGTTACGCCAGTGACTCATACCAAGTGAAGACATGCCCTACTACACTTGGTTCTTCTAGTGTGCACCCCTGGCTTTGTTGCCCAAACACGGGCGCCGATTCGAAAGATTTATTCACCGGAGCATCATCATCCGTACGAACGATATGGCTAAGCCATCGCAATCGTTGGATTTTCATGCGCTTGACTATATCCATTCTGTTCATCATTCCATCCCCTTTGGAACCCGTCGCCCACACTAACAGGACCATAAATATTGCGAATAACGTTTCTCTCGTAAGCCCCCAAAGCCTTCAACATCGTCTATGTTTCTGCGCCATATAAAAGGACGGACATGATGATGAGGGATTTGTAGAGCGAGATTTTCGTTCGTTAAGAAAGGGCTCTGCTTTTTAATTACCTCCCGAGCCCAAAGTAGCACCTGTTAGCAAGTGGTATTCTTCGCTTGTTACCAAGCTGACATTATTGTTGGGCCTTATGCTGGTATACAAAGTCCTTGACTTCCAATACCTCACCAGAATTTATGATCGTAAACTTGGGGAAGCACTCCCTTCACACCTCCAGTCGACTTACTTTGATTGTATCTTACAAGCAGAAGTTGCTGAGTACAAAAATAATATATTTTCTCATATCGTTCGTTAGCGCTCTTGGTGCTAGCATCAACAAAGAGAATTTCTGTGTTAGGCGAACGACTGACTCGGCCATTAGAGCACAACGCTCTTATTCAGCAATATTCGTCTTAAGTAAAATGAGCGCGGAAAGCCTTAAAAATTATTTGGCTTTATAACCGGCGCCGTTCTTCGGTAAACCGCGGCAGATCGATTTCGTTGCTCATTAGGAGTAATCACAGTTATAACAGTTCACAGCAAGGCGAATTCATAAAAGGTGAGTTCAAGCTATTTAATAATGTCATGAGAAATGAAAATAGAAGGATGGCAGTCTTTTAATACGTAGTAGAGATTGTCTGGATGAGAATAAATTGAATAAATTTGGACAAATCTTTTGTTGGTTGGTCATATAAATACACCATGGCTCACACGAGTTAACAAAACCAGAATATTTCGGGCGAATTCAGTTTGACGCTTTAAAGTAACCGAGCGTAAGAACTCAAGCTTTCTGCTCATTACTTTGAATTGGCGGTAACTTCCTGATATATGAAAAAAAAATATATAAAACAAAGCGAAAACAAAGACGTGTGTTCTGTCAGCAATGTCATCCATGATTTTGATAGCATAATTTAATGTTTGCTGAATGTTACTTGTAAAAAAATGTGACTGCAATTTTTCATAAAAGTTGAAGAAGTGTTCAAACTTCAGTTTTTCGTTTATCTTACGTTGTTTATTACTTTAATGTGTTTATTAATTAGATTCGTATGCACAGATACCTTCTTAAAAAGTTTTCAAATTATTCGCATTCACAGCTGTCTTCTACTTATACACAAACATACTTATTTCACTTTCTCAAGCAAAAAGCATGAGAACCTCATTATGTTCAAAACTAATTAACCAGCTGTTGCTTTTCATCTGACCATTTACTCACTTATACACTCATTCATTTAGATGATTTTTATTCATAAATACCTTCATAAACTTCTACAAATTTCAATCTGTTAATTGACTGCTTGTTTCGTTCATTTGGTCGTTTACTCATTAAGTAGTTGGCAACTTTTCATGAACCGGCAATAAATTTCGCGCGTTTCTATTTACATAAATTTCAATTTCTTCTATTTCAATAATAATAATTTGGTATTAATTAAATAAATGTGTATGAAATTGTGCTTACTTTTGACGTTGAATGAAATGCTGAAGATTATAACTGCAAAATAACTCAACCACACAAACAAAAAATCGAATAAAAGAACCAAAACCAGACAAGTTTCACTATGCGTTTTTGGGATTGCTGAATGCGAATTCGTGGTCATTTTTGCTTCATCATATCAGAATTTCTCATAACTCTAAAATTAAGGGAGAATTTTCGATAAAGCGCCGCACCCGTCCAATCCCCACTGTAAGAAAAGGGAAAAATACACTTTCCAATAAGCCCACACTGGTTCCCCTATAACCTTAATGAGGCCCAAGGAAGTCCTTTGAAAACGGGCAGAAATCAACTTTTTTCATACAAAATCGAAACGATGTAACTTTTTATTAAAGAGTGGCGAAGTATTTAAAGAGTTCTTTTTTTAAAAACATTGGAAATTGATAATATAATGTATTAGTAATATGTTTGTGCCAAAATTAATGCATTAGGCTCGGTATAATAATAATAACAAAAATCTCAACAGTTCATGAAAGGCAGGAGTTTGTTGGATGTCGAGACTCTAAAGCTGTTCAGCTACAGAATAAAATTTTATCAGCTGATTTTAAATTTAAATTATTTTGGATAATAAAAAGTGTTTTAAAGCGTAATTGTGTATGTAATCCATCATCTATTGAGAGTACAAAGTACCGGAACGGGAGTGAAAGTTAAAGTGGCATAAAGACTACGGAGAGGCTATTTTAATTCGAAATTATTTTTGCGGAAAAAGAGACCTGAAAATTCGGTAGGGAACGTTCCACTTCACTTCGGCCAGAAGAGGTGGGCTAGACGTCAAGCCTTTCAGTAACTTGACCAAAAATATTATAACTAACATTCATCTGCGACTAGCAAGCGTAGGAGGATTAATAAGTTTTAAACGATTAATATAGGGTGGCAGGTTATGCTGGGAATCCCACCGAAAATTTCTTAAAGCAAAAACCAGAAATTGTTTTTGAATTGACACTATCCGGTCAGAATGAACTTGATAGTGCGGGTTCCAAACGATGGAACCATATTCTAGTATTAGAAAAGAGCCTTCGTAATATAGGGATCACTGAATACTTTTGACCATCGTTTTACAAACGCAAAAACACCCTTAGCTTTGTTGATTGTAGCATTGATATGAAGATTGAAGTTAAGTTTTGGGTCCATTGTGATACCTAGGTCAACAAAGTTAAATACTTGTTTAAGGTTATAGTTACTTATGTCATAAGAAGCTGATTGAACCGCCCTGAGAGAAATGCACATTACTTTAAATTTTTTAAGGTTTAGTGGCATACCCATTTACTTCACACCAATTAGATATACCTTTCATCTACAGTGTTAAATGATCTAAAAAGCTTTACATCATCCGCATACAACAAAATTTTTGAATACTTCACAACAGATTAATTATCGTTTATAAAAATTAAGAACAGAATCGGACCAAGTTGACTTTCTTGTGGAACCCCTGATGAGAAATGAATAACGTTCGAAGAAGTATTTTTATAAAGGACTCGTTGTGTTCTGTCGCGCAGATAAGAAGATATCCAACGAAGAAGAATAGGTTGAAAACCAAGGAGATCGAGTTTATGGACAAGTAAGGAGTGATTTACTTTACTAAAGTCGGTGTATATAACATCGGTATGCATAATTTCTCTAAATCCATTTGATACACGATTAGTAAACTCAAGTAAGTTTGTAATAGTCGATTTTCCTTTAGAGAACCCATGTTGCGTGCTAGAAATAGCAGAAGATATAGAATATGTCAAACGGTCAACAACAATAGCTTCAAATTATTTTGGAATTGCCGAAAGCTTTGCTATGCCCCGATAATTTTCTATAGAGGACCTACTTCCAATTTTGTGTAGATTTATAATGACCGATTCCTTCCAAGCCAATGGGAAGACTCCAAACTTAAGAGATAGGTTAAATAAATTCGTTAATGGTTCAAATAGATATTTAGCACATTTTTTAAGGAAGCAAGTCGGGATCAAATTGGGGCCGGACTTATAAGATTCCTTTAGGATACTTAAATAATGAAACACTTCTTCGGGAGATATAGCAGGAATGATAATCATTGTTTTTAGGCGAGTTAATAGAATAATTGGACCTGAAGACCAGGGCAAACATGTTTGAGATGGATTGACTGTCACTTGATACGACGTTTTGATGTTTCATGGCGGACGGAAAACCATTTACTCTGCGCTCCGAGTAAACAAAAAATTAACAAATGATTTAGGGTTTTGTATTAAATTATTTTTAATCTTGCATAAATAAGATTTGTAGCATTTTTTATTAAAATCAAAGTAACTGTGTCGGAGAATTGAGAATAAAGCACAGTCAATGCAAATCAGATATCATACATTTGAAAAAAATGCATCAAGGAGGGATTTTTTAAATTTAATTGTTATGAAATTTGTGAACTGATTTTTGCAAAACGATAATTTGAGTTTTTCAATTTGATTTAGGCATTTAGCCACAATAAACCAAATGGATGCATCTATATTAAAATCTGAAAATTGCGGAGAATTATATCACAGAAGCTTAAATAATTAAAATTGGGAGAAGACTGTTAAGTCAAACAGAGACCAAAAGGAGTTGAAAAAACCCTTTTAAAAAAATTAAAAAAACAAATTTTCAGAAAAAATTGATAAACAACTTGAAGTATGAAAATCAATACTCAGCGATTTCTGCATTATTTTAATAATTAAACAAAATGTAGCCAAACTAAATTATAAGTTTTTATCACGAGCCTAACTCTACTTTATACATATATAGTTCCACAACATAGTACATTTTTTGCAAATTCGAAGGATTACTACTAGAAAAATGTAGAATAGAACTACAACGTTACTAAGTAAGAGCTCAGATCACGACTTTTTTCACTTAAATAAACAAATTTGCCTTATATTGCTTGTGCTACGGAAAAAATTACAGAAAATATAAAGACAACAATAAAACAAACAATGTTTTTTTGAACTCTCCATGGTCATCTGGTTCTAATTTTTTTTTTGCGCTGTAGCAAATCCAATGATTTTTCCGAGTCATTTATTTCTTCTGTTTTGAGGAGACCCAATAAGAAACTATGAGTGAAATCCATCTCTACTCGATGTTGTCAATACTCAAAAACTTTCCTCTTCTTTTATAAAGTCGAATAGTTTCACTTCTGAAGGCTTTTCATACACAATCGCTTGGTGCTATCTAGGTCTCTGTAATGCTCGTTGTACCCAACGATCCATCGTCTACGATACACACACGTCGTCGCCGAGATACAATCATTTTTAAAATTTCGCAGAATCTTTTTTCGAATTCTTTTCCAGATCGATCCAGTATTGGCATTGCCCTTGTTTTAGTTTCTAAGCACACGAATTCCTTTACTTTTTTCAAAGTTATAACTGTCAACACTGATTTAACTGCCGCTGACTGTTTATTTGATTACAGTTGTTACCTTTTTTTGTCCTCATTCGTTCATTAGCTTCTCAATCTCGTTTCGAAAGAATTAATCTAGCTGCTCGGTTGCTAAAACCCACGGCACTTTACCGAATTATGAAGTTCAGAAGCTCCAATTTTCTTCTTCAATACGTTGAAGAAGTCCTACGTCTCGTTTGATATTAAAAGGCTGAAAGAATACGCTAAGAATTGCGACTGTTGGTGTAGCTCAACGACATTTTGGTTTCTAAAGACAAACATTGTAAGATTGAGGCAGCTGATTCTGGCGCTGTCGAAAACATCTTTAATACCGACAAAAAGAAAATGCGAGTCGATTATTCTTTGTCAAGACTTTTCAAAGATCTGATCGACTTACTTACACTGAAGCCTTATTAAAAAGTTTGAGTCAGTTTATTAATTTTTATGAAAAACACAAAAAAAAAAATATTAAAAAAATGTTCGAGCCAAATAAAACAAAGAGTGGGACAAACGAACTAAGTATATAACATATGTATATATTTTTTTTCTAAAATTCTCATATGGTGATGTCAACTTCACACAGCTTCAAAGCACAGAATCTCATTTTTGATAAATCAATTTTACCTTCATTATTCTCTTAAGTTCTTCCTTATCTAACTATCTATCATTGCTAGAACAAAGCAATAACACTTCTATTATCCTTTACGCATATACAATTGATATTCACTGCGATGTTCACTTTAATACTTTCGAAAACAGCAAAAAGTTTGTACTTAAATCTCCCACAAATCCACACAAGCTCTTTATACGCCTACTTAAGAAAAGTTAAAAGAACAACACTTTGTTCCAAATCACTCACCCCCTCCCCCCTTCATACCAACACACACACATAAACAGTCGCAATTTATAAGCACAAATTCAAATACAAGTGAAGAAAGGGCATTGAAAGTGTGCCTAAAAGCGCCTAAAAGCTTACTACAAAAAGTCAATATGTGCGTACTACATACATTACACACATATGTAAGTAGTAAGTAGTTAACGATGTACATAGCAGTAAATACAGCGCCAAAGGTGGTACAAACAAAAACATGGAAAAGAAAGGGATCAGTGTAAAGCAGAAACTAAAAAAAAAATATTAAAAATAGAACTAAAAATCTTAAAGGAAAAAGGAAAGCTTAAAAAAGTACAGAATATATTGTACAAACGTATGTTTAAGTATAAGTATGTATGTATATGATGGTGGTTCGAAAATGTGTGAAGGAGGGAAGAGAGTGACGTTCATAAAAAAACCTTAAAATTTAAGAAATTAAAGGAAATATAAAAACTTAAGAAGTATTGCTACGTATTTGTTTGTATGCCCATTAGGGTGATCCAAAAATGTATAAGGCGTATTTTTATTGCTCTCGTCCACTAGGACGCTTTTTTTTAATCAAACATGTAATTTAATTTTCAAAAGTTCGCATGCATTTTATATGCAAAAAACATGATTTCGTTGAAATGGTGTAGCATCCTAGAATGTCAATATTTTGCAAACGTCAAGCTCTGTTCCTTCTTGAGAAAAAATTAAAAAACAATAATCAATTTAATTTTATATTTCAACATAAAAATACAGATTTTTGAACATTCAAATCACAATTTTGGAATTGGAAATATACATTTAAACCTTTGAAAAACCTGACAATTTAATTTAAAATAAAAATAATAAGAGTCAAAAAATGTTTAAAAAATTTTAGCTGACATTGTTATTCAACTGTATTTAAAAAAACTCTTTTATTTAATTTTTTTCTAGGTAAATATGAAAATATTACATTTATTTGTTAAAGCAGTCAACAAATCAGTGCAATCAGCCAAATATTTTAATAAATGTAAGCAAAATAGATTATAACTCAATAAATATCAAATTTGACAACTTTATTGAACAAAAACTTTGTTCTGTGGGTTTTCTACCGTCTTTAAATAAAAACGTGAATAATTTTTTACACTATCTGAAGAAAATTAGCGCATACTTGTGCCATTTACCATGACCTTGATTTAAGCAGTGGCGACTTTTGTTATTATTAGGACTTTTTAAGGTTAGGTTTGTATGGAAGGTATGCGATAACATAAAACACTGCGTACCTTTACAATATTGTCAGGAATTTATGACTGAATTTGATAGTAATTATTTATAAATTTTTTTTTTAGTTAAGATTTGATTATTACACGTTAAAATAAGCGGATTACCCCGATTTTCTTACAATATTATTATAAACATATTGACAAAATTTCGAAGGCGCCTTTAATGGATATTTTAGTTATTTTTAAGGTTAAAAAAAGCCATCGAGTTTTGAGCTCTAATTATAAAACTTTGGTGAATTTCTTCTTTTTTCCTGGGAGTATAGAAATTTGATGTATATTGTAACGATTTTCCGTCCTCTCTTGTTAAATTTGGTTTTGTGACATACCGGTTTCCAAATTTCCAAATTTGACTCGAAATATATCGGAAAATCGTTCAAATATACATAGAACAAATTTGTTTTGAAGACCGCGGCTGGACATCAAATCCACTATTTGTGTGATTTTTCTTTTAATTTTTTTTTTCTATTCATTGTTATCTTTTTTTTATTAAACTTAATTTTATTTTTACAATTTTTGATTTATCTGCGAAATTGTATATCCTTTGTATCGATAATTGTGACAATGTGATATGTCTTCAAATCAATCTCAAATCAAGTTCAAATGTAGAAATGTTTTGAATTTCAGAAGAACTTTTGATTTCGAATTGAGAATTCAATTTTTCTCAAACGTTTGAAACTGTGTTTTTTTTTAATTAATACGTCGTTAATTCTCTAAGAAACACCATTAAAGACAATTACTTAAATATTATATAATATGTAGAAAACATTTATCAAAATTTCGAACTTTTTAAAAAAGACTTTTAGAATTGTTTGGGGTATGCAGATGTGTAGATTATTTAGTTTGAGAATAAGAAACTGGAAGTTTGTAGTGGCTAAGAATTTCGGCTGATTTTCGACAATTTTTTTACTTACACTCCTTCGCAATTTCATATATGTATATATATTTTTCTTGCAAAATAATTTTATCTAATTAGGAGAAAAATAAAGTCCACAAATCTGTCAATATTTTGCCCCTCTTTTTTTGTTTTAACTGTGATCAAAAAGCTTAACAGCGTATATTCGAAATCTTTGTAATTTCTTTAACTAAGGCGACTTCTGAAGTTTTTTTGGAATTTTAAACAAAAAAGTTATGTATTTTCGATGTTAAAAAATCTAAGTTACCGAGAGCATTAAAATTTTGTCTTAACTTTTTTTTTTGGACCACCCTTATATTTATACCTATGTATAGTATTCGCTGAGTTGCGAGAGTATGTGTGCAAATAGCTGCGAAAATTAAATACGAGCGCGAAAAGCACAAGTGTATGAATACATCCAAAGTGTGATGAAGTAGGTGTTCGCAGGCGTAGGCGGGAAGTTGGTTTGGTGCTGCATTTTCGTGCATAATCTGCATTCAGTGCTATCGTGTATTAATTGTTCTTTTTTATATTATTTTTTATATTTTTCTGTCCTCGTAAGTTGCTAGTTCTGTTTGCCTTGTCTGCCTGCTGACACTGCCACTGTCACTTCGAAAACCCAAAACAAGAGCAAGAGTATACGAGGGTAGAGTGCACTTGTGCACAGTATGCCTTTCCACTCAAGAGCGTCAATGTTGAAAACTGCAAATGAAAGTGTAGCTGAAATTGAAACTGAAACTGGGTCAGAGTGCGTGCGTCTGACTTTGTTGAATTTAAGCAAATGTACAGTTGGATAGATACGTATTTATATGTATGTATGTACATACCCGTTTCGCCCAGCCTCCCACCACCACAACCCTTTAACCCATTCACCGGCGACTGTGCTGACTGAAATTACAATTCATCCAAACTTAACACAACTGAACTCTTTTGCGAATACGCACGCGAAGTGTGCCAGTTATTCAACTGAAAGTATAAATATTTATTATTTATTTTGTTTTCTTGTTTTTTTTTTTACAAAAATAAAAAAATTCCTTCACAAAATGCATTCTAATTGTTATTACATTAAGTGCAAAGTTTCCATAAAATTTACGAGCAATCCGAGCAAGCAGGAAATTAAACTATTTCAGAGCAACAAAATATTTTTCTAAGCATTCCATCTTTTTGTTTGAAAACGCAAAAATATGCGCTTAATTTACTGTCGTTTGTCTCTGACTGTAAACTTTATTTCTATTTTTTTTCTAATAAATTTTAATGCAGGATATGTTGCCATCACAACAGCAGCAACAACAACAACAACAACAACAAATACCACAAATGAATTGTCCTTACATAGTTAGTTTGATAAAGTATGCTTTGCGTCATTTGCATACAACAAAAATTCGAATATAATGCATTTTAAGTTATTTGTACATGCAATGGAATTTGTGTTAAAATTTGTTGTGGTTGTAACTTGTTCATTCTAGGCAATTTTATCGCTGGTTGGAGAAAATTTTTCGAAATTATGGTAGTGCTGGTTAAGTATTTGTTGTGCTAACGATTGTCGATGAGATCGAGGTGGAGAAAAAAATATCGATGGAGAAAGAGATAGTGATAGAGATAGAGATGCAGATAGAGATAAAGATAGAGATAGAGATGGAGATAGAGATAATGATAGAGATAGAGATAGAGAAAATATATGGATAGAGATAGATAAGGAGATAGAAAAAGAGATAGAGATAACGAAAAGAATAGAGATAGAGATAACGAAAAGAATAGAGATAGAGATAGAGATAGAGATAGAGATGCAGATAGAGATAAAGATAGAGATAGAGATAGAGATAGAGATAGAGATAGAGATAGAGATAGAGATAAAGATAATGATAGAGATAGAGATAGAGAAAATATATGTATAGAGATAGATAAGGAGATAGAAAAAGAGATAGAGATAACGAAAAGAATAGAGATAGAGATAGAGATATAGATATTGATATAGATATAGATATAGATATAGATATAGATATAGATATAGATATAGATATAGATATAGATATAGATATAGATATAGATATAGATATAGATATAGATATAGATATAGATATAGATATAGATATTGATATAGATATAAATATAGATAGAGGTGGAGATAGAGATAGAGATAGAGATAGAGATAGAGATAGAGATAGAGATAGCGATAGAGATAGAGATAGCGATAGAGATAGAGATAGCGATAGAGATAGGGAAAGAGACAGAGACAGAGATAGAGGCAGAGACAGATATAGAGAAAGAGATAGAGCTATAGAAAAACATAGAGATAGAGATAGAGATGGAGATAGATACAGATATAGAGATAGAGATAGAGATAGAGATAGAGATAGAGATAAAGATAGAGATAGAGTCAGATATAGAGATGGAGATATAGAGAAAAAGATAGAGATAGAGATAAAGATAGAGATAGACCTAGAGTTTTAGATAGAGAACAATACACTTTCGATACAGGTCTAGAAAGTTAATTATCTATCGATCTTACCTTTAATTCCAATAAAATCGCATCGCAAAATGGTCCGTCAGTATTATCCATACACTTAGCGATCACAAAGCTAACAGTAAAGAATTTTCAAGAAAAATTATTTCACAAAATATTGTAAAGAGTATAGAAGAAGAGTTCTTGGGAATCATATCGATACCAAAACATACGAGAATGTATGAAGCGGGTATACTTTAAAAGTAGAGAGCGATACCACAAATCAATCCTGAATAAGTTATAACCACGCTTGACAAGTTTTCCGAAAGAAACGCGCCGGGTCGCGATAAAATCTAAAACAAAGCGCTCGATGCAGCCGTCCGAATCTGATCTTTAGCATTCAGCGAAGTTTTCAATGCTTTCATCCAGAAAGGAGTATTTTCTCGAGAAGAAAAACACAAAGCCTATGCTTTTGCCTAAAGAAGGGAAATCGTCTGATCAACAGTCAGCATATACATAGGTTTCACTGTATGCTTGTGACGATTGCAAAAATTTTGAACGCATTTTAAATATCTTTAAAAATTATATTTTTACGTATGCTCAGCTTTCGTACATCTTGCGGAAGTTAAGGGTTTGTATCAGTGCCCTTATTATCAGCTTTTATGCCGCCGTTGCTAACGCCGCCACCGCCGCTATAAACCCTTTTACGTAGCTTTTCGGTTATGATTACTGCGGCACGCTAATAAAAAAATGCATAATATTTGGGTTAAGTGAGCTATTCGGGTCAGTGAAGCACACACAAATTACAATAGTGTAAATTCACAAGCAACAAACAAAACAAAACGAGAGAATAAGAAAACAATTTAAAACTTACAAAAGTTGCTTATTAAACAGACGAAGCGGAAATGCAAAAATGAATAAGTAAAAGTGGATAAAATTGTATGTATATAAAATTGTATGTATGCATGTATATGTGTATATATACAAGAAAGTTGGGAAACCAAAAAATAACAGAGAAATGAAACGGAAGGAGGTGCAAGAGACTAGTGTCAGTTTGCAATAGTGCATTTCAGAATTATACGGCAAACCCTGATTGACAAGTAGTAAACATTTTTTTTTTCGGTTATTGCACTTCTGCTATTTTTCAATTAAAATACAAAAACTATATTTTAAAAAAAATTATCAAAATTTCGAACTTTAAAAAAAAATTTTATTAAATTAAAATGAGTATGCTGTCTTCTAGCGCATTTAATTTTAGTATAACAAAGTGCAAGTTTCCAGTGGCTTAAGATTACTGTTGATTTTTGACAATTTTTTTAGTGACGCTCTTCCGCACTATTTTCCAAATAGAAAAAGCTCGAATATACTTCCGTAAAAAAATTGTCAAAAATTAGCGGTAGTATTTAGCGATATAAAAATTATGTGCTGTTCTACTAAAATTAAATAAGCTTCAAAGATGCATATTCCGAAATTCAAAAAAAAATATATATATTGGAGCTAAACAACTTTTTGTTATATTTATATAAATTTCACATTAAATTTAAAAATTTCGCATATATGATTCGTTTAGAGAAACAAATGTTCTTTAATTTAAAAATAGATAAATAAATATTCCAAACTTGCCACTGTGGATGTCTTATGATTGTGAGAAGCAGTATACATGTATGGAAAACTTGGCTTAACGGCAGAAGTTCGAATATTCGTTGCCTGCATGTAAAACTAAAATGTAAAAAATGTGTGAACATATTTTCGCCTCAATTATGAGTTGCTGCACTACATGTTTTGCGCTTATACAGGTGAGGTTATTTACGAGTTGACCCCCCTTTAACATAACCAGCAAATTATGTGCATGCAACTTCGAACAATTCCTAATGAATGCCATTTTTCAAACCAAAAATATTTAATTTAGTGTCTGTTCAGTGTGTATAAACAGCGATGTGTGAAAGTAATACATTTTTTATATAATTAGTAATAATTTGTATAGACGAATATATTCTACACAAAGAAGATGCGAGCGACTGCCGAATTTTATGTTTTATGTTATTTATTTTTCTCCGCGTTTTCTCAGGTTTTTCAAAGTTGTTACTCCTTTGAACTTCAACGCAAATAAAAATGTAGATATTCTCCTAATTATTGATTCTGAGAACTCACAAAAAAAATTAATCTGCATCCGTCGTGATTAAGGTCATCAGTGTGATAGAAATTCAAAAAGAAAAAAGATAAAAATATGTTAATAGGAAAATTGTTTGCATATGTATGTACATTGATTCAGAAATATAAAACTTAACAAAACAATGGAGTTGTGGAGAAAAATGTAAGCTTATTGAAGAATTATTATTTTTTAATTAAGTATTGCAGATATTTCAAAAACTACTGATTTCTTTCTTCTCTCTTCATTTTGATATTGCAAAGAACGTATCGTATTTATTTGAGTTTCTCTCACTGTTGCTTTCGTTAGACTGCCTAGAAGTATGCAACATAAAGTGCCAATAAACAGCTTTTAAAGAACACGTTTGCAATTTTCAATCGATTTACGGAATATTTTGTGTTAAAATTGTTTACCAAATTGTCGCATTCATAAATTGAAATATCCCCAGACTTTCTATGCATTTGCTTTAAGTACATGGACCGTTTGTAACTATTACAAATCGAATAAAAAATTGTTTGCTTCTGAATCTTCACGGACGTATATCTTGTGTTAATACAAAATTAATTCACAGCTAATGGCAGTGAAAGCAATTGCAACCTCTCACTCAGAACTGTCACATCTCTCGCCACAAAATTAACAATATATTCTTATTAAGTAGTTTAACTCAACTAAAATCTTACCTTTTGAGAACACGTAAATGACAAATGAACATTAATCTCTCGATTGCGCCGTCATCTTCAAAAAGTTGTGTTTGCTTCTAAGCATTTATTAAAGCAGCGCTCGAGCGCCTAAAAATATGCTGGCAATTAAAAACAGAAGCGTTGTATTTTACGCAAAACTTGAAGGAAGAAAGCTACATTTTTCCCACAACTAAATATATTCAAATGCAAAACACAAAGGCACATAAATATACGTCAAGCGTTGTCATTTGACAATTGGAAATAAAGCAAAAAAAAACAAAAACACAATCTACAAAGCCATTCAAGGATAAATACGAGTAGAGCTCTAATGCGCCGACTGCTGTCTGTGAGCGGGTGTCAAGGATTCTGCAAGTATATGCGACGAACATCAGCACCGAAATTTGTATGCTCATTTTTATTATATAATACCAATGTATGTACACTCATGTGTAGCATGCGTGTATATTTTCCGTATATTTTGTGGGTGCTCAGCGTCGCCGCCGGAAGCTTAGGCAAATTTTTAAGCCAACATCAAATGACGACACATTAATTCGGCTGTTGCCACAACAGCAGCTGCTGCTAAATATGTTCATATGTACTCGCATGTCTGCTGGCGGTAATCTCCTTTCGTTGGTTGCTCCTTCATATTTTGCTCATGCATTACCTCGACTTCCGTCGCTCGGTTCGCCGTTTCGTTCTTCATCTTCTTCTCCCACACTTCTTGCCCTTCTTCCGCCTACTCTTGCTGCTCGAGTTGAGTTTCATCTGTGCTTGCGGTGGCTGGCATCAACCAACTTATTTATACTCATTACCCAGCTATTTAGCTACTTATGCGTACTCGTACCTCTACCGCTGCTTGTTTGCTTATCGTTTTCTTTTCTCTCTCTCGATTCATTTATGCGTACATAATATTATGTCTGTCTGCCTTTTCGTTGTATTGTATACAACTCGTGCCAGGGCCATATGTTGTCGTAGGCAGTTAACTGGGCCAACAACAGCTTATCAGGCAGAGAGTATGTGAATGGGTAAGTAGGAAATTTAGTGACAACTAATGAGTTGGGGATTTAAAAAGTTTTCATATAAGTTTGAAACATCTTATGAAGCTTGGAAATGATTAAATATTAAAAGAAGCTTCACTGATCACTCGTCGAGCATATTTTTAGGCACAGAAGTTATGATTAATGTAATCCGTGGGCATCTCTAGTAAACCCGTATAACAGAGCGCCATCTATTGTGCAGTACTTTTTTTTCAACTTTTCAGTCTTTCGAAGTACAAAAATCTTCCATACGACCGCAGTATATTCTGGCTATTATGCATCTTGAAAGCCCTTTTCGCGCTTTCGAACGACTAATTGAAAGATGTAAAAGTGAGTAGGTGTTAGAATTTTTTTTTTGGAAATGTTTAATGGGAAGTGGACTACAATGCAATAGCAAGTACCTTATTGATATATATACGACTTAGAATTTTAAAGGCTTTGTTATATTTATCTACTATGCCTAAAACTATGCCCGAAATAAATGGTCAGGGGGATTGGTTGCGTGTGCATATGAACTTTTATGAAATAGTTCAACGTTACTTCGAAACTAATTTCCGTTTCGGCACTAACTTTGTATAATTTCGGAACTAATGCGAGTTCTCAACAATACCTGTTCAAGACTACTTAAGCATCATTTGGCGAACAATTCACTTCTATTTCTGAAATATTTCGAACTAACGCCGTGTCTAGTTTTGTAGCATTTCGTGATAAAATCGGTATAATTTCGTGTTAGTTCATTACGATTTTATGAAAGTTTACGAAATAATTCTAAACCATTTAAGACTAATTCAGAACTATTTTGAAAATGGTTCACAGCCCATTTCGAGACGTAATCACGCCTTTTCCGAAGCATTTGAGTATTAGTTTAAGCGTATGTCTTCAACTTCTGATCACGAAAAGATATTTTAGCATGCCTTTTCAAAGAAAAATTGAACAATGTTGCCACCGCTCCAAAAGCCATAGCAAATTGTCACCTTCTTAGAATGCATTGGCTTCTCGCTAATCATTTGTGGGTTTTCCGATGCCCAAATATGTCAGTTTAGCCTTTTAACATAGCCGTTAATATTAAAATGTTCTTCGTTAGAAAAGATGATTATTCAAGCAAAATTGTTAGATATTTCGTTTGAATTCTGACTTTCTGTCAATATTTACTGCAGAAAAGAGCTGTCACTGTCAATATTACACAAAAAACCTTCGTTAAATCCAACCATGCCGAAAGTTTGTACAAATCTTAACCAAAATTTGGTACACATTGCCTTAATTATATTATAACTTTGTTCATATAACGGTTGCTTGTAACAGCATAACGGAATCAAGATAGATATACCAAAATGATCAGAATGAAAAGAGAAATCGATTTAGCCCTGACTGTCTGTCCGTCCGTCCGTGCAGACGATAACTTGAGTAAAAATTGAGATATCTCAATGAAATTTGTTACATAGATTTTTCTTTGGACAGAGTAAGGTATTGAAAATGGTCAAGATCGGTCAATAAATACGCCCACCTCCCATATAACGGAAGTTTTTGAAAAACGCATAAATCCCGTTTTTGGAGCGATCTTGAACTAAGAAATTAGGTACTTATGAAATTTTGAAAAATGGGCGTTATCGTCACAAAATTTGGTGGACATATTGGCCTTGATATCGCTATTATTACCGTATAAAGTTTTTGAAATCGGATCATAACCACGCCACCCTCCCATATAACGAGGGTTTGGAAAATGCGAAAAATTTATTTTTTTCGGTATCTATTAAAACGAATTAAGTGAAATTCGGTATTTGGAGCTATTTTGAACTAAGAAATTAGGTATTTACGAAATTTTGAAAAATGGGCGTTGCCACGCCCACTTAGGAATAAATGTCTGTATGTATCTCAATAACGGTGTAAGTTATCGTCACAAAATTTGGTGAACAAATTTTCCTCAATATCACCGTGATCATCGTTAAAAATTTTTCAAATCGGACCAAACCCTCGCCGACCTCCCATATAACGGAAATTTTGAAAAATAAAAAAAAAATTTTTCTTTTTCTATTGGAACATATTAATTAAAATTTGATATTTAGAGACATAGTTAATTAAGAAACTTGATTTTTATGAAATTTTGAAAAATGGGTGCCCACGCCCAACTTCCATATACCGCAAATTTTGAAAAATTCAAAAAACTTCGTTTTTCAGTATTTATTGGAAGAAATTGAGTAAAGTTTAATACTAGCAGCGATTTTAAACAAAGAAACGGGGTATTTATGAAATTATAGGCACCGCCCATACAAAAATACACCGCGAGGGTATATAAAAATCGGTTTCGCCCGAATTTAGCTTTTCTTACTTGTTTTACATAAACTTACTAAAATTTTTGAGTTCACAAAATCCATAGGCCACAAATAAAAACAAAGCCAAATGCCAAGACAAACAATGGTGTCTACTATACATTTGACATGCGAAAATAGATTTAACAATTTAATACTTTTTAGAACGGCCGTGTCGAACTTTATGCAAAGGATCAACACTTTTTCTAAGGGAGTGCAACAAGGCCGAATAAGAGCAAGAAATGGCCTACGGACGATACCTTTTTATTATTGCATCATGAGAATCCTTAACCTTTTTCGCCATTAAAGTTCAAAATAATTTTCCAAATCTGTTGGTTAAATAAAAATATATTCATAAATTATGCATACATATACCAAAATATATGTTTGTATTTGTAATGGAAATTCCGCACGATAAATAATGTTATTTTGCAATTTTACGTGCATTTCACAAAATAGATTTGCTGCAAAACATGCAAACATTTTTTTAATTTTTTTGTGTTGCATACGCTTACACACAAATCCCTCACAAACCAGACTACCAACGTAATTTACATATTTAGAATTGCAATTTTTCGCATAAATTTGAAGAAGTCGGTTGGCATGCTGCATTGCAAATATTATACGAGTATGTAAACAAGGACACTTGTGGCCGACGAAAGCGAAAACAAAAACGGAACACCAACATATGTTAGGAAAAATGCAAGCAAAGAATGCAAAGAATACATCTGTTTTGTAGTGTTTTTTTTTATTTTTTTATATTTTATTTGACTTCCATAACAACTTGTAAATGCTTCTACGCTCTTTTGCATGGATCTTTTGTTGTCTGTTCGCAAATGAAATAATGCGCGCACGGCAAACGCACTTAAATATCCACGCAAAAAGCCACCCACAAATTGTTTAGCATACTTGCAGGCGTTCAAGCGTGTAGAAGGAACTACGGAGAAAAAAGAAAGAAGCAGAATCGAGTGAAGTGCAGAGCAAGTGCACAATTGAAATGTCCCTCTTGAAAATTGCAAATCAACGGGGAGTCGTAGATCTATTTATATTTTTATTTGCATTTACATAAATGTGTTATGATTTTTTTTATACAGAAAGTAACTCAAAATAAAACTCGTTGTCTGTCAGCTCTATTGTGCATATCCTTCGGTATAATCGTTAGGCATTTCGTAGGAAGGTGGCTCGAGCGACAAACTCTACGTAAGCTCCTGTCCAGATGCAGGCCGCATGAAGTTCCAACTACTTGACTCTACCCACTGTATGTATTGTATTTTAAGGTTTGCTTCTAAAGTGTGCTTTGAAAATACAATATCTTTGTTTTTCTTTTTCTTCGTTCATTGGCTCGATAACCGCCTATGCGATTTTGGCCGAGCTTAGCACAGCAATTCGATATTGCAAGCGTCAGAGCCGCAATTTCCTTCTTAGAAGTTGAAACGGTCTAAGCTCTAATCCGCACCGTCGTTTTGGTTACATCATTCCTTAAATCGCTCTTCTTTTTTGTTCAGTCTCTGACATTTGTAAAATAGTTTGCCATTCGGAATGGTTTACCTTCCGATCTACACAGTCAATGATTTTCTTAACAAACATTTGTTTTAACAGACCAAATTTCAGAGCTCATATTTCCTTGGCGGTTGAAACGTTGGAGATACCAACCCACAATGAAGCTAAGTCACTTCTTTACTTTGGTAAACTTGCTCTTTCTTGTGGGTCCGTCGCTTACTTTTGGCAGACTATGTTGTCTTCTCACTGTCGGACTGTTAACCGCCCCAACTTCAATGCTTTTCGCAATTATCGACCGCATTATTTGTAGCTTTGGACTGAACACATTTGAAAATGACACAATTTGAGTCCGAAAACGTCCGAAACTCCAGAGCCGTAACTCAAGCAAAGTGCAGTCATATTCAAGAGAAAGTACAAACGAGCCTTGGTTAATTCACCAAAGTAAAACATCAACTGGTTAGACTTTGCTCACAGCCTAAGTCTTGGGGTAGTTCGGGATTGAAAACTGAACTGCAAGGAAAAAAGCGATATGAAAAGGCTTTACTGGCTTTGTAAAGAGGTAAAAGAGCAGTTACAAAGAAATAGCAATTAAACCCCGTTTTTAAGTTCGGAACTTAGCTGGAAGCAAAGATCTAGTATGATCACATTAGAGAAGCTCTCAGGATAACGCTACACTCAATGCCACCTTGTGTACTATTATGAATTGACTGCCGTTAAATCTAAAAGGACGGCAGCCAACAGTCCTTACGCTCTTCATTTAAAGTGGAAAAACAGAACCTTGGGGCACTTTTGTTAACTAAATATGTGTAACTTTCTTCCCAATAGCGCGGATCGTTGTGCCGCGACCTCAACTTCCGAAAACAACTTTGTAAGACCACTTCTTGGTTGGATTTAGTAGAGATACATCTAAGCGACTCTATACGGTTTCTTTTCTTTACTGATGTCGACAATTGGAGTACTTGGAAAGCGATACTAAAAGTTGTATATTTTTTCGAAAATATTCTAAGAGTAGTCAAGCTGCATTTAGAGCAATGAGTTCTCTTACATTTAACTCAAAAACTGTACTAGCCTGTCGCCGAGCTCTGCGGGAACAGAATAGTATTAACTAATTTGGGTGCTTAGCCACAGAGTTATTGAGGGAAAAGGAAACGATGGCGTAATTTTTATATCCTTAGAAGCGAGGATAAACATTTAATATGTCTCATCGGACTAAATGGACACTGTCTAATGGGAAAGCATACATAACATTCGGCGTTTACTTCCCAAAATGCTGCAAGCGCTGCATGAATTGCGACCTAAGGAAATTGTTATACTTCTTTTACGCAGTTCTCGCGCACTAAAGAGGCGAACGCTGTTGTAAGGCGAGTGTTAAGTTTAATCAGAGATTCTAGGCGGTGAAAGGAAATACGTTGGAGGAAATTGTTGCGAGAAGTATTTTTGTCTCATAATATCACGCGTCGGTCCATCCACAAGATGCCTTTTCTTTTCATGGCTGTCAATAATAAATTCATTTTCACAGAACTCAACCATCTCGAACATGGTGTAGAGTGTGCTCCAAGCGAGTTTTATTTATGCTCTTTTAGAGAAACCCTCTGGTGAGTGCAAACATTTACTACTGATAAGTGAAGTCAGTTATTTTGGATGATTTAGACGGAAATAATTTGGACTTTTTTCAAGTATAAATAAATAAAAATAAGTAAAGCGCTGTGTGATAAATATTAGTACTGACGAAAAACAATTTCAACCTCTACAGATTTGGATGCAAAAAGATTCGAAAACTACTTGAACTATAAAAATAACGAGATACATATAGACATATATATACTAAAATGATCAGAATGAAAAGAGGAATCGATTTAGCGATGTCTGTCTGTCCATCCGTTCGTCCGTCCGTCTGTCCGTGGTTACAATAACTTGAGTAAAAATTGAGATATATTAATGAAATTTGGTACATAGATTGCTCTTTGGATAGCGTAGGTTGGTATTGAAAATGGTCAAGATCGGCCAATAACCACGCTCACCTCCCATATAACGGAAGTTTTTGAAAAATGCAAAAACTCCGTTTTTCCGGTATCCATTAAAGCAAATTGAGTGAAATTTGGTATTTGGAGCGATTTTGAACTAAGAAATGAGGTATTTATGAAATTTTGAAAAATGGGCGTTGCCACGCCCACTTAGGAACAAATTTCTGTATCTAAATAACAGTATTAATTATCGTCTCAAAATTTGGTGCACATATTTCTTTCGATATCGCCATTATTATCGTAGAAAATTTTTGAAATCGGATCATAACCACGCCCACCTCCCATATAACGGAAATTTTGAAAAATACAAAAAAAATCGTTTTTCAGTATTTCTTGGAAGAAATTGAGTTTTTTACTAGCAGCGATTTGAAACAAAGGCACGGGAATTTTATGGAATTATTGGCACCGCCCATACAAAAATACATCGCGAGGGTATATAAAAATCGGTTTCGCCCGAATTTAGCTTTTCTTACATGTTTTTATTGTTTTTTAATATTTTTATTACTTTTTTTTATTTTTGCTTGTCAAAAATATGAAACTTTACTCCAAAAATGCCAATTACAAAATAATATGTTACAAACAATTTATTTTTACCTGTTAATAAATATTGTAAGCAATATGTTCTATTTAAGAAATTTCGCTTAAAAACACTGCAATATAATTTTGAAAAAAAATTTTTTTTTCTACCATTTTTAAACTATTAAATTCATGCCGCGCTGCATACATGTTATGACTGTTGCACAGAACGTACTTCATTCTTCTTAAATAAGAAAATGCAAAAATCCTTTTCGCAAACATCACGTACCGCCACTCAAATTTGCCTTGATTTCCTCTTACACACACACACACACATGCATGCACATATTTTACGCATTTTTGCATTTCCCCTTACAAATAATATTTTACTTTTATTTACTTGTATTCTTTTTGCATTTCATACTTCTTCGTAGCAATCAACACCAAAGCATTGCAATTCTAAGAATTTCAAAGCGTTTTATTTTTGATTTAACAAATTTTTTTAAAGTGTGGAAGGAAATCTTGCTATAACCATTTGTGCGCATATTTTGTTTTGTTGTTCCTTTTTCGCTTTAAAGCGCACAGATTCAGTACTAGTTTATTAATGTATGTGTGTAGAGGAAGTGTGTTTGTTTTTCTGCAGACAACGTTTTTTCAACGTCTTTGAACTTTTGGTTGACTGCTTGGCAACAAATCAAGTAAAAAGCTTTGGAATTTTCAAATAAACTCAAAAATTTTTGCTGCACTTGAGCGCTTACATAAATGTATTGGAAGTTGGTTTTATATAAATACAGATTTACTAATACACTGGTGGCGAAAATATTAAAAACGCAATATTTGTACAAGTTTTGACTATTTTTCTTCCGCTTACTAAATAGTCATAATAATAATATTTTTTATTAAATTTTGCTTATTTGATTAAAAACAGCATGTAAAATATAAAAACTCGAGTAAATTATTAATATGAAAAAAAAATTAAAAAATTTGTATACATATTTCTTTTTTGGATTAAAATGAGTTGCAAATATGTATGTAAATTTTTTAAAAGAAAATGTTCTATTCAAATAAAAAATAAAATAAAAAGAAAAATGTATTCACACATTTTTTATTTTCCGGTGAAGAACCAATTTTCATATGTCACTGAAAAAATTTAAGGAACGATTAAATTGCTGGTCATCATTCCAATAATTTTGTAATAGTAAAAAATTTTCATACATAATTCCTATAATTTTGAATTACGAAAAATAATGAACTTATTAAAATGTATTCTTATATTTCTCGCAATAAATTTATTCAGTTTTCTGATAACACCTTTTTGTGTGGTTAAGCGTTTTTCAATGGATTTCAAAATGAACAAAAATATTTACAAATCTTTTATTTTTGGGTGAAGACTAAATTTATATTCATCATACAAACGGCAAGATTTTAAACTGTCAAATAAAATAATTTAAAAAAAGGAATAAAATTATAATAATTCCTTTTGTCATCAAATTCTAAAGTACCTAATATTTAAAACAAAAAACATTTAATAATTATTTTTTATCGTCATAAAAATTTCTGATATTACTCATCCTGATTTTCTTAGATAACGCCATCAGCTAAAAAATTTTTTTAATTTGAAATTTTTGGTATTTTAATTTTAATTTTATAAAATTGGAGTTTTACAAATCAACGATAATTTCCAGCCACCTCTAAAATTTGTTAGCCTATAAAACTGCAAACTCAAAAACTTTTTTTTAATTTTTATTGTGTTAGCCGGCTCAAGGTCGATTGAAAACTCAAATTTTGGTTTTTATATTATATATTTCGATTGCTCTTCGGCAATCGTCTTCAGGGTAAATTCTTTACACTTCCTGGCTGTTTAACGTGGAGTTTCGTATTTTGTTGATAATTTTTCACAGTTTTTTAAAAGTTATGTTAACATTTTGCAGTTGTAATTAAATTATAAGTCGAACCTTTTTTTAAGTGAAAATTATTTTTGTTGCGAATTTTGTTTGAGTCGACCAAGAATACTCAAAGACTCCTGAAGATGATCTGAAACTGAGATCGAAATATCGACTACAATAAATACCAATTAATAAAAAAAATATTGTTTTATTAAATTATTGGATCACTTGAGCCTTGAGCTTAAACAACATTCGCAACAAAAATTACATTTTTTAGGCCAAGAATAGAATTAACCGAAATTTATTTTTTTAATAAATTAAATAAAAGTTGCTCAACAATTTTGGAATTTTATTTCTTATGCCGTGCACGTCGCTGTACATTTTTGTGTATGTATGTATGTATGTATGCACATATATCTATAAAATCGTGTGCCACTTACAATTTGCGTTTCGCATTCACTCAAGAAAATTGTGCGATTTTGCGTTATATACCAACTTTCACACAAATACACACATGCTCGTAAGCAAAGCAAAAGTATGTATGTTCACATATCCGCAATTCAGTCAAACGGCACACGCAAATTCCTACGCAGCAGTTGAGCTTTCCACATCCTTTACCTCGCCGCATTCCTCAGCATGCTCTCACGCCTCGAGTTTGTTGTTTTTTTTTTTCAGTTATATGTACTCGTAGTACGAGTATATCCTTGACATGCTTGTCTGCTTCATCATTACCAGATTCTTTGTCATCTTTCAGTTGCAGCTTGAACTTTTGATTTTATTGCTTCCGCTCGAGTTTGGTTGGCAGTGCTTCGTTGTAATGCGTGTAGTACTAAAGAAGATGGAGAGAAACTTTAGAAACTCGGCAGCCATATTTGCTATTTCCCTCCCTTGGCCTTTTATCATTATGCAATCAGTGAAAGTGTCTGCGCACTCACGCTCACACATACTCGGAAGCATGCGCTTATTTATTTGCCAACTCCATGTTCCACTTGAAGTTTTTACCCTTCAAATTCGTGTACTTATCTTTTCTCTTTTGTGTTCTGCCATTGCAGTTAGCGTTCATTTTATTTATCTGCCCTTATGAGTACACAAAAGTCAGCGATAGGTAGATAATAAATATGTAGCGTTATTGGAATTTAATATGCAGAATAATGGGTGGTATGAACTATGTAATTATAAATGGCATAACTAACAGCCCAATCACTGATTCCGAATGAACTCCCGTCAGGAATTCGCGAAAAATGCTATCAACAATTCCGACGTTTTCATAGTTAGCGATGCGAACTGTTCGATTGAGTGCTTCCAAATCTTTCCACGAAATTCAGCGGTTTTTTTTTTTATTTTTTTGACAACAGTTGAAAAAAATTCATATTTTTTCACAGGCATAATTTGCAATAACTATTTAAATACAAAAAGAAATTATATGGGTTTCATTGCGGTAGCTGTTTTTTTAATAGAGGAAGTGCGAAGCCCGAAATAGACGTTTCCGACCCGGAAATCTTTTTTACCGTATCCTCTAAATTATTGAATGTATGTATGTGGTTGGTTTCCCTTCTCAATGCTCTGAGCTCAGTTTTGTTTAGATATACCAGGTGTATAACTAACATCGGTTCGAAAGCTTTAATATTTATCGAATGTCATGAAATTTTAACAGTCTGAAGCGACAACATTAACTGTCATACCACCATAGTTTCGCTCTAATCGAGCGTCATTATCTTTTACTCTCAGCGCAGTCAACATGTCGAGTTTCGTGCGAATAAAGAGCATCGCGGATAATGTTAATTCTGTGTTTTCATTTGAAGAAAACAGCCGCGGAATCGCACCGAATGCTTGTTGAAACCTTTGGTCAACAAGTGGCAACTGTAAAAACGTGTGAAAGGTGGTTTCACCGATTCAAAAGAGGTGATTTCGATGTCAAGCTCCGAGAAGGTACGAATATGCCAAAATGCAACCGTTATTGGACGAAGATGATTCCCAAACTCAAAAAGAACTCGCAGAGCAGTTGAATGTGTGCCAGCCCGCCGTTTCCAAACGTTTACGAGATATGGGTAATATTCAAAGATCGAAAAAGGCAACACAATGTCATCTTCCTGCCTGACAACGCTCCATCACAAACGGCAAGACCGGTTCGCGCATGATTTGCCGAAAAAAACCAAAGACTTCTTGAAATTCACAAATTGCCCGAAGGATGGGAAAAATGTGTGAAAAGCGAGGGAGCATACTTTGAATAAACGACTCTTCCTTTAACTCTTGAATTGACATTACTTAGTTATACACCTGGTAGCTTCCGTTATACATAGCCAAACCAATGAAATGAAGCAATGTCGTTTTACTTTATACAATAACTCAATTAATTAGCAAACGTTTTTTGCCTACTTACTAACCATTTTCGTTGTGCGTATATCTATTCATACAGCTCATTACGAAAGTCGTATTCTTAACTGGAGGCCCCAAGGACGTTCAGCTGCCGGGCATCTTCCTCACAAAAGCGGTGAAACATCTCTTCTGAAACATCAATAAATTGCTGCTCATTGAGGACAATCAACCTCTAAACTAAAAAGCCGTTTCAGAATCCTTTCCACTGTTTATGACCTATGCCACTCTACCCGCAGTGGCAGTGTGACTCTGAAATTTGTCCTTTCAGACCGCCTCGGTGACTCGGAAACCAATAATTTTAGCCTAAAGATTATCTTATTAATGGTAATTTTTCACACGGCAAACCAATTTTTAGAATCTTGCCCATTTTATACGCTAGTTAGCATAGCAAGGGGTCCAGCAATGTACTGCTATTTATTTTAACTGTTCCATATAAAAAGTAGATACTTTCCATCACGGAGTCCATTTCATTAATAATTCCTCTGATTCTGACGTGCGATTGATAGAACTTACAGACCAACACTGGGAAGCCATTGCTTGTGTGATCTCTAAGTATACGCGATAGATCTGTTTAACGTTTTTGTAGGAAATATCAGAGTTTGATGATGCGTTTTTGGGCTTTTTTCCTTTATCAAATTCTGGTCATGCCTTGGAAGAATTGGCTGACAATAAAGAATGATTTCTACAATTTAAAAGGATCAAAACTTCCAGCAATCCAATAAATTAAGTCCCTTATTATTGCAAAGCTATGGCGGCTCTGGTTTATCTCTAAGAATATTCTAGAATACCAGATTTCGATACCAATTGCTTCCATTTCTGGAAAATTGTGCCAATTTTTCTTCGGACAATAACGACAATAACGTATCCAAGAATGGTGGAGTTAGCCATTTTGCAAGTCTCCGCTAAACACATCCCAACCGACTGTTGTGAAGACTCTAAGCAAATTTTTGGACCAACATCTTACATCGCAGCGTGCATTTCGAGAGCGAGATTGGAGTCCAGCTTACCATGGATCTCTACAATTTAAGTACTTATGCGACAATATGAAGGAGAAGTCTTACTCGGATGGCTTTTCAAAACAGTTCCTCATCGAGTTCCCGTCTTTCATATAACGATTTTGAAGGTCGTTTTTGGCAGTCTTACAAAGCTCGAAGCAATAACTTTAAAAACAAAGCTGCTCAGGTGCATTTGCGGCAAGGTTCAAATACAACAAAATGATAGTAGGCTTTCAAGTGAAACAAGTGCT
Organism: Philophylla caesio; assembly: GCA_963971545.1. Taxonomy (NCBI): domain Eukaryota; kingdom Metazoa; phylum Arthropoda; class Insecta; order Diptera; family Tephritidae; genus Philophylla; species Philophylla caesio. The sequence goes on along the minus strand of OZ020609.1, from coordinate 52,839,809 downwards.
TGTTTCTGTCGACTTAATCTGCTACAACCGCGATGCCGATTTAGCTACTTTCTTAATTGATTCTATTTTTTTGTAAAGCTTTTGAAAAGTTCTAGTATGACGTGAGTGCAGCTGATCATCACTTTTTCTTTGGCGCAACGTAATCAGCAATAATAGTAATAGCTTACTCGATAGACGGCAAAAAAACTCATTAAATGTAACAAGTAGAAAAGTTTCACGCTTTTGTCGTTATTATTTCACGCTTGTTGTTGTTGTTGCTGTTGTTGTGGTTGTTGATGTTGAAAACTTGTTTCCTTAAGTTGTACTTATGTAAAGCTTTTTCTTCCTGCTGTAACCGAAGTAGGCAAATTTACACTTTTTCCACGCAAGCACCATTTTTATTGTTGTTATTGTTGTGTTTTATTTTAAGCTATTTAACATTGTTGCTGTTTTTTTGTTGTTACTCTAATTCCTGTTAAGAACACAAACTGAGCACTTATAAGTGAAACCAAAAGCAGTTTTTAAGCGCCAAATGTGGTCAAACTCAATTAGAAGGCAGCAAAGTGAATGGAAAGTGGATGAGTTCTGGAAGTGGAAGAGAAGAAAAAAAAGAAGGAGGCGAAGGAAAATGCGAAAATTTGCAGGAGGTAGACGCATAGTGGAAGTGGTTTGAGTTGATGACTAAAGACAGGCCGTGGAGGGAGGACCATTAGAGGGGAGTAAGCTTAACTCGCCTGTAAAACTTGTAACTTGTGCCCCAGATCAGCTACAGCAACATATTTATTGACGTTTTGTGCCAACAAAAACAATGCGCAGTCGAAAAGATAGAGATAGAGAGGGAGAGGGAGAGAGTGGCCGCTGCCAAAACGTGTTGCAAAATTGAAATCAACTGCAGCAAAATTGATTGCAGCTGTTGCAGTCGCACGGAAAATTGCCAAGCAAGCGAGCAAGTGGCCAAAAGCGACTGCAATAACAAAACGTTTGCAACAAAAACTTGTTGTTAAGTTGTGCCCGTAGGTGAGGCGCGGCAAGTGGCTGTATGTATGTATGTGTGCATGTGTGTATGTATAAGCAACAAAACAATAATGTGCAATCGACAAATGTGGCAAGCGGCTAATGGACAAATGTGTAGAGCGTTAGCAACAACAAGTGCAACAACGAACAACCGCTGGACTTAGTATAACAAACACAAAAACAACAACAATACGTGCATACCAGACTACTGCCAGCTAAGGCATTTGTGGCGGTTACTACGCGAATGTGGTTGCCATAAAACTAACAACAATAATTTTCGGTGCAACAAGAACAACATAACCAACAACAACAACAATTACAACAACAATGGCAATCTTGTTGAACCACTTCCAGGCACTTTGGATTAGGCACTTTGGCTCGCTCGAGCACTTGACGAAGCAAAACGCGTGCGGTTGTGTGGCAGGCAGCAAATTTGTATTGCGATGGCAACATGTGGCAGCAAGTAGTCCGCAACAACAAAATGTCTAACTTATTTAGAGTAAGAGTGGCCCAAAATGCTTGTATCATCATTGCATTGTCTCAAGAAGAGTGTGTGTGTGTGTGTGTGTGGTGTGCAAGTAAATATACAAATGCAAAGTACTTATGTAGGTGTGTACACCTATTGACAAAATAATAGAAACACCAAGTGATGAATATTTAAAAAAAAAAACGATATTTCATTATTCTAAGAGTAAAGTGAATTTCAACAAAACTTATATAAATCAAAGTTTTCAAAATTGTGCACAATTAAAAATTTTCAATTAGAAGTTTTTAAATACTTTTTTGTTATTCAAGAAACATATGTACATCAAAATCTCAGATTTTCAATTATATTTCTCTGTATATTTTTTTAATGTTTTTTAATCCATTCTCTCAAAGTCGGCAACTTAAAAAAAAAATCAGTGACATTTTTTCAAAGTTAAACAATTTTAAACAAAATTTTTTAATATATTTTTTTTTGTGGTATGCAGTTTAAATAATTTGAATTTAAAAAATAAACAAGAATTGTGTATGAAAATTTCAAATTTATTTTAATTTAGTATTTAATTTTAATTAATGTTATTTCAATTTTCAAATCTAATTTAATCAAAATTTTAAAAATTTTTAAGCAATCCAAGCTCTTAATTAAGATTTTTAGATAATATGTACATAATTCAATCGCTTCAATTTCTAACAGACGGTCGGCAAACTTACAATGAAATTTGAATATAGTAAATTTCCAAAAGAGTAATGTTCCGTTAAAATTTAACCAGAAATTTTTTAAGTTTGAAGATAAAAATTTATTTATTATTTTTTTATATTTTTATTTTATATTATCTTTTATTTTTTGTTGTTGTTTTCTCTACAATTTTATACCACTTTCAATTTTAGTTTAGTTTTAATTTAAAAAATTTTCAATCGAAATTTTAAGAATATTTTCTAGTATGCAGCTTTATACCCGTCTTATGTAATATTTAAAAAAAAATCGGTAAATCTTTCAATTCAACTTTTCAATCAAAATTTAAAACATTCCTTGGCATGCAATTTTTAAGAGCAATACATTTTTTCTGAGTTAAAATAAAAAAGTAGAAAATTTACTAGGCACATAATTTTAGTCCTCATTCAAATTTTTAAAATATTTTTTCAAATGTTTCAAACAGAATTTTGCAACTATTTTTGGCTTGCAGTTTTATTATATAACATTCACTTTTATAAAATTTTGTATTTAAAAAGCAAAATCCATAAATTTCCAATAAAATTTTATTATTCTAACAGAATTTCTAACAGATTTAGGAAAATTTTTTTTTAAATGTTTTTACTGCCTATGTTGTTTCTTATACAATTTTTTAAAAGCTTGAATGGAAAAACAAAAACCTGGATATTTACATTAAAATTTAAATTTTTTAAATGTTTTTTGATATGCATTTTTGTTATACCAATTTAAATTTGAAATAGTTAAAAATTATAAATTTTATTTTTCATATATTTTTTTGTTCTTTTATATAAAATTTTTTGTTTTTAAATTGAATTTGGGGGAAAATTTTACAAGTTAAGAATTTGTATGAAAAATCACAGATTTTTCTTAAATAAAAAAAAAAAATCTGAAATTTTTATTAATAAAGCTTTAAAGGAATGCGCTATATTCTTTAGTTAATAAAACAAAAATTAGATACAGAAAAAGATTGTCTTTACTTTAACGTTGAGTGTCATTCCGTTTCTATTATCTTGGCTTTAGCTGTACACACACACACAAAGTAGTAATTGCCTTTGCATGTGTAAGTGTATGTGTGTTTAACAATTGCACCACTCAACCCAACTTCGTTCGCAAGATTCACTTAAATTCCATTAACCCAATTTTTTCTAGTTTTCGCCCCCCGTTCTCCCCCAAAATGTATACACTCAGCCTGTCTGCACGTGATAGCGAAAATAGTTGCTGTTATTGCTGTTGGTAAAAACCTAAAATTATTTTCCCTCCCAAATATCGCCGCTGTTTACTTTTTGCGGCAAGTTAGGGCAAACCAATACTTAAGTCCATCACATCGCAATTTGTCCCAACTGTTAACGCTGCTTTTTTGCTTTTTTTCTCTAGCGTGCAATTTCAGTAACCAAACGGGCGTCAATTGAATTTTCTGCTTCTTATTCAATTGCATTTTTTGCAATGCGAACTTAAACCTGCACTGGCCACCAAGAAGGCTACAAGAAAAAAGGATAGGCTAGTTAAAAAATAAAAATAAATTTACGTAAAACAACAAGGAATTTAATTTTTCTACTTATTTCGTTAGTATAATATTGAAAGGTCCAAACTAACTTTTATTTCGAATTTTTGAGCTACATTTGAAGAAACAACAATATTAATTAGGGTTAGGTGCTTTCTATATTAACCCTTATACTGCCGGCCGGTTCTGGCGAGACCATGTGCACGTTTGAAGCGAATTTAAGTGTTGGGTAAGGTATTTTCTGTACTTCTTTCTCAGTAATAATTAACGCTGTTTTATTCAGTTACTGATGTATTTACATGCTGACGGAAATGGTATTTTTTCAGTCGATTTATAAACAAGTCGGACGGTAACTTGTAGTTACATTTCGCAATATTGAACTACGCCTAAATTAGGTGGTGGCATCCTCAGCCGTCAGGCACAATGAGTAAGGACAATTAGAAAAGCTTTGAGCATATTTTGATAATAAAAAACAACCAACAATGAACAAAGCCACTAGCCCTGAGGTAGCTTGACTGTACAGGTACGATTTCCTTCCACGAGATCGTTAATAAGGTGTCAAGCGCACGGTCCCTGCGACTGAAACTCCATGACAAAATCAGGCCTGTTCTGCACTTCGATTGGTCGGAATCGGAATGAAAGACTTTTTTTTAATTTTAAGGTATTGTCTCTGATTACTCGAAATGAAAATAATAAATTCTGAACTTCAAAGAACTAAAGAAACTAACAACTGATAGAGGAGAAAGGATTTATAAATTCCGATTCCCACCAAATTTGTCGAAATCGAAATGCAGAACAGGCCTGTATATGTCATGCTTAGCTTCTATACAATTGCGAAACTTATGAAGGAACGTAAGTCAATCTTAATCGTTTTCATCTGAGTTCCCGTCCATAGAAACATCGCAATCAGGAGAGTGTTTGAATGCGTTTGTATCAGTGATACTGGGCTATCTTCTCCGAAGACTACAAAACGATTTCCATCTTTAATTACCCGAACAGGCAGAAGGAAAATGGTTGTGGATTCAGACTTACAAGGTAGACAAAAGACATTGGATCTCTTGAAGAGACTAAGAGGTGACGTATTTAGACTTGAGGTTAAGCGTGCTTTTAGAGGATGTGAGCATGTTTCTTGAATCGCGCTTATTTATAGCTGAGCGCCATCTCGCGAATAACTACAACCAAGCAGCCCACTAAGTAGAACAAGCACAAGTGTGATTGACTGCGAATAACAGAAGCGTTGAACGAATGAATAATGCTTCTGTGCTCAAAGTTCTTCTCTCGAGTTCTCTTAGTCTAAAACCTTTCTAATTTACAAGCATTTCCTTTAAAGAAGACTTTTTTCAATATGAGATTTAAAGGCATTGGAATTTACAGTTTCTTACCTTTGTTATGACCTAATTTAGTTATTCTATACATCATTCTCTATTGCATTCATTGAACTAATTTTCGTAATTTCTGTTTGTTTGTTATATTTACAGGTCAACGTCGACTCAACGAATACATATCGCACTTTGAAGAACTCAACTATGATCATGACCACATCCGAACTAGTCACAGTAGAGCGAAACGATCCGTGACCAAAGATCATCAAGTAGAATTAAAATTTTCAGCACACGGAAGAGACTTCCATCTTAGGATAAAACGTGATTTAAATACATTTAGTGATAAGTTAGAGGTGAGTGAAAATAATCGTAATAAAAAACCGTATATCAGTGCATAGTTGGAGAGCCCGAAGAAGAATGAATTTAATATAATTTCTGAAACGAGTGAAATGTAATTTTAAATAGTTGGGTCAATTAGCGCAATGGCAAGACTCTCAAAGACTTCAGTATATAGTATAGGATTTTTTTTTACTGGACAAATCAGCGCTAACTAAGTTATGCGAATTTTCATACTTCCTAAATAAACTGGAAATACTTACTATCAGACCAAAGTTTGGTGGCATAACTGTAGAGCTTTCCGCAGTTTATATTGAGTTCCGATATTTATTGATGTTTCGTAAGATGAGTAAGCATAATGCAAGAAACACTTTAAAACAAGACTTAAGCAACCGCCACTAAGCCTAACTTTCTCTAAGATTTCTGCTCTCGTTAGTGACGTATTTTAGATGAAGAAAAAGTCAACCCACATAAAAACAAAACCATGTGCGAATATCCAGCAGTATGTAATATATACATTAGATTTTTTTTATACCATCTCTTTAAGCGTATCTTCATAACGTAAACACAAGTTGCAATACCGTACGAGTGCGAACTTGTCATAAATAGTCAGATTTAACTGGAAATTGATCCGGTACTCGGTTCTCTGGGAAATAAGAGGACAACTAAGATCCTCTCCCAGTCAGAAGTTACCAGTTTTTGTCGCAAGATTTTTTGCTAATAAATTTGTTAATTTTTTTTCGTTTTTTTATTTTGAGAATTTCTTTTTTTTTTTGACAGTTTTACTAGATTTTGTCCGAGGAATATGGGATTAAACCTATTTTTTCAATGTAGTTTCTAACAGCATTCGCCAAGCGATCGGGATTTCTAGAGTCAAACGACTGAACATCACACAAAGGCTTCGTCCCACATAAAGCGGACTGTCAGGGTGGGCAATGCTATTCGAGCGAGGGTGTTTAGCTTTCTGAGGTATTACTCAGTTTTTGCATCAGAGAGCACAGAATGCGATGTACCGCATCCCACTAGTCTTTGTCCCGACAACGAGCGATCTCTTTGAAAAAAATTGCAAATTACTTTCATAAAGCCAAATAAGTCTATCTTATTATTTCCTTCACGTTTGTTAAAGCTAACTGCACAATCTTTGTCCAAATTCATATAAAATAAAATAAAATAAAATAAATATACTAGATATTCATATATGTACATATATTTACGTATATCACCTCTGGAGAAAATTATTGAACGGACCTGCAATACAAAATAAGTGCAAATGCTGCGGGATCTGCGGCAGGCCTTGACTGCGGACCGCATCTAGAAAAGTGAGCATATAAAATGAAATTCAAAGACACCCCTGCTGGCTTTGCTGCTGACATTGATCAGTTAAGAAGCTTGTCAGGTGAAATAGTTAGTCTCTCTTAATACATAATAGCTAAATCAGCCTAAAACTTGCCGTCGCGGACTTTAAGCCGCCAAATAAGCTTGTAAAAATAAGAAAACAATAACTTTGGTTGAACATTTTCTGAACTTCTCCCGGCGCATTTGACTGCAAGACAAAGCAAACGGGCAAATATTCGGGAAAATTTTAGTAATTCTTATGAAGAAAATATCATGTTATAAGAACAAATCTTATATTGGCTGGTATAGAGAAACTAAACTATTTTTTTGATTAATTTAGAATGGCGGAATAGACAATTTGCCCAGAATAGGTACTCCAAATGAAGATCAAAGAGAAACTCGGGGTAAAAGAAAGGAAAATGAGAGAACGGTACAGGCAAAACACGACTAAGCCACGGAGCCAGGAAATTTGTGTTTTGAGTGGCGAGAGTTTGAGTCAACGCGAGAAATTGATACAACTCACCGTAGAACACCGTATATTGAGGCATGATATATCCAAATATAGAAAGCTTGCTTTACTTGGACTTCCTAAGTTATCTTACAGTTCGCGGTATTAGTAGGTCGAATAGATCTCTAAGTTGCTGGTAATAGTAACTTTTCTTTTGATACATTTTGTAATTATTGAAAATTATAAATAATCTATAATATTAGTTCCTTAACTTAATACAAAACCTGATCCTTATAAATATTTTTGACACTAACAATGCTCTGTAAAGCCAACATATCATAGCCAGACGTGTGGCTTTCAATGAGGAAATACTTTTTTCGGAGTTGGTCTCTTTTGACAGTTGTTACTTGTGTTATACTCAGTTTGGTTTGCCATTTCAAGACGTCTTGAAAGAGAATACTCGGCTCTGACATAGGGACCCAATTACTGCAAAAAGTGGTCGAAAATTTAGCCTCTCGGCTGGAATTTAATCGAGCCCGCTGAGGCGGTCACTTGCCCGAAATCATTCTTAAAACATATTGGCAAACCCTTATCTTTATAATAAAGCTAAATTCCTGGCCATAGCATTAAAACTTTATGCGATTTATTTCTTTTTAAAAACCACCTGTCTTAAAAAACACCCTTTATATACCACAGCAGTTTGCTTACTAAAACCAATAGTACTTATGATTAGGCACCCTAATGTTTATACCAATATGATAATACCTACATATACATATATTTCTATTTCAGCTTTTATTCTCATTTATTTTAATATTTTTCAAACAATAAATTGCATACATATGAATTTCTACCCAATTCTCTTACAGTTTTATGATAGCAACAATCTCCCCTTGTACGTGTCCACCGATCACATTTACGAGGGCGAAGTGATAGGGGAACCTAATAGTTATGTATTTGGTTCCATACTCGATGGGGTATTCGAGGGTAAAATAATTACGGAGCGTGACGCGTATTATGTTGAACATGCCAAGCGTTATTTCGCGCCAACAACAACAACACCGGCAACAGCAGCATTTAGTACGAATGGCACACAAATGCCAATGGCGCATCGACTCGTTGCAGAAAAATATACAGCGGCGACGCCGACGCCGATAACGACAAGCACAACTGCAACTACAACATCAACAGCAGCAGAAGCGCCAACGCCAAAGTCCGGCGGAAATCATAAAAACGGACAAAATGACGACAATCGGAATATTGGTTTCCATTCGATCATCTACAAGGAGTCGCATGTCGACGATGCTTACAAGGACTTGCGTGAAGGTACGACAAATATTTGCTTTTATTTATACTTTTTCCTACATACTTACACACATAAAAACATGTGTGCATAGCAATACTATTTCATCGAGTAGTTTGTAAACATAATATACTGAATATAAATACTACTAGTTATTGTTTATTCGAGCGAGAGACACAAAGGGCATCTGCCAAAACAAATTGCTATTGTTAAATTGGTTTTTAGCGCGTAATACGGAATGCTTGTTTTGTACCTATGTAAACTGCCGAACGTTGCTTAAGTGTCTTTGAAGAACTTTCAAGTGATATTGAACGCTCCATTTGTAGTTACTTTTTTTGTCATTAAAGCTTAAGAAAACACTGAATGGTTATATTTTTCACGTCATTGGTAGCTATCATAAGCCTTAAGAAAATATTTACCACCTACCACGTAAGTTTATTTAAGAAGTAGAACTTTTATAGCGGCGATAGCAGATTGAAAAACTAACATGACGAACTTAATGTGACAGAAATGTTGTCGACCGGAGATTTACACATGAAGCAGGTTAGGTACGGCAACGAGTTCTGCTACGGCTTATTATACCTGAACTCACCACAGCTCAAAATTACTGCACCTGATCTCACCACTAGGTAATTAACCACATATAAACCGATCGCAACTGAACTCACCACGCCTAGACTAACCACATCTACAATTACCATACCTAAATTCACCATGCCCGAACTCACCACACACTCTTAGCAAAGAAGCGAAGCTATCAAATGTAAAAATAATAAAAAAAGTAAAAAAAAAAAAAAGTTAAACTTACGGAACAATATGTTTGATATTTTAACGAGCTGTGAGGGTGAAATTTTCGCAAAACAGATATACATATGTTTCTAATATTGAACAAATTCAAACAATACTACGATTTTTATTAAGAGTATGTCTTCAGCGCCATCTAACAGGTAATATTTTTTTGGTAAAGAATTTATTGGATCCTTTCGAAGCTAGAAGCGAGTCGTTAGAAAGCGCCCAATGAGATATTAACGCTTGGAATAATATACTTATATTTATTTACCATATAAGGAATGGCTGAGTTTAAATATTTTTGCTCTCGTATATCTTTTTCTGTTAACATTATATGTGTAACCCGAATGTTAGCCACATGCATTCATTAATATGATTTTCAATAAAATCTTTATTCAAGCGCCATCTATTAACTTTTTTGCAATAGTATTTAAAGCCTCATTTCGGACGACTTCAATTAAAAAATTTGAATACAAATCAAATTGGATAATTAAAACGATTTTTACTACCAACTCGACTCCAGCGTCACCTGCCGGGATCGATTGTGAACCTGCATCCACCACAAACTCACTCAGTAAATTAGGAAGATTCACACAAAAACTTGAGATGTTAATATAAAGATATCCATATTATTAAGAAGTATGAAATAAGTTAATTTCTACATCATGTTTTTAGTGAGTTTTCCATGGTCCTTATCATAAAAACAATATTGAAAAAAAAACTATTTTATGAAATTATTATTAAATCATTGTAGATTTTGTACAAAGTTTGAAAATAGGAATTTTATGGGTTTTGTTAGACAATGAACGCTATTTTAATTAAAAACTAATTTTAAATAATTAAAAAAAATAAAAATAAAATATATTAAAAAAAAGTTATTTTATGAAATTTTATTAAATCATTGCAGATTTAGTACAAAGTTTAAAAATAGAAATTTTATAGTTTTTGTTAGACAATGAACGTTATTTTAATTAAAAACAAATTTTAAATAATTAAGAGAAATATAAGTTGGTTGTTTGTGATTGGATTTCCGATAGTACTATGTTTGGCTTGAACTTAATTTATTTTTATAAACAAGGAGACTATCATTAGTAAACATTATTTTATTGATATTAATAAAACAATCAAAAATATTAACCACTTTTCGCGCGCCTAATTAGTTGTGAAATCGTCAATTTGAATTTGCTTTGGAGAAAATAATCCCTTACTTCCTTAGTGTAAATGCATTCTTGCCACACCATTTACAGCCACGCATATTAAGAGCTGCTTACATAAAAAGTGCTCACTCGATTTAATGGCACTCTCCACTGATTGCAATAAACGCGCTGTAACCCTATTTTATCGATTTACGCTTTTTCGCATTATTAAATTTGCACTTGCATTCCATGTTTATTATTTTGCATAAAAGTTGCGTACCAAAAGTGCACAAAAGTGCAAGCATTAAAGTGTCAAAGCGAGGGGGAAAGCTTTTGTTGTTTATGGGAAAATTTGTATAGTGAACTATACTTTACTTGCATAATACATATGTATATATTGTACTTGTTTATGCTAATATGTAACTTACTTAACCCCAATCGCCTTTTAAAGTGTGTGTTCTTATGTATGTACAGATGTATGTGTGCGTGTGTATATATTCGTTAAGCAATTCAGTCATTTAGGTCCTTCAAAGTTCCCAACCAAGCACACTTTTCGCACCCTTTTCTCTTGCAATGCGCTGCTTAAACAGCCAGCCGACAATGGTTGAAGGGTGTTAGCGTAGAAAATGCCAACGTGAACGGCAACGACAACAAAATTAAAATGCAGACATTTCCTGAGTACACTTACAGTCGCATTGGCGTCAAAGCTTTGCTGCGAATACGCAATGATTACGCGTGGCGCCATCAAGAAGAAAAAAAAATAAAAATAATGCTCACAATAAGCTTCCGACGCCATGACGCTGTGGCGCTGTGACGCGCACACGCAACTTGTAAAGGAAGTGGGTCGTGAGCTCAACAAATATTTAGGTTTGAGCTCCATTTGAGATTAATTTGTGAACTAAGTAGTTCTCAAATATTAAACGTTGTCTCTACGCAGCATAGAAAGGACTTTTCCCTTTATACGAGTGTTTTTCAAGCTGAGAAAAACTTAGTTCTCAACTTGATCTCCAATGCGATTCTCCAATTGTCCTCACACATTGATTATTATTTTTTTTTTTTTTTTAAGAGCGAATTATGAACGTTTTTATTACACTTAATCTCATTTATATACTTTTAAACTTTTAGGCTTGAGTCACATTAGAGCTTAAGTTGAACACAAACATGCTTCTCTCAATAATACCTCAACTTGAGAATCATAGCGTTCTCAACAAAAAGGGCAATTTTGGAATTTTGGCAATTTTAATATTTCTCAAGTTGAGAAACAGTTAGTTCGCAACTTGAACTCAAATGTTATTCTCTAATGGACCTCAAATGTGTATATAATATGAATAAATTGATGTAAACTGACATTGTTTAATTAACACTTACGATTTCACTAAGACATTTTACACGACAAATATATTCACGATGACAAGCGTCTGGCTTAAATTTCATTTTCAAAATGGCTTTCGACTTGCCAATGCTACTTATTCTGCACAATAAACAGCTGTTCGCATTGGTGATGCCATTTTTATTTTCAACTTCATCTCGCTGCCTCTTACTATTCTTTTTACATTAAAAGCAGTGTTGTTAACTCTGTGAATATAGTTTTTCTCAAGATCATTCTTTTAGCAATGACTTAGAACTTGGCCAAAATTGCGGATAATTTGGAAAATGATGTATGACAAGAAATTGAATATCTCTAACGTTGCAGAAATATTTGTTTGGTGTTTGTTGGAAAGCAGGAGAGAGAGAGAGTATAGAAAGCGATATTTGTTAAGGTATCGTATTTTATTATACTTCGTTTTTTTTTTGTTGTTTCAGTTAACTTTTTTGTTAATATGCAAAAGCTGTTCAAAGCACGTATCTCTCTTTTTTATTTAACTGAAATACTTAATTAACTTATTCTTGGTTTTTTTTTCGTGATGAAATCGAGCGAACATATGTTCAGCTCAATTTAGACAAAATAAAAAGTCCGTCAATTTTTTTTAGTTTTTTATTCGTTTTTGTTTGTCGCACCTCAACAGCTTTGTAAGAAGCCGTCCCATATTAATTTCTTCATGAAGAAACTAACGGTACTCCTAAATTTTGAAGAGCATGCAGTAAATTGAAGTCAATTGATATGTATTAATTTTTTTGGTTTGGTTTAAAACTGCTAATATTAATATTTATTGTGTTTTATTGTTATTTTCAATTACATTATTATTTTTATTTGTTTTTATTTAATTTCAGGTTTTTTATTTAAATTTTTTTTTTTTTTTTGTTTTTCCAGTCGTTCTAACATTATTGATTTCTTTTATCTTATTTTATTTTATTTTTTTTTATTTTATAATTCACAATTTTAAAGAGCTCGAGGCCTGTTTGTGGATTTGCTTTTATTAAATTATATTTATTCTTTATTACCACTTTCCCAGGCTATGAACCAAGAACCTCGGATTGCAGAGCCAACACGCTACATGCTGTGCTACTCTTGCCGAGTGGACTTTTGTGTTTATTCCATATTCTTTAAACAAAAATCTTAACCAATTCTTTATTTTATTTTACATACATTTATTAAATTTAATTGAAGTCGGCTTTTTGAATAAAAATTACTTGCATTATATGTAATTACAATTTTTTTTAAATTTAAATTTTTTAATCTTATGTAGTTTATGTTCATATTTTTAAGTTGTTTTATTATTTTAGTTAATATTTTTTTTTTTTTTATTAATATTTTTTTAGCATTTTGCTTCATTTCATTTTTTTTAATATTTAATTTGCCTAGTTTAATCTTATTTTTTATATTTTTAATTTATTTTATTAATTTACGTCTTATGCAGCTATTTACCGGTATATTATACATAAATATATCTTTTTATTGTATTTATATTTAATTCACTCATCTTCCTCTTGTGTGCATATTTTCTTCCAACGCCTTTGACAATCATCTTGGAGCTGCGTCTCTTTGTTTCAACTCAATTCAACTAAATTCAACTCAACTCAAGCGTACGAAGCGAAGTAGTGTGCAAGCAACAAGCTTATGCGACGAATAACACTTAAATCTGAGACCCCATAATAAATTGTCGAGTTAGTGTACACACCACAAACAAATGCATTACGTATACGCCCCTACGCGTCGCTGGCGAATAAGCAAAGAACATTTTTCGTAAAGGATGAGGCTATGAATGAACAGCGAAATGCATTTATTACACTTTAGTTTGCTCTTATGCTAACGCTTTTCTTCATCTCATTCTTTTACTTCTCCTTTTTCTTTTCGATTATTCGTGCTTCGGTTCATACGCATTTTTATTGCTCATACAACCCCTTTCTGCTTGTGCTTGGCTTGGAATTTAGTTGCGGTTAATGTTGGGGTTAAAAAACGCACTATTTGTTATTTACGATTTTTTTTTACATACATATATTTTATGCGTTAACGTTGTTGTGGTTTTATTTTTGTTTTTGTTTTTGTTTTTGTAATACGTTGTTTGTAGCTGTCGGCAACACTTGCTTGGCAATAACAATGTAAACAGAGCGTTTGTTGTTACACAAAGAAATTGCTTGTTGCTCATTTGAGGTGGTGACGAGTAAAGGAGACTTGCAGCGCAGCAGCACCCCTCTGTGGCGAACTACACACTTTCTAACTTGGTCGCTATAGTGACGTGCATATTATAAAATTGCAATGCTTTGTGTGAGTGTGTGTGTGTGTGTGTGTTTAAAAGGACATAACTTTAGTGGTACAGGCGACACATTGATGGCTTTTAGCTCGATTTTAATGCGCTTGTCCTTGCTATTGTATAAGGACATTTTTCCCCGTTTTTTCTTTAATGCAGCGCTGCTAAAAGCTTCTCTTTTTTCTTCTTCTTCTTTTTTTGTTTGCTACGTGTGACCCGTTTAGTTTGTATGCGTGGCGCACTTTAATTTAATTACGCAACATTGTAATGCATTCAGTTATTGGAGGAATGGGGAAATTAGATGATGCATTTAACAGGTAACCACCGAGTGTACTTCCACTAATGTGTACTATTTAGTGAAAGTGTTTTTGTACATAAACTGAGATTACAGTTAGCAGCATTGCAGTGGTATAAATAGAAATGCAAGAAATTATGATCATTTTAAATTGGACAATAAAACAAAAACTACGTGATATTAATTAGAAGCTAAAATGTGATAGTAAAATGTCCTATTTGGTGCTCAACACCTGCTAGAACGCGCTTAAATATTCTCCGCTCTCCAGCCGTGCGCAGGAGTAAATCTGTAGCGTCCATCCCACAGCAACAGGTCGACCTTAATTAGCTCCGCGTCAGTAGAAAACATTGATTGTGCCAAGGAACAACTAACTGTCGTATTCAGAATTTAAGGAGACTCCATAGCCAATCACTTACCTTGGGTGATATTCCCAAAAGCAATATCGTCCATTGGCAATCGCGATTCTTCTTCTGAATAGATGAAATAAAGTAACTATTGATCCGATGGCCTCTGACGTGCGCATAACTGGTGGCTCTGTGTATACAATGTTTCAAATGTTTCCATCACAGAAAGCGGTTGGTAGCCTGAAGAGTAAATAGCACAACCGAAATAACTGCTGCCAGACACACTTTGTCCAAAAGTGTTAGTTTTTTAGATCATTTCGCTCTTACGAATTTTCTTGATTAGACTTTTACTCCTTTTTGTAAGAACTTAGCCGTGGTAATATTGGTCCCATGGCAAGTCGGACTTCGTTCACAGTATGTTGTTCCACCTTATGAAAGGCTCAGTCGACTGTCCGAAGAACAGACTCGTAGATACGCCTTAAAAACACACCGGAGGTTTTCTTCTCCACCGCATCTGAATAAAGCCGCGTTTCCATGAAGATATATCGGCTTAATATATCATCCGAGGCCTTCGTCCGGAGAGACTCCTGATTAAATACCGCTATTTCTGGGACTTTTCATCTTCACGCAAAACAGCCGGAGACGTGACCTTAGCTGTGGTCTGTTATCAAACGCTCCGAGCATAGCAGTGCTACCAGAAGAGAAGCAACCTCAGAATTCAGAATATTGATATAAGATATCTACTGATCCAAAGAATCGTCTTCGTGTGAAAATACCAAAAAACATCTTCATAAGACAAGCAAGCAATATCTCGAATCGTTCTCGGAAAGCTCCGCCGCCTGGTTTGTGTGACCATCACGAGAGCCAACTGAGGCCACATCTGACCACGCTAATTGATGGAGCGCTCTGATACTGCCAAATCTAAATAGCGTGCAAGTTCATTGTGTGCTTAGGAATCTCTTTGTTGAAGTACTAATGGAGTCGCAATGGACATTCAGGCTTGTTCTGCATTTCTATTTCGCCAAATTTAAGGAGAAAAGATTTAAACATTCCGATTCAAACTAAATTTGTCGGAATTGTAATGCAGAACAGGCCTGATTATGTCGGACAGAGAAGCAGCGTTCCTGACTGACGGTTTTAAAGATAGTGAACAGTAACAGAGTTACTTTATGGTGGACTCCAGATCATGTGGGCTTTGGAGTAAACGAAAAGCCTGCTTCTCTTGCGAAGCGCGGAGTTCAGCGGTATCTTCCGTCCAGAGGATACAGGTAAGTGCTTCTAAGTTATTTTTTTTTTTGTGTAGAGCTGGCAAAAAGCATTGAAAGCCGAAAAGTGGGGGACTTTCCTTTTGGCTCATCGCACTTAAAACCAACTCCTGCTCCGTTTCTCACCGTGGAACTACCGTTAGCTATTACTTCGCGGAGGGAAAGCGGCCTATTGCCTTTCTATGAAGATCTACGGGATTGTTCCACTTGACGCATTTTTTTTAGAATTGTGCTTGCCATTTGGCAAACGACGAACCAGTTTTCTTTCGACTAAAGCATGATATCCACAAGGTTTTCCACCTTAAGTGGCCTCCCAACTTTCTTGCTCGAGTCGTCCATTTCGGTTGTAAATCTCGGACAAACGAAAAAATAATGTTCAGCGTCTTCAATAACCTTTACAGTACAACAAGTACAGTTGGGGTCGTCTTCGTATGTCATTTATGCGTAGGTATGCTTTAAAGCTACCGTGTCCCGTTAGTATGTGGAAATCCACTTCCCCACGGTTTCTTTTGAGCTATTTGCTTATGCGCAACAAACCTTCAAAGTGCATTTCCGGTCAAGCAAGTAGATTTCCCGCCCGGATTAATTTCGTAGCTAGGGCTACCGACCAAATTAGCGCACCACATGTAAGTAGACTTCTCATCAAACTCGCAAACAGTTTTTTTCATTCTTGTTTAGGACCTCCAACGTTCAAACTAAGTCTTGAGAGCCCTGCTACAACGTTTTCGTGGTGGTTTAAATGTGAGCCTTTCATCGAATATAATTCCAACGTATTTCAGCTATCCGCTGATTAGATTTTTGTTTCACATATTTTAATGGTGGCTACTTCTAATAGTGGGTTTCTACTACTAATTAGCACTGCCACGGTCTATTTATGTGCCAAATCCAGGCCAGCTTTGCACCGCGCAAGCCAATGAGGCTCTTCAAAGCACAAATGCCAATAAAAAACACTCGGACTATTTCAGAAATTCTCTAATCGGCTGTTAAGCTTTAGCAGAGAGTGTCCAAGAAGTCTTGCAAAATACCTGCCGACAGATCACTGGAAGCTAATTAAGACTCTCTAAAAATACGTACTACAGGTCTTTTTTTTTTGACTAGAGAAGGAAAATGCCCGCTTACAATTGCTCTAAGACTTTTTTTTTGGACGCGTGGTTTTCAATGAGGCAATACTTTTTTCGGACTTGGTGTTTTTGACAGCTGTTACTTGATTTATACTCAGTTTGGTTGCCTTGAAAGAGAATATTCAGCGAGTTATTGCGGACATACGGCACCACTTGCTGCAGAAAGTGGTCGAAAATTGGGCCTCTCGGCTGGAATTTATTCGAGCCCGCCGAGGCGGTTACTTGCTCGAAATCATTCTTAAAACATATTGGCAAACCCTTATCTTTATAAAAAAGTTATATTCTTGGCCATAGCGTTAAAATATAAGCGTTTTATTTTTTCTTAAAAACCACATGTATAAAAAAAAACACCCTTTACATATTCCATAATCTAGAGCATGATATCCCTCTTAACACATACTTACAAGTAATATACTCATCCATTGTATAACCTAAAAGAAATTCCCTTGAATTTAAGAACAAAATGCGCACAATTTTACAAGGATATTGCTATACAATTTACACAATTACACACAACCCATTTGGCTGAATATGACTATGAGGTCGACAAGCTATTGTCGCAGTAAAAGTGGCTGCAACAACACAATGCTGCCATACTAAATACCGCATATTAAATGCAATAATAGGGTGAAAATGTAAAGAATGAGCGCAGTAAAGTGGACTAAAGTATTTAAGTAACTAAACGAGTGTGCCACAACTTTGGACCCCATCGAAAATAATGTCACCGCCCTGTCATAATTTTTTTATTTTTTTTTTTTGTTATTGCATATGCAAATAGTCACATGCAAATGCACTTGCACATACATATATACACGCATGCAAATGTGTATGTATGTGAGTATGGAAATTTTTCATTGACAATCCCTGACAAGCAACGAGTTATGCAAACTTTAATTGCTGCCAGCGTCCCTTAAGGGCGAACTCATTCAATTGCGCTGAATGTACGTATGTATGTACTTGATTTCTATTCTACCTTCTCCATGAGCGTATTAGATTTTTGCTTACTCTTCTCTTTACCCCTTCGACTAGTGTGCATACATACATAATTGATGCAATAAGTTTTGCGGTTTTCTCTATCTACATATATTCGAGCATGTATGGATGGATGAAGGGAGCTCGGTAATTTGTTCTCAATGATTTGCGCTTAGTGCGTCGCGAATAAAAGGAAAAATAAAAATACTCAATTTATTTCATTATCCGTTATAACTAATCCGATTACTAGTCTTTATTACGAAGGACTTAGTTATTATGCAACGCAAGGTTATTGTATAACTTCCTCATGTTCTTTTCATTATTCGACAAGGTGTAAATCTTTTGTATTTTTTGTATTTGTATTTATTTATTTAGTCTATGAAGAGAAAGTTTCTTATTGACTATTTACAAAGTAATTAAAAATTCAGATTTAAAAACCTAGATAGCTAAATTTAGAATATGAGAAAACACATTTTTTGGAATTGAAAAATCACATTGGATCGAACTCGAGAGTGAATTAAGTTCAATTAGCGCTCGGACAAGGGGAGCATTTTGCGAATATTCTGTTTTAAATTTAACACCATAGAAAGGTAAAGAAATACGAAGATTACGTTGATGGATGTTAAAATTAATTCTTTCCAAAAGAAAGTGAGAGTACCGACCTTCTTGATTCCAAAGCCTTAAGGTCAATCAAAAGCAAGCGAGATTTATAAGAGGGAATTGGCTCATCAAAACACAATGAACGTAAGGCATATTTAAGAAAAACTTTTTGGACCCGTTCAATCCTAGTTATATAATTCTTTTGACTGTGCCTCCAGATAAAGGTAGCATTTTCCAAGTTGGAACGAACAAAAGCCGTATAAGTATAATAACTGCAGAGTATACGGGTCAGATAATTTGGAACTATTTCGCCTAACAAACTCTAAAACCGAGTAAGCTTTCGAAATAATATGACAAATATGCCAATTAAAAGAAAAGTTACTCGAAAAATTACGCCAAAATCTTTAATTTCGTCAAAACTTTGTAAAAAAAGAATGAGAAATCATATAAGACGTCGGCAAGATGTTTGCTTTCGACGCTGCACAGTACGTCCGAAATTCACAAGTGCGGACAAAATTGGAAACTTGCAGGAAAATTATTCGGAACATCTAACAAGAAGGTGGGGTCGCTGATTTCAAATCCGATATGAGATTTTGCAAGCTTCGTATCCAAAATGTTTATCATTTTTCCACTTCACCTAATACGCATACATGGAAGGAGTTTTTGAGGTCACTGACCTCGAATCTTGTATTATACTTTTGAAATTCAAAATGAAAAATTGAATATGTGCTTTACTCGCAGGGCGGTTCAATCGGCTTCGTATGACAAATATAACCATAAGCTGGAGCGAGTTTTCAATTTTGTTGATCTAGCAATTACAATGGACCCAAAACTTTACTTCAATATTCACATTAATGTTACAGTTAAGAATGCCAGAGGTGTTATTGCATTTGTAAAACGATGGTCAAAAGAATTCAGTGACCCTAACATTGCGAAGGCTATTTTCAAAACGTTAGTGAGGCCAATACTGGAATATGTATATGTTGTTTAGAACCCGCGCTTACAAGTTTATTCTAACCGGATTGAGTCAATTCAAAAACAATTTGCTCTAAGAAATTTTTTGCTGGAATTCTCAGTATAACCTGCCATCTAATATTAGTCAGTTTAAACTTATTGATCTTCTTACATTTGCTAGTCGCAGAGAAATGTTAGGCATAGTTTTTATGGTCAAGTTACTGACAGGCTTGATTTCTAGCCGATCTCTTTTTGTCGAAATATGGCTAAACGTTCCCTTCCGACTTTTAAGATATTTCCGGCCTCTTTTTCTAAAGCCATGCAAAAATAAGTTCATCAAAAAGAATAATCAGCTGATGGGCATTCTTTCTATAGATGAATAGTTTTAGAATTAAATTTTTTATGTATCCGTGAATCATGCGGATGCGCCCCTCGCGTCGATCAGGCGGGTATGGTGGGAAAACCCGTTTGGATTATTATTATTATTATTAAAATACAATCAGCTGATGAATTTGTTCTATTTAATAAACTGCAGCCTTTCGTGACTCGGTATTTTGTTACAAAAAAAATTCTACGCCAAGAGGTTGCGCCTCTCGTGTCGGTTTGGCGTATATGGAGGGTAGTTAATCACACAAACAAACATTTTTTTTGCGGCCCGGGGGTCAGACTACACTTCTTATAAGTTTTTTGGGTCGCTGAAACCAAATCTGATGTACATTTTTTTTCCATCACGACATAACCTTGAAAAAACGTTGACAACAACTGAAATAAATAAACGTTTTTTGTGTGGCTGTGTTAGTATTTAGTATTTCTTTTAATTACATAATTAATATGCTAATTCAATTATTTTCAATTTTTTTTATACATTTCATGAAAATGGTATATTAACTTTGGTCCGATGTTTGTAAGTATCAGAACGATAAGAGTTAGACCCACCAAGAAGTATACCGATGTGATCAGGGTGACCAGCTGAGTCGATTTAGTCAAGTCTGTCTGTTTGAACGCAAACTAGTCTCTCTGTTTTTGAGCTACTATAACTTAGTAGTCAGATGCCCGACGGCCAGATATGACGACTGTAACGTATATAGGAGCCGATTGTTCAGATATCATATTTTACTTCATAACTCCTAAATTTAACAGCTTGAAATTTTGCAAGAAGGTCCGCTATTCTAAGCTTTATTGAAGAAGGGAAAATCATATAGATCAAAGATATATAGCATATAGCTCCCATATAATTGATTGTTCGGATATTTCATTTAGCACGAAATCACCTCCAATTAAGCAGCTAAAGTCTTGAAATTTTGCACAAATATCAGTCATTACTAGACATATTTGTAAAAGGAAAATCATAAAGATCCAAGAGATATAACATACAGCTCCCATTCAACTGATTGTTCAGATATTGCAATTAGTATGAAAACCCCTCCATTTATGCAGCTAAAGTCTTGAACAAATAATAGCTGGTATAAGAACAATTTTAGCTGTGAAAATCATTAAAATCGGATAAATAAAACATATAGCTGTTCTACAATCGAGAGTTCGATAATTGCATTTTGGCCCAAAACTCCCTCTTTTTATAAGCATATATTTCTTTCATTTTTACTTGTTTTATTTTAAATACATGAAATGTTTAAATTTCGAAGTTTGATTCAGCCCGCTCGACTCAATAAAATCTCTTTATGCTATTTAATTTGGGGAATAAGATACATACCTACATATTGCAATATTTGTAAGATCTCCTTTAATGTTTCTTCTACAAAATTTCCTTTGAAATTTGCAGAGACAATTGTCTACACGAATATATTTCTTACTTGCATAATAAAGACAAGTTTTTACTAGAATAGTGAATTTGATTGTCAGCATTTAATTCGAAGTTATAAAAAATGTCTCTTTCGCATACAGAGACTATTTAAAAAATTAATAAAATCATTGAAAATTTCCAAATAGTTAATAATAAAAAATTGAATAGCTAATTTTTCATTCAAGAGAGGTATAAAAACAATAAATGCTGTTGATAAAGTTGTAAATGGTGAGAACAATCTGACCTTATTTCTGAGAATTTGATATTATATCGTTGGAAATAATTTTTGTTTTCTTTTATTTTAAAGAATTTTTGCTTAAAATGCAGTTCAATGTCTAACAAAAGCCATATTAAAACACATTTCAAACTTTGTAGAGAACTTAAAATTAATTCTTTATTTGTGTTAAGATTTCATTTATTATTTATAAAATAAGCAATTGTGAAATAAATAATTGTTTGCCTTATTTTTTCAGTGTCATTTATAATGTCGTATTGTATGAATATTTCTCATATTTGAATTTTAAGAAATACCAAAATTTAATGGAATGTCGAAATACGTTCAATTCAATTTCACATTTGCATACATACATACATAAATATATTTCTATCTATTTATCTATTTGTCTATCTAAAATTCTCCGCCTGTTACATGTATCCATTCATAAGAGCGTGCTTATTTGTACAGCCATACCATATGTACATATGTATGTAGTCTAAACGAAAAATAATAATTAAATTGCAAATTAGGAAATATGTATATTTGCAAAAGGAAAGGAAAAACGGAGTAACCTTTTGTGTTATCTATTTTGCACACAAGTGATTTGAGGGAGGAGTATAGAAGGCAAATTTCCGCAAAAAGATCATAGCTGATATGTGCAAATTCAATATATACGTATAACTAAGCCAAAATGAAATTTTAGAAATGTTAAGGAATTCTGTTAATACAAAAATCACAAAATGCACGCATGCAAATACACAAAAGGGATATACATATCGCACCCTAAACCAAAAATTGTCACAACTCAATATCTCATAAACCTGTTCCCAGAATACTTCCCAACCTGCACCGAACATTTCTTCATCGTAACTATCTTACTTTTACTGGAAAAGTAAGTTTAAAAAATTACAACCATTTTTACATAAAATTGTTTACTTCTCTTGGATATTAAAAAAAAAAATTTTAATTCTTTTTCCACATAAATTAATTCACGGAATACTTCCCCAACTGCTCCAGACATTTTTTTCGTAGTTACTATCTTCTTTTACTGGAAAAGTATGATTATAAAATTATCATCATTATTGTAGAGACTGTTTGTTTTGCCTCTCCTGAACATTTGAGATTTTTTGAGTTGCGACTGTTTTTGGTTTAGGGTGTGATATGTACATAAGTGCATACATGTAAAGGGTGCTTCAAAAGCAAGTTTTATTTAATTTAAAGGGGTATTCTTGTTAAAAGCCAAACGAAGTAAAATTATAGCATTTTGTTTAAAAACAAAAAAAATTCAATTTTTTATAAAGCAATTATCTCAAACTCGTATCTTTCAAACAAAGTTACTACAAATTCGCCACGACTATGTGCGTTAAATAAACTGAAATATAAGATTCGAGTGCAAATTTAGATTTTGTTTTTCTTATTTTAATTTTTTAAATTCTTTCTATTAAAACTCGGTTCATTCTCTAATAAAAAGCATTCTTTATAAAAAAAAATGTATAATCTTATAAATTTTTTATCGGCATACCGGAGACGGAAACGAAAATTAAGACATATACGTACCATAGATAAAACGAAAACGAATACGAGTTATTTTATGTTTATCTTTATCTTTTTTTTCGGTATCTATTTGAAAAAATTGTGTAAAATTTGATGTTTCAATCAATTTTAAACAAATAAACTGGGTTTTTATGAAATATTAAAAAATAGGCGTGTCATGGCGTCCTTACAAAAATACATCGCGAGAGTATATAAAATTCAATTTCGCCCGAATTAAGTTTTTCTTAGTTTTTTTCTTTTTCTTTTTATTTATATTTATCATTAAATTATATTTATCTTTATCTGTATCTTTATGTTTATAAGTAGCTTAAAATTTGTTTTAACTTTTCTTTTTAGCTTTATTCTTATCTTTATCTGTCTCTGTCTCTGTCTTTCTCTTTATCTTTATAGTTATCTTAATTTCTATCGTTATTCTTATCTTTATCTTTACCATTACTTCTATCCATGAATTTAATATTTTGAATAGTTCATTTTGAAATTACGAGTATAATAGCCAACTTTATTTAAATGTGAATGAGAATTAACATAAAAAAAAAATGAAGATCGTTTCAAAAGGGAAACATAATTTTTAAAAAATTTATATATCTTTATCTTTGCCTTTGTCTTTATATTTATGTTTGCCTTGAATTTATTCTTTATATTTATCCTTGTCTTTTACTTAATCTTAATCTTTAACTTTATCTTTATTTTTATCTTTATCTTTATTTCTATCCAAATCTTTATCTCTACAGTCATCTTTCTTTATCTTTATATTTATCTTTGCCATATCTTTTGTCTTTATATTTATCTTTATCTTTATTGTTAACTTTATCTTTATCATTAGCTTTACTTTTATTTTTAAATTTATCTTTTTTTTTATCTAAATTTTTATCTTTATCTTTACAGTCGTCTTTTTTTCTTTATCTTAGCCGCCATCTTTGTCTTTATCTTTATTTTTATCGTTATCTTTATCTTAATCTTTATTTTTAATTTTATCTTTTATTTAATTTCTATCATCTTTCTTTATCTTTATATTTATCTTTACCATATCTTTTGTCTTTATAACTTCATCTATATCATTAGCTTTACCTTTACCTTTATTTTAAAATTTATCTTTGTTTTAATCTAAATTTATATCTTTATCTTTACAGTCGGCTTTTTATCTTTATCTTTGCCGCCATCTTTGTCTTTATCTTTATTTTTATCGTTATCTTTATCTTAATCTTTATTTTTAATTTTATCTTTTATTTAATTTCTATCATAATCTTTATCATTTTCTTTATCTTTTATTTTATTCGACTTTCCTTTATTATACATAGAAAATATTTAAAACTCTAAAAGTATAACGCAAAAAATAACGAGTATGCAATTTAAAAAAACTCAAAAATACCGGCTGTATATTGAATATTAATACTAATTGTTAAATTTTTTTTTTTTAATAAAACATTTTTTTTTTAAATAAACGCAAAAATAAAAGTCTGTACCGCTGAAGGCAGTACAAGTAACAAAAAGTATGTTGCCTTATTTCTTAGTTCCAGTCCTAACTTTCTTTGATTATTTATAGTATTGAACTGAAAAATATTCGATAAATAGCAATAGCGCCTGGTGCGAATACCGATAGCTTGCGTTTTAATTCACTTCAATAAATCGTAGTGTTTCTTGCGTAACTTGCATATTTTGTTAAAAGTAGTTGTGTATGTGTGCACTAATATTAAATCAGTTATTTATGTAGTTGAGGTCCTGCCAGAGCACTATTTTAATAAATATACAACTTTCTATATGGTACATAAATGGAAACACAACAATATTCGAATACACAAAGCAACCATTTAGCTGAAATGAAACACAATCACATCGAGGGAATGCATTTTGGCTTTATTCATTGCTTCGTTCATTAGTTGCTGGTTTGCTATTTTGAACCATACGAACATATAAACATAGATTTGTTTTAGCATTGTTTTTTTTCTACGTGTTTGTATTGCTGCGCTTCTCTGCCATGCTGCTGCGGCGGACAAGGTTCGTAAGAAATTTCAATTTAGCATATCCTGTTATTATCCTTATTTGTCGCTTCACTCCGCTTCGATATCGGTGCAGATAGACTAACTAAGGCAATGAATATGGACGATGAGAAATATCATAATACGTGTTGCGTACATACATACATACATGTACGAGTATTCTTATGTGTGTACATGTATGCAATTTATTTTTTAGTTTAGTTTACGAGAGTACAAAATCAATAGAAAATATTTACCAACATGTTACACTCAAAAAATGTGGTTAGTCGTGGTTGGGAATGTAGTTCAGCTGCACTGTCATAAGACTAACAATTAGGTGCAGTTTAATGCTGAGTATTAAATGGCATATGATTGGAAAATGTAAAGTGATTTACACTGAACAGACCAAAAGTTTTTGTAAGATATTGAAAACGCCTTTCAACATATCAGGGATCAGTGCTCAAGTTTTTCGATAGGTTTTTGATCATGCCTTTGAAGATAAAATAATAGCTTGATGAAAAGAGTAAGCGAGTTACCATTTTAACGTATCTCCGCTTTCGCGCGAAAACGCAATCAAAAAAAAACGAAACGACAAATACACTAAGTTTATTCTAGGAATCTATGCAACCCCACTGGGTAAAAATATTGCTGCGCTGGACAGATTGAATCTTGGGACCAACGCAGTCCAGTTTTGACATCCAACTGACTTCATTAGCTCAGCATTTCTTTGGAACCAATTTCTGATTATGCTGCTATTATTCATTCCTTAATTCAGCACTCTGCTAGTATATAAATTTTATTTTTATTCTGAACTTCACTACGACATTTCAAAATACCTCTACAACAAGTTTACTGTGTTATAACTCGATATGCCGATGAGTTCGAGGTTCGAATCTCAGTCAGGCCAAGCAAAATCTTAATCATAGAAAAAGTTTTTTTTCTAATTTTGAAATATTATTTCCCTCATATTTGCTTCCATTATTTTTGAATTAAAACAGCCAAAGTTTTTCTAAAGCGAAGTTTTAAATTTTATACAAAAATACAATTTCACTAAAACTACGTATTTTTCCTTAGAAATTATTTGTATTTGCCGCTTTACAGTTTTTTAAATTTTACTACGTTAGTTTAGTGTGTATGAAACTAGGAACTCGTATTTCTGTCGCGTTCGAGATTCACTTAATTTTAGAATAAAAACAAAATAATATGGCATAAAAATTATCCCCTTTCACAGCGTGTTATATTAAATATAGATATATATATATATATATTATATAGTATATACTTATATATATTATATAGTATTATATTATACCTTTATCTTATTATTATTTAATACCTTTATCTTAATCTATTTGAAATGCTTTTAAACGTTATAAATATCGTCTTTTGCCAGAATTCAGTAAGTCGCCTCTTGGTGAGATTTTAGACCAGATGACATTCATTAGCTTCAAAATAAAACCTCTAGTCTATAAAAAATGTCTCTTAATTGTGATCAGGTGATAAGCAACAAAAAATAAATACGTGAACGTCTATACTCTAAAGTGTTCGATTATCCCGACTTTTTGTAAAAACCGGTTTTCGAATTATTTGAAAATTTGCAATTTGAAAAAAAACCGATTCGTAGTTTTTGAATCAAGAAAAACCCGGTTTAACCGGTTCCTGTACCTATGTATATAATGGTCTTATCTAATTAATAAGCACTTTGTGGTTGCCTTTCAATAAAAATATAATGGATATAAAATTAGTCGATGAGCTGTTGTATTTCTATTATTTCCCAAAGGCTATATCTTTACAAATAAGTAAAAAGCCGGTTTTGGAGATTAAAAAAACCGATTTAATCGATATTCGAAAAATTAAGATTTAAAAAAAAGCGTACAAAAATGTATGAAAAAACCGAGTCAATCACCCTACAATAATCTCTTACTCAGTCTCAAATTTTTAGACTTGAGTTTACCAAATTACAGAAACAGGCATTAGAGAGACTATTTGTGTAATTTATTGGCTTCGATATTTCTCTGACTGAGTCAATCACCCTACAATATTATCTTACTCATAGTCCAAAATTTTGAGACTTGAGTTTACCAAATTACAGAGTACATTTCGTTTTATTATATTTCCTTAGCGTTTTTTTTTTATCGATATCTATATTTCCGCCTTTATCGATATTCTTTCGTTAGCATAAACGCCATAACTATCGATTTTGATACTTATATAATTTATAAATATTATAGTCAAGATAAATCGACTCTAAGGTTAGAAGCAAACGTTTTTGACAAACATTCCGACTAAGTAGAACCGGCTTTATCTTGACTATTGCGAAAACATGCGACATTTTAATACCAATATTTTCCTCAGTATAGGTACATAAATTTGTTCAAGTGTCACTGTCCTTCCACACATGCAAACACACGCACAAGTGCATACATCAAATGGTATTTGTGGCAGCAGCCCTTGCTTGGATTACCCATTAAAATTTATCTCACTCTGACCAACAACTATTAAGAATGAACAGCAATAGCAGCAACAACAACAAAACCAAGTAAAATTACAAATACAACAAACATAGCTGAAACTTTATCTGCTAGCAGGCAATGGCAATTCTTACCAAAATACCATTATTGCCGCAATAATATTGTATTACCCGTATACACCATTAAAATCAACAGCAACACGCATACATATGTACATACTAAGGATTTCAGTTTTTGGCATTTTATTGATCCCGGAATTTTCGAGATCTGAAAACAAAATCCTGGGATAATCCCGGGTTCCCGAGTTACAGGAAGTTTTAATTCGTAATTTTTAATTTGCAAAAAAAAATGTAACATGTCTGTAATCATCCTGTTATAACATACGACGGCGGGTCAATAAGTCCGTGACTTTTTGAACGTAACGCAAGTTTTTAGATAAACAAATATTTTATTCTTTAACATAGTCTCCTTTAAAGGAGTCAAATTTGACTTCTATACACTTTGTCCCACGTTTCTACAATTTTTTTAACCCTTCAAAAAAATAAAATTTGACGAGGGCATCAAAATAGGCATTTGTTTGTGAGATAATTTCATTTGGAGTCAAAACTCTTTCCGTCGAGCCATTTCTTCAGATTTGGAAATAAGAAATTGTTACTGTGGGCTAAATCCGGAGAATAGGGCGGGTGAGAGAGTAATTCGTATCCCAATTCATGGATATTTGCCATGGAAACTACACATGTGTGCATTTGCGTTTGTGGTCGATTGTCAGAAAATGCGGCAAAAGCTTTCTCATACCCAAGTTTTTACCATTGAAATTGATGGTGAAGAGTCTCCATAGTATTTATCAAGCTTAGCTTTGGTTTGAGTTACGGTCTTTTTCCGCAAAAAATAATGCTTAATGAGCACACGAAATTCTTTTTTTTCATTTTCTCATCAAATCACGCTGTAGTCTGCTATGAATGGCTGTCGGACACAAACTAAATGCCGCATTAATACGAGTATAACAAAGAAGAAGACATTGGTGTAATTCATGTATTTTCTAACATACAAAGTAATTTATTCTTCAAGTACAAATATACGAGTACATATTTGGCACAGCAGCAAATGCATATAAGTACAGTTAAAATGTTTTTAATCACTGTTTGAGACCAATATTAAAAATGTAAATATTATTATTTAGTAAAATAAGAAATACATCAAGTTAAAATTAAATAAATCACCCATTCCATTTTGAGCGAGGCAGTATTATTCCTTATATTGATCAAAATGCAATCTTAAAGAAATTCCATCCTTAAGTGTTATATATAGTCCCCATTACACAAACTATCAATTTCTTTTACTAAACTTTCTGATAATTTGTATGCCTTTCGATGATTGGACACTAGCGAGCTGCTCGTTAAAACGTGATGCAATTTATCTTTGAGACTTTCTATCTTATCCTCCTCAAGCACCTCGACGTTAGTGTTATTACTCGAGCAGGATATTCTCCAGCTCATTTATAATTGCAAGGGGCAAAACAAAGCCTTAAGGGAGTTGGGGAGTGAAAAACGGCCGGGATCCCGGGATTGACATGCCTAGTACATACATACCCACATACGAGTACATACATACATACAAACACTTGGTATGTGTTGCTAATGGCGACATGCTGAAAATTTACATACATACATGCACGTTGAACATTATTTGAGGCACAGGTGGTTTGTTAGAGGTTTCGTGCCAACATTTAAAAGACAAGCCCTTAGGCCATCGAATGCACTATTGAAAATGTGAGTTGTGTTTGCATGCGCATGCGCATTTGTGCGTAGCATGGAGGTCTCTGCGCTCATTGAGCTAGCTGAATGTATTTGTGGTCGCTGGCTAACAGTTATACACGCAGCTGTTGCATTGTTGGCCCCACTTAAAGCACCCCACCCCCAAATGCAAATCAATATTCGATAGTTGTAAGCAACACGCTTGTTTGAACCTTCAGCCTCCCGACGCCCGTGCCACGCACACTTGCTTAACTAATTCCATGCGGAATGGAGTTACGCTCACACTTTATAATTTACCACAGGATACGAGTATGCATGTTGTATGTATGTATCTATATTTGTATATTTCCCTATTGTGTGTGTGAGTTCATTTGTGTTTATTTCACATCTGATTAGTTGGCTCTGCTCGTTTAGTTTGCATGAAAGTAGTATTTTATCAGAGCAGCAGACTAAGCAATAATAAATTTGCATTTGTAATAATGTACTCGTATATGTATATAACATATATATGAAAATGGTTATCTGAAAATTTGTAAAGTTTTCGACCCCAGCTATCTCTGAAAGACTGCAATGAACGAATTTTATCAGCAGTACGAGCCCATGGTATTGGAAGAGAATGATTGTCGACATTCTAAGACGTAAGGTAATCATTCTCAAAGAAAAGTATTATTTGAACTAATGCCAAATAAGCTTGGTCCTTGGTCTCAGAATGCACCTCTGAATATGAGAAACTTCTAGTTATTCCTAACATGGCGCAGCTCATCCAATTTACAAGAAAATATAAAAGTGTCTGATGCTCACCTGATAAAAAGTGCCTTTTTTCAGCCAAAATTTAAAAATCCTGTGAAAGGGTATTCGGGGAAATCATACCAAGAAAATATGTTCCACAAATGTGATATGCAGGTGCCAGAGCTGAGAGAGAGGTGATAACAGAAGTGAGATAGATAGTACTCAGGCAGGTTACAGAATTGAGAGTAAAGTATACGTAGAAGACTTGAGTTAAACTTGTGGGAGGCGATTGTCTCGTAACAGGCTTGAGAGTGAAATGAGAGAGTCGTGAGGCAGCTGACTGATGTTAATGTTAGAGTTGAGAAAGGTAAGCTGCGAGAATATTGAAGCAGTTAGCGAAGATGAGTGAGAGTTAGAAGAGCTTACTGGCAGGCGGTATAGTTGAGAAAGGTGAGAGGGAGAAAAAAGTAATGAAGCAGGCAGCTGAGGTGACAAAGAGTTGGGAAAAGTGCTCAACAGATAATAAGTATGAGAGGAACGGCAGTAGCTAGACAGGTAGTAGAAATAAGGGAGAGTGGGAAAGATGATCAACATTCGATGGGAATGAAAATGATGAGAGAGAGGTTATGGGGGCAAGAAGAAGGGATAAGGAATGTAGCGAGGGTAAGGTAGATGTAAAAGGAGTTAATTGGCAGGGATGCAGGGATTAGTAAACGTGTTTAATAGACGGTCGGAAGAAAAGATAGAGGTGAGAGAATAGAGAAAAATAAGTGAGCTAGGTAGATGTTAGTGTAATATTTTACGTGTTGGATTTTATTAATAATAATATTCAAATTATAAACCCCCTTACTCTACGCTAATAGACGCCTGACTATCTAAATGAATATTCTGATTAACGCAGCACTATCGAAAGTTGAACACAGCGCTCGATTAATGTTCGCACACTTTTGCTTGAAAAATACTGCCAACAAAGTGAAAGTCTAAACTCATCTCTGATGGAGAGCTCGCGAGGGAGCATTCTTCCACTAAACCTGCCTTCTAACTTTGAACGATTTGTGAAGATCGCTGCCGCTCTCGTCCACCATGTTTTCCCTTAAAGTCAGACGAATGATGAAGGAGCTTTTGGCAACCATTTCAAAGTCCTCTAGTCGATCTTTCATTTGTGTTATTCCTTTAAAAGAGCTTCCAGAATCAGTCGCAAGTACTTGCTATTGTCAGAAAACTGTTGCCGGATGTATTCAGTCGAACGAAGACCCACATCTGTGGTTTTATACTTTCAAATTAATAACATTAATTCCATCTTGCTAGAAATGACGGCAAGGATGCGATTAGACGTCCTCCAAGTCAACCAGTTTTAGTCATCCTGCATAACATCAAAAAAGTATTCTTACCAAGATTAGATATATTTGCTTAAGTAGCTTATATCCTCTATGCGACGTTACGCAAGCTAATAAAATTTTATGATGTTATTGTCTAGTAGCTTTCACTGGAGGAGCTTCGCCTCGAAATTCTTTAGTAATTTAGTGACTGTCAGAAACCATTAGAACGGTGTAGGAATACCCTCCTGATTCCATGCTACATTACCTTGTCTGATACCTAAGCGTTGTCCCAACCAAATTTATTTAATGATAATGAATATTTACAACTTTGAAATGAATGAAAAATGTCTGCCACCAACCATAACCCTATTACCATTCAAGGCACATGCAAATTTACTTCCCACCTCACTAAATGCAGAACCAAAATTTTCTTTTTTCGCACCCGAAGCACTTGTGGAAAAATTATCGCTGGATGTGTGCGTTTGAAATTAAATGTGTATGGAAATACATACCGACATACCGATTTCTGTTTACCCAGACACATTGGTATGATGCACACATCAGCACTGACGATGCCGACAACGGCAATTGTGACTGTTGCACGAGTTGTACGTTGGTTGGTTGGATGCAGCTGTGGTTGGAACGATGGTTTGTACATACATACATACATACATACATATGTATGTATGTACGTTGTTGATTACGATTACACCGTCACACGCGCAGGTGTGAAATTCAAATGAGATTTTAAATTTAAAATAAACACCTGGCGGTTAATTAAATTGCATCAGCACCTAGTTGTTACTTACGTTGTTTGTTTTGCTGCCAACTGCAGTGTGTAAACAATGCATTATATTTGGTGTTTGTCATTTTGAAGCGCTGCCTAGACTTTTGCACGAAATGGGTTTGCTAAATGGCCAAATTATCTGCATTTTCGATGTACATGTTCCACTGCGCAAAGAATTTACAGATAGTAAAACTAGACAAGTCTTCTTCGATTGTAAACAATATTTATTATTGAATGGCTGTCTTATTTTTAAAGGTACGTGCGAGACCTTAATTGTATTGTCTTTTCTATTCCTCATTCATATAGCTTTGGTCTGTCAAACATATTTACAATTTCAGCAATCAAATTAAAATAATTTTTTACATTAAAATAAATTGATTGTTAAGTTAAATTTTTGTTTTGCTATAACCGATTTTCAGGTCCGCTTTGAAAACGCTTCTGTTGTCCGACAGCTGCAAGTTGAGAGTGTGCGAGAGTTCTGCGCAGAAATCGACGAAAAACCTGTCGTAAGATTCGTATTCATCCATCAAAAATATCAATGGAGTTTGGATCTACACCAGTCCAGTAGCGAGCGTCTCTTTAAAGAAGAACTCAGCCTCTGATTGTACTAGTCAATATCTGCCGGAATAATTAAATAAGTTCCTCTGTGTAAGAAACAACAACTGTGCAAGCAAATATCAACGGACATGTAGTTTAGATTGTAAATGAAAGTTTTCCTTAAAACGGGAATTCAATAAAGCACAATCCCCGAAATCTCTCGTGTTTGATACTCCAGAGTATGAAAAATTGTGATAATAGAATATTTTAAACCAGTAGTTGCGAATAAGCCAGGAATATCTTTCCAAACAACTTTTCAAAAATGCGGCTCTAAAACACCTTAAATCAAAGAAAGTTCATCAATATCAAAGATCCTCAAGGCTTTCATCGAGATCCAGTTCGAATAACTCTTTGTCACGCAGATATCCCAAGCTTAGAATTAGGTCAATGGAACACACCGAAGCCGAATAAGGTTGCTCGGCTCTCATCTACAGATCGTATACGCGGAGCTAACAATTTGCTTTTGCACTTCACATCGGTAACTTTTCTGTGCGTAACACGTACAATGGATGCATTTCATGATAAGACTTCTTATTCAACTTACGAAAGTTCTATAACTTCTAAGCAAGTTTGTTCACAAAGAACTGAATGGCAATTAAGACTAAAGAGACTTCCATTTGCTATTCCTCTTTTATGGGAAGACGTCCACGCATCTCAATTTATGCAAGAGATACTGCCATCTTTGTTGAAGGCTCAAAACTTAACAATAAATATTTACTAGGCAATACTCGCACACAATCTTTATTCATTACAGTATGTTAATAATCTGGTCGAAAAAGATCTAAATCCCTAAGTTACCTTGTCCATTCCTCTAACTTTGCAATAATGGTCACCATCGCCGGAGACTGCCCGAATACCGATAAATCTTTGCAGAATGAAACCTTTTTTGTAACTCTAGCGAACTTTGGATTTTGAATGCGCTTCGAATAAAACTTAATGATTTCATCGCAGGAGTAACAACAGCGGCGGAGTAGGTACTTCATTTTATATGTTTATCGAACTATTCTAACATTTTCGTAAGGTATTGCCTGACATTTTGTGCAAAGACTTTACCGTCACGGTTCAGCGCTTGTTCGTTTGAAAAGCTTGAAGTAGACCAATTCTTTTCAAACAAAATTTTGTTTAACGACTAGGACAAAATCCAACCAAAAAATCATCGGTCCATCGGCCCACACAAACCCCGAAGTTCAAGAGCGGCCATTGCATGGTTTATGGGCTAAGCCAACCATCGACCTACTTCTAAAAAAAAATCGGACCGATGATTCAACCAGCAGTTTAATTAACTACGTGTGTCATACCAATTCATACATATCTACATTTTCGGTATTTCACTCAACCGTTCGCTGAAGGAGCATCCAGCTTTTTAAGCCAATTAAAATCTTCTAAGTTTACCTCAAACAAATTTTACCTGAGGTCATGAATGCAAACAAAAAATATTCAAAATGCAATCGATTTACAAATTGTGCATTAGATGCATTTATGTAACTATGCACGCAATGCAAAGTTTCATTTTCTGCACAACAAGTACAACACATATGCGTGTTCGAGTATGTTCCATATTTTTGCCTTGTTTGCCCTCTTATCTAACCAACAAATCCCTAAATCTCTACTGCCACCTTTTATTCGCATTTGAATATCAGTGCAAAG
The DNA here is from genome assembly GCA_963971545.1 of Philophylla caesio. Classification (NCBI taxonomy): domain Eukaryota; kingdom Metazoa; phylum Arthropoda; class Insecta; order Diptera; family Tephritidae; genus Philophylla; species Philophylla caesio. Next base: position 52,805,419 of record OZ020609.1, on the reverse strand, counting down.
AAACGAAACCAAAGCGTAACCCATCATTATTTCATACGGAGTCCAAGCTGTCCCGAATGTGTACAATTTTCTTTTGCACAATTCATTTGATGGACTCCAACTCAAACGTATGCAAACATTTTAGGCTAAAAATGTGTGTTGGTGCTTACTTGAGGAAGCGGTCAGTTGGTTATACACAGTTGCCGAGGTAAATGAAAAAGTAAGCACAGACAAAGAAGGACATTAGAAGGATGCGGCGGTCAATGAATTTTCGAGTATTTTACTGTGCACTTCAACTGTTTTAGCCTTTCCTGTTGCCCGCCACCGTAGGAAAAGCAGGCGGAGGAGTCAAACTGAAGTGAATCTCGGCTGTGTGGCTGGGATCGAGTGAGTTCATCAGCCACCATATCGTCGGCAGCACACACAGATACAGAAAAGTGTTAGAAATTCACAATTGTAATTTTATGCTGAATCCCTTAGTGTGGGCAAGTTATTTTACTAGTCGCATAGTAAGTATGATTGTGTGCTTGCAACAACAGCAAGCACTCGTCATCAACCGCAATGTTTCGTTTGCTTTACGTCAAAATTGTTTGACAACTGCAAATAGAATAGGCCAGGCTAGGAAAAAAATGTTTAGCAGTACCCAAAAGTGCAGGCACTTTGCTACGCAACTTCCGTGCGTCCAATAAACGCAAACATGCAACCTGGGCTGCATACTGACTGCCGTTAGTTGCTCTGGTCATACTTACTGTGTATACTTTTTTTTTTAAATTGTGGCTGCTTTTGTGGCATACGAAATAGTCAAAGCTAGTTCAACTACTCCGTGTATACGAGTACCTATACATATGTAAGTACACTCAGCGAAATATTTACAATATATATGACAGTAGCAGACGACCGCGGTGAACGAGTAAGTAGCGGTGAATTGCAAAATCAAAATGACTAAAATGTGATGTTAATGCTTCATTATCTTAAGTTAAGTTATGTTATGTTAATTAAAGTTATGTTATGTTATGTTAAGTTGGTTATGTTAAGTTGTGTTATGTTAAGTTAAGTTATGTTATGTTATGTTAATAAATTTTTTATAGTGTTATGTTAAGTCACGTTGTGTTATGTTATGTTATGTCATGCTAATTTTTATAACGACGGTAAAGATCGATTTAAACCAACAGTAACTGAGAAATAGAGTGAACGGAACTCACCACACTCATACCACAACTCACCTAAAAATACTCGCAACACCTAAAACCACAACTAAACTCTCGACACCAATATAAATCTATCACATACATAGGTATAACCTCACCAAGTCTTATCAAACACGTTTTGACTGAAATCCAAATTGTGCATACTTATGCATTCAACTTATTAAATGATTTGTATACCGTTTTTTAACAGTTGGCAGCACTTTAAAAAAATGCTATAAAACCACATTGACCAATCCAGGGTTGTTGGTTAGCATTACCGCATTATTTCTCTGAGTGTGGCAATACTAATTTCAATGTCTGGCTGCACAGTTATATAACAAAAACAAGAGACAAAAAAATATAGCAACGCAGAGTTAACTACGTCAATCGTTTAGTGGCAATAGTTTGACTTCCTTTGTATGTTGTTGCTTTTTGTTGTTTTCGCTCGAACTTCTAAGTTTTATTTTTGCTGCAATTGCCAAAACTCTCAAAAAGCAATTGCCATTTTACAAGTGCCTGCCGCTCATCGTCCTCCCAACATTTGCGCATGCCTCCACTCGAACCTTTTTTCGCCCGCACTCAATTTGTTGCCGGCACTGTGGTTGCATACATTATTGGTACGTGTCTACTCCGCTGTCTACCTGTAGAGCCTCCATCCACTTATGGCGTTGTGAAAGTGCAACATTTCATTTTTTTTTTTTGCTTAGTTCTGCTATTGACAGTTGCAAATTTGTTCGATTGCTTTTTATTCACTTCCGTTGCATCACCATCTGTCCGTAGTTCTTCAAATAGCAACACGATTTTGATTTTGAATTTGATTTTCATAGGTTGTCATTGCAAAATCTATTAGTTTTTATGTTTGTGCATTCTGGTTTGATATTTGTTAACCGCAAATTACTTCTCACTTCAAATTAGACATGAAACCTTTGAAACTATCTCTGGTTGAATATTTATTTTGATTTTATATAAATATTTATGTATCGACTTTAGCACTTTTTGAAGTTTTAAAATACCTTTTCAACTGTTACATAACTGAAATTAGAATTGGAAGTATTTCGAGTATTTTATTTATTTTTGTAAGCGATAGCGATTGCCCAAAGAGTTGAACAAAATAACTACAAAGTATGATCAAGCTCTTCTCTACTCGGTGTTTCCAATGGACTCCTCTTTTATCGCCATTGTACTATATAAATATTTACAAAACGAGCAGATATACGAGAAGGTAGCATCGAATGCCCAGCAATCCCCCAAACCAATCAGTATGGGACTTGAAGCCGAAGTAAACTTTCCACGATTTGAGTACCAATATCCTCGGTACTCCCGCGAAGTATTTCGTCGGCAGGTGTTTAAAAAATCCGTCCTCTTCATATTCTCTTTCACCTATTTATAAATGTGTCTTATTTCTTCGTGTGGCTTTTTCCTAACTTAACTGTGAGTCAGCAAAATTGTATAAGATTTCTAGCCGCCCCAATCGCTGGGTTAGGTGATGGAACGATAGATGTTTAGGCGATCGGAAAGCACGCATTGACACTGAAACTCGGTGATCTTATATTATTTGCTTAGTTACGTCAGCTCTACTTAGTGGACAAGAATTTCAGTCGCCCTATCGCGTGTTTTTGCAATGGCCAGGTGGCCGACTTTGAGTGGAAGATTTATTTTATGAGAATTTTTTTTTTTGGTATTTTCCCGGCAAATAGTTGATTGTATAATATTTGTGATATTGCAAACTGCAGACCAATATTCTATCAAATCTGCATAAAAAATGTTTTCGGTAAGCTTTCTGCCTTAAGCAGCCTTCCAATCTTAGCGCCCATGTCATTTTCTCTAAGCTTAGGAATCCGCACAACCGAAAAATTAAGTTCCAGCATTCCGAATGACATCACTCCGCAGAAGACTTAGATGGGTTCATGCGCCGTGTTCGAGAATTGTTTGTGTTGAATTGGAATTGTGACAAGTCAGGAAACCCCCAAGTCTCCTAAGCAGTCATGCAAATCAACCCATTGTACTTAATTAAAAGAGATGCAAGTGGTGCCTGAAGTGATATGTTGTGGAGTAATTTACTTATCGCTAGTCTGGAAAACATCGACAGCAGCAAAAAATGCTCTGTACTATCATCCTCATTCAAAGAGAATGTGCAAAGTGTAAATTGGATGATTGCAATGGCGACTGTGTGTTGCCCCCAAGAATTATGTTCCATAGTCAGCGCCGCCAGGACTCGCTAAGTTCTTCTTTCTCTGCTTGAGAGGGAATTTCGCCACTGCATTGTTCGGTCGTTTCAGAAAACACTTTACTGTTGCCTTGGAGGAAAGTAAACTTGCAGGCGTTTCAATTGAAAGAATTTTCTCTCAGGTGAGCTCTTCGGTCCATCTATTTGCTTAAACTATTTAACCTAAAATCCTTTCTATGAATAATCCACATTTATGTCGCAGAGGGAATTGCGGTCCTTGTTAGTGGGTCTATCATGCAGTAGTTTTGGCCAAATCTATAGTTCAACCAGCTGTAGTAGATTGCCAGAAGATCGAAATAACTAAAGCTGTGCTTACCTACAGTTCCTTAATTGCTCGAATTATGACTCTGCGACCACAAACCTCAGAAGTATATCTAAAGATTAATGTCAGCAAAAGCTCTGTTTACCCGCAGTTCCTTAGGGGCCTTAACACTTAAACCAAGTCTAATTAAAAGCACTCAGGAATTGTCCAAAAATATCCACTGATTCATTAGTCTCCAAAAACCTTTGAGTTTTTGAAGTCCCAGTTATTTCACATCCTGTAGAAAGCCTATGCGTATAACTTTTACTACCTTCCAGGTTTCGTTAACGAGTTATCAGATGTCTTGTCGTGTTGGCCCCGTAAAGTTCACAATGCATCAGTCTCATCCAGAACTCTTGCATTTCTGTTTACAGGCTTTACTAAGTTATTTTCTTGACGCTACTCCACGTCATCCATTTAGGTTTTTATGTGAACGGAGACTTGCACTTCGACCAAGATAAAGAAATATCAGTAAATCAACATTTTGGAAAATAGGATAGTTGCTTACAGTTTGCTTTTTAAATAAGTAAAAACAATTCTCTCTTCATTTTCATTTTAAAATTTATGAATTGAACACACAAAAAATATATTCTTCATAATAGCAAAATCTGGATGGCATTAGCCGCTTCAATTATTATCAACTAACCACCAAAGCGAATAGTTATATCTGCATGTGTATTCATGTTTGTATATAACTAAATGCATATGTGCGATTCGCTGCAAATGTGCCCTGCATACATAATGATTTCGTTCTGTTCCGTCATCTTGAAGCTATTCGCTAAACAAAGAACCTAAAAACACTCACACTCACACTTTTACATTTATACATTTCAATATTGTCTGACGTTTGGTGACTGGCGTTGTCATCCACCCTCAGCAAAAATATTTATCGGCTGAGTAACTGACAGCGCTGGTTCAATTTTTGAAAGAAGGGAGGGAGGGAATGCATGGCTTATGCCAGTGGTATCACAACGGGCTTCTTACGGCCTAAGTGTGCCACCGTGCTCCTGTGCGGTGGCAGCCACCCTAACCTAACCTAACCTAACCTAACTGACAGCGCTTAAAAGCGGCAAATCAGCGTAGAATACATACATAGATATAAACTAAATAGTTTCGTATGCAGTGAATACAAGGTACATCAACAGTACAGTCCTAATATGAATTGGGTATTATTTTATATGAAATTACAATTTTTATACCCGAGCGTACTTGTACTTTGTTTGCATAACGGTTGTTTGTAACAGCAAAAAATAATCGAGATAGATATAGACACATATGTATCTATATACTAAAATGATCAGAATAAAAAGAGAAATCGATTTAGCCCTGACTGGCTGCCCGGCCGTCTGTCCGTTGTTACAATAACTTGAGTAAAAATTTAGATATCTGAATAGATTGCTCTTTTGGCAGGGTAGGTTGGTATTGAAAATGGTCAAGATCGGCCAATAACCACGCCCACCTCCCATATAACGAAAGTTTTTGAAAAATGCAAAAACTCCCTTTTTTCGGTATTCATTAAAGCAAATTGAGTGAAATTTGGTATTTGGAGCGATTTTGAACTAAGAAATTAGACATTTATGAATTTTTGAAAAAGGGGCGTTGCCACGCCCGGTCCGAATTGATGATTATACTTAAGCTAGGTTTAAAAAGTTTTATGTCAATTTATTTCTCTTAAAAACTTCAATAGGTCAGTTGCATTACTCGCATTTGACAGAATGACATAATTTAACATAACATAACAAAACTTATTATAACATAACAAAACTTAACATAGCTTAGCATAAGTTAACGTAACGCAACATAACATCGCGTAACGTTACGTGCCACATTATAACATAATACGGCTAAGCCAGAAACCTGACGGGTTGAAGCCGACTTGAGTTGCATGACGTGACGTAACTGTATAACACATAGTTTAGATAGTGTAATCAAAATAAGTACTCGATTCTTTTCGATGTGATTTTCGTCGAATTTGCCATGTTGGTTTTACAAGTATCGTCATTAAAACTCGAAAGGAAGGCATTCCTATATATTCGTGAGACATTTTCGCTCTCATTGTTTTCGACGTCTTGACAAGTACGGCATAGTTGATAGCCAACCAGACGATCGCCTTTTATGTTTCCAGCAACAATTTTCACCTTGCTCGAAGTTTTTCCACAGTGAGCAGCTAGATAACCTTTTTTGCAGAACCAAACTGACAAGCATCTCTTCAAAAATTAATTCCATCGACGATTACAGCCTCTCATTGCGATCCTGAATGATAGAATATTGTCTCAGATTGGATGTGTCGAATGTGTATGGATGACGAGTTGCAAAACACTGATTAAAATATCTCAGCTTGTTCTTCTGCGAAGCTCTCTGTAATAGACATCGACTATTTGCGAAAATTTACAATGAGCACTCAGCGCTTTTCTCATAACCTGGGCAATTGCTAGTTATAATTAGAGGAAAATAGTAGCACCGCATTTGACTATCAATAGTAGTCTAAGTACGGCTCTATTTAAGGTCGACCATCTTACCTGAAAGGTGGAGCCCTCCTACGACAGTCTGCAAGTTATTCTCACAAAAGAGCTCTCAGTTGAAGAATCATTACGCGCTGAAATATTATTTCCATTCTCTCGGACTTAACCCTGTAAAGTCAGCAAATCTTTCTGGAACAATACTTTTGCCTCACCTGGTTGAAAGGAAGTGGGCGTGTGTATCTATGAAATGCCTGACGATTATGTTGCCAGCACGCAACGCTACGTAGCACGCATTTTGAATGCATAATTAGTAGCAAAATCACTGCCTAGCGTGGCATATGTAGTGGATGCGTTAAGTTAAACATAACTTTGCTAGAGAAATACGTATATATAAGTAGTATGTTGTGGGGCTTGTGTGCAAAATTATATTATGCATGCTTCTTAATATCGGGATATCTGTGAATGTTGCTGGATTCAATTTGCGCCAATTGATGGTACAAAAAGAATACAAATAAGTCAGAAAACAGATGCGTTTATCGGATTCGGTGAGGTTGGTTAGCGGAATGTGTACATATATGGCGCGAGTTGTGCTCACTTGTGAGTTTAATAAAAAAAACTCTCGGCTAAGACTACTTATGAAGAAGAAGGGGCCTGAAGCTCAACATACATAGTAGCATGGGTTTATATAGCAATGGTTGGGCGAAGATTCTTCTTTGGCATATTGTTCCATTTGATTCCACTGATAAAAAATATAAATAAAACGAAATCAAGAAAGCATTGTTATAAAACTTTCTCTCGACAAAACCTCTTCGACAAGAACACAACTTGTTAAAGCGCATTTATCGTTTGTGTACACTTTTCCGTTTGCTTCCTTTGATGCACACAATCAAAACTAGCATTAATCTTCGAAAGAACTATTTAAATAGTGGGTAATGTATAACTGACTATACGAGGTCGCATTCTCTGCTAAACTTTTCCGTTATGGATTACTGCAATCACCCAAAAGGTATTTCAGCTCACAGCTCAGTTTGAAGTTATCGAAGTTTGATGCGGAATAAAAGCGCTTAGGTCTACTCAGTTGTGAACGAATGCTGTATAGGATATCTCTCGGCTTAGAAAACTTCGTTTGCAGCATTGGCAACAAACCAAGTTGTCCAAATCGATATACTACAAAACACTTATTTTGCTAACACTTTTTTTATAGGAGATGATCCGACCATATTGGGTTTGAACTGTGCATCCGAACAGAAATTTTGTTTTAAAAATCCCAAGCAGGAAGGGGTGAGTCGAAAATGTTTACACTACCTTGTAGTATTTAGATTTTCAGGAAAGGAACTAAACGGAAACTCTCCTTGATCTTCTCATTGCATGTTTACACTACCTTGTAGTATTTAGATTTTCAGGAAAGGAACTAAACGGAAACTCTCCTTGATCTTGTTATTGCGTTTATTGAACTATTTTAGTATCTTCCAAGCTAAGGTTTCACCAATTAAGAAGGCCATAGCCTAACTCCAAACCATTTTAAAAGGGAAAGATATTTTTATTTTCAGTTACTGCCATGCGGTAAGAAAAACTGTGAGCTCCTTTGCAATTAAACCAAAACTTTTGCTGGACTGCCGCCGATCTCTAGAGTAGCAGAACAGTCTGAGCCTCATTAAGGTTTCCGGCTAGAGAGATATAAAGGGAACTATATAGCGGTCCAACTTGCGAGGAATGGTACGACCAAGGATTTTCTTCTGATGAAATTTTTTTACAATCACGCTAATGACAGATGGAGACAAAGTACTGTCAGCTCTCTAGGCAGATTTGACCTGGGTGGGAACGAAAAAGGGCTGGTCTGGATAGTTATGCATTCTCGGTCGCCTTTCTTTGTTGACCTCTAAGATTCGAAAGTGGTTCAGCAATGGTGCTTTTACCATACAAGTTGTGTTATCACAAAGCACCTTTTATCCCATGGACTAAGTGTGACACTGCTTAGTAGGTTTAAGGTGCAGAAGCATAAAGGATGACAATATCCGTGGAGGCGCTTATGCTATTTGTGTGAGAGACTTCCTTAAAAGATGTTTAGAGTTCTACCATTTTGTGACGGTAAATTCTGTAAACGTTGGAATGGTGAGCTGGTATAAACTTTAAATAGAAATACAAGGAGTAGCCTGCCAACTCCGAAAGTATAGCCTTATATAAGTAGAACAGGCAGTTAGGAAGCCTCTTTTCAAGTACAGATTTAAGCCACATTCCGAGCTTTACACTCAATTTTTGTAATGAAATTTTATATACTTTTTGTTAAGTTTTTTAATTGAACTCGAAGCCAATTTATGGAAGATTTTATTTGGAATAACAACAGTTTAATTGGTAAAAGTTATAAGTTATAGTTGCTATTTCGGAGATCACCACATCTTCTTATCAGACTTCTTTTTATTTATTCATTTATTCTTCCTCTCCGCTTCCAAGGTTTGAACCCAGAAACCGCGCGTTGCAGAGCCAACTCCCAACATGCTGCGCTACGCTTGCCGATTGAGCTGTTGTGTTTTTTCCATTTTTCTTAAACTGAAATTTTATACTAAAACTTCGGATGTGTTTGGACGCTGCACTGTAAAAAAGGTTTTTAGTTTTCTCTTAGAATTCATTTACGCACATGCCTTTTGTCTTTACTAATTATTTGGCCATACATCATCCAATTTTATAACCCTGCGAAGTTGACACCACCTTATGCGAATTTAAAAAAAAAATATATATCGTTCGTTTGTCCACGTTTGTCCAGCAAAAATTTTCGTTTGTCCACCCTTTGTTCAAAAGTTATTTAAAAAAAACAATTTTTATGAAAAAACCCAAAAGTGCAAAATTAAACTTTTTTCAAGCTAAATCGTTTGTCCATCGTTTGTTCACGATTGTCCAGCAAAAAATTTCGTTTGTCCACCCTTTGTTCAAAAGTTATTTAAAAAACAAATTTTTATGAAAAAACCCAAAAGTTAAAAATTTAACTTTTTTCAACCTAAATAATTTGTCCTTCGTTTGTCCAGCAAAAATTTTTCGTTTGTCTACCCTTTGTTCAAAAGTTAATTAAAAAAAAAATTTTTTTTGAAGTTTGCACCACCTTATTCGAATTTTAGAAAAAATATATATCGTTCATTTGTCCACCCTTTGTCCAAGTAATTTTTGAATTTCGATTTGAATTTGATTTTTTCTAAAATTCGCAAAAGGTTGTGTAAACTGAGGGCTCAATTTAATTAAATTTACTAATTTGGCGTATTAAAAAACTTGTTCAGTGTACTTCGTGGTTTTAACCCAATTTCCAAATAGATTTCACCACAATATTACACAACCTTTTCCGAAGCGCTTTTTCATCAAATCTAAGTGCATCTCAGTTATCTCGCTATGCCCACAAAATATTTTATCAATTTTCATCCTTAGTTTAACCGCAATAGCTTCGCTACCGCTGCGTTATTGCATTTTCTGAAATTAAAAATCGCTTTTAAGTGCAAGCATACATACAATGATAAATCTAATGTACTCTCATCACGCCACAGCACTGAGCAAAAAGTTCAATAAAAAACGTGACCATATACATAAATACATACATAGCGGGTAAATAAATCGAGGCAACCCCTCAATTTTTCTGCACCCAACTCGTTTCACAACTTTTCCTAGCAAAACGAAAAAAGAAGCAATGAAATGAGTTCCTATCTCCCTGGTGTATATGCAACAGATGCATTCTTCATGCAGAGAGCTGTAAAGATATAAATATCTATGTACATAGTCGGCAGTATCCTTTCCAACAACTTCACCAACATTATATACATATGTATATATATATTCCATCAGCATTTATGAGTTCCTCCAGCTCATTTCCGCGATCTGTTTGTCCAACCCTACAGAAATCGCTTGGAATTGAATTTCGTGTTCAACTTTTTTCTCTAGATTAGGCGATGAATGTAAGTATGTATGTAAAGTGTATTTGGCAGACAAAAAAAAAAAGCTGCAAGCAATGTTACGTCGTTGTGTCGAGAGGCGTAATCGCGTAGAGCCGAAGCCGAAAACTAGAGCATGAAATTCAATAGGAAATTTACACTGCCGTAAGCCGATAAGTGCGTAAAGGGAAATCTGCGAAGAATTCAACATTTTTGGGTAAATTTTTGTAGCTCGTGAATTGTTTCACAGTTGCCTGGCTTAAATTGCTTCAGTTTTTCACCACTTCTTGATGTGCGCATTATTTCAATGCTTACGAGTTTTTTATACAGAAAGCAACGGCAGTGCATTGTGTTGCAGCCTTGCCTCTGAGACTGCAGTGCATTTCCACTGCTGTACTTAATCCCCACTCTTACGTTTACGTTCGCGAACTTGGGGTAACATAAGCAACCCATGAGTGAGACATGGTAACGCAGACGTGCGGATCTTTCCATGATGGCAAATGACGATTGAAATGAAGGCACGGTTGCAATCGGAACGGGAATAGTTTGGGAGTTGGGGTTCGAACCAGTAAAGTTCACAAAAAGTCTCGGATAATAACTTGCCAAAACATTGACGATTCCCACAATTAAAACATGGACTGAGATTTGCGGTTGAGCGGAGACGCCGGGACATTGTATCAGGTTCGCACTCATCAGCGAAGAGGGCCTATTAGGTCCAGTAGTGGAAGGGAATGAGATGTGCGGATTTTCTTGCTAGGAAATCAACAGCCTCTCCATTTAAAGTCCCGATTGCTTTCTGTGGACTATCATCCAACACTGTGGAGGTTTTCTAGAAAACTGTACAAAGGCTAGAAGTAATCAAATATGAAATTATCTTACAGGCTTAAGTTAGTCGAATGCCCTTCTGGAAAATATTAGTCCCGGAAGAGCTGAGGAACTTAAAGGTATAAGTTCAGGGAAACTGAAGATTCCCGCTAGATTTTTGGGAGGTCATTGCCTGCTTAATTATCACTTAATCGCAGAATGCGGTGTGCTGATGCATTTTAGATTCATATATTTTCGAGAAAATTCCATATCTCGAAATTCGCTTCCAACTTTGAGTCCATCAAAAATGTATGAGTTTATATTTATTGTAAATCTTCTTGAAGATCTTCAGGGGATAAGCACAAAAGCGGTACTTCTGATTAAGGAAAAAAGCTGCGACTACAAAGTATCCACCAAGCCAGGTGGCTGTCAGCTAATTAAAAAAAAAAAAAACAAAGAACCAATTTGATTACGTGGGAAAGATGCTTAATAAGCTTCAACCATACCACAATATTTCTTACCACCTCTTAACTTATACATATGACTTTAAGGACTGTTATAAGAAACGTGGCACTGTTGCTGCTAAATCCATTTTGGCCGGGCTCAAATAAGTGCCCCATCAAAGTGTAACCAGGTTCATCGTCACAAAGTCGTCCTAACGCAAATAACATATTCCTGTTCCTCTGCCACAACCAGCAGGTATAACGCCGAATACTTTCAGCGCTGGAGTCCTTATACGAACGACATGACCTAGTCAGCGGAGTCTAACTGGAACTTAATTCGCTGCTCTATGTCTATGTACTTGTAAAGTTCGTACAGCTCATTGTTTTACCGTCGCAAAGATGCAAAGGTCTATATATTTTTCAGGGAATCTCTCTGGATCACTCCAATGATCCTCTCGTCTGATATTCTGATCGTCCATGCATCTGTGCCATACAATAGGACAGGCATAATGAGAGACTAAAATAATTTGGTTTTTGTTCACCAAGAGAGAACTTAACTGCTCAACTGTTTACTCAGTCCGAAGATTTGCTTGTTAGCAATTGAGATTTTACGTTGGATTTCAAGGCTGACGTTTTTTCCTAATGTTCCTAAATACACGAAGTACCCTACTTTTTCAAACCTGTAAGTATCAATAGTGCTGTGAGTGTCAAGACGTGAAAATGCTGATTGTCTATTTATTAGCTGGAGATACTTTGTATTACCTTGTACACATCCAGACACATTCAATCCAGTTTGGAGAAGGCAAAACTAAAAGGCCGATTATGTCTGTGTCTTCACTCACAGGTCGAGTAGTCGAAGCTATAGTCTGCTGAACGGATAACAATTTTTAGTCCAACAGATTAGGATATGCGCTGGGAGCTAGCTAATCATAAATATAATTTTACTCAGCTAAAGTAGCTTTACAAAAATAATTGAAGAAGAGCTTGAGCTCAATATTTTTAAATTGGTTAGTTTACCAGCTCGCAAAGTAAAAGATTTGTGCTCGTTTTTGAAGTCAGCGACGGATTCGTGGGAATTCTCAAGCCACCTTAACAGTATTGAAGCACCTGAAATTCCGCGTGCATTTTTTTATCGAGGAATGCATCCAAAGCACCACCAAATCAATGCTTCCACTCAATTCCCCCGTCGGGTGTTAACAAATCAAGCAGCGTTACTAAATCTCTCATTTTTCTTTACTGCTCAACTACAGAACAGCTTTTCACTTTGGTGCATTCTTTACCTTTATGAATGTATGTGCATTTAAGTACAGTGTCTCACAATGAAAATGGTCAGGTAAAGTTCTCTACAAAGAAGCAATTTATTTTAAAGATAAATATTTTTCGTTCATTTTTAATAAAACTTAAGTTCATTTTATAACTAAATTCACAGATTTAAAACTATCAAATTTCGCCACCGAAATTTGCAACTTTTTAAAAATACTTTATACAAACATTCTGCACATGCAGTTTTGTAGTGCATTCAATTCAAGTCTACGAAAGTGTAAGTTTCAAGTCGCTAAATATTAACGTAGATTTTTGAGAATTTTTTTTTCAGCAAAGATAATGACAAGCGTTGTGTGGAGGAAGCTGCTTAACACACTCGACTAAAAATATTCTCAAAAATCAATGGTCGTTTTTCGCGATTTAAAACCTATACTTTGTTATGCTATAATTTAATGCACTACAGAACTGCATGCCAATAATTTTTCTGCGAGCTCTTTAATATTTTTTTTATATGGTTTTATGTGTAGAACTAATTTTAGTTTTACTTAAATTAAGGAAACAATTTTTATGCAAATAATATTGCTACTATTTCAGAGAAATTTGCTGGTTCATTTTCACTGTGAGCTGATAAATACAAGTTTTTCGTAAATAACTGAATACCTCATTTTCGAGAATTTCTTTATTTAGCTTGTGTGCGCGCTGCAGAGAGAGAAAAATTGCCAAGATGATGTTTACATTGTTGCAGTTTGCGATATTTTTCAACGCAATACACGCCAATCCTCCCCCTTCTCCCCGCAGCCAGAGGCTTGCTGTGCAAAAATCTTATTCGTACCTTTGCTCGACAGCGAGCGTGCGGCTTCAGGCTATCAGGTGGCGAGTCGGCTTGCCTCTCACCGGCCGTTGAAGAGTGTATAAACTCTATTTGCAGCAGCACCTCTTATGTACATCCTTAACAATGCAGTTACTGCTAGCTGAATTACCTCCGTGGTGGTGGTGGGTTAAAACTTAGGCTTCGTAAGAGAGGTAGGTGGCGAGGCGAAGCTACGGAGCTGTTGCATTTTGCATTTTTCGTTTGCTCGTTGTGTAAATATTAATGTTGCCTTACGGATTAAGCGAATTGTTTGCGCTGAAAACAAAACCAGAAGAAGAGAAAAAAAGGAGAATAAAAAGAAAGTGAAAGAAAATTTGACAGCGCGATAAAATGCTAAGGGACGTAGTTGAAATGTAAAGAAAAATACCAGTTGAAAAATATACGAAGCATCGCGGGCAACGTTTGTCGGCATTGTGACAGGCAAAGAGGAGCGAGGGGAGCGTGAAGCTGTGGTGTGTGTGTAAACTGCAATCGAATTCAGTGGAAAGGGAATTTCAATGTGGAGGAACAGGAAAGTGGTGACAAACCAGGTTGATGACTGCACTGCAGAGTTTAAGGAAGTTTTAAAGTGGATATTTGAAATGGTAATGCGAATGCGAAAATGTTGGAATGTATTAGATTAGTTAAATGGAGTAGTAGGGGCAGGGAGCGGTAACATAAAGGAGAAGTTAACAGGGTGTGTATTATTAGACAGTTATAAAATTTATAATAAGTTTTCATGCTTCAAGCAATTTTATTAAAGAAAATGGTGAGCTCAATTAGCGGAATTTTTCTGCCGAAAAGGTTAACTTTTTTCCCGAACATTACCTTTAGTTCGTTGTAAGTAATTTGGTGGGTAATATTTGTAAGATTTTGCAATTCTCGATCAACAGCACTTAAACACATGCATAGAAACTTATTCTCTGTGAAATTCATAAAACCAGATTTTTCTAAACGTTTAGCAATTTTTACAGATTGATGATTTAAAATTTTTTTTTCAATGATCGAAAATATTAGTTATCCGGAAATTGCAGTTGGAAAGTATTTATTGCATTGACATTTGAATATGACAATATGATGATCATATGTATATAATAAATTATAAAAAGTGGAATTGTTGTTTTTGTATTATTATTTTTTGATTTTTTTTTATGTCAAAAGTTGATCGTTAATTTTTTGACAGATATATTTTCAAATAAATACATACTCGTTTACCAGCTAGGATGTCACCTATATTTTTTTAGACGAATTTAACATTTTAAATTTGACTTTCATTTTTTTTATCAAATAAAACAACAGCGCATGTTACAATTAAAATCAGAGTATGCACTGCATATTCCACATCACATCTGAATATCGGATTATAGAACTTTGCTTTTCTTGCAAAATTACATTTGAAAAAGCAAAAATCTGAGATAGCGCATTTATATTTTAAGGTAACAATGTGTATGAATATTAAAAAAAAAAGTTTAAGGCTTTATTTTGAACTTAAAAGCCAACATCCAACTTTCACAGTTAAGAATTTTAATTTTTTTAATCATCAAAATTATACTCGCATATTAAATGTAATTTTGTTAAAAAAAGAAAATAACATGTTAACTCTTGTTTTTAGTCTTACAAAAATATAAGCACATTTTTAACTGACTCCTTTGATTCTTTACGATTAAAAAATATTTATTTGGTTTGTAGAGACGAGCATCCAAATCATTTGATATATAAATAAATATATAAATAAAATTCACATTTTTACGATTATTTCGTTTAAAGCCAGATTTAATGAACGATATATAAATTTCTTATACTTAGAATATGGTTTCGAATTCAAATGATTTTAGTAGTGAGCCGATTAAGGGCAGCAGTCAAAAATTTATTTTTTTTCCTTACCCGAAAAGTAGAAAATTGAAATTGTAGCCTTTACTTTTCAGGTTGCAAAGTTAATTGAATATCAGGACTTGTGTATTTTTGAAGCTAAGCGTTTTCATTATTTCGGCAATGGAAAAACGCGTTTAACAAAATATTCGAAAATTATTGTTTACTTTGCGGGCCTGAGGATTATTACTAATGTCTCTTAAACCGACTTCGAATCAGGATGTGAAATTTATGTCAAAAATAAAGTGGATAAACTTAATTTTTCTCTTGAAGAATATTCCTCGATATTTCAATTCAATATATATGAAATCCGCAAGGTCATATACCACTTTGTCGATAAAATGTGAACGGTAAAGAATTTATGTTTCGGCAATGATACTTACAACCGAAAAGCTCCATGAACAACAGCATTATAGATAAAGTTTTAATTGTAAACGTGCCAAACTTTTGCTATTCTCATTGTAAGGTGACAAACTTGTCTTAGGCTCTGACCACAATCTCCTCGACACACAAGCGGTTAAAGTAAGCCCATCGATGTCATCGGCAAGAAATATGTGAAAATATCACTGAGCTCAAACTGAGTTCAATCTCAAAAGTACTCACCACTTAACTGTTCGCATTGATCAGATGGGACTTCAGACGGCTTTTGTGATGGCTTACCGGTTGCTTTTCGTGACAGCTCCTTTCGAACAAAACAACTATCAAGGCACTTGGTAAAGGTACGAGTCAACCGGCAGCACGATCCCTACGCACTCTTTCTGAGTTGACCTTGTACGGATGTCGCTAACAACCGGGTCTTCAAGGATGTTAAAATTGATGACAGGCGAAACTCTCCTAAAAAAAATTTTTAATTTCAGAAAGTAACAATGTCTACAAAAGTAATAATGAGAAAAAAAAATTGTTTTGTTCATTTCACTCCATCTTCTATTTCTTTTTAGTTGATTCCCACATCTTTTCACTCTGCCTCATAAGTAAATATTTGCATGTCAAAAGAATATGGCAGAATTCATTTTGAAATAGCAAATACGCAGCATTCCAACTGATGTTCAACGACTTCTCCACTTGTTGAAAAAAATATTACAAAAATTTCATAGCTACATACATACATACGAGTATAACTTCGATTGTGTCCTGAAAGCAGCAGTGGCATTTACTTCTGGGTGCATAAATTGAACGCTAACTTATTTCCACTTCAACAATTTGGATGTGTCTACGTCCTTTTGCTAACTCTTCAGTTACCACTCGACGCTTGATTTTCGCTCACTGCTCTCTACTTTACTGTTAAATTTTTTTTTTTTTGCTTTACTCGTGCAAGTTTCAACTTTTTTCAACTTCACTTTGTACCAATGACCCGCTTCAGTTCACTGCAGTCTTCCGACAAGCAGTCTTTCGCCTAGACGCACCAGATACAGCCGGTTCACGAATTATGCCACAATCGCCTATTGACATATTTGGACAATTTATTTCTCTACTTATTATTTTTCTATTAAAATACCGTTCACTCTCTAACTAAAACGATATAAATTCATTTTTAAACTTTATACAAAATGTGCAATTATTTCATCAGAATTTCGAGATGAAAAAAAAATTAAAATTCTGAGTATGCAGTTTTATAGCTCATTTAATTTTAGTGCAATAAAGTGCAAGTTTCAAGTGCGTACAAATTACCATACTATTGGTTTTTGACAAGTTTTTTTTTCTGACGCTCTTTCGCAATTCCTTTCATATAAAAAATAACCGCCAAACAAAAAATTGTCAAAAATCAGGAGTAATTCGTAGCGACTTCAAACTTGCACTTTCTTCTACAAAAATTTAATGAGCAATAAAACTGCTTACTCAAAATAATTGTAAACATTTTTTTATTTTGAAATTTGATGCATTTTTGTTAAAACATTGCGCATTTTATATAAAAACTCGAAAAATCTGCATTCTGTCGGTTTTTTTTTTAGAAAATGAACGTTATTTTAATTGAAAAATAATTACAAGAAATATAAATTCTCAAAATGTGACAATGTGTAAGTTGTGCTATAATTTGTGAACAGAGGGCGATTTCATAATAATAACATTGTAGCGCCGCTTCTCAATTCGATATTGCTTTATTTTGTCCATTTTATCCGGCTTGCCGCCACTTCGCTTAAAATTTTTATTGCATACTTTTTTTTCTTGTTATCCATTTTTCATCACCCTCCAAGGCACTTCATTCGTTTTCACAAAAAAAAAAAAAAAAAGCTGAGTGCGGCGCGCTCTACTTTGCTGCAACTGTTATCTTTACGGTTTTATAGTCTGTCCGCTTTTAGGTGCTGGCTAGTTGACTTTTTTTTTGCACTCGCCCGCAAGCGCGACTATTATTTTATTTTTAGCCACTGCAGCGCTTTCACTCAGTCACGTCGCGGGCGCCTCTGCGTTGCCACCATACGCGGCTCTCACCCCTCTTGTCCCTTAGCTATTTTTTCTTATCGGCACACAAAGTTGCAACGTTGCAATTGCCATGATTCTACCCTTGGCTGCTATTGCTTCAACCTTCTCTTCACTGTTCAGCCATTTTCATTCCTTTTGCCGCATATTAAATTTGCCACTTTTGCCTTGGTGATTTTTATTCTAGTTAAAAGCTTCGTCGTTTTTCCGCCCGCCTCTCATTCGTTTTAAGTTGAGAATGCAATGCTGGCACATTTCTTTGCTCATCGCAAGCATTGGCAGCGTGTTGCGGCCTTCGGCGATTTTTTTGTGGCGCCTGCATGAAATTGAAAGTTCTTGCCGCAATCGTTCGCTTTGGAGTGTTTCTTTTTCATTAAAACTATTTCGATTCATTTTGCTTGCTATTTGATTGCGATTTTCGATTTTGCTAGCAGATAGAGCTATGCATTGAAATTAGAGTATCCGTAGCGCTTGCCAATAAATTCGAAATCGTAACTTAACGTTAACAATAACAAAGCACGTACAGAGATACAAATCATAAAGGGCGTTGCAGTGGTGTTGCAATCTATTTAGATTAGGTCAGTTTAAGGCGGTTATTCCTTATTGGCTCAGAGCGTTTAAGGATGTACAGTTAGACTCTAAATTTAAAAAAAAAATACCGAATTTTGCAAACTAATTTTCTGAAGGCAGTCGATCTCAGACGTTCTCAGCAATCTCCTAAATGAAATAAGTGCTGGGCCTCTTTTAAGAGCCGGGTAGTACCAGAGAAAGTGTAATAGATGTTTACAATATATGAAATTATTCCATCGAGTGGATTAATCTGCTCTGCTTGGGATAGGAATTTTCCATAGTGGATGTTGTGGTACCCTGCAAGCACTCGTAAAGCTTCTTTTATCTCTCAAAATAGACAATCGAGTCTTCTTTGTGGCACAATTGGTGTCTGGCAGCAAGCGTTTTTGATTCGTGAAAAATTTGTGAGAATCCAGTTTAACGCAAAGTCTTAAGTGACTACATAACTTGAAGACGACTGCAGTGAATTTCTAACAATAATTAGTTCAAAAATACTACTAAGAATATTCGAAGCTTTTTATATCTCGCATCAAAAATATCTAATGAAACCACGAGAAGTTGAACGTATTTCATAGGCCGTTCTGCCCTCGGAAGAACTGAGAGCCGAAGTCAAACAAATTTGTTGCTACATATTTGGGTTACAGAATCCCAGCCACAGCTCGAGCAACAATATGACTAACAAATGTGAAGGATCTACAATCCTCCAGCATTTGGCTACAGTTTTCTACAAGAAAAGATACTCGAATATAAAAATGTAAAATTGTAAAAGCAACTTCATTTGGTCGGTTGATAGTAGCGTCGCCTGATAATTTTTCCACGACCCAACTAATGTAGATCACTGCTATCAAATGGGAATATGATTTGTGATTTTCATCAGTTCACTTTGATCTGTCGATGAATCTAACTTTTGCATTACAATGCTGGAAACTTACAAAGATAACGTCGGAATAATTTCCTTACGTTCCTCAAGTTTGCAACTACGATACCAAAGTTTGTAAGGGAGGCTCATTTTGATTGCATACACACCAATGCCTATTACGTACCCCTCTAAATCAGACGGGCTTTTCGTATGTTCTAGTGCGCTTTTGCTAATTGGTAGCTTGTTTTAAATTATTTCTTTCATACGTGCACATTGCAAATGTAGTTCCATTTTCATCGGATTTATCAGGATATTCTTCGGCCTTCGAGCATTCATCAGTCCTCTCATTTTGCCGTATGTTTCCTAAGCCGTTAACCCGAATGAGAAAGATATATCATCGACAAGCTGCATGACCTTTTTTAAACTCGGCCATCCGGCTTTTACGCAGATTATATGGAACGTTCTCCATTCCCAGCACGCCCACTTGTAAGATGCTATCAAAATTATATAGTAAAAGGGACTGATAAAGATACACATCGCAATACATTTCGGACATAATTCTTCCTCTACTCAAACGTTTGCTAGAATAAATTTTCACTTGAAAGCTTTTCCAGAAAGCTTTCGTTGGAGGTTTATGTCCGTTTGTTTGTCTGATTCAATAAGCTTGTCAGAAAGCGCTCTCTTCTACCATAAAACTGAGCCAATTGCTATTAGGTCCTTGAGAATTGAAAAACTCTCAATGCTGCATGGGAAGCTAGCTCGAAGTTGTCAGCAAAATCTGAATTAATAAAAAAAAAAAACTTCGCAATATTCTTCACCACGACAATGCTAGCTCTCACACAGTACACGGAAAGCGTTGATTATTTGAAGATAAATTCGAAATCACAACACTTGTCACAACACAATTAACATATAGACTTGAGTCACATTAGAGTTCAAGTTGAGCACGAACGTACTTCTCAATTCTCCAACATTGTTTCTCAATAGTACATCAACATGAGAATCATAGCGTTTTCAACATAAAAGGCTTTTTTTTTTGTATGGCACAAATGTTTCTCCAGTTGAGAACTCAAATGTGAATCTCTAATGGATCTCAATTTTATAATTGCAATACTAAAAATTAAATCACATATGTATGTATATTTGATCTGTAATATAAAACGGTATGAATGAATTGATATAAACTGATATTTTTAATTTAGTATTTACGATTTCACTTCGATATTTTTAACACGACAAATTCATTCACGCTCACAAGCGCTTGACTTTAATTTCACTAGCTAACCACTTTGCCAATGCTACCACTTATTTAGTTCTGCACAATAAATAGCGGTTCGCAGCTGGTGATGCCATCTTGGAAAACATTTTGTTTTCGAGTTGAGTTAAAAACTTGCTATCTAATGTAGAATATGAATTGGAGAAATATGCTTGGTATCAACTTGAAAACTATAAATTTCTTAAAGGTTTGCGAAATATTTGTTCGTTGTTTGTTGGGTAAGCTACGAGTATTTGGGCGCCTGTTGGCCCCTCCGCTAGCCAATATCTGTCATTGCAATGCTGCGCAAAATGAAACCACAAATTCTCCTTAAATGCAACCATTTAATCGAAGTGCAAAAATGCAAAAGTATACATTAAAATACTTATGGCTACGTTGTGTGCTACTTTTTTTGCCGGTCGTCGAAGTGCTGAAGCGATTGCACCCAACGCGAGTCTAGGCATGCACGCATACACAAATATAAAAGGCGGGGGGACTAACACAAGTTTGCTTAGTTGGTGACTATTAAATCTTTTTTTTTTTTAAACCAAACACATCAAAACCTTGGCAATTGTTTTGCGAGACTCCATTTTAAATTTCGCAAAATATTTTACGATAGATCAAGCGAAATTCGAGCACCAAAATCATAAATACCTTTTTGTTTTTGAATGCGAAAGTGCATATGGAACGATTGCACGGTCTTTACAGACTATTTTCAAATTGTGCCGAAGATTCCAGACGGAAGATTTTAATGTAGAGGACGAGCCCAGAGGAGGTCGACCGAAGAACCCAGATTGACACAAGGAATAATTTCTGATGAATTGAGCTTGAATGCCATGGCTTAATCGCGATTATTAAGTAATCTAGGATACACGATAAGTCACACGAATTTTTTATGAGGCCCCTAAAGGAGGCTCGTGTGCATTTTGGCTGAATTTTTTTTAAATAAATTCGAAAATGGGCAGTATATTAAATTAAGTAAAGTCGTTATTAGTTGCGATCCGGAAACCAAACAACAGTTTATGGTATGGAGACCGACAGCAGCTAACCCAACATAAAAGCTAAGCAGCAAAAATCAGCAACAAATGTAATAAGACCTCTTTACTGCGCCCGATTAAAAATTGTAGCTGCTATTCCTTTGTATAGTATACCGTATACTGCTTACCAAAAGTTTCCAAAACTTTGTTGGATAACAGGAAGAAAGAGGATTCACGAAGCTACTGTTTACACTGTGACGAGTAACCTTTTTTGCAATCTTTGGCATCGAAGAAATACTTCAAGCACCATATTCCCGGATCTAGCACCTTGTGATTTCTGGTTATTTTAAGAAATTTGAGCGCAAAGATACGAGGATATAATTGATGCGGTTAATGCTGAACTTGAGAAGCCTAAAAAGACAGATTTTGAAGAATGTTTTGAGAATTGGATTTAAAGGCTTAAGAAATGCATTAAGAATAAAAACGAAATTATGGTTTTTTTTCTGGTCAGATGAGCGAATTTTTGTTAGTTCCCACGTATATGAATGTATAAATAAAAAATTAGTTAAAAAGTAGCAGAATGAGGCTCACATTTGTTGTCCTTTATACGTGAATGCGCAAAAGCGACGTCTGTAGCAATTGCAGTCTTTAAAAAACGCGAGTGAAATTTATAACTAACAAATAAATATATGTATGTAAGAATGTCTCGATACAAAATATGTATGTGTAGGCAATTGCACAGACAAGGGTATAATGAAAAAAATTTCACAAAATTGCATTATCAGTGCACACAAAAGGCAGCAGATAAATATTTGTCCTTTACATGCCTTTGTATGGATTTTGCCTTCATTACACCGCGTTACACACATTCTGACCTATGAACCAAATATACTTTTTCGGAAAGGGGAGAAAAAATAAAAATACACGTGTATTGGCGTTTTTCATGTACGCGTCAGAATTAATTTTTTTATTATTAACCCTTTTTACCCTTTTAACTCTTTTAACCGATTTTTAACCCTTTTTCCATGATCCAATCGATCTGAATTTTTGCAGGCAGACTCGTGGAAATATCTGTATCACGTCAAATTTGTAAAAAAAATAGAATTTTATCAACTCTCAGATTTTCCTGAACTTTTTTTTTGAAAAAAAAAAAAAAAATTCTGACGTATACTTAAAAATCGCCAATACACGTGTATTTTTATTTTTTCTCCCCTTTCCGAAAAAGTATATTTGGTTCATAGGACAGAACTGAAGCTCGTTTTTGTAACGCGGTGTTATTTTAAGAATTGTGTAGAGTGGTGACATACTCGTACGCATACTGGCGGCAAAAATAATAGAAACGCAACATTTAGAGACTTTTTTTCTTTATTTAATATTTTGGAAATTTATATACTTATATACCATATGTATCTACATATACATATGTAAATAAGCATTTAAAACTTTTAAAAATAAAAAAAAAAATTTCATCAAACCTTTAAATAAAAAAAAGGAATATGCAATTTCGTAGCTATAATAATTTTAATAGGTCAAAGAGGCATGCATTTCATAAGGACATACGCCAAATATATAATAAATTTTTTTTTTTTCTTAACATGTCAATAGGTTGCTCATACGCCCTGCCAAATGCCATTTTGCGGAAATTTAACACGGAAGTATTTTAGGAGCGGCCAATTCTACAAATTGAGAAAGAAATCGCTTCCCATTTCCACTAGTTTAAAAAAAACGTTTTCAAAAACTTTACTTTATTTTTCGTTCGGAATATAGGCATCCTTTTGACAGCGGAAAATACACAAACGTCAGACAAAAATATATCAGAAATCAAAGGCGCTTCGTAAGCCCTTGAAACTTACAGTTTTTTTATACTGAAATTTAGTGGGGACATAAACTGCAAACTGAAAATAATTTTAAAAATTTTTATTTGCTCCCAGACAGGAACTTCGCGATGTTGTTTCCAGGTAAGGGGGAGTGGTCTAAAAATTTATATACTCCACCTGGAAGTCTTACAGTTTTTAGCTGCTTATGGTTCGAAGCTAAATGGTAGAGTAGGAGGAGGGGTATTCTCGCGGGACCTATCTCTGAGCTGTTCTTTTCGGCTGCCGGACCACTGTAGCGTTTATCAAGCTGAAGTTCACGCCATTAAGGAGGCTATGGACAAGTTGCAAACCGTTTAAAAAGACAAAAACGTCTTTATATTTAGTGACAGCCAAGCGGCAATAAGAGCTGTGAGCTCAGCTGCGATAGATTCAAAGATTGTACTGGATTGACGCCGATCTCTCAAGGAGATGGCTAAGCAGAACAAACTTAACCTCATTTGGGTTCCAGGCCACAGGGACATCGAGGGTAACTGTTTAGCGGATGAACTTGCGAGGGATGGGACAACCAATTAGATTCTTCCTGGTAAAGAACGCATTGGTATGCCCTTTGGTACTTGCAGGCTGGTCTTAAAAGAATATGCTTATGCGCGTGCAAATGACAGCTGGGCACAAACTACGACTTGTAGGATCTCTAGACAAACTTGGCCCAGATGGGATCGTAAACGGTCGCGCAGTCTGTACACCTTTAAACGAGAAGATATATCTCAAGTCATTGGAGACCTTACAGGGCACTGCCTCATAGGTAATTACGCGGGGCGTCTCGGAGTACCCTTTCACAGATGTTGTAGAAGCTGCAAATATTTTGAAGAGGAGGAAACTGTTCTTCATCTTCTATGCAATTGTCCAGCGCTAGCAAGGAGCAGGCTACGTTTGTTAGGGGTACCACTTTTTGGAGACCTCGGAGAATTAGGTGTTATAGACCCAAGATGCTTGACGAGATTCGTCAAGAGCTCTAAATGGTTCAGCAAAGGGGAATGAACGCAAAGCTAGTGGTATCACAAAGGGCCTCCCATTTTGGCCTAAGTGGGTCGCTGAAACATCAATGACAGCCGCATACACCTACCTACCTACCTACATATTTTAAGAAACTAGAAACTTGCAGTTATTTTTACTGAATATGTTAGACGCCAAAACTGTGAACTGAAATTTATTTTTTTAATTTTTATTTTTATATGTAAATTTGGTGAATATTTTACGAATTTTTAAAAATACTGTACAAAGTTCAATATGTTGATTTTTATGTTGTTGTTTCTGTATTAAGCTGGAATTTTATACAAAATTATTAAAAAATTAATTAAACAAAAGACAAATTACCAAAATTATTTAATTAATTATATTATATTTTTAACAATTTGTGTATGTACCACCTTGATTTTTTACAATATTCCCAAACTGCTCAATTTTTTTTTAATATTTTCTTATTAATTTCTTTATTTAAATATGTTACTAGTTCGTTCTCTAACTTAAAATCGATTGAAAATTTTAAGCCTTTTTAAATTTTATAAGATAAAAAAAATGACACTGAAGATTCCACAACGCGAAAACCAGTTTTTCCTAAAACCAAACTTGACAAGAGATGACGAAAATTCGCTCCAAAATAAATCCATTTTATTAAATTTTTCTTCAAAATTGCAAATTTTAATTTTAATTTGTGTTATTGAGATTTATAGCGCCTTAAATTTCATTATAATTGAAAAAAAGTGCAAGTTTCCAGTGGCTAGAAATTGCCGTGGGTTTTTAAGAATATTTATTGCCAACGTAAATAATCTACGTAGACAGACT
This sequence comes from Philophylla caesio, assembly GCA_963971545.1. Taxonomy (NCBI): domain Eukaryota; kingdom Metazoa; phylum Arthropoda; class Insecta; order Diptera; family Tephritidae; genus Philophylla; species Philophylla caesio. The sequence goes on along the minus strand of OZ020609.1, from coordinate 52,780,391 downwards.
TTTAACGAAAACTGTAAGTAAATCTATTTATATGTATAAATCTACGTTTGTCAACACAGGCAGTGATGCATGGACATTTTCTTACACACATATATAAATGCATACATAAATGTGTATGCGCGTGCAACAACGCATTCCACCCTCTTGCCCACTCACTACCAAACTGCCGCAATCCGTCGACGCATTTCCGTTGCAATTACCAACGAGGATTTCATTCACATAACTCGCAAATAAATCTGTGTGTGTGCGCAGGCTGAAGTGTTTTCTTTTTTTTTTTTGCTTTGCTTCAATGTGGCACGCAACGAAGGCACACCGGAATGCAGCATTACATTGAAAAGAAATAAAAGCGGCGGCGTCAACGCAGACATACTCATAGAGTATATCGCTTATCAGAATTATACGATACAGAATGAGAAAATTTTGTATATTTTTTTTGTATAATTAATTTCCATATAAATGCTTATTTGAAACTTAAAAAAAATATGTGAATATTGAACACGTTTTAGTTAAAATTGTAAACATAAAAAAATTTAGAACTATTTTGAGTATGCAGTTTTATAGCACACTCAATTTTAGTATAACAAAATGCAAGTTACAGGTAGCTACAAATTATTATTGATGTTTGACAATTTTTTTTAACCTTTTTTTCCTTTTTTATATCGCAGAAACTGCGGTAGTGTCGGTAAAAAAGAAATGTCAAAAAATAACCATAACTTATAGCTACTTAAAACTGGCAGTTTGTTATACCAAAATTGAACGGACTTTAAGACTGCATACTGAAAAAAAATTTTAAATTTTTTAAAGGTTCGAAATTTTACATTTTTTGTGTAATGTTTGATGTATATATAGTTTTTGTTAGAGAATGAATCGCATTTAAATTGTTAAATAAAGGAAATTATATCAAGGAGATATAAATTGTAAAAATTTAACAATAGGCCGTGATCTTATAATTATGATACGCACTATACGCATATGTTTTTTATGCTTGTATGCGTACGTTACTCTTGAAGTATTTTTCATTCTTTATTTTTTTTCATTTAATTTCATTAATTTACAGATTTGTAGTGCTATATTTGTGTAACTGTTTGTGTTTATTTGTATGTATGTTTGCGTCAGTGCAAGCACTGGCAATTGGCCAGCAACCTCAACAGATCAGACACACAATCAGCCTGTCTACAATGCGCCCGCTCAGCAACCTCAGCTTCGGCTGTACATTTCGCATCAGTTCAGTTCAGCTCAGCACTTTCGCCTTGATTATTTATTTGCCGTGGGAATTTGGTGTTTTTTTTTTTTAATTTTTTAACACAACGTTTGGTCGTGTTTTCAATTTTTTCTTTCCTTCGTCAATTTTCACCATTTTGTTTTAACTTCATTTTCATTTATTTGTCTACGGCCGAGTTTCGCCGCCTGCATTATTATCTACTATGCACCCACTTAACTCACATACATATACTCGTACACACATGCATATGTACATGTACATGCGACAAACACACACACTCACATGTATGTGTATACTGCATAGCAGTTGCAAGGATATAAGATTACTCCTCATGCAGTATACGTCCGGGGTATATACTACAGCGTGTATTAAAAATTATAAGAAGCAACAGCTGAACAGTTCACCAGCCCGCCAGCTCAGCAAGTTGGTCGCTCATCAGCTTAACGTTGTGGTTTAATGAAATGCTTAATTAAGTATTTACGCACATGTTAATTCCATGCCAATGTAGTGGTGCTCAATTTTATTATTTTTTTTTTTATTTTTTTTTCGGCTCCTCTTGTATTGGTGTGTGCGTGATTTTTAATCCTTAATGCTATTGTGAATGATAACTGGTCTCAAGTGGCGCTTATATTTAACTTTGGACTCTTTGTTGCTGTTAAATATTTATAATCTTTTTTTATAAACTCTCGCCGTATTAAGTGTTTGAGAGTGATGATGGTTAATGCCCAAATTGACAAAATACGTAAAAAAAAAAAGGCTTTAATAGTGTTGGTTAAATTTTATGTGATGATTTTACTTTGGAAAAATTCAGCCATAGAGTTTAGGTATAGCGAAATGTGAAGATTGAAATTATTAATATTTATTGGAAAGTAACTGACAATTTTATTGAGCTCAATGCCAGTTTATGAAAGATTTTTGTGTGGAAAAAACAACAACAGTTTTTAATGGTAGAAGTTATAGTAATATTTCGGAAATCACCACATTTCCTCATCAGACTACTTATTATGCAGAGCCAACACGCTACATGCTGTGCTACGCTAGCCGAGTTGGCTTTTGTATTTATTCCATTTTCCTTAAACAAACCAACTACAAACAAGAGCAACTGATCTGCCGCTATTTAAACTTGTTTGTGTGGTTGTTGTTTGTTGTTTTTTCCACACAAAAATCGTTCATAAACTGGCCTTGAGCTCAAAAAAATTTTCAATTATTTAGGGCAACAGAAAAATAACAAACATTTATTGGAAAGAGTAGGCGTTACAACGACTTCAAATGAAAAACATGTACCAGGTGGTCTAAAATAAATGCGGAAAAAATCGAGTAAATTTGGGTTAAAGGTTTAGTGTTTATAAACAACGGCCAAGCGTAATGAAAACGCATGAAGTAAAGTTTGACAATTGTTTGTTTATTATTCTCTCATGGGAACTGTGCTTCAAGTCAACAAATGCGGCCAAGTGTTTCAGCTGTTCGGCCAAATTTGCCCAACAGTGATTTCAAAAGTGTCAACAGTGCGGCCAATTGTAATCTCAAAAAATGGTTACTGCATGTCCATAAATACCAAATAAAAGTGATTTTAAAGCGAGATAAACAAAAAACATTTGCATGGTAAACTCCGAGTTTGTGTGTGGCGTTTGATGTTAAACCATCAAAATGGCTCATAAACCCGAGTTTATGCCGCCAAATTATCGTACTTCGAGTATAATAGTAAAAAGCTGCGTAGTATATCGTCGGTTGCTGAAAAGTTATCGATAATTGAAATTTCACAATTGGGCAATCCATAGACAATTCCAAGCTCATAAATTCTGAGGTATTCGATTGTTCAAGTTATTGGTAAATCCGGGTTTCGAATTAATTGAAAACCCTGGTTGCTGATTTTTAAATCAAGAAAAAACTGTATAATCTGATTTTTTTTTTTAATAATTGTTAGCAAAAGTAACAACTACATATTAATATTAATAAAAATATCTATAGCAGTCAGTTTACGGAAAAATTTTTAAAAAATGCCTAACTGAAATGAGCGAAAGAGCATTTTCAACATTAACATTAAGAAAAATTAAATAAAAATATAGTTTTTATAAATGTTGATGTTGAAATGTTCATCATCATTCGCTGTCAGTACGGCGTAAAAATTTGTTTTCTAAACTCTCCGTCATCTTATGAAATTCTTTCTTTTTTTTATTTGAGTTTTAAATATCTCTGAAAGTTGTATCCAATGGTTTAAAAAGGTATTAATCAGCTGCTAACTTTTTCCGTGCTGCCAATTGATAAGTATATTAAGGGATGTAAAATGGCCTAACTTCCATTATCTCCCAAAAGCTAGATCTTTTGAAACTAGTTAAAAAATTAATTTATTGAATAAAAAGAATCGTTCAAAAATGTATTAAAAACTCCGTGAAAGTCAGTTTAAAAACCAAAACCAATCACAGCAATCGCAAAATTAAAGTAGATAATTGTCAGTTGCAATCTACTTACGATTACAATTTCATTTCGACAACTGGCAAGGCAATTCAAGTTCGGTTGCTATGGATAATCGATTCGTATTGTTCTTTCTAGATTGTTGATATTTAATCCTTTTTTGACACGAAAATCCTAAAACATGAGAAACATTGCGTCTTAATAACCGGGAAAGATGACGGACTTTAGGGGGTATTCTACTTTGGAGACCGGAAAATTTCCTTCTTTATAATTTTTGTCAAAAGTAGACTATTGATTATTTTTTCAACGCGACTTTTTGCAAGTTAAACTAAGGGATATAATCAATAAATTGACAGTTTTACTTTGTCAAAAAGTTTATTTAAATCATAATAGTGGCGCTTCAAAGTTGAGCCTGCAGAATTACGTTGCTTCGATGTTGCCACGATTTTTCTCGCTTTGAAAATAATGGTTCTGAGAAAAAAGCGTTGAAATATTCATGAAAACAACACCCGTGCACCGTGCATAATTCAATTTATGGCTTTGTATCTCGAATAGTATTTAAGATCGAGTTAGAATCGAATATTTTAACCTTAATACTTTAAAGATTAAATATGTACTTAGGTTTTATAAACACGCGTCAAATATGCACGTACTGTAAATCTCTCCACTTAAACCCCTCTGAAGCCATGTTACTCAAACCAAGGCCGCAAATTTCATGTGTCTCTCTCGCCTGTAATCTTAACGCAGCTCATTTTTCATTTTACCTTATTTTACACAATTCAAGTTAACTCATCTGTTTTCATATTTCTCTTTTCTTCTCGGTTCCTGTTCTTGTTTCAAAATCCACAGGACATGTTGCTGGTTGTGGCATCACGGAGGAAGTTTCCGAATGGATGGAGAGCATACAAAATTCCGCTGTCGAAGAGTTGCCGGAACCGATGTCGAAGGATGATGTCACCCAACAAAGACAACAGCACAAATTAACCAGCAAACCCAACAGCGCGCGCATGACACAGACGCAAGAGGTGGCGCAACAAGAAAGAGATAATGCCGCATTGTCAACAAACAAGAAGCATAAAAAGCCCACCAACGTGCCAGCAACAGCAGCGGCAGCAACAGGAGCTGCATCCGCGCAGCAACGTCCGCCAAAAAAATACTCAAGTCAGACAACCGGCGCTAGCGCGTCGACGACGACGACGACGACGACAGTGCCAACAGCGCGTAAGCGGGCATCAATGGTTGACTCCCTCGCCACTGCCATCGGCATTGACGACTTCAAATATCCTTATCAAAAATACTCCAAAGATGCAAATTTTCGCTTCGATGACGATGCCGCCGTTGATGACATTTATGGCATGGCCAGCAACAGCGGCGGTGGCAAGGCTTTCTCAGGGGCATTTTATGATCCGGAAACGGGACGCAAGTACACGCCTCAAAGCATGCATCGAGCTGAATGGCATGCAAAGGTGCACGAACGTGTGCGGCGCGCTACCAGCGCCAATTCAAATGGGCCGAACGCGCGACGTGAGGAGAACAAAAATACCTGTTCGCTGTACATACAAACGGATCCGTTGATATGGCGGCACATACGCGAAGGAATTGCTGATGTAAGTGAAATACTAGAATACGTTGGTGGAGGAGTATGTATGTATGTATGTATGTATATACAAATAGGGATAGAGGGAGGCAGCTTAGCATAGAGCGCGCGCGGAAATCGTATACCCGTTAGCGAATGGGTTATAAATCCATTTCTGTTGCAAAATGCACGGTTCTCTATTTTTTCATGGCAGCTAAAGCTCTATTTTTGTTTTTATTTTTTAATTTTTCTGGTTTACTTTGCTTTGTCACTAATTCTCTTGTTGTTATTATTTTTTCTCTTCATGCACTTGTTTGTTTACTATTTTTTTTTTTTCTACCCGCAATGTTTGCATAATTTTGCCATTTTGTTTGAGATTTCTGCGCGGATGTTCAGATCATGGCATTGGCAGTACACCGAAAGCGCTGCTCGACAATAAAAAGAAGCACATGAGATAAAAAATAGCATATATACATATATAGATATGTATGTAGATGGATTCAATGCAGGGACGAATATGTTGAGAACGAGTCAATTGAGATAGCGCATCGAAAGCTGCAATGTCTCTGGTGGAGTAAAAGTTTGTTCGAGTTTCGGTGGAGAGTGGAAGTGTGGCGTTATTTTATTTTTTTTTTAGCTCTACTGCAACGAAAAGTGGAATGATGTAGCGAAATTTTCTATTTATAAAACTAAACTTCGTATCGGCAAGTTGTTTTACCCACATTCTTTTAAGTATTTCGTTATGTCCGGGCATAACGTCGGAACCACTGCACGGAAAGACGTGAAATTTTGCACAGTTATTCGTTTATGCGTGTAGAAGGTCCTAACGGAGCCCTTTTTTTAGTTATAGGTAAGGGAGGATGACAATTTACATGACCCCTCACATATTGATTCGTGATCGTATTTTGTTCAAGTTTGTGATTGTGCACTTGAATTACCAGGCACTGTGACAACGTACAAGTCCATTGACACCGTTATTGATAAAGAACAAGCTGTCAACTACTCTGTTGAGTTTCTGAATTCGCTGGAACTGTCTGGAGTGCCGTCTCATCATTTATTGCTGAAAGTTGAATCACCCATAATAATGTTAGGAAATTTGATTTTGTCTGGCACATCGGCAGATGAAGATGTCTTCATACCACGCATTCCTTCTGGCATACCTTTTGAATTTAAAAGACTTCAGTTTCCGTTTCGCCTAGCTATTGCAATGACCATTAACAAATCACAAGGGCAGTGATTGAACGTTGAAGGAATCCATTTGGAACCTTCATGCTTTTCGCACGGTCAGTTATACCAGAGAACATATAATAATGAGAAGGTGCATTTCGTATTTGGAAACTATTCAGCGAAGAATGCTAACAGATTTGAAAGAATTAGACAGAGGAATTTAACATTTTGATTACCAGAGAAATTTTAAAGGCGGAAAAATGTAAAAATGTATGCTAAGAAACAGAAAAATACGCGTCAACTAAATGTTGATAGACATTTGTTGCGTGTTGACTTTTAAGAAAATGTATACTTTTCTAGCTTGTTGACCAATGATAATTTATTAAATGTACATATCGCACCCTAAACCAAAAACAGTCACAACTCAAAAAATCTCAAATGTTCAGGAGAGGCAAAACAAACAGTCTCTACAATAATGATGATAATTTTATAATCATACTTTTCCAGTAAAAGAAGATAGTAACTACGAAAAAATTTCTGGAGCAGTTGCGGAAGTATTCCGTGAATTAGTTTATGTGGAAAAAGAATTAAAATTTTTTTTTTTTAATATCCAAGAGAAGTAAACAATTTTATGTAAAAGTAAGATAGTTACGATGAAGAAATATTCGGTGCAGGTTGGGAAGTATTCTTGGAATAGGTTTATGAGATAAAAGCGATTTTAAAAAATTTTGAGTTGTGACGGTTTTTGGTTTAGGGTGCGATATGTATATATGTATGTAGTTGGGAGTTGAACTCGGGCAAAAGCGTAATACGCAATAAATTTGTTGCCGCCATCTTAGACAAAAATGCAATTGAAAGCATTTGATGATGGCTGGACAATTAAGTACTTGAGTAGTAAAATTCTTTTAACAGGACTCCTGCTCTTTCATATTTTCCGTTATTTGCATCGATATAAGACGAAATGCGTAATAATTCAGATTTTATTTAGGCATCTTCATTTTATGCCAGTGAATATAACATTCAGAAAATGAATTTCTTTTTTGCAATAATTTTGATTGAATGTTTATGTATGTATTTATATTCGAAATAATGTTCATTTACATATATGTGTATATGTATATGTATACATTCATATCGAAACAACATTTATTACATATAAATCTTACATTTATTTAAACACATATGAATGCACATATACATACATAAGTATGTAGATAGTATGCATATACGTTCTCTGGTTATACGTCGCTTGCTCAAGGGTGGGCAACCCAGGAAATTTATATATTCATGCTAAGTATAATGCAACAAATAACGTTGTTTACCAAACTGCATTAAAATGAAATAAAAGTCTATGGAAGATAATAGCTAGTTATGATTATTTCATTTCAATAAGGATAGTGTAACGATATACCACATAGTATTATGCAGATTATTTATGAAATGTTGTTACATCATAAATGATTTACAAAGTCAATAAAAAAAATGTCGATTGCCAATTTGACTATTCCATTTTATTATTATCGTGAATAATGATAAACTTGACAACAACCAATACAGCCGCGGAGTTTAGGCTAGTTTAAAAAAAAATTAAGCAGGAAACGGATTTAAGCGCTTTATCCAGTGCTACCTTATTCTAAAAACGATTAAGGTTTATATATTCCAATATTTTTTTACATATTTCACGAACATTAAATGGTGTAATTCTTTTCGGGTCCAGAAACGGAGATGTAAACTTTTCAAAAATTTTACCTAAATTATCAGTTTGATGACCTCAGTCGAGTCCGCATGCTTAAAAGCAAACTATGTAGTCCCTGCAAGTGCGAGCTTAGGTATTCAATTGTGGTAGACGTTGTTTTTTTAATCAAACTACTATTGCATATAACTCCCAGCATCGGGATAGTTCAGGACCATTTCGCATCTAATTTTAAACTACCTCACAATTATCGCGTACTAGTCGCAAAAATTATCCTTAACAAATTGTTGTTAAAAAAACGTGATCTTGTCCCGAACTAATTTAGAACAATATGTACTTAAATATACGCAAAAAAGTCTCGAGATTTTTGGTGAAATAAACTTGCACAGCTTCCGAAATGATCCCAAAATGGTCTCGACAGGGTTTAGCAGTAGTCTCAAAATGTTTCCCATACGGTCGTAAACTTGTGTCAAAAATGGTCCAAAAAAATTGTGCCAGCATAGTCCTAAACAGGTCTAAAAATGACTCCGAAATAGTGCCGAACTAAACTCGTCATGATCCTTAAGTATTCTTGGATTAGTCTCGAAATTACCACGATTTTTATCAAATTTTCAAGAATTTGTCCCGAATAGCAAATTTTATTTTTATCTACATATGTTGTTCACACATTATCGAAAATTTCATTTACTAGACAAATAAAATCAGAAATTTCAGTAACAATCGAGAATCATTGAATACAAGTGTTCACATTGTGCAGGACCGTTATTCGTTTGTCTTTAATCAGCTGCTCGTGAAGTCATTGCAGCCAAATCCTTACGATATTCACCCGCTTTTGTGATTATTACTGCGCATAAAACTTGAATATATCAACGAAAATGTTAAACCTTGCGAACAGTTTTTTAAGCTTAAAAACATTTATTCCAGGCATAATTTTAAGGTTGGTTTACCGTAAATTTCAACCACGATATATTTTAGTAATCGTTTAGTTATTGCATTCAAGCACTGTGAAATTGGAGTTAAGGGCGAAAAGAGTGCAGAGTAGAAATAGAAATAAGTTGATTAGTCAAAAGTCACTGCTGTAAACTAACTAATGTTAAACTAAGAACTCTTAAATATTCTCAAATGTTTAATTTTAATTTCACAATAATAAATTATTTCATTTTAACTTTCAGCATGATCGTGGCGGCAAAAAAGAGATTGACATAAAGACGCGCGAGGAAATCACATCACTAATCGCACATCATGTAACTGCCGTAAACTACATTTATCGCAATACTAAATTCGATGGACGTAGCGAGCACCGCAATATACGTTTTGAGGTGAGTACAAATAAATGATAAGAAAAAAGTTTTTATTAATGTGTCAGTCGTGAAATATCTCTAAGTGGAACCAAAATGTATGGTATGGTTCTCGGTGAGTATTATTATTTTAGGCTGTGATTTTAAAAACAGTTTGCTTGAGATTCAGCGTGGTCGAAGAACTACTCTCTTCGAATCTGAAAAAAATACAGTTTTTTTTCTCGTGTTGCGAATTTCAATTCGAGATACCATGATTCGATCCCAGGTTCCTAATCATTTCCAATTTAGACTCAAATTGATTTAAAATATTCTAAAATCTGATCTGGAATTAAATCCAAAATATTTTTAAACTAGTTTTGATTTAAATCCGAACATATCGCGAACGAGCACCGAATTGATTCGGAAAAATGCCCACTGGCCGAGATTTAGCGGATTCCGGAGCATCGACATTCAATTACGGATGTTTATATGTGATCACTTCTATTTTATTTGCCCCATTCCGGAGCTAGAATAATTTCCACAGTGGCGTTTATATTTCTCTTCACTAATCCCACGTTTTGTAGGAGCTACAATCGACGGTGATAGGGCTCTGAATGCGTTGGAAAACTGTCTCAAAATCGTCTTTCAGGGGCGTCTATTTACAACTATTCCGCGCATGAGCTAAAGAGAGTAGGAAAAAATCGACTGTTCTGGTGATTGCATATATAATAATAATATAATTTTGGCGCGTACACTATATAGCTCAGTGTTTGGCCGAGCTTCTTCTACTATTTGTGGTGAGCGTCTTTATATTATACGAGTATCACAAATGGAGGGACCTACAGTTTTGTGCCGACTCCGAACCGCAGATGTATTTAATGAGAAGCTTTTTCATGGCAGAAATACCCTCGGAGGTTTGCCATTGCCAACCGAGGGGTGACCGCTATTAGAAAAAACTTTTTTTATTATTAAGATTTTGCTTGCCCTGACTAAGATTCGAACCTCGAACTCATCGGCATATCAAGTTATAGCACGCACCGATACCAACGCGACCACAGCGGTTCTAGTGGTTGCATTTTCTACATGAAATCAGCAACTTAAACGAAAACATATTCAAAGTAGATACACTTCTTCGATCTTTCTTAATCGGTTCTTTACCAACACGTGGGTGAAAATCTTAACCGGAGGCTGCCATGTTGAAACACGTGCTAAGTGAATATAATTCGTTTCGAACAATTTTTGTCACAACTGTCGAGATGAAGAGAGGATCTCTATATTTTAATGATTCGTAGACATAGACTCTCTGAACATAAGAGGTCTCAATGAATAAGTTAAGAAAGTTGTGACACGCGAGAAACTAAAGAGAAACTTACAGCATGCAAACTATTGTGCAACAGTTGATTAAATAACATCCCCATCAAATAATCTGGAAAGATCTAGCTTTCGCAGTATTTCCAACAAAATTAACTGAATTAATACCAGATTTAGCAATGAACTAAGCGGACATACATATAACGAAGTGGACTATTTACAAAAAATCAGCGACTTAAATCTACACATCAGAAAACACACTTGCTAAGTTTTAAGTTGCAAGATAAATTTAGCCGAAGAGAAGGCTTAGTGGGCATTAGAGGTCTCAAAGGAATATTGAAGAAAACGAAAAAGGGATGGAACGTCTGCGAGCCATGGAAATTCTTTGAACCAAACGTCCAAATGTTGCCCACCGAAAACCATGCAATATTCCCCACCCGTAATCAAATTAAATCAGAAAGGTATTTGGCGATTATATATCGTAAGAACCTTGAATATGCAATGTCTTCAAAGTTTTGAACTCAATTAATGTGTTGGCACAAAGCAGAAAGTAATAAATAAAGGGTTCAACTCGGTAAATTAGCAAAAAAAATTCGGAGAGCTATTACACATCAGAGGTTTTGAAATAAAAAAGCAGGCTTAAGCCACAAAAGTCTCGAAAAGGCAATCAAATACATTAGAACCAAACTTGGATCCACAATTTTAATTAGTAACTTGCAAAAAAGCTACTAAACCAAACGGCGCTCTTGCGAAAATAATGAGCAAAAAAATAGACAACTATTGTCGATTCTCTACGGATTCGAAATCTGGGCAAAGTGAGAGTAAGTAGAGCTGAGGTGAGTAAAGATTTGGTAGGGTGAAATCAATTTATTTGAGGGTAGGTGAAGAAAAGTGTGATCAATTGAAAAGTGTTGACGTGTGGAGATATTATGTGTGGATAATTCAAGTGGGGTGTGTTTAAGTGTGGTATGTTCAGGTGTGGTGAGTTTGGGTATGGTGAGTTAGGGGGTGTTATAAAGGAATGGTGAATTAAGGTATGTTCAGTTAAAAGGGTGATGAATTTAAGTAGGTTCTGGAAAAGATGATATTGTTTCCATCCCCCACCCGAGCCGTGTGCACCATTCAATCGTATCATTTCTGTCACATTCGCCATGTTAATTTTTCAATTTTCTACCGCCGTAAAAGACATTTTATCTTGAAAATTTATAAATAAGTTTCAACCATATTTTATACTTATTACTATAACGAGTTACCACTTCTTAACATTCTAGGTGCAACGTATTAAAATCGATGACGACTCCGCCTGTCGTAATTCATACAATGGTCCACACAATGCCTTCTGCAATGAGCATATGGATGTGTCGAACTTTTTGAATTTACACTCGTTGGAGGATCATTCGGACTTTTGTTTAGCCTATGTGTTCACTTATAGGTTTGTTCATATCAAAAAAAAAAATTACAAAAAACCGTTTTAAAATCACTTAAATTTACATTTGCGAAATTATTTGCAGAGACTTCACCGGCGGTACGCTCGGCTTAGCTTGGGTAGCCAGCGCCTCGGGTGCTTCTGGTGGCATTTGTGAGAAATTCAAGACTTACACCGAAACAGTTGGTGGACAATATCAAAGCACAAAACGCTCGCTAAATACGGGCATCATAACATTCGTTAACTATAACAGTCGTGTGCCGCCGAAAGTGTCTCAATTGACGCTGGCGCACGAGATTGGACATAATTTCGGATCACCGGTAAGTATTTGAACCTGCTTAAAATATTTTGGATTTTTTTTTTGGCTTGGTAAAAAATCTAATAAATTTCCTCTCGGTCATACAGCACGATTATCCGCTGGAATGTCGTCCGGGTGGATTGAATGGAAATTTCATTATGTTTGCCAGCGCCACCTCAGGTGATCGGCCGAATAATTCTAAATTCTCGCCGTGTTCTGTACGCAATATATCGAACGTTTTGGATGTGCTGGTCGGTAACTCGAAGCGTGACTGCTTCAAGGTATCGGAGGGTGCCTTCTGTGGCAACAAGATCGTCGAGTCGGGTGAGGAATGTGATTGCGGTTTCAACGAGGAGGAGTGCAAAGATAAATGCTGTTATTCACGCATCATCAGCGAATACGACCTCTCGATGAATAGTTCGGCGAAGGGTTGCACACGGCGCGCCAAGACAGAGTGCTCACCATCGCAAGGACCTTGCTGCCTCTCGAGCTCATGTCAGTTCGTGCCATCGAACTATCATCAGAAGTGCAAAGAAGAAACCGAATGTTCCTGGTCGAGCACATGCAACGGCACGACAGCTGAGTGCCCCGATCCGAAACCGCGCGATGACAAAACGAAGTGCAACAACGGCACAGCGCTCTGCATACGCGGCGATTGCTCTGGCAGTATTTGTCTACTGTGGAACATGACCGAGTGTTTCCTCACCTCACAAGCAGTACCGCATGTTGACAAGCGTCGATTGTGTGAACTGGCCTGTCAGAATGGCAATGACACTGGCACTTGTCGCAGCACTAGTGAATTTGCGCGACAGTTTGGCTTGCCGGAGGGTGGCATTAACTTACGTCCAGGCTCGCCCTGCGACAACTTCCAGGGCTACTGTGATGTATTTCTCAAATGTCGCGCCGTCGATGCGGATGGACCGTTGGTACGACTGAAGAATTTACTGCTTAATCGTGAGACACTACTGACGGTGGCTCAATGGGTCACCGAGTATTGGTATTATGTGGTCATATTGGGCGTGTGCTTTATTATTGTGATGGGCATATTCATTAAGTGTTGCGCAGTGCACACGCCAAGCTCAAATCCCAAAAAGCGACGGGCGCGACGTATTAGCGAAACGCTGCGCGCACCAATGAATACATTGAGGCGTATGGTGAGCGAGAATAAAACAATCAGCCATTTACATATCTCTTATATTAACATGCATAATTTTCTCTCAACAGCAACGTCATCATCAGGGGCGCGGCGCTGGACCGCGCAGCATACCACCGCCAGCGTCTGAGCAACGTGGCGGCGGCGCAAGTGGTAATCATAGTAGTGCGCATCCCCACCATTGGGATCGGCATCAGGGTGGACACTCTGTGGTGCCGCTACCCACAGGCGGTCCGCATCGCAATCATCATGCCAGCGGACGCGCCGCAGCAAGTAGCGCCGCTGCACCGGCTACGGCCAGCGGGCGGGCGCCTGCTAATGGACGCAGTTCGCGGCCATCGACGCGACCATCGAGCGGTACACGCAGCACAACGCATGGCGGGTATGCAGACGCGCCGCCACTTGGACTTGTGCCTGGTGGTGTGCCAACTAGTGTGGGAGTGGGTGTTGGTGGTGGTGGTGGTGGCAGTGGCAGTGTTGGTGGTATGCCAAATGGCGCCCTGGTAGTAAACAGTGGCGGCGTGGGTGGACCTAGCGCTGGTGTGATTGCACGTCAGCAAATGCCACTACCACTGCCGCCCACTGCTGCGGTGCAAGCGCAACAATTACAACAACAGCAGCAACAACAACAACAAGTGCAGGCAACCCTCTCGCAAGCATATTACGCGCCGCCGAAAGGTGTGTTCCCGCCGCCAGCGGCACAAAAGCCAAAACGCGCTAATGCGTCAAAGAAAAGGCGCGCGTAGTTCTAATCCGTTTTCGTTAAAATGTTCAACTTCATTTACTCTTTTGTCGTGTTGTTTTAAACTTGAAACGCACGCGCGTTATTAATATCAGTTCATTTTAGTCACAACCTTAAATGTTTAAAACATTTCATTAGCTTTTGTTTAGTTAACAAATTTTATTTGTCACTTTTATTTATTTGACATTTATTTCTTTTTATTTCAACACTTTATCAAAAAAAAAATTATTTCGATTATTTGTACAACAAACACAGCACCTGCCGCCAAACGAAACAAATCCCGCAATCCAGCAGCACACACCTCAACGGCCGCCGCCGCTGGGCGCTCTGCTAAAGGGTCGTCGCAGCGCGCACAACAGGCCGCGCCAAAGAAACACCGCAAGGTCGTTTACTGAACCTGCAGTCGTATACCTACTGATCTCCAATCCAAAAAAAATAAAGAAACGCTACATATAATAATATTTTTTCCACGTTTTCACACTCACTTAATTGGTATGACACACTCTCCAATTCCTTACAATTTCGTTTCTCTTTCACTTGTATTAGCATCTGCGCCACTTTTACTAATTTAGTTAGCAAAATTTTATTTTTTTTTTTAAATCAGTTTCAAGTCGTCGTTTTTATTTTCACCTTGTTTACATTTCGCTTTTATGCAAATGCAAACGATAATGTGTAGTTAATAATAAAAATATTTTGTTGTTGTCGTCTGTTTTGTATTACATTTTAATTGTTGTTGTTTTGTTTCAGCATGTACCAGCGTTTACTTATTTTCGAATGATTCAAGCAAACAAATAAATGTTGTTTAAGTATTTTGTTTTTATTTTAGCACTAACAACTAACAATTTATATTTTTATTTATTTGTATGTTTACTAATGATTCTTAATGTTTATTATTGAATATACTAATGATTGAGAATGTTGAATGATTGAAGTACTAACTAATGTATGTTTAACGTTTTGCTATTACGAAATTTTTTCAAATTTAATAAACAGCGTTCGTAGTCGTTGTTGCAGTCGAAATTTAACTGAAATTTGGCAAACTACTATCGATTTGCAATATCAAAAGCTCAAAAAGTATCCGTCATAAATAACTATGAAATGAAAGATGAAACCTGCTTTGTATTGCATCCTATAAATCGGTTTCAAACAATTGTCTCTTTTTTCAAGGTAGTAGATCGTATTCCTCGGAAACAATACTCCACGCCTGGTGACTCTAACTGATTATATCGGCATTAATCATTTCGGTTACTAGCAAAGTTGTCGGCATCAAATTCTTCTATATAACTCCATTCGAAAGAAAAATTTTCTTAAATTACAATTTGTTGTAACTACTTTGGATTGAATTTATTTGTTGCACATGTATGTATATACATTTGTATATTTTTTTTATTTGAGATATTACTTTAAATTTTGGCGTCAACTCGGGTGAAAGGCTATCATCTTTTTTAAACCGCAATCAGTGCCAAAATTTTCATTTATATTCGCTTTGTATTCCCAAGAAAAAAAAATTGGCAGAAACAATATTTTTTAGTGTCACGCTTATTAATCCTTGACAGCTACTGACAGAGCTGAGGCCAATTTTAAGTGGTGGGAAATTTTATTTAGTATAACGAGTTTCTTTTCACATGAAATTGGCGATGACGCCGATTATCATTTTAATTATGATAAAACAAAAAATATTTCTTATTCACTCTTTAAAATGAGTATATCTCGAAAATCTCGTGTAAACTCTAGCTGCTGAAGTTAAACATTATTTTACTAACTGCATACTTAAAAAGTTGTAGCGCTTCTGAGAAAAAAGTTAAAAATTTTGATTAAAATGTTTTGAATTCTTTTTTTTCATTTTCTGCCAAGTTCTAAATTTGGATTTGTATTTTTTTTGGTAGAGAATGAACTTCTTTTAATAAAAAATTCTTGAGTTTGCCTTGAAAATGTGCTAAATTTCTGCAAGAAAATTTTTTTTTTTTATAAACGTAACCTTTAAAAAAACTGATTTTTAATGTTATAACAAAATAAGAGGGCAACCATTTTTCAATCCAAACCATTAGCCCACTGTCTGAAACACTTCTCTTTTGAAACATAGACATTAACGATCACTTCGTAAAATTTGACATAAATTTTATTTAATTTTAAAAAGATGGCAACCATTAACGAATATAATATACGTATGAAATAAGTAAGAAAGTAAAATATTTATTAATTTTATTTTATTTGAAATCTTTAGCTTGGCTCCCATATCACAATTTTGCATTTTAACTCTATAAATAACAAACTAATTTGAGATCTGATATTAAAAAATTATATAATTTTTTTCAATTTTTGTTCAGGTACATTCGTTTTTTTTTGCATAAAATGGTGGCAATCATGTGTTAAATTGTACCCCAATTAAGAAATTTTTTTTAAATTTTTTTTGGGTACAGTTATCCTTCCTTATATTACATTTATTTTCTTTAAATAGTTAATTAATTTTAAAAATATAATATAATAAATAATATAATAGAAATTGCATCAAATATCTTAAGTTGTATTGCATTTAATTTTTGCAAAAAAAAAATTTTAACTACCCATTTTATTATGGAGAGTTGGCAGCCCTACTTAAGTTTTTTTTATTAAAACTGTAAAACACCTTCCAACCGACCATTCTATATCGTAATATTTTACCTTAATTTGTTAATTAATTAAAAACTGGTGGCCACTCTTTAGGAACATTCTCAATGGCAACACCTAAATATATAGCATTGGATGGAAGGTTGACTTTATTAACCGATTACTTCAAATTCCTCTTTCTTGCTATCCTAAACAAATTACTAAACTACCTAGTTTTGGAACACCTTGTTCAATGTGATTTTAGCTCAAAAATCAAAGTTTTCAGACGCAGTTATCTTTGATAACAATAAATGTTTATCAACAAATTTTTTAATATTTTTCAAAAACAAAACCTAAGGCAGCTTTAAAAAGCGAATAGTCAAATTCCAAATTCAAATTGACTCAATACAAGCAACAATTTTTGTTTTACTAATTGCAATTTATGTATGTATGTATGTGTTGGTAATAAAAAAAAATCGATGAATGAAAAAAAAGTATGGAAACTTACTAACTCTATTCTTATTTCGAATGCATAAATTATGAATTTTTAGCAATTTCTAATTTAATATTTCTTATAATTTTTTTTTTGCAATTTCTCATCATTGCGAATGCGCGCAGCCGTCGCTCCGCAACCAGCAAATTATAATCGACCGCCATCGCTGCACAATCCCGAGCTGTATGCGGACGCTTATGCTGCGCTGGGTCGAGGGGCGTATGAGGCGACTACGCGCCCACCCAATAGCAAAGTTTGACAGAGGCAACAGCAGCAACAACAGCAGCATCATCAAAAATCAACAGCAACAAAAACCACAGAAGCAACAACAACACAAAAATCAAATGAACTCAAATTAAATGTAAATGTACTTTTTACGCTAATTATTATTATTTAAATAAAAAACAACAACAAAAATAAATATAAAAATAAAAATAAAAAAAATTTAATTAAATTTAAAAAAAACATACCTAAATATAAATATAAATATATATTTTTTAAATTAATTGATATACAAAATACAAAGAAACAAGCATAAAAGTAATCAAAGAGAACAGCAACTAAATTAAATAGTGAAAAAGGATAAAAGCGTAGGTAAAAAAAAATGTGGATTTGTAAACTTACATACAAAATACATAAATACGTATATATGTATGTACATACGTGTAAATTGCGGCAAACAAGAAAAGGCGTAACACAAAAGTATTTAGTTAATAAAATTTAAAGTGAAGTAAGAAGAAAATACATACCGATATTTTGTGCAGAAAAATAAATAAAAAGTGTTAAAATAATAATAATATCGAAAGCGGATTAAGCAATGTGAATGTTAAACTAGAAAAGAGAAAATAACAAAAACGTCAAAAAAGACTATAAAGAAAAATTGATAAGAAATGTAGAAAGAAAAAAATTAATTTTCCAAAACAGATAATTTTACTTACATATATGTACATACATACATACATACCACATAAAATGCAATAGTACATACTAAATGGATGTAAACTAAAAATAAATATGAAAAAAATCAATAAGTGTAATCACCAACACATTCAGCAAAACTGACAAAACAAAATAGAAACTGGTAAAGTTTTAAATAAATGCAAGAGGTAAAGTTTAACGCAAAGGATTATGAAATGTATAGCAATTCTAGAAATCAAAAAAAAATTTTGTTAATTTTGAAAATATGTTTTGCTAGCAACAAATGTTAGACCTGCAATAGATGTTATTTTAGATTAACTACTTTTGCGAGAAGTGAGCGCTAAGCAAGTGAAGTTGAGGGGTTTCGACTCTGGTGTTTAGATAGCGAAAAATATTCGAAATTCAGGGGCGGATACAGAAAAAAATTTTGGGGGTCCAAAAAAAATTGTTGTAGACAAATCATAATAGATGGGTGGGGAGTTGGTGCGGACCCCAAAATCCCCTCCTGTATCCGCGCCTGTCGAAATTGCATGTGTGCAAAAAAATACAAAATTTTAGTGAGTTCTTTTCGAAAACGACAAGATTAATTCAGAATGCGCAAGTTAAACAATGTTCTATTGTCAAAGATGTTTAAATCTAAAAATATTTCGAAATTGTTAAATAAAAAAAATTGCAACTAATCCGTTTTATGCGCTCTTGGAAAAGTTGATTGGATGGGTTAAAAAGCTAATGTATTAAAAAAATCGGCTTTGAAATTTGTATTTTCAAAAATTTTAAATTGCATTTTTTTCAGAAATTAAAAAATTTTATTTTCAAAAATTCAAAATCGCATGCTAAATAATTAAAATTTTTAAGTTTGAGTATTTTTTCGAGTGCAGCAAGTAAAATTCGGACAGTGCAAGTTGAACGCTTGCAGAAATTACTTTACTTTAAAAAGAAATTTGAATTAAATACTCTTTCAGAATATGGGTAAAAAGAGTTTATGTTCAATTAAACAAGTTAAAGCTATTAGCAATATTGCTCAATTTTAACATCCTTAAAATTTATATTTACAAAAATTTGACATTTTAATTTAGAAAATTTTTAATAAAAAAGTAGCGTGCACACTGTGCAAGTAAAGTGCTTTCAATAATTTTTTACCTTTATTTTTTTTTTAACTCTGATACATATTTTAAATTGTTTTTAAATATTACACTGAAGATGCACTCAAATCACGCAAGTGAAGTGCTTTTCAAAATCGGTTTACTTTCGAATATATTTGGAAATAAGAGATTTCTCTTATCTTTGTGCAAAAAAAACTTTACAAATTTAATTCAAAATAGTTTATTTTGAAAAGTGCTATAGTGATATGCTAATGTTTGGTTTTCGTTAAGTTTGACGAAAGGTGTGCTCAAATGTTGCCATTTGACTTAAACCGGTTTGTCATATGGTAACATATTTAAAACCTTAAGACACATTTAAATTTAAATAAATAATTTTTTTTTTTGCCTTTCCTCTTTTTTAATTTTTTGCATCTGTTCATCGAATTTTCACATCTCTTTAGAAAAAGCTCAAAACTTTAAGTTGCGAATATAAAAGAAATGTAGCAAATAGAATTTTCATAAATTATGTATATACTTAATGGTGCCTAAATTACAACAAATATTTTTCAACTATAAGTGATGTTCCAAAATTATTTTTTTTTTTAATATTTTTTTTATGAAATTTTTTTTCAGAGTAAAAATTTTAAAAGCTTGCCAATATTATTTTATGATATGAAATTGCATGCAAAATAAAATTAAAACACATTATACATTTTATTTAATTTCAGATAAACAAGATTCAGATTTATTAGAATCATTAACTATTTTTAAAATCGACAGTCATGAATACACCTGCGCTCTTTTTAAATTTAATTTAATATAAAAACATGTTTTTAATTAAAAACCAAATTAATTCTTCAGATAAAAAACTAAAATCTCTATAGTCAATTTCGCTTCAAGCACATTTTCACCTTGACTTTTTTGCTCTCAGCACTCCCTTCTCCACCGCTGGTGATTACTTATTTTAACATTAAAAGAAAAGCATTTGCCTGATATTTAAATAAATTACTAAGATACAAAATACAAACATTTATATGTACATATGTACATACTCGTACTATTTTTTTGTTCAGATTTGCTTCATAAATGCCTCATTGTTGTAATCATTATTTAAGCTTAGCATTAACTACATAAATAAGCAAACAAATGATAGATATTTTTAAAAAGCACATAAAGTCATAAAAACATAATTTTCTTTACCACGTTCATTTTATTATTACAAATACAAAAATGTGTAGAATAAACAATTAAAATTAAGATGAAGATTGAAGAGAAGCATTTTTTAAAATTAATGAAAGCAAACATTCAAATTTCTAGTTCACTTTTTCATACTGAATACACACTATAACTAGATAACATATGTATGTAATACCTTATACTATATTTTACTTAAATGTGTATGTACTTTTTTTATTTGCAAATTGTGCTGACTTGAAGTGTAAATAAATATTGATGCATAGAACCCATTCATACATACATATGTACATATATGTTAGTATGTACATATACATACATATGTACATATGTATGTTTTTCCAAAAATAATATTTCAATAAATATTTCAAATTTCAGGTTTTTTAATTTCCAAAAAGTGCTTTTAAATAATATGTTTTAGCAACAAACATAAGTACATTGAAATTAAAAATATCACTAAATATTTAATAAATTTGATTTTTCAGTGCACTGCTGCACATTTGTTTATAGTTATTAGGAATATGTATACAAAAAAAAAATTGATTCAATACCCACCTAATGGCGAAGTCGAAAGAAATTTGTTTGTGCTTCTAGCTTTTGGTAAAAGCATTCGTTCGTATAAATAACTACGTGTATATTAAGAAAATATGTGTAATCTTTATTTTGTATTAAATAAATAAAAAAAAATCCAAAACTATTCATTGCTAAAAAATATTTGAGTATTTTTTTTTTGTACATACATATGAAGTAAATGTATACATAGACATACTGCCGCAGATGTTTTGGATTAATTTTATTAAAATACTATAAAGTATGAAATGGAAAAAAATGTTTAGTTGCAAAAATGTCTTGAGTCAGTTTTTAAATTTTTATATGTCTTTACTAATATGGCGTAAAAGGTTTTGCTAATTATTCGAATTCTCTTAAAACGCATTACTTGGTCAAAATAAAAATACTGATACAAAACTTACATCGATTTAAAAAAAAAAAACAAGGGGCCGATTGAATTTAAATTAGGTTTTTTGAGTAAAGAATATGTAAATCTAAAATTGAAAAAAGCCACATCTACACCGAACATTTCAAGCGCATACCTCGAAATTCACGCATTCTCCAGATAAGTGGTAATTGGAACTAAAATCACTGCATAAGATCATCATACACATAAGTAAACATTGAATAGTAGCTAACCGCAAGTAATTTCAATCAGACAGAGAGCAACCAGCCCTAAGGCGCATATAAAAGACTGGTCAGCAATTCGATTCCAAAAATTTGGTAGGGATCGAAATTAATACATCCTTTTCTCCACTATTTGGTACGTATATGTATTTGTTATTAGCTGTTCTCAGTTCTATGATGGTCAGAGTTGGATCAGTAACAAAAATTTTAAAAATTCTAAATCCCACGTTGCGATCGTAGTTATATTTTTGTAAGTAGCAAAGGTCTCTTTCTCTCAAATAACTTTCAGTTTCTGCCGGCATAAAATATATCCTATATCTTTATGTGATTGAGTAACAAACCTTCAAACTTTCACTTTTTTTATTATTTTCAGAAAATAAAATTGCGTTTTAATGTAGCAATTTTCGTCGGCGTTGAACAAATTAATTAGGGGATACAATTCTTGCAAGGTATGTACAAGAATTGCTGGTATTGCAAAGCTTTCCCATAGAAAAACCAATTTTTAGTCAAGGGTTTTGCAGGACTTAGAGAAGCATTTTTCGTTAAAATAGCCATCGTAGCGAAACATTGTTAAAACATTGATCGCCACTAATATTTTCCAAAGGAATGTTGAACATTTTTAATTTTCCTTTAAGTGCTTTCGGTCTATAAAGTCAAAAGTAAAAGATAGTTTTGAATATAAGAGGAAAGCCCCTTATTGTGGAATTCCAAAAGCACACAAACTAAGGATTCTCAAAAAATTATAACTTGATTTTTTGCTTCTTATATACATTTCTACAAAGTCGATAAAATGGTTTTTAAGTTGAGTGTTAATAATAATTTGGAGCTAATCCTATGTAGCTCAATGTTTGGCCGATTATTGAAAAATAAATAATTTACCGAAGTTTCTAGTAGTTTAAAACTTTTAAATTGATTAAATACTTATAACAATTCGAAAATAATTGAAAAACGAGCGGCATTTTAAAGTGTGACCTTTGTTAATGAATTTGAAAATAGTTAATTGATTTTCTTTTTAGAACTAAGTTATTCTCCAGCTAATTGAACCATCGTTTGAATTCGTTATCCCTACCATATTTCAATGGAATTTTATAGTAGAGTCAGTGATGGACTTTCTCTCTTGTTACTTATTATGTGTTGCATTCGATCTTCGATGGTAGTCGAATTTCCTGATCGAAGGAATTTTAACGCCATTCGGTACGTTACAGCAATAGAAGCAAAGTTCTGTTCGACGGAAAATTTGTTACTGAATGAAAATTTCGACAGGGTTGCACAGCTCATAACATATTGTTGAATACAACTCGTAGTAGAGTCTTCTCACTTAAACTTTTTTTTTTTAACTTTTTCAAATGTTTTTCCAATGTTACTTCTGTAAACGTGGTCAATCTAAGGATGGTTTTAAGTTCATTTTCACTTCGGTAAATATTAAATATACAAAGAGAATATCTAAAGCGATTTTCTTATGTTCGCCACAATGGAAATTGGTCCTTCGGATATGGGCGTTCTTCATAGTGAAGAAAAACAAAAATCTATTCTTTTTAAACTCTTACTTGTCTAACAAGGTAGAATGTTGATGTGTTCAAGCTTGAAATTTTGATGTTCAAGTATATTTTTAAATACTCGTAGAATGAACTATCTGGTTTTAAAATTGCCAAAATTTACTCAAAGAAAAATATTGCTCCGAATCGTCATATGGCAGTTATTTTAATTACACTTGAGAAGTCGATTTTAGATCGTTTAATCGAATTATTGTTATCAGGTTTTCCGAGATATTTAAGTGTAATTGCGGTTCTAAAACCGGTCGAAAAAATTAAAATCCAAATTTTACTTTTTAGCGAAAATTTTTATTTATTTAGGAACATAGTTCAGCAATTGAACGAAATTGCACTTTTGAATTGAATGCATCCAAAGAAAAACAAGCTAACTCACATTCGTGAATAATTTTCTATAAAAATCTGTCATTATTTTTACTTATTTTTTAAGTCATACTTATAAAAGTAATTTATCAGTTTTCGGTCGATTTAAAGTTGTTAAAAAACAAAAGTATTTTTCATTCTTGACCAACTTAAATGAAGGCTCTGCTCACAGTCGCTTTTTTCAAAGTTGGTTATATTTTCTTATCCTCTTTAGATATTGAGCATATGGGCAACATGTTTTTTCTACAAAATATAGTTTTCTTCAGAGTCCAAGAATAATAAATTTTTAATTGAAGTCATCGAAACTTTCGTAAGAATTTTATATAAATTTTATAAAAATCTTTAGTTAATAATTGTGAGCAAACGTCGCTTTTTAGGTGATTGACATTCATTATTTTGAAAATTATATTAAAAAAGTCTTTCCACCATCATCAGTGAAATATTTTTAGTATCAAAAACTTTACTTTTGCCTTTCGTATATTTTAAAAGTATTTTCATAATAATTATGAGTAGAAAAAAATGTATTAGTTCTAATAAGCGGAACTTATTCAGGACTATCTCGATATTAGTTCAGTATATTTTCAATACATATTCGTTTCGGTTTTAGTTATATTTCGGCATTATTTCGGGACATTCTCGGTGAGTTTTCGCAATTCTTCTGGTACATTTTCGCTACTACTCCGATATATTTTCGGTTAATTTCCGGTACTTTTTCAAATTTCATTTCATTCATTTCATTTTTCGTACATTTTCGATTCGTTTTCGTTAAAATTTTGGTGCCTTTTTTGTGCACTTTCAATACATTTTCGGTATACTTTAGATATAATTTCGATACTATTCGGTATTTTTTGGTATATTTTTTGTGTACTTTTTCAGTTCGGAATTTTTCAAAATAATTTCGGGGCCAATTCCTGACTAGTCCTGAAAAAGCCCTAAGCTAGTTCTGCATGGCTCAAAGCTAGTCTCTAACTGGTCTGGTATTATCCCGAATAAGCTCCGAAGAAGTCCTACCTTTGTATTAGAACTTAAAATTTTTTTCCCCCCTTAAGGAAAGATTTATAAAATGTATGGCAAGTCTCTCTGAAAATGTCCATCTTACTATTATTTTATTCTTTACTCTTATAATATTTGTCATAGAAAAAAGATTGATTTTGCAAATTATATTACTACATTGCAGGTTTTTAATTTATTGGATTACTTTTATTTATGCACATAGATTCAATTCGGTTTTTTTATTAATTATAAGTTGATATTCTTTTCATTTTGGTTATTTAAATAAACATTCCAAAGCAGCAGAATATCTTTAATAAAAAATATTCTTAATTTTTGTTTTGCAATTTTTGTGCATCAAATAACTAAGCAAATATCTAAATGCCTGAATCAACACAAATTAGATGTTACTTGTATATGTATTTTGTCATATTTTTTATGCCTCAATTTGTAAAATGTAAACAATTTTTAAAAAATCAAGAATAAGTTTAGCATCGAAAGCAAATGGCGGCATTAGCCAAACGTGTTTAGAAAGCGAAAAACTACAAACAAAGTAAGAGACACTACAAGCTACAATCTGTAAAAAAATACAATTAAGATATTAAAACAAGAAAAAAAGATTTAAAATCCATGAAAGTGGCCGAAAAAAATATCTCAAATGTACTGTAAATACTGAATTTCGAACTTGCATATATACATAGTTAGTAATACTTCATACATTGAAAGTAAGTGCATATTAGTATGTAATTGTGATTTAATAAATATATATACATACATATATACATAAAGTAAAATAAAATAAAATAAAAAAAGTATTAATAAAAAGCGCCGAGCGTAAGCAAACACTGATATACAAAAATAATAGCAAAATACTAAAAATAAAAAGTAATTACTGAAAAGCGTTGAGCAGAACGATATTGTAAAGAAACGGTAAATAATTTCAAATATAAATACATACATACATACATACATACATACATACATACATACGTGCATAAGTGTAAATTTCGTAGAGTTGAAGTATAAAATACAAGAAGCACATTTAATGTAACTATGCAATTCTTTTTGTCGTTTCATTTCTTCAATACAAAAGCGTTCAACAACAACAAATATACTATTAATTTAAAGCAAATTAGATTTAAAAGCAACATTTAAACTAAAATTCGTTTAAGCTATGGCAAGATTACCAATTAAACAAATTTAATGCAAAAAACGTACATTCATACATACATAAATATTTATAAGAAACAAGACAAATTAGTTACAAGCGACAAAAACTTGGCATAATGATCAATAACAATAAAAACTACTATTTTATAAAAATAAATATTGAAAAAAAAAATTATCAGCCTGATTTGTTTTATTTTTCTGTCTTAAATGGTGTTAGCTGAATGGGAGACCGCATTGTTTTACTGCGAAAACTTTTATTGAAAATTGGTCGGTAGCTTTAAACACTCTCATTGTAACACTAATCGACAAATTTTGAGGTAATTACGTAAAAAAAAGTGTGCCCAAAGCAAATTTTGTATCGCTTACCACACGCAGCAGAACACTTTTTTCTTTCAAAAAAGAATTTTCGAGATTTTTTTAAAACCATGTTTACATAGAGCTTCTTTAGTCGTTACCACGTTTGGGTAGTGAACAGTAACTAACGGTATGTTATATGGGGAAAACTGTGATGTAGTAATGTCGAAAGCGTAAGCGAAGGATGCGTTCGAGCTACTTTATAATCGCCGCAAAATTGCAGCCTTGTTGCCTGTTTGCTACTGTGCTACTGATACTCTCTGCTGATACTCTCTGCGGTAGCATTACAATTTACTAATCCACAGAACGAGATGCCACTCTAACTTTTGTCCTGTAAGATGGAAATGTTAATAAATTTAATAAATCATGGAGTGGATGGAGGTGGTAACAATTTTATACTTACGAATCTTACGAAAAACACTAATGAAAATAAATTCTAATTCAATGTCGTCGAAGTACCCTGTTTTTCGCAAAAAAAAAATTCATTAAAAAAAAAATACAATCCACATAAAATTATAAATAAAACTATATATGAATATGTTACTTGCGTATAATATAAAATACTTAAGAATTTCACTAACTCTTCTTCTTCCGATGCAATTGCGCACAACTTGAAAATTTCTCTGATACTTTTTATGCGCAATATTTATACGTAAAACGCCTGCTCGAACGCTCGGCGCGTAGCAAGTGTTGGCTTGTAATTCGCGCAGAACGTGATACTTTGGCAAATTGGCAACACTGCAATTATGATTGACATCTCGAACCAGAGTTCAAAAATAACTCTTATTACTTGAGAGGGAAAATAACGCACAAAACAAAATAAGTGTTTTATTTTTTGAAGGTGAGTTTGAGCTTTTGCTCAGTGAGAAACATTATTTTGCACATAAATTCTGTTACTGTTTGTTTGGGACACTTATCGCAGTGAGAAAAAAAATAAGTGTTATTTGGTAACAGAAAAAAATATTTAATGTTTTTGCTTTAGTGCATGTTGTTATTGTTAGCTTTGAGTAAACGTATAGTGTTATTAAATAATAATTTTATTGAAGTGACTGGAGTGAAAATTAAATTAAATTTTTTAGCTTGTTAATAACTATTAGATTATAATGGTCGATGGCCGATGGCCGATGTAAATAGCAACAGTTTAGATTTTTTTGAAAAGTTTAAATATAAAACTCCACATTTATTTGAAATAGCGCTACTTTTATTTGACGTACCAGCGACTCAGGTGTCTATAGAAAGAGCATTTTTAGCACTTAATTTTATTTTAAGTGAGAGACGGTAAAAATAAATACGGAAACAATAAACTATAACAATAAACATTATTGGTAGTTAAAATTACAATCATGCAGTCGCGTGATTTTTATTTTTGCAAAAATGTGAATATTTGTAATTTACACACAATTTATTTCAATTTCAATAATAAATATTTAGATTGTTTCTTAAGTCATTACACATAACCGTACATTTGTATGTACCTATATATGTACTATACATACATATGTATGTAACCATGAAAGAATTAATTTTATTTCTGTGATTCAAACTAACTCGAAAATATACTAAAATATAATAACATCCATTTCAAAATTAAAATTTCTTATACTAACTTATACATAAATATGTCAAATATAGAAAAAAATTACTAATTTTCAGTGTAGAATATCATAAATGTATACGCTATATTCTGCATATCATAAATGTTCGCACCAATTCATTATAAATTCATTAATGTCGTTTAAATAAATGCCTAACGTTTCATTTTTCCACTTTTGTATACCCACTTATATTTTTCTGTTTTTCAATAAACCGCAAACGAAGACACTTAAAAATAAAAGTTCATGCGAAAGTGTCTTTTCCTAATAGAAATTTCAGTAGATGCAAAATAACTCCCAGTAGAAAACACAAAATGATCCAACAGATAGATTTTGTATGGTGAGAAATTTATTTTGCTTGATACTTTTGTGTTTGTGTCAGTGAAAAATATTATGAAAATAAGTGGAGAGGGTTATTTTCGATCTCTGTCTCGAACGCACCCGAAATACTAACTTTGCTCGTTCCTAATTGCCTGAATTCTGTATATTTTGTTATTAAAGGAATACAAATTATTTGTATGTCTCAAAGGCAAATATTTTAAAGCAGTTTTTATAAACGAAAATCAGTTTCCTTATAACTCGCTAACAGAAATCGAATTTTTTTTTTTCAGTTTCTGTACATAAGTTTTCAAACTTGAAGGCACTGAACTTATGTAAGCGCCCGATATTTTTGTAATTAGTTACCAAGTGTTTTAAGCAGTGCCTATTATATATTAGAAAAGTCGTATTATAATGAACGACAACTTTGTAAAAAAAGTCATTAATTAATTTACATTTTGTTTTCACTTGCCTTCCATCTATTAATCTCGTTTATAAATCTTGGTTTCCACGAAAATTCGTAAGAAACGCTAAATCGAATATTTCTAAGACGCGTGTTAAGCATGTTAATGTTTTTAACGGTATGCGAATACGGTTGTCCCTTAGCCTTTACCCAAGCCTTTATCACGAAATGCACATAATCCATTGATTAATCAAGTCAAAGTCTAACAATTCCAACACAGTCGGCTCTTGAACGTGTTACTGATGTCTTCTATTTCGAAAACGTTCTCTATTAATATATTTTGAAATTTGTCTCCTTGTTGAATACTTTTGTGGCAAATATAATAGCCGGAATAGCTTTGTATGCCCATGGCCTTTGCTCGTGCTGGACTATTGACTAAGTAATACTTTCCCTCACACTTCGGTCCATTTTCGACTACGTCTCTGAGTTCTTCCACAAACTTTTTTAAAAAGCTGAAAGTGAAAGTTTTTTGGTTTTCAGCTTCCTTCATATAAACCAACTAGTAAAACTGTTTCTAAGCCGCTTACACTCAATAATATCGGCCACACCTGAGCATACGAGCCTTTTGAAAGTGGTAGACCGTCAATAATAAAATTGAGTTCCTATAACTCGCCATCAAATCTTCCGCTATATAAAAAGTCAGTTAGGCTATCCTTTACTTCATAATGTATATAATATCCATCTTCCACTGGACATTGTGGAACAAATCTGGGTTTCTTTTTGAATTTTCGTACATCATTGGGTAAATCCGGTATCAGTTTCTTTAAGATTGTTAGTAACTTATATGAATATCCAATATTTTAGTTGAAATACTTCTAAGGACATAGAAGAACTCCGCACAGAAATTCGCCATTTATTTTACGTAGTGACATGACAAGCCACAATTTTAAAAATGTTTGGAAGCAGTAAATTCTTTGTAAAATTTTAAGACTTTGAAAAGAACCATTTTCAGGATTTTTGTTTTGATATAAAGCGGAGGTCCAACCGCCCTATCCTTTGGTTTGTCACAAAATCATCGAATCTCTAATCTTAGACCTCTCCTTTGCGAGCAATGGAATACATCACAAATCTCCTTGTCTGATGCATTTTTTTTACCTTTTGTCCTTAAGAGCGAATACTCCTTTTGTCATCCTAATGGAAAATTAAGGGTCTATTGCTTCGAGATTTTGACCTTGGAAATGATCGTGTACTTTTTAGCTCTTTTATTATTACAAAACGTATCTATAACCGAGGAGATGATATATTAAGTACTTGGAGAAACTAAAAAATTGTCTTTATTGCTCGCATTATTATCTACGTTTACATGAATCCATGCCTTTTCTTACTGGGTAAGTACGACAAATTGTTAAATATTTTCAAAAATTTGCTAAGCCATTAACAATACTTTTAAGATTTTTTTAGGCTCTCTCTGAGCACTCTTTATTTTGGAAAAAAAATCTTACTACACATTTTAATAAATCTATATTTACGAATTTATGTACACGAACAAAAAATGGGATATGCAGCAATTACAACAACTCAAATTTATATTTAGTTAAAAAGTGTATTCAAATTATTTGAACGCAAATAAGTAAATAAAATTTACATAAGTATTTAAAATGCGTTTCAGAATGTTATCATGTGATATAAATAATTAAAATATTTAAATATGTATATGTGTGAATTAGGTTGGTCCATTAATTTATGGGGAAAAACAAAGTGGGAATTTTAATAAGGGCACGCCCTTGCGTTACTCAAACAAAATGGATACCCCTTTCTTACTTTGATGTAAAAAAAATATATTTAGAAGGTGCTCAATGCGATTGAAGCTTGCCATATAAAATTTTCCAAAAATATTATAAAAAGAAAAAAAAATTACACAAATGATATGGAATCTTTAAAAGTCAATATTTTTCATAACTCCAACTCTATTATTTCAAAAGAACTCAAAGAATACTATCTACATATATGTTTGTTAAACAATTCATTTTATTAAACTAAGAAAACATTATTTATTATTATTGATTATTATTTATTGAGGTTTCCTGACAAAAGCCAAGTGACCGATAGAAAAGGATTTAATATCCTTTCTAAGGAAATTTGATCTTCATGAATTACAAATTAAAAACCAAGTACATTTTTGTTTTCGATATAGAAAAAATTTAAGTTGGTGACGGCATTAAAGTTTCGACTTGACTTTTTATTTAACCACCCTAATGTACATGTTATTCTCCCGCTTATCAATACTTTATAAAAGAATAATTCATATTTAAAGCACTCGCACTTATGTGGATACCTACATACATATAAGTTTTGTTATATGATTTCAGATAATGCCATCAAATTGATAAAGCAAATGAATCGATACCCATAATATATTGGCGTAGGACCCTAAGTGAAAATTATGTGTAAAATTTTACTTATTTGACTCATCAAAATGCAAAACTTTTATTAATTTTAATGCGTCGCTGTTATCAAATATGAAACGGTGCTTGCTATCAGTCAATCGTGTCGTGTTTTAAATACCTATCGGCATGGAATATATGAAATTATGACAAAAAGCTTTTCAAATAGTGATCGCAGCCCATCAAGAAATGGCAAACCTTTGAAACTGATAATTACTGAATCACGAAATTTTTCGAAATATTCAAAAAGACTGTTCTAAATCTTATTTAGGAAATATATTCGATGACCCTGTACCCCTTTGCAGGAACATTTCAAGGTTTTGGAGCACCTAACTCAATTTTTTAAATATAATTTTATGCATGTTCTTTAATCTATATATTTCAGCAGTAGATATGCGATGAACATGCAGAATATTTAAATAAAAAATACTTAATTAAAGTGGTGTAAGCGTCATACTATTATTAATATGGTATGGAAAAAGTTTCCCAAGATGTCAAGATGAAGAACTGAGTACAATTTAAAGAAAAAATTAAAGAAAAAAGTGTCATCGAAAACATTTTCGTAATTGCACCATGGGATCAATTGTTTCAATTACTCTATGTACATTAAGGTGGTCCGAAAATATATTGGAGTGGGTAGGTAAAGACCAAGAACGATAGAATACAAGATTGCGCCTTCCCGACGAAAATGATGTGAAGCAAATACGTGCAACGTCATGAACATGAATTGACTGAGAATCGGAAGAAATTGCAAGAAAAATGTGAGGTTAGGTTCTCCTACAATTTGTAAATTTTAAAGTTTTTACCAATTTCGGCACTTTATGCAACATATTTATATTCAAATAACTTCATTTATGCTCTGTGTTTCATTGGATGCCTTGAAAAAAAACTGCAGTACAACATTAGGAGACACAAGAAGCTTAACTTGCTACCAAGTGCGCACAGCTACACCTTCACATCATTTTTAGCGAGTTTTATAGCCCCGTATCATTGATAGACTCTGTGATTTAACACTTAACACTGCGCACTTCAAGTTTAATAACTTTATTTTAAATAAAATTGCTTTTAAGCATTGAATTTAAGCACAAACAATTGTATGCTTACAAACATACAAACAAAACTAACCGCGTTTTGTGACGTAGCATACACAGCTGATTCTGTCAAATTTGCTGAGAGCGAACAGCGGTTTGCGGAAGGCGCAACCTCTGTATTTTCTAAATCGTGGGCAAAGACGAAGTTATAATGCTCTCACCACCTAGAATTATTCCACATCCGACAATATACCCCTTCATTTTTTTTTTAATCAAAAATTGTTTGCTATGTCTCAGAGCACGCAAGGTTTGCTATGCAATAAATTAAGAGGAAACAAAAATGTTTCATAGAAATGGTATAAAATCATGTTAAATACAAACTACTACTTTTTAAACGAAATATCAGTTTTTTTTTTCAAGAGACTTCAAGGTATACTTTTCAAATATTAACTATTAAATATAAAATTATTAAACTTTTTTTATATTAACGATTTTTTTTTTTTTTTTTTTTTTGGAGGGGAGGTTTTGCCAATACCCATAACAAGTACATAGTTTATATTAAAAAAATTATAGAAAATATGATTATAATATTTTGAAGTCTCCTGAAGTAAAACTAAGTTTACCGATTGAAAAGATTTTGAAATTCTTTTCGAAATAAGTATTTATATAAGTGCGGAGAAGCTACAACCCAAGAAAATACCCCAAACAAGTGTACATTTTCCCTTTCCCCTTTTCGGCGAAACAAATGCTTCTTTTTTCCCACTCTTTAATATATTAATATATTAAAAAGAAATTTGTTTTAAATACTTTTTTTAATAGTTTTTATTTAAATTCCCAAAGTTACATGCGCTTTACCGAAGTAAAAGAGAATTCTGTGCAGTATCTATTAAAAACAGTTAAGTTCGAAAAAGTGCATAACGCAAAGCCGCAATTATCTCATAATATGGAAGAAATTGCGAAAGAGCGTTAGCAAACAAATTTTCAAAAATCAGCGGTTAATTTTAACCGCTTGAAACTTGCACTTTATTGCACTAAAATTGAATGTGATACAAAACTGCGAGCTCAAAAAAATTAAAAATTTTTTTAAATTCGAAATTTTGATTTTTGGTGAAATCTTTTAAGCTGATTGGGTTTTTGTTTCGAATGTGTAAATATGTGATTGTGCTATAATTTATAAACGCAGTGCACACACTCAAAATACTTCCCAATGAGAAACTAAATTAATACAAGAAATAAATTTTTAATTATTTTAAAAACTAATATAGTGATCGTTTACAACTAAATTAGCGTGAACATTTTTTTAAATAGCCACATTTTGTTGGTGGAAAAATTTCCTCATTGTAACATGCCTGTACCTCTGTTTACAAATACCTGTGCAACCACATATTGACTAAATTTTGTAAATAAATACAAAATGTACAATGATTTAAGATAATTCGATTTTAGTGTGAACGAGTGTAAGTTTTAAGTGTCTACAAGTTATAACTGATTTTTGACAATTTTTTTACTGACATTCTAGTTTGCGTTATACATATGTACGTACATATATGGAGAAAATTGCAAGTATAAATAAACAAGTCAAACATAAGCGGTACTTTGTAGGCACTGTTCAAAATATTTAGGAAACTTTGTAAAATATTTGCACATTTTGTATAAGTTTAATAAACTGGTTTTTGTGGATTTTTGTTAGAAAATAAATAGGAATTTAATCGAAAAATAATTTGAAAAAATTAGAATAAAAATAAATTGTCTAAATTTGTCTATAATTTGTGATTATGCTATAATTTTTGAACACAGGGTATGAATAGAACAATCTATGGGTGCGTTTATGTTGGAGCTGCGATAAGAGCGAAGATAGCATTGACTAGAGCATAGCGTAAAACAATGCTTCGATGTAGTGTTTATGTTGAAGCTGCGATCAAAGAGGTAATATCAGTGCGGTTTTAGTTCGAAGGTGAATAAAAGCAAAATAAAATGTCCGAATCCGATGAAGAAATTTTGTTTTCGTCTTCAACTTCTTTATATAGTTTATTTAAAAGTACACAGGAAGCCCGGAAATTTTCTGCAAACCCAATTATTGAGGAATGCCAGATTTTTGACGTGTTTTATAAAGTTTTCGGAATATATGCGAATGAATACTGAAATCTGTTATTATGTTTTATTAAAAATTGAAGAAAAGTTAGGAAAAAATGGTACAATTGTCATAGCAGACCTATTTTGCAAGACGAGCGATTTATTGTAACTTTTCACTATCGTACAACATGATGGAGTTTTACAAAAAACAGGAACATTATAATTTTTTTTTAACTTTATAAAGCAAATTAATATTTTTCAATTGTGGTGGTTTGCATTTTTTTTTAGTGGCGGCCAGGTCGTGCGACTTAACGCCGTTAGACTATTCCTGTGAGGCTACGTCAAGTCTATGGTCTATGCCAACAAGCCAGCGACGATTGATGAACTTCGTACGAATATCGAACGTGAAATTACAGCAGTATCGGCCGATTTATGCTTGAAAACTGTCGAAAATTGGGTTCAGCGTCTGGACTTCTGCAAGCGTGTCCGTGGTGGCCATGCAAAAGAAATCGAGTTCCATACATAATGGCATCGAATATACTTTCGCGGGAATAAAGAATTGCATTGATATCCGAAACCGTTTTTGTTTTATTTAAAAAAAAACTTGTGTAGCGTCCCTATTTGAAAACCCTTTATGTGTTCATATTTATCAAAGCGACAAGAGCGAAAAAAATGTGATCAACGATTTTCTATGCTCTTGTCGTTAGTCTTTGTTCTCAGCTATGCTCCAACATGAACACATCTGTATACGCGATGCTGATTTACTATTTTCTCTGCTATTATCACAGCTCCTCTCGTAGCTCTTATCGAGGCTCCAACATAAACACATACACGGGATGCCCATTTACAATTATCTCTGCTACTATTGCAGCTCTTATATTCGCTCTTATCGAAGCTCCAACATAAATGCACCATAATGTGATGAGAGCATTAAAATATCAATTTCGATTTTTTTTTTTGGACTACCCTAACATAGTTCAATGCGCTGTTATAATGAAAACATTGTAATAACAACTATTTATTAGAATGCTGAGAATAAACACCGTTCTGCCTCCTGTTTCGTTATCGTCAATGGAAGGCGTTTGCACGACGATTAAGTTTGAAATGCTTTCTCATATGATTAACATTCATAGAAGTAAATAGTACTCAAACATTTAGGTATGTACATATGTATGTATGTACTCGTACATAGATTTTTATAAACACTTCTAGACTTGCATTGCATATACATACGTACATATATAAGTATACATATGTAAATATGTATACACTTACGTGGGGGTTAAATACTTTATAAATAGATGCCCGGTTAGAAGTGAAGCTAACTTTGTTATATATTGCCGTGCAGAACGGTTGGTTTGTACGACTCGGCTTTTAGTGAAAAAAAAAACGAATAATTCGTGCTACAATTGAATAGAAACACTTCAAAATGACAATAAATATTAAAATCAATGGCCAATCATACGCTCGTAAGTACCTACAAACATAGCAAATCCATATTGTTGCATCATCTCATTGATCTATCTACTTACTACGCAGTTAAGCAAGCCAATCTGCCAGCGGACATAACTTTGAACACCTTTATTCGAGAGCATGCCGGACTTGCGGGCACGAAATTTATGTGCCAGGAGGGCGGTTGTGGTGTTTGCGTTTGCGTGGTCACAGGCAAACATCCCAGTACTGGCGATGTGCGTACTTGGGCCGTCAATTCAGTGAGTCGAAATTTATCAAGACATTTCAAAACTGCTGTTACCAAACTGAAATTGTTAATTGTATGTGCTATTTATGAAGTGTTTAACATTGCTGAACACCTGCGCCGACTGGGAGATAACTACCATTGAGGGCATTGGCAATAAGCGCAATGGTTACCATCCAATTCAGAAACGTTTGGCTGCTATGAATGGCACACAATGTGGCTATTGTTCGCCGGGTTTCGTTATGAATATGTATGGCTTGCTAGAGTCTAAAGGCGGCCAAGTTACCATGGAAGAGGTGGAAAATTCATTTGGTGGCAATATTTGTCGCTGCACTGGCTATCGTCCCATATTGGATGCTATGAAATCATTTGCAGTCGATAGCACCATTGAAGTGCCCATAGAGTGTCGGGATATTGAGGATCTTAGCAGCAAAATGTGTCCGAAGACTGGTGCACTGTGCAAGGGTTCTTGCAACGGTCTGACAAAACGTTTACCGCTCACCTACGACGATGGCAGTCAATGGCATTGGCCCAAATCATTAGCCGATATATTTGCTGCGATCGATCAAGCGAATGGTGCACAATATATGCTAGTAGCTGGTAATACTGCTCATGGCGTGTATCGTCGCGATCATGCTATAAAAACATTCATTGACATCAATGGCGTACCTGAGCTGTGTCAGCATGAAATTGGCACAAAAGCGCTTATCTTAGGTGGCAACTTAAGCTTAACCGAGTCAATGGCGATATTTGAAGAGGCAGCTAGATCCGTCGGTTTCGAGTATTGTCAACAACTTTGGTATCACTTCGATTTGATTGCCAATGTGCCAGTTCGTAATGTGAGTAGATCACGCTTGCAGTAAATGTGACTTTGTAGTGTTGCTAATATTGATTAATTGTATTGATAAGTTATTAGAAGACTTTAGATAAACACACGATGTGAGGGCATGAGAACTGCAGTGACTTGGCAAAGTGTTGAATACTCGTAATACAAAAAAAAAAAAAAAAACAAATTGCCACTGTTGAGTTTTGATTAAATACTAGCTACATAGATTCACCAAGTTGAGTCCAGGTGTGCTGGCCTCCAAGCAAAAGTGCACATTTAACTGTTTGCTTCAGTCAAGCTGCTCTCTTGCTTCCGAGTTGCAGGCAATTTGGTAAAAGAAATTGCGCATTTTAAATCATTTATTATATACATATTATATCTTATTACATTATATTATATTATATTAGATAACATTTGATATTATATTTTATTATATTATTTAATATATAGAGTATTCACAACGTCTCGTTGAGTGTCGTTATGTCGTAAAATTATAAAAATTTTTAAATTCATTGTTGTTTTGTTTTACTGCATTTTTATGTGCAATGCAATAAAAACAACAAAAATGAATTTTAGGCTGCCGAAAATGTTTATGACCTTACTACTTTACGATATTTTACCACACTTTGTGAATATCCTATGTATGTAACTATGTATATAATATTGCTAACATTACACCACAGTCCAAAATTTTAGAATAATATTTATCAAAAAAATAACCGTGGAATTTTCTGAAAGTGAACATCATACAGATATGTAATGTTTTTTATTTTTTTGGAAAAAATTTACCTGTACTGGACATCTAAGTTTAAGAGTTTCTTGTTTTTGTTCACAATGGGTCTTTGAATCACTTCAACGAAAATTTATAGAAGAAACATATTACTGCCTAGGGAAATGTTGTTCTCTATAAAAAGTTACACATTTCCTACCTACACATTTTGAGCCGCCATCATACCTCGCTGCGCAATTTGTTTTTTCAAAATTTTAGTCAAATTTTCAGAAATATGCTGCAACGCTTAGTAAAATGTTAGCAACAACTTTATGATACATTCGGGAAAAATATGCACTGTTAAAGAATAGAGATGACGTGCCTATAACAAACTTTCCGTAGAACTCTCTATCTTAATCTTCGTATCTTCTTTTTCGATGGACTCTTGAACTACTTAACCGATTTTAATCAAATTTGCACACCGTGTCCAGTTTGATCCAACTTGAAAGATAGGATAGCTTACATTTCAATTTATAGTCGCATTGCTATTTTATTGCAAATTATGAATCTATTACAATTGACTGTCACAATTGTCTGTTAGCTTCAAACGATTCTAACAGATGGCGAGATCGCCCAGCCACCGACTTAGTCAACAACGATTTACAACAAGAAAATTAAATGACCATGTTAATTTAGCAACAAATATAGCGAACAGTGAGCCATTACTGACAGCAGAACAAAAAATTATTTATGATCGGATTATGCTAACTGTTGATGCTGAACAAGGCGGTTTTTTTTTTTTGGACGCTTCAGGTGGAACCGATAAGACATTTTTAATATCGTTGATTCTTGTCAAAATACGGGCACAACAGAAAATCGCATTGGCAGTTGCATAGTCAGGCAATGCGGCTACTTTGCTAGATGGTGGGCGAACGGCACCTTCAACATTTAAGCTGCCATTAGACATTCATAATTAACCAAACGCAATATGTAACATAAAAAATAATAGTGGAATAGCTGCAGTGTTGCAGAAGAGTTCAATCGTTATTTTGGGATGAGTGCATATTGGCTCGCAAATATTCTCTCAAAGCATAACATAGAACTATGCAAGATTTAAACGGCAGTGATAAACTTTTCGGTAGTGCTATCTTACTTTTGTCTGGTGATTGCCGACAGACCTTGCCGGTTATACCTCGCTCTACTTTCGCGGATGAGATTAATGCATGTTTGAAACAATCATTTTTATGGCGAAGTGTTGAAACACTTCAATTAACCATAATTTTGCGCGTACGATTGCAAAATGAGTCATCAGCACAAATATTTTCCAAACAATGACTAGATATTTATTGGGAACAGTAAAATAGAACTGCATATACATATATAAATTTTAAAATTAATTCTTTTGTAATGCTTTTTGATTAATATAAACTGTACGAAAATTTTAATCAATCGTGTTCAAAGTCCTTCCCCTTC
This sequence comes from Philophylla caesio, assembly GCA_963971545.1. Taxonomy (NCBI): domain Eukaryota; kingdom Metazoa; phylum Arthropoda; class Insecta; order Diptera; family Tephritidae; genus Philophylla; species Philophylla caesio. The sequence continues at coordinate 52,741,673 of OZ020609.1, read as the reverse complement.
AAACCCAAATCCAGTGGATTTTAATACCAGCTTTAACGTTTCAGTCTTCGTTCTTAAATAATAATTTCATTGTTTTAAGGGAAACCGGTAGATCAGTCATGGGGACCACCATGCTTTTTTTTTCATAGATGTAATTTTAAAAAAAACATGGCGACTTCTATGAATGAATAAATACAATGCAATATAACAAAAACCTCAGGCACAGCAACGCGTGGTCGGGTCTACAAGTAAGTTTATAAATTTAGAAAAACTAGGATTCATACAGAAATATCGAAAATGTGTACACTGTACATATACCGTAAATATACTTATATTTTATTTTATAAAGTGCTCGTAAATTTGTGTGTACATATGTATGTACATACATACACCAGAACTGTTAAATTTTCATTAAGATAAGTAATTTACATTTTTTTTTGCCTTTTTGAATTTTAATGATTATTTAAATTTGTATTCCTAACCCAGCAATAAATAATGAATTTTCATTAAAAAAAATAATCATTATTATTTTCCTTTATAAAAATAGTAAAATGTTATAAAATAATTAAAAATTATCAAATAATTATAATTTTTATTTATTTTTTTTTTGTTTTTGAAGAATTGATTTGTTTCCATCATTTGATCGCTTTTAATTACTATATCGTTTTTGATCATTTTTAATATAATAATTATTTTAAATTATTTTTTATTTTTATTTAATTTTCTTTAATTAATTAAAGTCAAAAACAATATAAAATAATTATGATTATTTTCCAGCAAGAAAATCAAAAACTACATAACCTTTTATTATTTTTAATGGCATATTATCAAGTAATTAAAAATAAACAAACTATTTTTTCTTTTATTATTTAATTGTTTTGAATAATTTAACAATTTTTAACTATCTGAAAATTATTTTATCGTATTAATTATTTTTAAAATAATTTCGTTTCAATTCTCATGGAAATTTAAATTTTCTTAAATAGACTAGCAATTAATAATGAATACTAATTAAAAACAATCAAAAATAATCATGACTATTTTTCATTGAAAAATTAAAATTATCTATATTTAATTATTTTTAGTCTTTGATTATTCTTTAAATAATTTTTTTACTAATCGTTTTTTTAATTTTTTTTAAATAATTCAGAAACTAATAATATATAATAATCAAAATTATCATGCTTATTTCCATTAAAAATACAATCAAACCTTATCCAATAGTTTAAAATAATCAAATAAGTATTTTCAAGTTGTTCGATTATCTATAATTATTTCGCTGTTTTTAATTATCTGACTATTTTAATTGTATGATTTTTAAAATTTATTTTATTAATTAAAATTTATTTTATTTTAATTTTTTTGTTTACTTTTAATTATTTTCCAAATAGTTGAAGCTGCTTTTGACAGAAAACTTTTATAAGTTAGTATTATAAAAAGAGAAGAAAATTTACTCTACAAAAAATATATGAGTTCCTACAGAATATTCTTCAATAAAAAATACAGTTCATTCCTTAACAAAATAAATAAAAACCCTACAAATGAACAATAATTTAACAAAACGTCCAAATATTAAAAAAACTGCTAGAATTTATTTTCAATATGCAGTTTTGTAGTTCATTAATTCTAGCGGGTTTGCGTTAAATGAATGATATTTTTTAAGGAGAGTGTCAGGAAAAATTTATATCTTGAAATCTGATTTAAATAAACTTAAATTCAATGAGCTATAAAATTGCACATATAAACTTCTTTAAGTACGAAATTTTAATGGAGTTAAGGAAGTAAATTTTCAAAGGCAACATTTAGTTGCTGTTTTGATTTTTGAGAGTTCCAGTCTATTGAGAATGTTCTTTCAGTGTATTAACTTGTCAGCTAAATTTAAATAACCTTTTTCTCTCAAATACATTTTTATTTTTGCCAAGAAGTTATTTAGTCATTCTGGTGTTCATATCAGATTTTTTCAAATATGGTTTAACAATAGTTGAGATTCTTTATTTTTTTTTGCCTTTTTATTACAGACAGGCTTCTAATATGGTAACAAAAGCTGATATTTATTACTATTTTTTTATTTAGATGGGTACCTTAGCCGGTAATTTAATGATAAAACACTGTCACAAAGAATTCCCTTCCGATATTTTCATTGTCTTCGAGGCCCTAAATGCTAAAGTGTTGATACAAGAGAGCGCCACAAAAGAGAGTACGCTAACGATTGCAGAGTTTTTGAACACGTCAATGCGCGGAAAAATAATTAAAGCATTTATTTTACCACCATATTCAACTGAGCGTTACATCTTTGAAAGCTACAAGGTAAGTACTGACCTGATCGCATATATTTGGAATATTTGTAAAGCGAACCATCACTTCATATATACATAGATAATGATTCGGGCACAAAACGCGCATGCCTATGTTAATGCGGCTTTTCTCATAAATGTGGAGAGACCCGGACTTAAAGTACAAAATGCACGCATTTGTTTTGGTGGCATACATCCCGCCATTGTGCATGCAACGGCAGTCGAAAATGCACTCAAAGGGCAAACACTATTTAATCCAGATGTTGTAGAAAAGGTTTTCCAGATAGCTAGGAAACAACTGGTAGCCGATGCAATTCTACCCGACGCATCACCGGAATACCGACAGAAATTGGCCTGTGGTTTACTCTATAAAACCATTTTAAAGCATACACCAGAGAATGTCTTACCTAAAAAGCTACGCAGCGGTGGCGAGATACTCCAGCGGCCACTATCCTCTGGGAAGCAAGTATACGAAAGCATAAAAGTCGAACAGCCCGTTCATCAGCCAACTGAAAAGTATGAAGGTGTAATGCAAACTGCTGGAGAAGCAACCTATACTAATGATGTGCCCGTGCAGTCGAATCAACTGTGGGCGGCATTTGTTACGGCGAAGAAAGTTGGCGCCATCGTTACAGATATCGACACCACTGAAGCGCTGAAAATACCTGGTGTGGTCGCTTTTCTCACAACCAAAGATATACCGGGACAAAATACGGTTTGTGGCGACGAGCCCATGTTCTTTATCGTTAATGAGGAGCTCTTCGCAAGTGGCGCTATACAATTTTACAATCAACCAATCGGTATAATAGTGGCTGAGACTAATGCGGCCGCCAATGAGGCGGCCGAACTTGTGCAGCTAAGCTATACAGGTCAAGCCGACGAGGTTTTGCCGACTATACAAGCTGTGCTGAACAGTGCATGTTCAGATCGTATTAATCACAATGTGAAATCACTTATCGAAGAATTGAAAATTGTGGAGAAGTACGATGTGCATGGTTCGGGAGAATTAGATTTGGGCTTGCAGTATCATTTCTTTATGGAACCACACACTACCGTCGTCATACCCTTCGAAGGTGGTTTGGAAGTTTATGCAGCCACTCAATGGATGGATCTACTGCAGGGAGCACTCACAACAATGCTCGATATGAAAAATAATGAAGTACAAGTTAAAGTACGTCGTTTGGGTGGTGGCTATGGCGGTAAAGCGACACGAAGTCTACCAGCTGCTTGTGCTGCGGCATTAGCGGCATACAAGCTAAATCGGCCGGTACGTTTCGTACAATCTATAGAATCGATGATGAACATGCTGGGCAAGCGTTGGGCTTTTCATTCGGACTACGATTTCTATGTTAAAAATACGGGTAAAATAGTCGCACTACGTACTGCATTTTACGAGGATGCTGGCTGCTTGCCCAACGAGTCACCAATGGGTCATACAGTTTTACTCAGTAAAAATTGCTATGAGTTCAGTGACAACTACAAGTTGGATGGCTATATGATAACGACTAATTCGCCTAGTAATACACCCTGTCGTGCACCCGGTTCGGTGGAGGGCATCGCAATGATTGAAAATATTCTCGAGCATATTGCTTTCGCAACAGGCTTGGATCCCGTCGATGTGCGCTCAGCTAACTTAATACCAGGTCATAAAATGTGTCAAATTTTACCAAATTTTGTTAAATCAACCGATTACAAAGTACGAAAACAGCAAGTTAAAATCTACAATGAAAATAATCGCTGGCGTAAGAAGGGACTTGGCATCGCTATCATGGAGTATCACATGGGCTATTTTGGACAATATCCAGCTTCACTTGCCATCTATCATGGTGATGGCACTGTAATTATTTCGCACGGTGGTATTGAAATGGGTCAAGGCATGAACACCAAGGTCGCTCAACTGGCGGCACATGAGTTGGGTATACCAATGAGTATGATACGATTCGAAGGCAGTAATACTGTGAACGGTGCGAACAGCATGGTAACCGGTGGCTCAATTGGCAGTGAATCGCTTTGTTATGTAAGTACTAATATCATAACTTAATACTCGTTTTAATTTATGTAATAGTATGTAATCGTGTGGCACAAATGTATTGTAGGCAATTCGTAAATGTTGCAACACAATGAATGAACGCCTGAAGCCATTGCGGGTATCTTTAAAAAATCCCACTTGGTTGGAAGTGATACAAGCAGCTTACAGTCAACATATTAATCTAATTGTTAACGATAATTGTAAGCCAAATGACATGGATCCGTATACTGTTTGTGCTTTGGGTCTCGTCGAGGTGGAAGTTGACATACTAACAGGCAATTACCAAATGCCACGCGTAGATATTTTAGAGGATGCTGGAGAGAGTCTCAATCCCAATGTAGATATTGGACAAATTGAAGGTGCATTTATGATGGGTCTTGGCTATTGGACTTCCGAAGAAATAGTGGTAGATAGCACTACTGGCGAGCTAAAGACGAACCGTACTTGGAATTATAAACCACCTGGCGCTAAAGATATACCCATTGATTTTCGTATTGAGATGTTGCCGCGCAGTCCGAACCCTGGTGGTTTTATGCGTTCGAAGGGTATTTATTTCTTTATTTCTTGTATTTGCATTCTACAAATTAAGAAAATACAATATACATAACTTCTTATTAATTAACATATAATTGTAGCTACCGGTGAGCCGGCTATATGTTTGGGCATAGCTGTCGGCTTTGCTCTGCAAGAGGCTTTACAATCTGCGCGTTCTGATGCTGGTGAGCCAAAGAAATGGATTACGATGACGGCACCCATGACCCCCGAACGAGTTTTACTGCAGTCGGGCACCGATTCCAGGTTGTTTAATTTGAAGTAAAAAAAAAGTGTTGCGTTAATTATAATATAATTTATGGCACATCAGTCGAAGATAATAAAAATTTTATTTTATAATTTTTGTCATTATTATGTGAATTCAATTATCCGCAACGTAGTCATATCTATTTAATTTTACGTTGTTGTTGTTGTAAACTCTACAATGTCGACAAATAAAGGAGAGGCTTAGGGAACGCACAGTATTCACAGGATTGGTCCATAGACAGACGGATGTCAGGTGAGCGGGCTGTGCGGTGAATCTCCACATGCCCGATATGTATTAGAACTGTCGGGATTAATTTTAAATAAGTAGAAGTTTAATCCACGACAGTATTGCGATTTTAATTGAGCCAAAGGTACGCGGGATTCACGAAGCAGCTGGAGCTCCTTTTTTACAATGGTTGATGGTTAGACCTTAATTATGACATTCACGGGGCGAGAGTGTGAAAAGTTGGAAATTTACTCTCCGTATTTAGAGGTTGTTTGATAAAAGTCCCCAGTTGTACCTGGGAGATGGCGCCCCGGGCAGTTACAACCCAACAGCAACTGCTTGGTGAGCATGATGGTATGCTTTTTACAGAGAACATACTGGCCTCTTGTTGGTGATGGTCTTCAGCTCACATTATAAGGCCGTCGCGTTGAGGACGTTCTTGTGGCTCTGTACTTTGTTGTCGACTGCGCATAATAGTATACCAAGCAATTTAGCTTAATATTCTTCGTCCATATTGTTTATTGTATTTAAAAAAAAGAAGAGTAGCAAGTTTTGTCGAGTGAAGACATAAACCATAGATGCCGGAGGTGGAGAAGTACATGAGCAAGACAAGTCACATACCATGTGATTTATCATCTGTGTGTTTGAAAGGCCTATGTGGCTCCATACTTTGCGTATGTTTTACCTAACCCACACAGAATGCAGAAGGAGCCTTATGTGGCACACAGAAATAAGTTTCTGCGCCAGCCTCGACAAGAAGAGTGTGAATTAAGCCCTGTACTCGGATTTGTTCCAGATGCGAGTACGTCTTGATATTCGATCTCTGAAACTCAAAGTGATAGGGTCCCACCTAACCCTAACAAAGTGGCTAAATCGTAGAGGTTAGTAGACATTTTTTAAGAAAAGTATTTTAAAAATTATCGAAAAATTTAAACATTTATTTGTACATTTAACCGAGGTGTTATGTAATGCAATTGATACGGCTTAAAAAGTAAATTTTCAATCCTGATATCTGAGAGATACATCATACAATTCCTGAACAAAGAAAGAAAAATTTAAAAACAAAATTGTATTTTACAACAAAATTGTTACGGTTCGTGTGAGAGAGACAGAGGAGACACTAGCTTGATACGTCTCGTCAGAAACACTATGGGAAAAAATATCTAAAAATTGAGAATTAAAGACGAAGCGCACCATTTTGCAGTTTGCCGCCTGTAATGCTAATGCCAATAGTGTTGGTTGGATATCTGAAAAAATACATGCTTTTTGTACTATAAATCCCTAGCACCTCCATTGGAAGATATTAACATTGTTAGATAGCCGGAGCGATAGAGAAGCCTTTAGCTTCTCAACAACAACCACACCGCGGTCCATTTCCGTTTAGAAGAAAAGTTCGCCTGGAATTTTGTTCTACTATCAAGCATATAAGGTATAACAATAGTTTGATTGTTTGCCTGCCATGTATTTTAAAATTTATGTGTTTTTATACTTCTGACGAATTTCAGGTACTTCTAAGTCAAACCGTAATGGAATAATGTTCGATATCGTCAACGAAACCTTTATAGTCTCGACAAAATAAACACGTAGCTCAGTGGTCTGAATACAAAATCTGTGTGTAATAAACAATTTTCTTAAAATACATACGCTTGGATGCAATTTGACGTGATTTTCCAACTTGATGCTTTGAGATCGTTGAGTACGATTCTGTAGTCGGATTTCAAAAATTTCAAAATTGTGAATCCAATATGGCGAAATGAATAAATTCTTTAGGTATTTTTAGAATCACAAATTGTAAATCTCGTTTCTGAATTTAAAATTTTGATATGTCAAATGATTTAGAAACATTTTTAAAATCATTTTTCATAAACCAATTACAAGTTTCAGAATGCGCTAGAAAAAATCTCTCAAAAAGTAATTATGGGTTTGGAAAGTTCAAATTTTAAACCAAACCATCCAACTGATAACTATAGGACTAATTAAAGTTGTATAGGCTACTAACTCAGTCTAATAAAGCTATGATTTTCAGGGCAACAGCAGGTTAAAGCACTTACATATGTATGTGCTAGTAAACTAATTAAGTAGTTAAATCATAGAATAATATGTAGATGCAACGGATATAAAAAATACCAAAACAAGAAATAATTATATTTAGAGTTCTATTTAGTATTTAATATTCAGATCACTGTGCGTCGTGGAGTGCGTCATCTTGTTTAAAAGTTCCATAAAAGTCTTAAAGTAAATTTTCTGCAGAATATTGTTTGGTTGGATTTTTAAAATAATTTAACATTTACTTATGATTATTAGTAAAAATTATACATGTACACGTTTATAAAATTTGATACAATGAAAAAACTATGTTACAATTACAATAAAACACTTGATTGTTAATACAATTACTTAAAAGGCATTCATGTGGTGAGTTTTATTTGTCGCCGATAACTGCAACGTTTTGGCATTTGGTTGATTATTCTTACGCGCGTATACGTGACGCTTTCTTGCTCTTATCGGCCTTTGGAGGTGGTGGTCCACGCTCACTTTTTACATGACGATTGTAGAGACTGTAAGATATAAAAAATAATGAAATTAATTTGTGTACATATAAAAATGTTGCACCACATCCATCACTCACATTTTGTATGTACAAGAGAGCGCCACAAAAGAGAGTACGCTAACGATTGCAGAGTTTTTGAACACGTCAATGCGCGGAAAAATAATTAAAGCATTTATTTTACCACCATATTCAACTGAGCGTTACATCTTTGAAAGCTACAAGGTAAGTACTGACCTGATCGCATATATTTGGAATATTTGTAAAGCGAACCATCACTTCATATATACATAGATAATGATTCGGGCACAAAACGCGCATGCCTATGTTAATGCGGCTTTTCTCATAAATGTGGAGAGACCCGGACTTAAAGTACAAAATGCACGCATTTGTTTTGGTGGCATACATCCCGCCATTGTGCATGCAACGGCAGTCGAAAATGCACTCAAAGGGCAAACACTATTTAATCCAGATGTTGTAGAAAAGGTTTTCCAGATAGCTAGGAAACAACTGGTAGCCGATGCAATTCTACCCGACGCATCACCGGAATACCGACAGAAATTGGCCTGTGGTTTACTCTATAAAACCATTTTAAAGCATACACCAGAGAATGTCTTACCTAAAAAGCTACGCAGCGGTGGCGAGATACTCCAGCGGCCACTATCCTCTGGGAAGCAAGTATACGAAAGCATAAAAGTCGAACAGCCCGTTCATCAGCCAACTGAAAAGTATGAAGGTGTAATGCAAACTGCTGGAGAAGCAACCTATACTAATGATGTGCCCGTGCAGTCGAATCAACTGTGGGCGGCATTTGTTACGGCGAAGAAAGTTGGCGCCATCGTTACAGATATCGACACCACTGAAGCGCTGAAAATACCTGGTGTGGTCGCTTTTCTCACAACCAAAGATATACCGGGACAAAATACGGTTTGTGGCGACGAGCCCATGTTCTTTATCGTTAATGAGGAGCTCTTCGCAAGTGGCGCTATACAATTTTACAATCAACCAATCGGTATAATAGTGGCTGAGACTAATGCGGCCGCCAATGAGGCGGCCGAACTTGTGCAGCTAAGCTATACAGGTCAAGCCGACGAGGTTTTGCCGACTATACAAGCTGTGCTGAACAGTGCATGTTCAGATCGTATTAATCACAATGTGAAATCACTTATCGAAGAATTGAAAATTGTGGAGAAGTACGATGTGCATGGTTCGGGAGAATTAGATTTGGGCTTGCAGTATCATTTCTTTATGGAACCACACACTACCGTCGTCATACCCTTCGAAGGTGGTTTGGAAGTTTATGCAGCCACTCAATGGATGGATCTACTGCAGGGAGCACTCACAACAATGCTCGATATGAAAAATAATGAAGTACAAGTTAAAGTACGTCGTTTGGGTGGTGGCTATGGCGGTAAAGCGACACGAAGTCTACCAGCTGCTTGTGCTGCGGCATTAGCGGCATACAAGCTAAATCGGCCGGTACGTTTCGTACAATCTATAGAATCGATGATGAACATGCTGGGCAAGCGTTGGGCTTTTCATTCGGACTACGATTTCTATGTTAAAAATACGGGTAAAATAGTCGCACTACGTACTGCATTTTACGAGGATGCTGGCTGCTTGCCCAACGAGTCACCAATGGGTCATACAGTTTTACTCAGTAAAAATTGCTATGAGTTCAGTGACAACTACAAGTTGGATGGCTATATGATAACAACTAATTCGCCTAGTAATACACCCTGTCGTGCACCCGGTTCGGTGGAGGGCATCGCAATGATTGAAAATATTCTCGAGCATATTGCTTTCGCAACAGGCTTGGATCCCGTCGATGTGCGCTCAACGAACTTAATACCAGGTCATAAAATGTGTCAAATTTTACCAAATTTTGTTAAATCAACCGATTACAAAGTACGAAAACAGCAAGTTAAAATCTACAATGAAAATAATCGCTGGCGTAAGAAGGGACTTGGCATCGCTATCATGGAGTATCACATGGGCTATTTTGGACAATATCCAGCTTCACTTGCCATCTATCATGGTGATGGCACTGTAATTATTTCACACGGTGGTATTGAAATGGGTCAAGGCATGAACACCAAGGTCGCTCAACTGGCGGCACATGAGTTGGGTATACCAATGAGTATGATACGATTCGAAGGCAGTAATACTGTGAACGGTGCGAACAGCATGGTAACCGGTGGCTCAATTGGCAGTGAATCGCTTTGTTATGTAAGTACTAATATCATAACTTAATACTCGTTTTAATTTATGTAATAGTATGTAATCGTGTGGCATAAATGTATTGTAGGCAATTCGTAAATGTTGCAACACAATGAATGAACGCCTGAAGCCATTGCGGGTATCTTTAAAAAATCCCACTTGGTTGAAAGTGATACAAGCAGCTTACAGTCAACATATTAATCTAATTGTTAACGATAATTGTAAGCCAAATGACATGGATCCGTATACTATTTGTGCTTTGGGTCTCGTCGAGGTGGAAGTTGACATACTAACAGGCAATTACCAAATGCCACGCGTAGATATTTTAGAGGATGCTGGAGAGAGTCTCAATCCCAATGTAGATATTGGACAAATTGAAGGTGCATTTATGATGGGTCTTGGCTATTGGACTTCCGAAGAAATAGTGGTAGATAGCACTACTGGCGAGCTAAAGACGAACCGTACATGGAATTATAAACCACCTGGCGCTAAAGATATACCCATTGATTTTCGTATTGAGATGTTGCCGCGCAGTCCGAACCCTGGTGGTTTTATGCGTTCGAAGGGTATTTATTTCTTTATTTATTGTAGTATATGCATTCTACAAATTAAGAAAATACAATATAACTTCTTATTAATTAACATATGTATAATTGTAGCTACCGGTGAGCCCGCTATATGTTTGGGCATAGCTGTCGGCTTTGCTCTGCAAGAGGCTTTACAATCTGCACGTTCTGATGCTGGTGAGCCAAAGAAATGGATTACGATGACGGCACCCATGACCCCCGAACGAGTTTTACTTCAGTCGGGCACCGATTCCAGGTTGTTTAATTTGAAGTAAAAAAAAAAGTGTTGCGTTAATTATAATATAATTTATGGCACATCAGTCGAAGATAATAAAATTTTTATTTTATAATTTTTGTCATTATTATGTGAATTGAAGCAACAAGTATGGCTAGAGTGATTCGCGCAAAATAGACATCAAATATTAATTTCTCGCTGCCGAACGCCACTTAAAGTAGGGCCTTGACAAGTCGGACAGCAATAACCGAATTACCGAAACGTCCTAATTATCCGCAGCGTAGTCATATATATTTCATTTTACGTTGTTGTTGTTGTAAACTCTACAATGTCGGCAACTAAAGGAGAGGCTTAGGGAACGCACAGGATCGGTCCATAGACAGACGGATGTCAGGTGAGCGGGCTGTGCGGTGAATCTCCACATGCCCGATATGTATTAGAACTGTCGGGATTAATTTTAAATAAGTAGAAGTTTAATCCACGACAGTATTGCGATTTTAATTGAGCCAAAGGTACGCGGGATTCACGAAGCAGCTGGAGCTCCTTTTTTACAATGGTTGATGGTTAGACCTTAATTATGACATTCACGGGGCGAGAGTGTGAAAAGTTGGAAATTTACTCTCCCTATTTAGAGGTTGTTTGATAAAAGTCCCCAGTTGTACCTGGGAGATGGCGCCCCGGGCAGTTACAACCCAACAGCAACTGCTTGGTGAGCATGATGGTATGCTTTTTACAGAGAACATACTGGCCTCTTGTTGGTGATGGTCTTCAACTCACATTATAAGGCAGTCGCGTTGAGGACGTTGTTGTGGCTCTGTACTTTGTTGTCGACTGCGCTTAATAGTATACCAAGCAATTTAGCTTAATATTCTTCGTCCATATTGTTAATTGTATTTAAAAAAGAAGAGTAGCAAGACTTGTCGAGTGAAGACATAAGCCATAGATGCCGGAGGTGGAGAAGTACATGAGCAAGACAAGTCACATACCATGTGATTTATCATCTGTGTGTTTGAAAGGCCTATGTGGCTCCATACTTTGCGTATGTTTTACCTAACCCACACAGAATGCAGAAGGAGCCTTATGTGGCACACAGAAATAAGTTTCTGGGCCAGCCTCGACAAGAAGAGTGTGAATTAAGCCCTGTACTCGGATTTGTTCCAGATGCGAGTACGTCTTGATATTCGATCTCCGAAACTCAAAGTGATAGGGTCCCACCTAACCCTAACAAAGTGGCTAAATCGTAGAGGTTAATAGGCATTTTTTAAGACAAGTATTTTAAAAATTATCGAAAAATTTTGAAATTTATTTTTACATTTAACCGAGGTGTTATGTAATGCAATTGATACGGCATAAAAAGTAAATTTTTAATCCTGATATCCGAGAGATACATCATACAATTCCTGAACAAAAAAAGAAAAATTAAAAAAAAAATTTATTTTACAACAAAATTGTTTTGGTTCGTGTGAGAGAGATAGAGGAGACTCTAGCTTGATACGTCTCGTTAGAAACACTATGGGAAAAAATATCTGAAAATTGAGAATTAAAGACGAAGCGCACCATCTTGCAGTTTGCCGCCTGTAATGCTAATGCCAATAGTGTTGTTTGGATATCTGAAAAAATTCATGATTTTTGTACTATAAATCCCTAGCACCTCCATTGGAAGATATTAACAATGTTAGATAGCCGGAGCGATCCATTTCAGTTTAGAAGAAAAGTTCGTCTATAGTTTGATTGTTTGCCTGCCATGTATTTTAAAATTTCTGTGTTTTTATACTTGTGACGAATTTCCGGTATTTCTAAGTCAAACCGTAATGGAATAATGTTCGATATCGTCAACGAAACGTTGATAGTCTCGACGAAATAAACACGTAGCTCAGTGGTCTGAATACAAAATCTGTGTGTAATAAACAATTTTCTTAAAATACGCTTGGATGCAATTTCACGTGATTTTCCAACTTGATGCTTTGAGATCGTTGAGTACGATTCTGTAGTCGGATTTCAAAAATTTCAAAATTGTGAATCCAATATGGCGAAATGAATAAATTCTTTAGGTATTTTTAGAATCACAAATTGTAAATCTCGATTCTGAATTTAAAATTTTGATATGTCAAATGATTTAGAAAGATTTTTAAAATCATTTTTTCATAAACTAATTACAAGTTTCAGAATGCGCTAGAAAAAATCTCTCAAAAAGTAATTATGGGTTTGGAAAGTTCAAATTTTAAACCAAACCATCCAACTGATAACTATAGGACTAATTAAAATTTTATAGGCAACTAACTCAGTCTAATAAAGCTATGATTTTCAGGGCAACAGCAGGTTATTATTATTATTGTTATTATTATAACCCAACGGAAACCCACTTTCCCGCCCAACCGACACGAGGGGCTCAATCCGCATAACGTACGGATGTTTTTTAAATATACAAATCTTAGGTGCCGAGTCGTGACAGAAGAAAGTTTGTTAAGCGTCGAGATCCCAAGCTGCTCAGCTACAGAATAAAAATTCATCAGCCGAATACAAAGTTAGAGAAATGCAAAGTAAGAAAATTGGATCGTTAGCTGTTATTAAGAGATGATAGAACAGTTCTTTTGATTATAAAAAGTGAGTCCGATACATCAAAGGTGCTGGAATGATTGTTAAAGTCTCGGCATAAACCCCGAAACGGTTCATTCAATTCAAAGTTAGTTCTGCATAGTTTCAAGAAAAGTGGTTTAAAGTTTCTCGTTACACGGGGGGGTACATTAAAATTAATTTGCTCTAGAAGAAATGGACTTGAGATCCATCCATTGACTAATTTTACCAGAAATATTATACCTAACATTTCTCTGCGACTCGAAAGAGTAGGAAGATTAATAAGTTTCAAACGACTAGTGTAAGGGGGAAGATTGTATGGCGATTGTTTTTGTATTGACTCTATTTGGTCTGAGTGGACCTGATAACAAGGATTCCAAACTATGGAACCATACTCCAGTATTGGTCTTACCAGTGAAGTAAAAAGTGTTTTAGTTATATACGGGTCGCGGAATGCCTTTGACCAACGCTTTACAAAAGCCAGCACACCCCTTGCTTTATTAACTGTGGAACTAATATGAAAATTAAAATTGAATTTACAATCCATACCAACACCCAGGTCAACAAAACTGTTTACATGTTCTAGGACGTAGTTATTTATTTTGTATGAGGCCGGCTGAATGGTTCGTCGAGAAAAGCACATGAATTTACATTTGTTAAGGTTAAGCGGCATATAAAGCACTTACATATGTATGTATGTATGTGCTAGTAAACTAATTAAGTAGTTAAATCATAGAATAATAGGTGTAACGGATATAAAAAATACGAAAAAAAAAATTATATTTAGAGTAATATTCAGATCACTGTGCGTCGTGGAGTGAGTCATCTTGTTTAAAAATTCCATAGAATTTTAAAAGTAAATTTTTTGCAGAATGTTGTTTGGTTGGATTTTTAAAATAATTTAACATTTACTTATGATTATTAGTAAAAATTATACATGTACACGTTTATAAAATTTGATACAATGAAAAAACTATGTTACAATTACAATAAAACACTTGATTGTTAATACAATTACTTAAAAGGCATTCATGTGGTGAGTTTTATTTGTCGCCGATAACTGCAACGTTTTGGCATTTGGTTGATTATTCTTACGCGCGTATACGTGACGCTTTCTTGCTCTTATCGGCCTTTGGAGGTGGTGGTCCACGCTCACTTTTTACATGACGATTGTAGAGACTGTAAGATATAAAAAATAATGAAATTAATTTATGTACATCTAAAATGTTGCACCACATCCATCGCTCACATTTTGTACGTTTCCGTCTTTATATATTCGATGACGTGACTAATACCCAGCAAATATTGCTCTTGTATCGGCACCACCCAGGGATTCTCCTCCATCTTCATCACCGACTTGCTGCCCAACAAATCGAGATTACCCACTTCGGGTGGCAAGACTTGCAGCCGATTATTTTGTATATGCAATTCACGCAGGCGAGTCAGTTCGCCAATTTCACGCGGCAAATCGAGCAGATCATTGTCACGCAAACCGAGTATTTGCAAATTTTTCAAATTTCCCAACTCCTTGGGAATATGCTCAAAGTCATTGTCACCCAAGTAAAGTCCCCGTAGAGTTTCAATCATAAAAAAGTTACCGGGCAGTGCATTTTCATTGAGATTATTGTAGGAGAGGTCGAGCACTTCAAGCACGGGGAATGCGCCGAAGCCGCGTGGCAAGCTATCCAAACGATTCAATGAAACATTTAGAATACGTAATTTGGGCATCGATGACAGTGAAACGGGCAATTCACGTAAACCGTTATTGGATAAATTTAAAATTTCCAAGTTGAGCAAATTGGCTATGCCTGGACTGATCATGGTGATCTTGTTGTGACTCAAAGTGAGTCGTGTGATGTAGGACATGTTGACTGAACGAAGAAAAAAGAAAATTAAATTGATTATAATGGTTGTATGATATGGATTCATGATTATTAGGATTTAAATACAAAATTATTTGGTTTTTATTAAAAAATTCAAAGCAAAAATTGTCTTACTTCTAAAAATGTTAATTTTATTAACTTATTACTTAGATTATATATAGCCGTATGTGTAGCTATTAAAAATAATTCAGATTTGTGATTGCCGTGTATTTTGTATTTTTAACTTGGTATCGCCTTATGAAAATAGTGGAATAAGTCGCGTGTCCTCACTATTTAGTAACATTCCGTGTTTACATGTAGAACCCCAAATTAAATTTTTATCTCCAGTGACTGGTAAAGGCTATTGTTCGGTTACTCTCAACGGTGATTTGTGCAAATTGGTATTGTGAGAATAATTAGATTGTGTGCACAAATGAACATTTACAAATATTTCCGGAATATTTCGGCTTCATTCGGGACCAGTTCACAGACTATTTCAGGAACATTTCGGCAGTTTTTTCCGACTTTTGCAGGACCAATTCAAGGCTGGTTAATCATTTCTACAACTATTTAGCTCTATTTCAAAAATTTCTAAGGACAATTTTGGGATAATTTCGAAAACATTTCGGGAAGTGTTCAGGACTTTTTCAAGAAAATTTCGTAAGGATGTTGGGTTACTTGGGTATTAATAAAGAACTATTTCACGGCTTGTTCGAAATCACTTCGGACCAAGTTCACATATCTTTCGAAATCATTTTTGACACTAACTTGGAATCGCTTTGCGGTAGTTCGAGAGTTTGAAAAAATCGTGAAGTGGTCGTAACAAAATGAATAATATGAAATGAAGTTAATATGTAATTTCTAGCTTAATGCCTTGCTAAGCCTTTCTTAAATGATTAGCTAACAAATATTTGGAGTGCCCGTTTTTATGTAAGTAATACCCGAATTCAGTCGCTAATAGAGACAAAATTTTCGGCCAGTTGGCATTCATTACTCTCGAAATAAAGTCTCTAGTCTCATAACAAAATCTTTAAAAAATTTAAATTAAAATAAAAGCGAAAAACGTGAATGCGACGAGAGACAATCCCTTTCTAGCTCATAGTCTCAAATTTTGGGACTTGAAATTATGTATATCAAATTACTGAATTCCGGCATAAAAGAGGTTCCAATCTTTTATTGTTGCTTCCGACAGGGTGTGAAGTGATTGGTTTTAGTACGAATTTTCGTCATCCCTTGTCAAGTTTGGTTTTAAGACAAACCGGTTTCGGCGTTGTGCCATCTTCAGTGACATTTTTCGTTCGAACGAAACCAAACTTGACAAGGCATGACGAAAATTCGTTCCAAAACCAAGGTTTCCAATACTTTAGTGTGCTAAACACAAAACTGGGGTCCAAAAGTTCCCATCGCGCTATGGTTGTGAGAAAAGCCAGACTAAAAACTCAAAGAAACCCGTTTTTTTTTTAATTTTACACTAAATTTGAGCAAAAATTTTAGCTTTCTATAATAATAACTGCAGCAAGATTTGCAAATTAAAAGGCGATTTTTTTAATGATTTTCACTTTTTTTTTTGAATAAGTACGTTTTCTTCCATGGCCACTGTTTTGTGTTTATTTTAATTTTTATGAATATGGGAGTTAATATTTTTATTTGGTTTTTGCGTGATCACATCGATAAAAATATGTAATTAAATATTTTTACTGCCCAGAATTTATTTATTAAGGAAATTGTTTGCATGCAAGACCATCCGATGACTAATCTCAATACATACATACATATGTTCATATGCACATATGTACATTCATATATCCTTATCTTAATTTAAAAGCATAATCTTACCAATAAACAAAAACAAACTCGAAAGTACCCACTGGCTTTCAAACTATTACTAATCGAAAGACTAATACATATTTACATTGAAAATGTCAACAGAGAGCTAATTCTTTTGTCAAAAGCACTCAATTAATAACGCATGTACGAATAATACATATGTACATACAAATGGATATGCGAGTATAGGCACACTTACATATAAACATAAAGACTCAGTTACCAGCTCGTACGCGTAGCATATTTAGTATAATCTCTCTTTGTATGAATGCACATGCACGCTTATGTAGTTCATTCATTTTAACCAGTGTTGTTGAAGAATTTTAATAATTAAAAGTATTTTGATAATAAGTAAAAAAAACTTGATTTTGGGTGTAAGAATTAAAAAAGAATTAATTTAAAACTTTGTTGTGTCGTATTGATATTTTATCAAATAAGACTGAAACTTATTTGATGAAGACAATACATTTGGGCGTTCAAATCCAATTTTAAAAAGTATTGAGATATGTAGTTATATTGATTTTCCGAGTATTTTCTTTATAATGATATGGTTTTCAGAATAAAAATGACAACTTCTTACAAAGAGAGAGCCGAATTGTTTATCTAAAATGTTTTCTATTTGTACTATTGCTTCGATTATGATCTAGCTTGCAAGAAAAATCTGTTAAATTCCGATAAAATATGATAATCGTCAACTTTTTTTAATGTGCTTGCTAAACATTTTTTACCATCTAGCCAGCAAATTTAAAATTTTGAAGCGAGCTCATAAGGAAATGTTATTAAAAAATTTTTTTTTTTTTAATTCAATACATTAATATTTCCATTAGATAATTATCAACAAAATAGGTTTTTTTTATTTTTGTAAATCCAACGAAAGTACTGAGTAATGATAAGACAAGGTGGCTAGATCGTAGGATTAGCCGGATTGACTAACAAAATAAGATTTCAGCTACTTTTAGCTTTCGTTTCAATAGTGAAAATTACTTTAAGCAAACCAACAGAAAAAAGCTGAAAAATCGGTAATAGAAATTCACTTGCGCCTATATACCTAAAAATATCAACCCTGAAATTATTCTATAAAAAGCAACAAGTCAAAAACCGTACACACATACATACATACATGCATGTACATGAACATACATAAATATATCCTAACAAACGTAAGTAGGTGTAGATATATAATGTACGTATGAATGTATACCTGAACATTTTGTTACAAATAAAACAAAGGCTTTATAATTTATCACTAACTGATTTATAACAAAATATAACTTTTGTTAAAATTCACACAGCGATAATTTCACAAAACTAAATGAATATCTGTACACAGATTTAGATTTGGCCACAAGAAACGCCTTACATTTTGAACAGCTGTCGTGATGATCTCATAAGCGCTAAGTGTGCACAAAGTATTTTATTTCTATAAGAGTTTTTGCGATCATTATTTTGCTTTTTATATAATATTGTAATGGTTATTAGAGCACATTTATATAATTTAATACATAGAAATGAATATTCGCATAATTTCCAGGCATTTATTAGGCATTTACTTTGCCTACAATGAAGTAATTTAGTGTAGGCAGCACAGTTTGAGAGACAACGCATATGTTTATTATACATATTTTTTTTAGTAGCAGCACATATGTTTTGTTTTGTGTTAGTAATTTGTTTACACTTGTTATATATTTCAATTTTGTTTTAATTTTGCACTTACACAAACCCGGTAACTCCTCAAAGGAGCTAATTCCCTTGTCGACCAAATCGAGCTCACGATTCTGCGTTTCACGCGCCTCATCCAACACTTTCTTTGCCTTCGACATTTTGGCATTGACTGGTAAGCAAGATTGACTCATTTTTGCTGCTGCTTGGTGTAGTGAAGAAATTCTATTGCTGGTTGAGCACTTCTTTGTGTGTGCCGAGAGAATTTTTTGAGTGTGATTTTATCTATCTCAAATTGTATTATTTTTTTTTTGCTTTAAAGCGTTTTTTATCAATTTTAGGAATTTGTTTTAGCTGCAGCCGCGTATTTATTATTTAAATTTTAATAAACCGCTAAATATTTGTTTTATCTGGTGAAAATCAAATTATTATGTACATACGTAGTAACAACTATTTTTTTGTATCGTGCTTGTTCATTAAAAAAAAGACTTAGTAAACTTAGTACATACATACATACATATGTATGTAAGTACATAAATTGACGCACAAATTCATACATACACACGTACACATGTATGTACATATATTTACATACACAAATTTACAAGATAACTTAATTAAATTAAAACATTTTTTTTTTGGGTATTAAGAATGGAACTAAATAAAAAAATTAGAACAAAAATCTATTTGGTAAAGGCATTTAACGAAATTCCGATGGTTTAATCGTTTTTCAGCTGAAAATTATCAGAAAAATTATGTTTTTCAATATGAAAAATATTTTTTCAGTCTCCAGAAATTTAAATAAAATTCTATATTTTTAGGGAAGGGATTTTTCCGTCATTAAAATCCAGCGTATCTTCTATCTGCCTTGAAATGTGTTCAAAGTAACTGGTTGAGGCTTACGTCCATCCCTCAGGGTTTACATTTATTTTGTCTACGTTTCGTCTTCATCAGTCCACTCGAATAAACCCAGAGTCCCAGAAAAGGTGTTTTCCAAGTCTAGATTTTGTCGGTTGAGGTAGGGTTATGCTGACTGCACCGTCCCAACCTTACTACTGCCACTGCATACATAGTTTACCACCGATTAGGTGATCTCTTTTAAAGATAGATAGAGGAGATATTTCTCTCTCTGTGATTTCTATAAACTGTGAGGAAAAGTTTGGTGATGTTGGGAGAAAAATAGAGTCGCTTCATTGATGGTGTCAAATTCCTTACGGATATCAACCGCGAACAGAATGTACCGGCATGTGCTTAAACCTTCACTGAGCCGTGTAGAGATGGCGTTTAGCGTTCTGCTAAACAAATTCTTTACATTTTGCGTTAGAAGTTGGCTTTATCAAAATAAAGGCGTGCTTTCAGTGCCTTCATGTTTATACGAACCGAGGAGTTAACATCAATTAAGATAGTCACTAAAGATCCCGTGGCACTACGGAACGGAAAGATTTTACCTACAGAAAGAGCGTCCGGAAATTCCGTCAGGAAGTGCTACCACTATCGGGAGGTTTCCACGCCGGGAAAATTTGATATACAAATTAAAACGCCGAAATGGTGAATAACATGACAAGTAACTTAATTAATGGAGGCATCACTTCTCCCCGCTGCTTGAGCGGGGTAGTAGCAAGGCACATTAATAAAGGTGGCCTCAGTAAGCAGCTGATTGATTTGTTTTTTTTTATCGTCGTGGTACAGCAAATGTCAAAATCATTTGTTTGTTGGTTGGTTTTGACATTCGCTGTACCGACAGCAATAACAAAACACATTTACTTTTTTTCTCTCAAACATTTGCGGCCACCTTTATTAATTCGCCTTGGGTAGTAGCGACCGCTTGTTAATCAAGATTTTGAAAACTCAATAAAATTAAATTTCGCTGTTTCAAAAAGTTTTGCTTTGTAAAGTGATTAACATTGCTTAAAATCTGTGTATTATTATTAAAAAATATTATTTCAAAATACATATGTACATATGTATGTTTGTTAAAATTGAACATATTTGAATTTTAATTACTAAATTAATTATTCATAATGGTGATTAATGAAATAGCAAATTACTCCAGGAATATTTAAGTTTTTGATTAAGCCAACTTTTGTCTACTCCAGCAATTTAACTTTTGTTTCATAACAATTTCCAATCAATCAAATTGTTAAGTTATTTACTTTATGATTAATTCAAATTTTTAACAATCAATCAGACGCGTGGACCCAAAACGCAAGTTTCAAAGTACATATTTAGTATATACATACATATATTTGCCTCAGTTTTAAAAAATTAATAATCATAAGTGGTAGGCAAAATCATTTCAAATTTGGCTGTAAGTTAAACATATGGCCACCACCACATTTACAGTGTCGTGCATATCAATAGCAACAACATTCAAAATAACATAGCTTGCCACTTATATGCATTTATTTATTTTTAAGAATTTTCAATTACAATTCAGTTCATTCTTTAACATAAACCATACAAGTCATAGTTCAAAACTTTGTAGAAAACTAAAAAAAATAGTGCAACAAATTTGTATTGTAGATATTTTGAAATTTATTCTAAGAAGTCTTAAAATTTTGTTCAGTATGCTGCTTTGTGGCCGCTGTGCTTGAGTTGATAGCGGTGCGTGGTATAACTTGATACTCCGGTGAGTTCGAGGTTCGAATCTCAGTCAGGGCAATCAAAATCTTAATCATAGAAAAAGTTTTTTTTAATAGCGGTCACCCCTCGGCAGGCAATGGCAAACCTCCGAGGGTATTTCTGCCATGAAAAAGCCTCTCATAAAATACATCTGCCATTCGGAGTTGGCACAAAATTGTAGGTCCCTCCATTTGTGATATAATATAAAGACGCACACCACAAATGGTAGGAGAAGCTCGGCCAAACACTGAGCTTATATATATAGTGTAAGCGCCAAAATTATATTATATATACATATGCTGCTTTATAGCCCATTCAATTTAAGTATAAAAACTTTAAAGTTTCAAGTGGCTAGGAATTACCGTTTTCAGAATTTTTTTTGTCAAGAGTGTTGCGACTTTCATCCATATGAAAATAAATTTTTCTTATAAGTTATATGGAAGAAAGTCGCAACACCCTTGACAAAATCTATATACAAATTTGTTGACCTTTTCTTTTTGATTTTTACAAAAATTAAAAATTTGATTATTTAAAAAAAAAAAAAAAAATTAATATAAGTGGCAAGCTTTATTATTTTGAATGTTGTTGCTATTGATATGCAACACACTGTATGTACATACATATGTACATATGTACTTATCGTGGGATTATGACATCACTCATTGGCAACGATATGTATCTAAAGATATGAAAAAGCGCCGCATAATTTCCGTGACATTTAAAATCTGGGTGGACATCTGGATATTATTTTTATCGAATAACACCTTGATAATAAAATATGTGCCTATGTATGTATATATGACGATGTTAATACTAAATAATATATACATATGTATATTACATATTTTATATGTATAGTATGTACATATGTATGTATTAACCGCAAATCTGAACAGCCAATAATCGAATAAGTCATTCAAATTATGACGATACAATTTTACTTTTGTTGAATATATGTATGTATGTATGTACATATGTACTAGGAATGTTAATCCCGAAATTTCGGGATCCCGGTTTTTTTTAACTCCCGAACATCCCGGAATTAGAAAACACCTTATTTAATAGAAATTTAAATTAATAAAATTTTTATCCAAAGTATCTTCCTTTAAAGGGCGAGACAAAGTGTTATTTGTAACACTATTTGATTAGTCAAAGTTACTCTTGAAGCGTAATGTGCTCGCAACATGGACTTATTTAAATGTGGCATAGCTTTAAATTTTATGCTGAGGAACTAAAAGTTAAGAAATCTACTTGGAGTAATAACTTTTTCAAAAAACTCGTTTTAAGAATAAAACGATAGTCAGTAAAATTGTCAGATATGTAAACTTTTTAATTAATCCAAATAGTGTATATATTCTAATATATGATTTTCTGAAGCTTCCAATCTTACTGCCATTATAAAGGAGCTGGAGAATATTCTCCTTGAGTAGAAAATGAGCCTTAGATACTATAAAAGCGATGTTAAAAACACTAACGAGGAGGTGGTTGAGGTGGATAAGACAGTAAGTCTTAAAGATAAATTTCATCAAGTTTTAACGCAATAGAATGGCATACAATTTATCAGAAGGTTTGGTAAAAGAAATTATTACAATGGGGGCCATACAGAATTTACATACATACATATGTATGTATGTATGTATATGCAACAAATTTAAGTCCAGGTTGGTGAATGCTTTAATTTATTTAAGGTTACATTTTGATAAAAAAAAAGTAATAATTCTGCCTCGCTCAAAATGGAATGGGTGATGCATTTAATTTTTATTTGATTTTTTTTTATATTTACTCTCCGAATCTGTATTCTTAGATTATCAAACATATACAAATGTTTAAATGTTTATAATTTGTCAGTAACATTTTTTATTAAGCAAAGAAAACCCCGTTTTATTTTTGTAAATTTTCAATTTACATAGAAAATGTGTAAAGTAATGATGATTTATCAAGAACCATAAAATTGATCTCAAATAGTGATTAAAAATAATTTTACTATATACATATGTATGTACATATGTATGTATGCATTTACTGCTGTACTAAAAATGTACTCGTATATTTGAAGAATAAATTACTTTGTATGTTGGTCACAATTCACTTTTTTTTTTTGGGATTGAAAAGACCAATAAATATATACATACATATGTACATACATGAACTACAACAAAGTGTTCTTCTTTTGAATACTACTATAATAGGACGATTACAGAAGTGTTACATTTTTTTTGACAAATTAAAAGTTACGAATCAAAACTTCCTGAAATTCGGGATCACGGGATTTTGTTTACAGACCTCGAATAATCCCGGGATCAATAAAATGCCAAAAATTTACATCCCTAGTATGTACATACATACATATATACGCTCTGTTCACCAACGATAGCACAAATACATATTGAAACGTATGAACAATTTATTTTTCTTTTAATTTTTTTAATTTTTTTTTAAATAAAATACCGTTCGTTCTCTAACCAAAACCATTTTCTTTTTTTAACTTTATACAAACTGTACGATAATTTCACAAAAACAAAAAATTTATAATTTTTTGGAGTATGCAGTTTTGTAGCTGATTTAATTTTAGGACATTTTTTTAAATTTAAAATACTGTTTAAGCTCTAACAAAAGATATAAACACACATTTATTTAACTTTAGTCAATATGTAAAATGATTTTTTAAAATGTACAACTTAAAAATATTAAGTGCAAGCTTCAAGTGCTTACAAATTACCACTGATTTTTGACAATTTATTAAAAGCAATTTCCTCCATGCAACGTTACCTGCGATTATTTTTTATATGGCAGGAATTGCAAAAGATCGTCAGAGAAAAAAATTTTCAAAACTCAGCGGTTATTTATAGACACTTGAAACTTGCACTTAAAATTGTATATTTTTTTTAAGTTGGAAATTTTAAAAAATCATTTTACATATTGTTTAAAGTTAAATAAATGTGTGTTTATGTTTTCTGTTAGAGAGTAAACAGTATTTTATGTAACAAAAAAAAATGTAAAAAATTTCAAGTTGTTATAGTTTGGAAGCTGAGTGTATACGTATACATATGTATGTACACATATACACATGTACATACATATGTATGTAGGTATATGTGTGTATGAATGTATGAAAACTTTGATTTCTATATAGAGACAAAATCTATAATTTCCTAAATATATTCATTATAATTTCATAGTAAATTTTTCTATGTATTTTTAGGTTTCGATACGCACAAATTTCCCTTTGCACTAACACAACAAATTGACTTTGAACTAATTTCAGTTAAGATTTTCACAGGTTGTTGTGCCACATTTTTGCTCTTAGACGCACTGGTCTACATACATTTACTTTTGTCACTTCACTTCACTGCCTCTATATGAAAATTTTGAAAGGCTTTCCCCGTACGTCCACTCGGATCGATAAATAAACGCATACTACACGTTTCTGTTGTATTTTCCAATTTCTATACGTTATTGCAAAAATAGCTGCGACAACTAAATCTACTTCTCAGCGTGTCGATCTTCTGTGCGGTGCGCCATGCCATACAAAAACAAAACACCCACCTTTGCGAAAGCAGCAGCAGACACATTTTGCTTTGCTCTACTCTGCTTTTCTTTGCTGTTCGGCTCCGGTTTAATTACACAGTTGCATGCAATTGTTTATGCCAATATCATATTTGTTGTTGCTGCCGCATAATTTCATTGGTAGATGATGATGAACAAATGTGTTTTGTTTTAATTCTGTTTGATATCTATTTACATATGTTTGTACATAAAATACAGGCAAAACTTGTTTGACTGCATTTTTAACGTAAATCCTCTTACTAAATATCGCTTGAAAGCCACTGTATATACATACATACATATTTGAAAAGCCTGTGTAAGTTAAGACAAGAATCTAATTATATAGTTTTGAAGGCAGTGTTATTGCGCGTAGCATAAATATTAAGGTGGTACACGCTTCCGGCAGAAAAAAATTGCCTCAGGTATTCGATTGTCTTCGTAGGCTGTTGGTGTTTATTTCATCTTCCTTAAACAAACGAACTTCAAACAAGTGCAAATGATCTGCCGCTATTTAACTTGTTTGTGTGGTTGTCGTTTATAATAAAAAATAAAAATTATTTTAGATTTAGTCTAAAGACCAAAATAATATACGATCATATTTAGAAATTCAAAGTTACGGTACCCTTTTTGCCATACAAATGCATGAAAACGTATAGAGGTTTGGCCATATGTGTTTGTTCGAAGGTTTCAGAATATGTTTCGACGGGGGGTTAAGCGGGACAATGAGTACAGCCAAAATTCTTGGAACTTCGCGGCTCGAGTTAGTAAAACAAAAACTTTATAAGATGTAGAAATCTCCGAAAAATCAGCTTTAACTTCCATCGCTTAACAATTGTTTCCCAAATCTTCCTTTAATTAATACTTATGTACCTCAAGCTCAATAATACATACATAGGTAGTTGATTTTACCGTACATTTAATAAAAAAAAATGACTGCCCTTTTCACTGTAAATAAAAGCTTATTTTATTATCATTATAATAATAAAGTTTTAGAGAAACCCTTTTCACAAGATTTTTCTTAACATGTATCCGTCCGTTCAAGTTCATTTAAGCCTCTGACTCGGACTTCAGCTTGGCAATGTAGGCAGCCTTGTGTTCGGCAACCTTAACCTTGCGCTGTTCATTCGTGAGTTTCTTAGCATTCCACCGTTTCTTCACGCCACCGGCCTTAGTTTCCTTCTTCTTATGGGCAGGATCTTCGCGAATAGATTGGTGGGCTTTCTTGTAAATAGTTTCAAGCTGAAAAAAGAATAAAATTTCATAAATTGTTTTCGAAATAAATTTTAATAATAACAATGTACGACCATAACAGAAAATGTATCACATTGATGTGTGATAAATTACGAACACAGGTCCCTTGAAATTAATGTGGTCCACTTTTGGCACAGCCAGCGTCGTGGGTGACAAGACGCAGCGGTAATTTTAAAATGGACGTAAATATTGATAAAACAAAAGTAAATCTTTACTCACATCGTCAGCACGGATTCCCAATTTGATGTAACGGCTGAATTGGCGTTTGAAGCTTTCCTCGTCGTTCTCCTCAAGTGTGCGCATGTAATCGGCAACATGTTGACCAAAAATGTGTGCGCGATGTACATCAGCATTGAAGCTCTTATCCTCAGAACTGTAGCCAGGGAAACGCTTTACAGAGTGTGGGATGTTGAGACCACCATCGACAGCACCCTTCATGGCGCCGAAGACACGAGCACCAGTTGTTGTACGTGCAAGACCAACATCCAAGTAGCAACGGAAAGCGCCTGGACCATCGTCGACAGGTTCAACGTTGTACTCCTCACCAGTAACTTCAGAGCAACCACCATAGAGCGAATCCAGACCCAATTTATTGAGAATGCGACGAGCAACCAACAAACCAGTACAGTATGAGGCAGCGTAGTTGGTCAAACCGACCTAAAACAGAAACGCATATACTTACATATTTAAAATACGACATAACCTTATTTTGCGCGATAGTCGGAATATGAGCATTTCTTACCTTGACACCGTACCGTGGCAGCTCATGGGAATATGCAGCGCATACAACACGATCACCTTCGATTCTGGCATAGGCGACTTGAACAGTTATGTCCTTGTTGGACAGACGTACGATCAAACGGTACTTGGGAGTGTTGTACTTGTTCTTATCTTGGAAAATCAAACGCTTCCTGGCATAGTAATCGGTTTTACCTTCACGACGCCTGCGGAATTTTACTTGGTAGCGCTTGAAGTACTGCTTATTCTTGACTACTTTGACGAAACCCTATGGAATTGCACATAAACACAAATTATTTAATTAGCAACCCACAGCTTTTTTTATCATAGAATTTCGAAGTCATCATCGCAGTGTATTGAAAACTTTCAATTTCTTATCTTGCACAGAACATTTTCGGGTAAATTTCTTGTACAATTTTAATTGATTAACTCACCATTTTTACGAATTTTTTATTTTAATTTACACCGACGTGAAATACGCGATGTCTTCACACGTAGGTGAAAGAGAAAAGAAAAGGATGACGATATTATACATTGCTTTGACAGAACGGAAACTAATAAATCAAAGCAAACACAGCCAACTTTACTGTCATCAAGCAGGGTTGTATGTCATTAATTTTTTACTTGCGGTCTTCACCTGCTTTCAACGCTCGCTTACTTCTGAAAGCAAGCGACATGTCGCACGTGAAGACCGCAAAAAGTTGAAAGTATGCTTCTTTTAGCAAACCGATCGGTAAGCGAGCGCTCGCTTGCTTTCAACTGTCATTTTTGTAGTTTGACAACCATTTTCGCATTTCGTAGCATCTTTCATTGAGGCAAAATCGTTTATCATAGGCTCTTCGAGCACAAAAAAGCTTTTTAATAAGATATATTGATAAAATCGAGTGTCGCGTTACTGATCTTTGTAAATTAATTAATTTATACCGACAATATGAGTGGGTTTGGAGTTTGAATAGCACGCAGGGCACGAACCTTCTTGCTCTACGACATGTTGCAAATGAAAAAGTATGCTTTCAAAATGCCCAGTGAACAAAACTCTCTCTCGCTTGCGACGACAAGAAGCAGAAAGCAACCTAGCATTGAAAGCAGGTGAAGACCGCCCGTTATAATTGTTAGCACTGTCACATAATTGTCGACAAACAAAAAATTGTTACTATTTCAAACTTCATATCCTGATTATCAATTTCCACAAGTGTTTGCGTTTTTTCAGCAGTGCCAGTTGATTTAAATTTTTAAGAAACTTTATAAAATGGTGATATTTAATTTGGTGATGTTGGATTTCACTCGGTGACATTGATGCAGTTGAGTTTTAAGCCGATAAAACTCTGCGTGGGTTTTTGTTAAATATCTTTTTAATATTTTTTTTACAAATTTGTTATTATTATTTATGTCACACACGCAAGAAGTATGCAAAGACTTTTTTATTATATAACCCATGTGTTTATATTAGAAACAGATGCAAATAATTAAAATAATTTTTATTTGAATATTATACTATAGTGTATATAGTGTCATAACTTGCGGAAATTTCGTTATGTTTGTGAACGTTCTCTAAACAAGTCAAAAATGCATCCGTTCAGCTTTAACAGCTGTAATTCCGAGACTCGAGTTCATCAATAAAAAGGTCTGAAATTTGTCAAATTGTGTATATGGAAAGCTCTTAATTTCCAACGTAAAGCGATAATATTACCAGAAAGGTTTAAATATGAGTAAATACCTTAAAAAAAGTGGTATAAATTAAAATTAAATCATAGAACGCGAACACAAGCTACCGGTGACAAGCTAAACATAATGGGCAACGATAGTAGTCGACTTAAGGGATTAGTAATTGATAAGAACTCTGTTGATGCAAACGATTTTTGGACACTATACAATGCAGAATCACCAACTACATCGAATGAAGATGGTCGGCAACTACTTTCTGTGTTTCAAGGTGAATCTGTGGTGAATGGACAATTGTGGGTAATACAATCTCCGCTGGAACGCGCTATAAAGGTTAAAAACAAACACTTATATTTGAAATGGATAAACAAAATATTTATTTGCATATCTATTAGAATTTAAGGATCTATCGACATCCCTATATAATGAAATATGTAGCGACCTGGGAGAAATCTGGTCAAAAGCACTTAGCCACTGAACGTGTACGCCCTTTGACTGCCGCTTTGTCTACACAAAACAACCTACAAGTTTGCCTTGGACTCAGAACTATTCTCTGCAGCTTAATTTTCCTGGTAGAAAAGGTAAGTGGAATTTCCTTTTTGGCATTTGTTTCACATCATGATATCATACATACATCACCCCTTTTAAAATATTGTATGTATATCAAAAATACCACTGCATTAATTTGCATGCGTACACATAATCATCCAAATTTTTTTTTACCACCGGCCTTCAATATAGCACAAGCATATGTACATAAGTCTGTTTTTAAAAAAAATGCATTTAAACGTTTGCCAAATCATCCAACTTTCATTTAAATTTTTTTTTTTTTTTTTTTTCAATTAAAAAAAATTAAGTTTGTGTTTTTGTGATTTCAACGTGTTTAATTACCTTAACCTGTCTCACTATGACGCACACACCAGGCCTTGGGACGTCACCTCAACATCTCTATCTCATCCATTTACATCACAGACGATGGCAGTTGGCGTTTAGCTGGCTTTGAATATGTTTGGAAACATAAGGAAATTACAAAGTCATTGCTCGACTTAGCTAAAACGTATCGTAATGCAGCTGCAATTGACTCTAGACAGAGCAAAGACAATACCAGTGACGCCATTGAACAGTATGCCTTCGCAACCTTCTGTGAGGAGGTTTTGAATAAATGCAGTAAAAAGGAGACCACAGAGACACCACATGCGCAAGAGTTTCGCGAGTATTGCGCCACACATCTAAAACATAATAATCCGCAACTGCGACCACGCCTTTCTGCCGTCCTCCTACACCCATACTTTAATCATGAATTCGTACTTATACATTCCTTTCTATTTGAATTGCCCTTGAAGAGTGTGCAAGAAAAACAGGATTTCTTTACCAGCCTAATCGATCGTCTACGTTATTTCAATGAAGAAGTTGTGGGCGCACAATTAGCTGCCGATCTTCTCTCGCGTATGGTTTTACTTGATCCTACAGCGCAGTTGTGTGTCACACCTTACGTGCTGAAGACGAAAAATGATCACTCGGCGGCATTATTCTCTAATCAAACCTACGTGCGATACGTCATGCCACATATAAAGAAAATATTTCGACTTCGCGATGCACAAATGCGTCTAATATTGTTGGAATACTTTATAGAATTTGTACGGTTACTTACTAAAGATGAATTAATGGAATGTATATTGCCATATTTACTGGAAGGTATGCATGACACAAATGATGTGCTAGTGGCGAAGACACTACGTTGTATGGCCGATTTAGTGCCAATACTAGGCGCATCCACAGTCATTGGTGGCAACCGCACGCGCATATTTTCTGATGGTCGTCCTCAGGCTGCTGTTTCTGATGCTACAACTCATTGGGTCGAACCACGTTCGATAACGCCTGTGATGGGCAATAATATAGACTACATGGTATCCGATAGTCCGTTGCCTGATCATGTCGATTTGAGTGGTAGCTTCAATTTATTGCCACAGGTGGAAACCAATGAGCAGCTCGGCATGCCACCGCGTTTAAGCCCGGAGGGCGGTGAAGATCATAAGGAAAATACTATCGGGGACGGTGTAGTTACCGAAACGGCAGAAATACAGGAAATTAATATCAATGGCATGTCAATGGAAGAATTTCATCAAATCGCCGATCAACATTTAAGCACATTTGTGAATATAAGCACAGTTGACACTTCGGCTAATAAAGTAAGGGATTTCGAAGAACCAACCGAAAATGGCTTCCTTAGTCGGAGCCATGCGGAAAATAGCGATGATGAGATTGAAGCGTGGTCCGATTGGGAAACTGATGAACTTCAAAAGCTTCACAATACCAGACCAGTTGATTCGCTCAATACAATTACAAATAATATAAAAGCATTTACACCTCTCACCACACTGCCTGAGCCTTCAAAAGTGTCAACAAATATCAAATCTGCTACCGAGAGTACGAGAGATGAGGTAATAGAAGAACTAACTTTCAAAGCCAATTCAATTATTAATAAGCAGTAACTTTGTTGTTTTTTTTTTAAATAGGCTACTAGTAAAACGCGAAGTTTAAAAATTAATGATGATCTGAACGCCTTGGATATCGTTGTACAAAAAACCGTGACACCCCAAGGTGATGACAACGCCGAGTTTGATTTCTTCAAAGACATGGAACCAATTATTGAACCGTGTCGTAGTAAATCATCGCTGTTGGTATCAAATGATCCGTTAAAAACAACGAATTTGCCATATAAAGATGTGAGTGATGAAATAATCATCGATTCCAGTCGATTTGCAGCAATGACCCTTAATGCAGATGACAATTCTGCTGGCGGTGATGGTTGGGGCATGGACGATGATGTCGCGGATGCGTGGAAGGAATAGTACGCTGCTGTTTTATGAAATACAACAGTTGATGTAACCCACTTACCGCCGTTATCGTTGCCGTAGCCTACAATTTGCAGCAACTTTACAAATGAAACCATATACATGTGTATATATACAAATTGTTAAAATTGTTCTTATGTTACTATAGTAATTAGGCAAAACTATTATGGCGTCTGTAAAATAATGCTTAATTATCGTTGGCCTTTCACGTTATTTTCGTTTTATAGATTTATAATTTTTCAGAATTTACAGGGAAGTCACTTGCAATACATACCTACAAACCCATACGAACATTCACCAGCGCAGTAATTTTGTAGACATGTATTTACGGATATTTTAATGCAGAAAATCAAAATTAGAATACTTACAAGTTGGACCAATTAAAACGAGACGTGTTTCTTTAAGTCAATGTAAGTAGTTTATATGTGAACTATATAGAATAAAATTAAACTTTGCAATATGTAATTTACATTTTTGCTTCATGGAAAGTCATTCATAACATATGTACATACATACTACATACAAATGTATGTATATACTTATATACTCGTATGTATCAGTTTCATTAATTTAGTTTATTTTACACATAACAAGAAATATATCAAAGAATGTATATTAAACACAGTGTGGAGTATAATGTGGTTTGCATTTCAAAAATCAATCAAAACTCAAAAAAAAAAACAAATCATTAAAATTTATAAAGCCAAGTTTTCGAATTCGAGTCATTTGCAAGAAAAATCCCGCAGGCATTTTACATTAAGGTGATAAAAATAGTTAAAGTCGAAATTTTAGTGCTGCCATTGGCTAGGACGAAAAAAAATTCCCATATTTTTTTTATCAAAAAATATTTAAAGAGTGCTCAAAGTTTTTGAATTTTAAATAGAAAAAACTATGTAAATATTGAGGTAAAGTGGTATAGAATCCATAAAAATCATTGTTTTTCAACCGGTCTACTCTGCCTTTCTTTAAGAAGCCTTAGCGAATCATATCATATATAATTTTAAAAAAATGTAAAGTCCCACTTTTAATGCTGCAACACCCTATGATTGTTCTTAAAAAAAAAAATCCCCTATTTTTAATAAAAAAAAATATTAAGAGGAAGCTAAAGACTCTAAAAGTTTTTGTATTTTATATATATAAGAAAATAAAGTTTAGTAGAAATGGTGTAGAATGCTGGAAATCAAAATTTTGCAATCGGTCTACTCTGTTTTGCTCCATGAGGCCTCAGAGCATAATGCACAATTTTTTAATTTAACCGTTTTTAATTTTAATTAAGTAGTATATCTTCAAGATCCCCCGAAAAATGTGAAATAAAATTTTTTTTTTACCCATTTAATAGCGTTTTGCTTCGGTGCCAGATAGGATGGAATGGAATTGTGTCAGGCCGGGAGTTACCCAGGTTTGCCCTTTGTGCTTAGCACACACCGCAATATATTTGGCAAAGGTAGTCACGCTCGTTGGTTAGGAGTGGCGTTCCGAGAAACAAAAAGTGGGTTGATCTGTCGATCGAAATGATTATGGACAAGAGTCCACTATGTATCTTATTCAGAAGATCGAAAGCGTTGAAGTTATACCTATCGAATTTCACCTCTAACACCGCGTTACACACATTCTATCCTATGAACCAAATATATTTTTAACCCTTTTTACCGATTTTAACCCTTTTTCCGTGATCCAATCGAGCTGAATATAGATTTTTATCAATTCTCAGATTTTCCAGAATTTTTTTTTTTGAAAAAAAAAAAAAAAAAAAAGTTCTGACGTGTACATGAAAATCGCCGATACACGTGTATTTTTATTTTTGTCTCCTCTTTCCGAAAAAGTATATTTGGTTCATAGGACAGAACTAAAGCTCGTTTTTGTAACGCAGTGTAATGGGCGGGGTATAAGAAACAATTCCTTGTGTGACATTTGTTCCAAGTGTTATATAAGCCATATAAGAATTACATGAATACTCATGAAATTATGTGCATTTGTAAGTGGCGAATGAAAGTAAATTGTGGCATCGTTGTAAGTGCAATATATAGTTACAAAAGTGCGTAGAGGCACAGACAGACGCCAACGTTTATCCCGATGAACTACGCAATAGATCGAATTAAAACTGAACTTTGACAGACGGCAGAATTGAGTGAACAGAACAATTGTTAACTTGGGTTTTTTTTTTAGCTATTTATTATTTGTGATTAAAATGGGTAAAAATACGAAACTGTAAATAAAGAATTAAAACAACTTTTCTAAAATTAGTTTCCAAGCACGTACAAGATTTGAACCACCGAATATTTTCTTTCATTTGGATCACCATCTGTCGAGCGCATAAGTCACTTAAAACAAGTTATAAAAGTAAAAGGCGCCCATGCATTTCGTTTTTGCTTTGCTGAACTGAATGTCAAATTTCTGTAGATGATTTACATCGCCAGCCAATCAAAATGAAGCCTTTTGACATTCAGTCCAGCAAAGCGAAAAAAACCAGCTGTCCCCTCAACACCACCTTGATAAATTCGCCTTGCTTAAATACTTGCAATCCACGATGCAGCGAACCAGAGATGGCGCATTCTGGGGTGCCGCTGCTTGGTATTTGCCGATTTTGACAAACAAACATTCGATAAATCGGTAAACACAACGCATTTATTTCTGGTGTTTTGGTTAAATTATTTTAATTAAATTCGTGATCCAAGGCTAATTTATTTAGGCTGGAGTCAATGCAGCGGCGAATTTGATTTTTTATTGCCTTATTGGCGTGATTGTCAAAAACGGAATCTTTTAAGGTTTTTTTTAAATTTTTTTCAATTTACTTCGGAAACAGTCAGCTGATTATGACAATCGCAGCAAAAAAGCAAACATAAAATACACGTTTATTTAGGGATGCCACCACCTTGAATGAATTCGCCTTGGACGTGATCTCTTCTTCTATCACTCTGAGTTCTCTCTCTTCAGCTTATCGAAAATCGCTTTATAAAAAAAAAGCTCAAAGTTTGTTTTCTTGCAAATACGTTAGTATATTTCATAAATATGATACTTTTAAATAATTTTTTTTTTTTGTATGTTTCCGTTTTAAAAATTTTGCATTATACACCTTTTTACATGTTTTTGTGTGACTTTTTTACGGCAATCGATTTTGAAAATGTCTTAAAACTTTTTTTTGGAGGTTTTTATCTAAACGCTTTAATGTCGTGCTTGTTCTGCATTGCATATTTTTGTTGTTTTTCACTAATTTAATGTAAATTTACGATATTTTCGTGTTAAAATGTAACTAGGCTTTTTTTTTGCCATTTTCATTTCATGCGCGCCACTATAAACTGCATGCAGTGCATTGACTAGAAAAGAAAATGTTTGTATTATATTGTCAATCGCATGGCATTATTGTTTAGCAACTTTAAATACTTTTACTTACATTTGTTTTTACATATTTTTTTTACGTGATCGAAAATGTATTTGCTACATTGTTGGGTTCTTTAAAAAAATTTCATTTATTTATGTATGTGTGTATGTATATACATTTGCGTGCATTAGTAAATGTGTATGTATGTACGGATAGACACACATACATACATATTTATACGCTTGTATGTTTCTAATTGTAGCAAATTCGCGCAAAATGACCAAATGCACAATAGTTATGCATTCGACAAAAGGTCATCTTTGCCAGGAGTGAGTTGCCAGCAACAGCCTCATTTAATGCATATTTTTTCATATTTTTTTTTTCTTTGTTATATCGTGCGTGCTGTTGGTGCAGATTGTAGCTGTAATATGCGCATGCGCAAATGTTTGTCTTTTTATTCATAAATCTGGATTAGCAGCAAATTGTCAGGTGCTCAAGTGTTGTATACAAACATACATACATATGTATGTACATACATATTTTATGTGTAGGTGTAGGTCCTTTTCGATAGATGTGCCTTTGCTTTATTTTTTATATCTAGAATATCGCTGATTTGTATATCGCTTAGGGTGCAAAGGTGCGACGACCACTTTTAACACAAATATCAAAGTAGAAACAAAATATGTATTTTTTACATTTTCTTTCATCATGCATCAAAATCTAATATTTGCTAAAAAAAAATTTCGCTCTAAGGGACGATATTTATTTTAAAATCGTATTAAAAGAAATTTTTCAATTTTTGTTTTACTGAATTCCAAAAAAAAGTTAAGCTGCCGCTTCCGATTGCACATACTTTTTTCTAACAAGCAAACATTTTTTTCAAATGTTTATACATATTTGTGAGTTGGGCCAAGGCACATCAAATAGGTAGCCGCAGCAAACTTTTTTTTTTGAACTTTTTTCATATTTTATTTAAATTTGAATTGTCAAATTTTGAATTTCGTTGTGATAAGAATGCTTTCAGTACAATTCAAGGTAGTTGATAAAATATTTTTGAAAGTTTAGCTTTTAAAAGCAAAAACAAAATATACAGAGCTCAAATTTTTTTTTTCAATTTTTCTACTGCTGCTACCTATTGAATGTGCCTTGAGTTGGGCGTTTAATTTTTATATTTGATACATTCAAAATATTTCAGTTCAATTGAATTTTTATTTTTCGAAAAATTTGTGTTTAAAAAAATTTTAATAAATACCCTCAATAATTAAGGTATTGCCAGCGATTGAAAAAAAAAAACTTAAGATTAAAAAAAACTGTTAAAAATTTGGGGAATATTTCTGCCCAATTTAGGAAGAGGTTTTTGACACTTCAAAAATTCCATAAAATAGGACTACCATGAATCTTAGAGAAACTTCAGCAGCAGGTTCGAAGCACACTCCCAGCCCCAAAAGACTCCAGCCAGTACTCCCGAAAAGTATTTCGAATGTGAAAAGGACGTCTACTGGATAGCATAAGATGGGTGGCAGTCCCAAAAAGTTGCTCACTTAGCATTACATTACATTACATTAGTCCATTCTTTCTCTGAAACGATAACCCCTGTTAATCATCTTGGTTAGGAGAAGCCCGTGTTTTCATTATGAAGTTTCAAACAAATCCGATGTCCACTTTAGGAACTTCATGGGAGTGACAACAAAGTACGAGCTAAAATTTTTGAATCTGATCTTCGCAAAAGTAATTCAGCTGAGAAAGGTAAAGCTGAAATCATTCCGATGAGGTGGAATTCTCCACATAACACCAATACATAGGGTCTGAGGCAATATTTAGACGTGCAGCGTGGATCTTCAGCGTATAGTGCCCGCTCAGGACCTCAGTTAGGGCTGAAAGTTGGTGGCTTGGGAGCGTGAAGTAGCTCACTAGACCGACCGAAATGACTTCGATGGCTTTGGAAGTCGGAGTTTCTGCCCAGCATTCGCCCAATAATACCATTACTCCCAACAGTAATGCCTTCCGTGGTGCTCTACCTGGCCAGCTCGTCAAGACTACAGTTTTCTGCAATGTTGCTGTGGCTCGGAACCCAAAACGACTAAATATGGAAGAAGTCCGAGATAATCCAGAGAGAGGCTAGGCAGACCAGTTTTCTCCGCATCATTCGCGGTCCCAGGACTCGTAACATGCTGCTTGGCTATCAGAGTAAATACTGCAACCGGTCGCCTACTTCCTTAAAGCAGCTACTTCGCTTAGAAAAATGTTGTTGTGTAAAGCTTTTGTCAACCGACAGCTCCACACAAAAGACAACCCCAACTCTGTTAATATTTTTAGTAGTGAAAGTTCCTTTTGGAACGGTCCTCAGATCACACTGATCTGTGTCTTTCGGCACGATGTTTAAATTCACACATCGAGTGCCCGTATTTTGGGAGGAAAGTTAACTCGACTAGACACCATCGTGTTGCAAAATATTAAACAACCTCATGAGCACTCACTTCCCTGTGTTGTCGGAACAACCCAGTCGGCGTTCATCTCTTGGTTACGCTATTAGGGTTAAGATAAAGCGCGACAAAGTGAAGTATCCAATAAAATGCCTTTCCGCCTCTAAATTATTACAATCAAATAAACGGAATCATTTTTATCCAACTACAGGCAACCTAGAATATATTATGCCTACTTCCTTCTTATATCTTCTTAGCTTATCTTAAACTTAGACTGCATACCACATGGATTCCCAAAAACGAAGTTTGCTTTTCTAAATAGAACAAACGGGACCACTTCATTTATTCTAAAAACCGTTAGAGGGAATGATGGATAAACACATGCGGCGTAAATAAGTTGAGTTCTCTCACTACTTTTATGGAGTCGAGCCGTTTACACTCTGCCGACTTAAATCATTACAAATGGGAAATATGGTCAACTTCTGAGCGTTTGGTTACTAAATGCAATTCGCCTTGTAAAGCCTAAAGAGTCGTAAGGTGTATGGACTCAACAAATCAACAAATGATGCCCACCACAGTCCTATATCATTGTGAGGTTATAGGTAAAAAATTAGTCATAAAATTATTCTACATTGTTCACTACATTTTTTTTTTTCATCGCATAATTACATTCTGCGTCATCGTCGCATAGGCGCAAAAGTGATAACAATAGTGCTGCGTTAAGTATTGGCGTGGTTATAGGGGTGCTTGATCTCGTTATTGAAAAAAAGTGTTTAAAAAATGTTTTAGTCGTGCTTTTTTGTATTAATGTTATACCAGGTAATTGCTTTAATACTTTTGTAGACTTGTAATTTCTAATATTTCGAGTTTAAATTTTTTCAATAACTTTAACTACGAGTATTTGTGATATATTTCGCATAAACTTGTCAAAATACGGCCTAGTCACGCTTTCGAACTCGTAGTCCCCTTTGCGTCAATCAATAAATACCTATAGGCATATACATAATACTCATACATATATTGGCAGTATGAGTAAGTGCAGTTAGCAAACATTACAGTACAGATATGTATATAAAATTAGAAAAGAAAAACCGAGTAAACGTAAGTCAAAAAAAGCCAGTGGTGTAGCCAAAAATTAGTTTTCAAACTCTAAATTTTTTTTATCGTTTCAAAATTTTTCGTTTATTTATTTTTTATTTTAAATTATAGTTCATTTGACAAAAATCATATGCTTTTAAATTGTATACTATGTGCAAAAATTAGAAATCGTTGTCCAAAAAAAAATGAACAAACAAATTCCAAATGAACGACATTGCGAATATTGTAAAAATATCAATTTCGTTTTGAGTTGAGCCAACATAAAGTTTTTTATCTTTAGTTGAATAGTCAATGATTAAATTTTTACTCACTGAAAATGGAAATTTATGAATATGCATATGAATTAAACATTCACATATAAAAAACTGCTTATCAAGGCACATCAAATCGTTTTTGTTTGATTTCCAAGGAGCTACAAAATAAAATTGTAATAATTCATCAGCACACTCTATTTTGTAAGAGTAAACTTCGTCAAAAAAGGTTATAAGCCCGCCACAGTGAAGCAACCCTCTTCAAATTTATTTTTTGGCGCAACTGCAGTTATGTCAAACATGTAAAACCTGCGCATGCGCACAACGTTCATTTACACTAAAACTATCTCCCTTTGATTGCTGAATTTTTACACATTGCGTAGATAGGTTACTGCCAATATATGAGTATTATGTACATACATATATGCCTATAGGCTGTCGAAATAACTTTTTTATAGTCACTTTGAAATTAATTATTCATTTCAAATAGCGCCTACAAGTATACATTTCAAATTTGTATGTCAGACGCAAATGTGACTTCACGGCGAGATACATGTTAGGCTGTTTGGTTACTTTTTTCTGCACAAATAATATTTACACCTTGAAGAGGTTAAATGAAAAACTATTTATAATAAAATAAGCATTTAAACACAACTTTTCGTTGCAACGGCACATGATCGTAAAAATTAAGCAGAAGCTTAGAAAGTTTTGCTTTAAGTTCGCAACTCAAGCTGTTGATTGCCTTGTATCTTTAACCTCTCGATTTGTGTTCTTTTATTCTCAACTTTTGTTTTTTAACAATTTAAAAAGTTTGCTCGTAAATAGTGTAAATTTTATTTTATTTTCATAATTCAGCATAATTGCAATAATTGCCAATTTTATTAACTTTTGATTGCTCCTTCTTACAAATCTGCCTTTAGTAATTGCAAATTAATGTTTATTTTTTTTATTGTTCAGTTTTTAAGTTTGTAAAATTTGTTTTTTTTAAATGAATTTTAATTTTGAAAATAGTAAAATTGTGTTAAAATAAATTTGCGAATGATGAAGAACAAAAATGCAAAAAAATTAATAAAAAATTTCTTTTTTTTTCAAATGAAAATTATTTTTTATTTATTTTTTTAAACGGCTGCAGTTTTCTGTTCAAAATGTGTCTATAGTAAATTTATTAAAGTTCTTGACTCACTAATACATTCTTACTTTAAATATGCCAAAGGATGCGGGTTTTCAAAAAAGAATCGTCTCTAAAAGTGTTTCGAAAATTTGATTTGAGTTCAAGATATGTGCATAAGTTCATACATTAACTGATGTTTTTCAAAATTCAGCTTTAAATCCTCATACTTAAAAAAAAATACTACAAGTTCTAAAAGAAAGAATTGTTGATTCGTTTCTTAATAGTTTCAAACTTGTATTCTTATTCTTTCTGTTGGAGAACTAAAGAAATAAAGAAAAAATTTTGTGAATTTATAATATTTGCTATTATTTTGACCGCTGCTCTAGTTTTCTTTCGCTTTAACGTTTGGTTTTTATTTTTTCGTTTTTATTTTGGGTACAACACGATTGTTTATTGAAAAATTAATATACAAAATTTAAAATCATCTCACTTATACATATATATTTTCAGTAGCGCATTTGTTGTGTTTGTTTTTAATTTTCCGTTAATACTTTATTTAGAAAATCTCGTTAAAATTCTTTAAATTAAACTCAAAATACTCGTATCAGTGCAATGTACTTGCTACTCGATCAGCAGTGATTACTCGTTTGTTTATGCAATAAAAAGTTAAATATTTAAATTTCAGTGCGAAATCGACTTTTGTTTTATTACTAAACTATATTTTGCAATATTTCCAATTTAATTTATAGTACTTTCGTAATTGTCTATAATACTGAGTTTTCATATCGAGTCTTTCAAATGGAATTTGGTGGCTCCGCGGCACCAGTTGAACTATTGTTGTAAAAATAAAGAAGACAACTTATTGTGTGTGTGTGTGTGCGTGAAACTGGAACGCGCTAATGCTTGCTTAAGTCGTTTTAAAGAGCACCTGAATTAACATTCCCCCAAAAGCGTCGTGATTGCAAAGGAAAATTCGTAAATTCGTAAACAAAAATAAATGTGATGTTGCATGAGGGAAAAAAATAATAAATAAGACATTGCATTTTTTTTTGTAATAATATTTTAAATTTTTATTTTAAAAATTAGCTTAAATCCTTTTTTCAAAAGATTTAAAT
This sequence comes from Philophylla caesio, assembly GCA_963971545.1. NCBI lineage: Eukaryota > Metazoa > Arthropoda > Insecta > Diptera > Tephritidae > Philophylla > Philophylla caesio. The sequence goes on along the minus strand of OZ020609.1, from coordinate 52,700,865 downwards.
TTTTTTTTTGTTTTGTTTTGTATTTACTTTTCATTTGATGATTTTTGTTCTTCAAAGTTTGTTGTTATATTCTTTTAACTTCACCTCTTTTTACCATTTTTTTCGATTTTTTTTTTCAAGTTGTTTGCTTTAAAACATTTTCATCTTTTATAAAGTATTATGTATGCATAGTTTGTAGTAGGGGGGTTTTCCATTTTTCGTTAATTGCAATTGTGTTTTGTTTTATGTTCGATGAATGTACATATGTATACATAATGGAAAAACGGAAAAATTAAAAAAAAAAAAAGTAGACCTAAGTAGAAAGTAGGTAGATAATTGCAGTTGGGTTACATATGTACATATGTACGTACGAGTATATGTATGTATGTACTATGTATTATGTTGCGCCCCAATAAAGTTTGTAAAATTTGTATGAAGTGGGAGAAGGGTTGTGTATAGTTTGAAGGAGAGAAATGAAACAACGTAAATGTATGAATATAATTCAATATACATAATATGTACGTATTTATAATTGTGTGAGTTGGTGTGTATGTGTGTATGTATGTGATTGGAGTTAGCATATTCATGTCTGAGTCGGGCTTTGAAGTTTGCATTTCGTTTGTGTTTTTGACATTGCTGCTGTAAGCTTTTCCTTCTTGTATGCTACTCGTTTTTAAAGCCTGGCTTTAATTTATACTACTTATGTGATTATTAATACGTTTTTGAGCAAAAGCAAAAACAAAAAAAGAGAAAAATAAACACACTAATAATAATTTCTACAATGCGTATGCCGAATTCAATTAAATTGTTCGCCACAATATGCAACAAATGTGGCTGCATTAAACATTTTTAACTAGTTTTCTATGCGTGCTATTTTTTCTTTTGTGGGAGCTTTGGCAACTTGCAAAGCATCAAATTAGGAGTTTTTGCTTTTTTTTTTTGTTTTTTAAAGATTTTCAATTAATTTTGATGTACTATTTATATGTTTGTATATATATGATTGTATGTATGTTTTAGATTTGATATTTTTCGCTTTCTTTCCTCGTATAAACGCATAAACAGTAAAAAATTTAACAGAGCAAATTAAAAAGGAATAACATATGGGAAAAAAAATGGAGCAGTTATTGCAAACGTAGTACTTCCAGTTGTAGTTGGTTGATTGATGTTTTTATTGTTGGTTTTCATACTTCTGTGGCTGATGTTATAGCTCTTGTAAGAGGTGGTAATGATGGTTGTTGTTTTTTGCGGTTGTAGCTTAGAAGTGCTTCAAATGTTTTTTTTTTTATAACAAAAGTTGTGTTTTTTTTTACATTTGCTGCAATGAACAGCGATCAATTCAGCTCTTTGTCTTCTAAGTACTTGTATTCAAATGTAAATCCCTCTTTCTTTCGCTGACTCCATTTTTCATAATCAAAATAGATGTACGTACCCTGCATTTAAAATAAATTAATTGGATTATATTTGTTTTGTTTACGTTTAAATTTATTCGTAGCCATTAACAAAAACAAAAACAAAAAAAAAAAAAAAAAAAAAAAAAAAAAAAAAAAAAAAAAAAAAAAAAAAAAAAACAAAAAAAAAAAAAGCTTGCTCACCTGTTCGTAATCATCGTTAATAATTTTTGGTTCCTCATGCCTTTGGAACCACATCATGTACTTTGTGTGAAATCGCCAGCTTTGCTTTTTCAATGCTTTCGCTGCTAAATATTGCGCCTTCGAACCTTCCATATAATAGAAAACAAAGAAGAGCGTTTCGGTTGAGAGACGTTGATAAAATTCAACGGTATCGTAGAGTGGAAGCTGTTGCTGCTTTTGCGTGCACGAAAAAAAGAAGAAAATAAGTACAAAAAGAAAATTTAAACACTTTGCACATGGTAGACTAACCTGAGGATAGTGCAGTGGTGTCGGCACTGGCGTTCGCGGCAGGTATATATTCAATCTCTCCGAATCGGCTGGCGTCGGGAGATGATAGTATGCGGCTTCCATCATTTTGAATTGCAATTGATGATCTTTATGCAGTGGCAATGTGCCAAGCGGTGCTACGCCTAATAATGGCGTTATATGCGCTTCATTTGTGGGCTGTTGTTGTTGCTGCTGTTGGTGATGAGTTTTACTACCCACTGGCGCGTTAACAGCGCTATTACTAGCTCCTGGCTGTCCGACCGCTGTGTTTGTTAAACCCGCTAATCCACTGGCAACTGCACTGCCGACTGGACCCGCATTTGCCGTTGTCGGTCCATTTGTTGCTGCGGCCGCTGCAGCAAAAGCGACTGCTGCTGCTGCCGCCAAGCCTCCCGCTTGTTGTTGCTGCTGCTGCTGTTGTTGTTGTTGTTGCTGATTGGCAGTTGTGTCGGTTGAGAAATGCTGCAAAAGCTGCTGTGCTGCTTGTTGTTGTTGTTGCTGCTGCTGCTGCTGCCTGTTGTCCATCTGCTGACCAGGCCCTTGCGTCAATGAATTTGTGTCGATTACCGAACGGTTAATAGCTTCCTGAGCCATCGTTTTCAATGATATCGCATCCACAGCGTTGTTATTGTTGTTGTTAATATTGGCTGCCGACACAGACAAACCATTCATATGTTTCGGCGACAGAAGGCCCGGTGAGGCGCGCGTACTATTATTGGCAACACCGATTACTTGTTGTTGCTGTTGTTGCTGTGCGCCAATTACTTGCGAGAGACCATTTGGAGAAATGCAATTTGCCAAATTATTACTACCAACGTTATTCACTACCACACCGGCGGCAGCGGCAGCTGCGGCTGCTGCAGCGACGGCGGCACTTCCTTGTTGAACGGCGTTCGCTAAACTGTTTGATGTGTTGTTATTGGAAGTGTTGCTATGCGCTGTGGGGAATGCAATAAAAAATCGATTAATTAATGTGAATGCAAAACTTGGTTGGCAATTATGCTAGCGAACCGTTTTGTAAATGTGAGGAATTCGTTTGAAGATTGGATAACTGTTGTTGTTGTTGCTGGTGCTGCACATTGGACCCTACAATGGATGCTACCGTTGGAGCCGCCATCGCATACGATGTCGCCGGATGCACAGGTCCATTTTCAAGATGTGCTGAAAAATTAAAAAAAAAAAAAAATTTTTAAATATAAGAATAGCAAATAAATATGCCAACAACACATATGTATGAAATACAACGTTAATCATCAACGAAATTTACGTCAGCTCTGCCCTAAGACCTTTCTTCGGCATACTCGTTTATTTTCATCTCTTATCAAGCTACAACACTTACATGTATTGTTTTTCGCTACAGCCGCAAATGCAATCGTTGGCGTCGCTTGAATCACAGATTGGCCTTGAATGTTGTTGTTACTGTTGCTGCTGCCATTGTTGGCCGCAACCGCGGCGGCTGCCGTTGTCGCTCCGCCCACTACTGTCGTTACATTTGCAACGTTCAAACTAGGCGCCGGCGCATGCTGTTGTAATGCAGGACTGTGACCCGCAGCCATTGCGGCTGCTGCTGCTGCGACGGTGGCCGCCAAAGTGGGCGCACCACTGCCACCTATGCTATTTACTATTGTGGTTGACGTTGGCGCTACTTGACCCGCCATAGCGGCAGCGACCACTGCCGCGGCCGTTGGTTGCTGCTGTTGCTGATTCTTATTAGGTGTCGAACTTACAGCTTTATTTGATGACGCTATCGATAAAAAAAAAAAAAGATGTGAATAATAGAAGTTATAAAATGCAAACAAGAAATGGATAGCAAACCTTCTGCTATTGAACCGCTTGACAATTTAACGCTACTATTCGCTGCACGCACTGCCGTTGGCTTGACAGGTTGCTAAAAAAAAAAAAAGAGAGTGTAATATGAAAAATCAAGTTTATACGCAAGCTACAATGAGAATTAATTGAGTATTGATTACTCACTTTTGCTTTGCTAATCGAATTGCTCTCGTTTTTGCTCCTTTTATCGCTGGCTGTCGTGTCTGTGTTAATGGTCGCCGACGCTGATGCTGCCGCCGCCGCTGCTGCTTCCGCTGCATAATTCATATTGTTGGTGATATTACTTGGCTGCTGCTGCTGCTGTTGTTGTTGTTGTTGTTGCTGCTGCTGCACCGCCGTCGACGTACTTGTAGCCATCAGCGCAGCTGTTGCTCCCGCCGCAGACTGCAGTTGTGCGGCCATTACTGGCGCTGGCGATTGCACAGGACTGCCACCCGATGTTATGCTGCTCGGCGAACCGCTCGTCTCGTTGCTGTTGTTGCTGTCTGTAGTGGCTGATGATGGAATACCAAGTGAAACACCTTTAGTACAAAATTCAATTCAACACCACAAAGCCGGCATTCATTCAACATCATTCAGACAACATTTGTTGTTGATGTGTAGAACACGATCCACAGCGTTTATGTTTTTTTTTTTTTTTGTTTTTTTGTAAGCAAGCGCATCGAAATCAAATGATTTCGATATTTTTGTGTATTTTATAATTAATATATTTTATAATAAATTGGTTTGAGAATATTACGACATACAGTTATTCGTTAGGTTTTTTGTTGTTGTGATATATAACAATGCACACACAAATTGACGCAAAACGGTTGCATTGCCAAAAGGTATTGTGTGGTTGTTGTGAGTTGTTAGATGGCCGATGGATGACGTTGTTGTTCAACAAATCAAATTATATTCATTCAACACATTTTACGGGATTTTTTACATTTTTTTTTTTTTGTATTTTGTATTTGTGGATATTGTGGTTTTTAAATCACACATTGAGAACATATTTATGTTAAGCCGTTGATGTGGATGATATTCAGTTTAAAATATGAAAATAAAGGCAGAAACATACATATATAAAATAAGTATACGACTGCACAAAATCTTTACAAAGTGTAAATATGTATAAAAATTATGTTCATAAAAAAACCTAATGCATATGCACATACAATCTAGCATTTTGTATGTACGAAAACATGCTTAGCAGAACAGCGCATTTAATTATTTATGTACCACTTAATAAGTATTTTACAAGCCATTCACACTCTAACGCAGTCATACACAACTCACCTGTCCCAGATAATTCAACATCGTCCAAGCCAATAATGTCATCGTACAGAAATTCATTCTCTTCGAAATTCGGCTCTTGTGAGGATTCAATGTAATATTCAACATCATCCTTGATCTTATTCACCTATTGTGGTATAGTTAAAAAAAAAAAAGTCGTATTTATTAATTTCAATTGGGAAAATAAAAAAAAATTAATTTAATATAACTTACCTGTTCCGCTTCAACGCCATCATTGTCGAGTAATCTTAAAAGCGTTTCCAGCTTCATAACATGGAATTTATTACGATCCAATTTAACACGAAATTCATCCATTCGATCTTGTTTATCGCGATCCAGACGTTTCTTTTTAGCCGCCAATAACGATTCAATCTCACTTTCGTATTGATCTATTTGCAATTGCAACGAACTTATCGATGATGTTAACCAATTGCGTGTCTCATCTTTAATGCGTTGAGCTGGATCCATTTTTTGTGCTGCGCCTAGGCCTTCTTTTGAATATGCTTTTGTTTTTGTTTCGCGTTCTACGATCTTGAAACGCTCCATTTGCTAAAATATATTTAAAAAAAAAATATTCGTTAATGTTGTAATGGTTATTAAATATATAATGTATATATTTATGTTTTATGACTTTAAGACCCACCCTGTGAATCCCTAAATTTTTATATCCTTTTAAACTTAAATTTTAAAAAATTTAATGTTACGCAAAAAAATTTTTTTTTTTTTAATTTTCATATGTATCTCATACAGTTTTACATAATTTAAATTATTTACATTATTCTTGAAAATTATTGAAATCGGACCGATTGGTTTTTGGCAAAAAATTATAAGGAAAAACAACATTACTTAAAGCGGTAGAAGTTATAGCATTTTTTTTGGAGATAACCACATCTCGTCAACAGATTTCTTTTTTCTTGGCATCCGCGGAAGTCGATCCCACGATACCATGCACGCAAACTTCTTCTTTTATGACACTTCAACCGTTTGTCGGTTTGGGCCGAGACCTAAAAATTCGCCAGTTCCCTCTCTTATTCGCTAAGTTACGCCAATTATTCACACCAAGTGAAGAGAAGTCCTTCTCTACTTGGTACTTTCAGTGTGTTCGTGGCCGCTCTTACCTTTTTTGCCCACCCATGGGTGCCGATTCGAAGGATGTGAACTGTTGTTATTTTCACACTTTCCCCTTCACTTCACTTACTCCAATCAAGTGCGGCTATTCTGCCGCTATATTTTTGTTTTTATAAGGCAAACTCGTCGTTTTATACATTTTATTTGTTATTGTAACTTTTTAATTTGAGGCCGATTGATTTTTGGGAAAAATTATAAAGAAAAAACCTGATTTATAAAAACAATTAACAAAGTACTAACCGCTATTCTAATTTACCGGCACTACTCAAAAATAAAGTTTTCTTTTATAGTATATCTACTATTGAAAAAAATCAAAAAAAATATATATTAATCACTTCTTACCGTTTCAATGAGACGCCTATTCTCCAGCAGCTGGCTTTTATCTTTGATCTCTCCAGATGCAATCCATGATTTAATTTGATCGCGTAGCCTTTGCAACTTCTTGATTTCTTTTTTAAGATCTGCTTCATATTTTTCCTGAAAGAATGAAACAATTTCTTAATAATGTCGCAATTGTGGGAATAAATTTTTGAATGCGCCAAACTAACCTTCTGGTTACTGTTTGTAGCATTATGCACTTTTTTCCATATATCTTCGAATGTTTCCACGCCTTCGGCAACCTTTTTCAAACATCTGTCTATCTCTCCTGTATAAAATAAAAGAACAATTTATTTTGTTTTACTAAATTTTTCTTAATACATGTTAAGCTGGGATAATTCAGACATGTAGTTTACATATCCATATGTATGTATGTATGACTGTATATCCGTGTACATATCTAGAAGATTTGCAATAACGTTGATTATAAAAATATTTATTTTAATATATGTATTCCCCACATGTGAATATGGCTAAAAGTTTCATTAAAGCCTATCGTGCGTATACTTTCCGCTAAACTGGCATTCAACTACAAACTGGACATAAATACGAATACAATCGCTGTCAAGGGTGGAAAAAAAAAACCACTTCGCATGAGTGCCAGTGTGAAATGGGTAACTTCTCATGCGCGCTTGTTTGTATAGGTAGTGTGAAAATTGCGGGTGGCAAGTGGGGCGTATTTGTGGCGTAATTAAAGGTCCCCCCCTAGTGCCACATAATTTTATGTAAACACATTTCTTTCCTTTTTTTTGTTGCTGTGAATGATTATATCCAGTTGTCCATCGACTCGCTGTCGAGTGATTATTTGTTCAAAATTGCAGCGTTGATTGCTATTTGCCGATTACACTATTGCTATATATGTAAAATGTATAAAATTGTCTTATCCTTATGGTGCCAGCCTTTTTTTCTAACAGCGATTGGAGACTATTTTTATATTAAACTTTTTACGAATTTTCACAAACAAAAAAACTGAGATTAAAATTTTGTATGACAAATTTAAGTACTGTCCACTGTAGTATTAAGCTAATCAATGGCTGTTTTGAGGAAAAAACGATTTGTCGTAATATTTACAGACTACGTGCAATACGTGCGCAAACACCAAGAATTCATTCAACGGTAAGTTGGATAAATATATGTGGATGTATTTATGTACATATGTATGTACTTGCATTGTCATGGCACAGCCATTGCATTGACCTAATTTTTTTCCATTATAACAGATAATAAGAACATCTGCGTTCTTAATGAACGTAATGAAATATTTGATTATCCAAATGCAATATTAAAAAGTTTCAAACATTTTTTTATATTTAATTTCCAAAGGTTTATTTGATGTTAAACAATTTTAAGAAGTAATCAATCTCTTATTCGTGTCTACATCATGGAGCGCTTCAAGAGATACGGCTTATTACAACAAATATAAAACGAGAAATCAAAATAGCGAAATTTTTGCAGTTTCCAAATTTAAAAAAAAATCGGTATTCCTTCATATGTTAAACATATTTTATGGGTCTTAAATGGGTTTGCTAATAATTTAAATGTATGTATGTATTTTCAAAAGTTAGATGTACATACATATGTATGTACATACATACATATACATCATATGAGCAGAATTTTTTTTATCAACAATGTTAAAAAATGTAATGGCCACAGAGATTAATTAAAATTATTTAATAAAAGAGAATTCGTTTAAATGCTTCTTTTTATATTTTAATTGCTACCTAAGAGCTATGTTTTGGATGGATGCTCGTCGTAAAATAAGTAAAAATACTATATTAAATATCGGATTATAACTACGGAGGTTCTTGCATTTATATACAGAGTTTAATTAAAATGAGCATTTGTGTGTGTGCCCATAACTATTGATAATGATCTGTTACATTCCACCTCTTGTGTTTGAATTGTTATCAAAAACAAATGACAATTCTTGTTATTATTGGAACGAAAGGAACATGATGTGAAATTAAGTAGGTATGTACATACATACTTAGCAATTTTGGCAAGTGCATACAAATAAATCTGTTATTACTTCGACAACTTTAAAGGATTGAATCCGGCGGTTTTACATAATTTTAAAAGAATAATCACCATCAATTTATATGAATTACTTGCAACGAAATTGCCTACATTTTTATAAAACCTATGTCCTAGCTTGGATTATGCTCACCTTGCAACTTTCTCGTCGCAGCCATGGCTATGTGTGTTTTTGTACTCGCCGACACAAATGCTCAGACATAGTCCAGTAGAACGGAAATTGTTTAATAAGTTATGGATGAACTTCACAATAACTGCTTGTGAAGTTTGCGCTGTTGACTGATTAAATGTAGGCCGTAGGATGCGATTCTGGAGCGATTAATGATTTTGATGAATATCTATGTAAGTGTGCAGTTCCGTACTAGCCAGCTTTGAAGGTGCATTTGCTGAATGTTTTGGAATGAAATTGATCGCTGGTAAAGATGGTTATTCCAACGACCAATAAGCGTCAATACCACAGCGATTCTATGAAGGAAGTTCTTGAATTGCCATAGGCTTTTCTAATCGTTCCCTCTCTCGTGTAGATTAACAGTTTTTGAATGTATGAGCGAATGTTTCGCCTAATGTAAGTGCTTTAAAAGGGATGGGGGCTTTGACAGATTGATTGGCAGCAGTAGATGAAACGAGTGAATGCCGTCGCTCTCCTCTTTTTCAATTTCGGCTTCGAATAGCACTATTGCAAATTCAATACCGTTAATAAGTTTAATGCACTATTCCACTGCTAGTCAATAAACACGTTTTAAGTTAACTTTTTATGTATTGTTTGCAATGGATTATTTTCCTAAATTCTTGCGAATGATAATTCTTTTCGGCTGGTGGAAAACGCACAGCAAGAGCAGCGCAAAAGGAAAAAACGAAACTTTTTCCTACTCGTCGCCTTTGCAATTTTTTCGTTTCTGCTTTCAAGAGTTGTTTCTTCCACTTTTTTTTGCTTTTTCCGTAACTCCAGTTTTGAGCTGTTTTAACACAATTTTTAATTAGTGCGTTAGCCAATTAGATTTTCGTGTGGTTGGAAATGCTTTTGGTGCCGTAATTCTAGGTAAATGTAAGGAATAATTAAATTTTTGACGCGATTTTTCTGCTCGCTGGCGCTGTCAATTGTTTCGATTTTTCTTCTTCTTCCACTGCTTTTTGTCTAATTTCCAAGATGGCGACTTCTCGCCTTTCTTCGTACCCAGGGTTGCATTGATGAATTTTGAATAACACCATATTTTTATCATGCTTGAATACTCTTGTATCCAATGATGAAGAATTTAAGAAGTTTCCAAATGATATATTGGAGTTAAGGTTCACCAATCAATTGCCTCTTGAAAGTATGTTCAAATTATTTGTATAAATAAATTGAATGTAAGTGCTAACATTGTTAAACAATATCGGCCGAGTTGTCTTAAAACTGCTATAATAAAGGTTTTTTTACAATATTTTTTTCGAGAATTAAGTTTTATAGGCATTGTTTCTATCCAGATGCATGCTTTAATAAAACTTTATTTTAATAGCGTCCGAAGAAATTAATTCTGAGTAATTCCAGCGAGCTTGTTAATCCTTTACTTTTGAGTCCTACTATATAAGAAATTTGTTTCATACAGATAGTGTTTGTAATCCTTTTACAAATTGAGGTTCTGCTGGAAGTATTCACATCCTTCCGATAGCCCATTTGGCAAATTTTTATCGTGAACGTGTTCTGGTAAGCCATTAAACCAGTCGTCCCTTGTCACTCTTGCTCAAAGGCATATTGTCGTTCCTACGACAGTAGGGTCTACAAAGCCGGAATGGCCTGGATTTATGTCCGGCCAAGGACTGTCACCAAAAAACGTAAATCTACGTTTATAAATCTAAATTTACGTTCTTTGATGTCACGCAAATTGAAAGCTGCATTAGCTTTTGGTGCAGTCCGTCTAATTTTGGTTGCTCGCATACAAGTTGTATGAGCATAAGAAACTTTTGATAGAAAATTGGCGGAGTGCGTTTATATTAGGTTGGATATAAGCCTGAAATAAATAACTAAGCAAATAGGAAGTTTATCAATGGTTGAAACAAAGAACGTGAATAGATTTACGTTCTTTGGTTTCGAGCCGTACTGAACCTGTTTGAGCAAGCCTTAATAGTTGCATCATTAAAATGCAACCTTTCTCCAAGTACCACATATGTTATATTGCGCTACTAAATGAAATGTCAAATTAGGCAAATTGTACGTGATTTCTTTCCGCTACTAATTATCAGTATTTTTCGTATAAATTTGTGAATAAAGGAAATAAATAATGGATTTGTACGACGATATCGATACAAAACCTCGAGCGAGTCAAATAGATGGTTGGTCATCAGGTATTAAAATGCTTCAAACTCAATTGGCTATTAAGAAAGCACAAGCTCCAAAAGAGCCACCCAAGAAACCGGTAAGCTTCACAAGTTGATAATTTATGGAGCAATGAATACTAAATGTCTGATAATTCTTATATTAAGTAGTTAATGACACCAGTTGTGAATTTACGTGCTAAAAAAGCAGCTGCTGAGGTTGAAGCTAACCATTTCAACAGCACTGTGCATAAAATGGATACACCTACCATGCCACCTAAGACGGTGATTAATACAAAGCCATTGGAGCCTGTAATTGAAAGTTCGAAATCGGACGACTGTTGGGATTTTGTCGATGAATATGACCCAATGTGGCCTAATGAGTACGAAAAGTTAAAGGATAAAAGTCAAAACAAAGAAAAAGAACATAAAGGTAGTGGGGGCGGAGGAGGTGGTGGTCGAGGCGAGAGAAAACGAGGCCGTGGCAGAAACAATGCTCGCGATTCATCGCCTCCCGTTAAATTTTCGGGCTTTGGGCAGAGACAAATCGAGGAAGAGAATTACAGCCCGCCTGCACAAGGATCAGTGTCTAGTAAAGGTGGTGCTGCTATTGCGCCACCGCTTTCCCTTCAAGAAATTTCTATAAACAACGAAAATGGTGATGGCTCCTCGAATGTAACCATACCATACTCAGCAAGTTCGGTTGCAGCAAAGATTATGGCAAAATATGGCTTTAAAGATGGCCAAGGATTGGGTAAACAAGAGCAGGGTATGTCCATAGCTTTGCAGGTGGAAAAGACTTCGAAACGTGGTGGTCGTATAATACACGAAAAAGATGTATTTCTGCCACCACCATCAGCACCCAACAGTCCACCTGCAAGTATGTTGCCCCCTGCCATATCGGCCCCAGCTACGCCTGGCCTTACTCTGGCACAAGCTGCTGCTGAAGTACCAGCGACTGAACCAAGTATCACAGAAATTATGAAGGAACCCAGCAAAGTGGTTTTGTTAAGGGTAAGTTTAGACATTTAAATAAGTTTTTTCTAATCATAATTGTGATCAACTTGGTGGTAGAACATGGTCGGCCCGGGAGATGTAGACGAAGATTTAGAACCGGAGGTTAAAGACGAATGCAACACCAAATACGGCGACGTATCAAATGTATTAATTCATGAGGCTTTTGGAACAACACCCGAAGAAGCTGTTAAAATTTTTGTGGAATTTAAACGAATTGAAAGCGCTATTAAAGGTAATTGCACAGTTTTTTTTTTTATATTTATAAGTGTTTAAAAAAAAAACACTAACGCTTGTATTTGTCATCCATTTGACAGCGGTTGTGGATTTAAATGGACGTTTCTTTGGTGGACGTCAAGTGCGTGCTGGTTTCTACAACTTTGATAAATTCAAAAGTTTTCAATTGCATTAAGTTATGTTAGGTAGTAGTTTTAATTATTAGCATTTATATGTAAAATTCTGCAACAAAAGTTTTTACATAAACGTTATAAAAAATCAATATTTTTAAATTTGTAATACTGAGATTTGCTTAAATTGTAGTTAAATTAGGATAGTGTTGTGATAAATTAATTTGATGTGTATTCGGTAGTCTTAGGATTACCATAATTTGTATCTCACATACTTCAATGCTTAAGATTTAAGATAATTGTTTTAGGAAATTAATCAATTCACTTTATAAACTTTTTTTTCTAATTTGGGGATCTGCTATCGCCTGTTCGGGGTCACAAGTGAACGAAATGGTGATGGCATATCTGAAATATTCAATGAATTTACGTACAATTTAAAGAGTTTCTAAGTATTTATTTAACATTAACTGGTTAGTTGATGTACATATTTACCTTTCTCCTTCAGTTACCTGTTCAACAAAATGAACATTCTCCGCACCTGAAGTGAACGCACTAACTCGTGTCTTTTTCGGTTCAATGGCTGACCTAGTAGTGTTTCCGTCAGTGCCGTCAATAAAAAAAAATCTACCGCCTTTGTAGTCTCGTTGATAAGTGTTTAAATATAGAAGCGATGTATAATGAAATGATTCGTATGTGTCCTGGAGTATAAAATCAGAGTGATTACTTATTTCCAACTTTATTCTGGGTATCCCTAATCATACACCTGTGGCCAAAATAATATAATGTTGCATAATGATAAATTTTGACATTTATTTATGTTTTATTCATTCTCTTCCAAACTGCTTCCCTCCTCTGGTTCAACCAGGTTTCCGATCTTGTGGACGTCAATTTAAGTTTGACAGTGTCGAAACCATATTTTACTACACCTTTTGTTTTGTCTAGGATCGGCAAAGATTCTTCCTTTAGTAACAGCAGTGCTTGTCGATAAGGCTTTGTGGTAGTTGAGGCTTGCATATTCTTATCAATTCGAGAATTTTCTGAGGCTCGGCCTTGACAAGAGGTCCTTAAAGTCCACTAACCATAGCTTAGGTCTAACCCCTCCTTTAGGTTTTCATCGAAGATAGCCAGAAGGATAGTATTTTGCCAACTCCGTAGTTGATGGACACTGTTTCCTGGCCCTCTTGGCGTTATTATGTACAGCCACAACTGAGATTTTTCGATTATCAGGCGCCAGCGGTTTGTCGATTTTCGCGAAATCATAGTCGGATACGATGGATTTAGACCCCTCTATTTAACCGCATATCTCAGCTATATCTTCGTGCGACACTGCTGCTACACTAGGTATTGGTCTATCATATGGCGTCGTGATAGCAGCAAGCTGAAACAGTTGAGCCTGTGGCATCTGTTCACCAACTTTAATAGCGACCAAGGGTGCAAGCTGCACACCCGGTTTTCTTCTGTCTGCCTCTGCAGCTTTTGTTGGCACGTTTGAATCCGTCTTCGTCCCGGATCGTGACCTAGCACTTATTTTAGCCCTTCCGACTTTTTCAGAGAGTCGTCCTTTTCGTTTACTGTTGATGTTTAAAAATTTGTATTCATATTTCAATTCCCACGAATGGCGGAGAAGTGGTTAGTGCACCCGGGCTGAGATCCGAAATACCCAGGGTAAGGCCATATCTGCAACTGGGTGCGACCTGATCCCAGGGGCTCCGTTAGCGACTGGGCTATTTCCGCATAACGCCTTGATCCAGCCCCTAAATCAAGACCTCGATCAAAAACCATTTCCGTATAACATAATAAGCACACGGCACTGATCCCTGATCTTAGCTGAACACCATTCTGACAACGCACAGGATATCTCTGTAGTGCCTATTTTCTGTCGGCACCTTCGTAGAAACATGTTTGAAATATTATTAAAAAATTGTGGAATTTCTTTTAATAAGATTTAATTATTTTTTGCTGGTATTTACTATTTTTTAATTTCAAAATTATGATAAATGAATATAAGAAATAAATTGCCAATAAATATATTGCACTGCCATTAATTTGACCGCAGGTGTAAGTACAAACTCATTTTTCTTACCTTGTCAACATGTTCGTGCCAGTATTCATCGTTCATAGTTTTAGCGGAAACATTTGTTAAACGTGAGAAAAATGTAGGATCAGTAAGATATATAATATCGGCGGGTATTTCGAATTGCTCTGCTATAGCGTTTTTAATTTTGTTTTTGACAGTCTAAAACGACCAATGATAGTGCTATGATTTAACTCCTTAGATTATTTACACATTTTTACTTACATTGTACACAGCTAAGTGCTGTTCACGTATTTCTGCCAATACCTTTGGCACGCGATACGCATTTACGAACTGCTCCTTATACGAAAGTGCGCCAGTATGCAAATTCAAAATGGATGCGCCTCCGGATGAACCCGCCATCTCTAATATGGTTCGGGCTAAATTAAGAAGAACATCAGCTTCATTTACTGTCACCAATTGATCACTAACAAAACGACCACATTTCCTTGGCACACACCTCGGAAAGCGACGAATCTCGGCTTTGTAGCTTTTCGAACATTCGAATTTTTGTATTCGTATTGGAAGTTCCTCATTAACTAAAGCCAATTTGGTTTCTTTGCCGTTATTTTGTTGAGCATAGAAATAAACCACAATCATTACGGAAGTAGCGATCACTGCTCGAGTCCACAAACGATGTGTTGAAGCTCCGGTAGCATGTTGTAGATCTGCGCTAAAAGTTGTATTAAAAGATTATACATATGTATGTATATATTTATTTGTTTACTTGTAAATAAATGTGTATAAATTATGTATATCGTTCTTTTACAGAAACGTTGTATTGAAATTCAAAGCACTTTAAAAGGAATTTTGGAGTTTTCGTAATAAAATCGCTTATTTTTTAATATTCGAGCTTAAAATAATTTGAGGAACTGTAATTCCATGCAACGTATGTATCTTAAATAAACAAAATGGGAATTTTTGATTTTTTGTTAGTGTATGGCCTTTGCACCTCAGGCGACGATTTGCACATCCATATGTATGTAGAGAAGTAGATTTAAAAATCAATACAGAGGTTATATCATTGATAAACGAAAACTTACAATTTCCTTTGCGATCTTGTGTTAGAATCCGATTTTGCAAAATTAATATTTTTAGGTTCATTTTCCTGATTCGTATTGCTTCTCTGTCTCAATAATCCGGTGGACATCATTTCCGCAGTGTAGTGTGCCTATAGTGATAGTATTATCTATGGTGATAGTTGTAAAAAGAACAATATGTGTGTATGCTCTCAGTGGACATGTACATATATAGTTCAGTGCTTTTACAACTGTTTTGTACAGTTTGATGGATTTTGCAAAATATTTATATCATATCTTTCTGGGCGTAGTTAAGATTAATTTACATATTAAATAGTCTTATTACATTAAGTTATAAAGTCAAATAACCACAATTGATCTAGTAACGTAGATAAGACTGTTTTTAAAATTAATTTAAAAAAAAATCCGGAAAACTGGCTACCCTGCCTGCCATATGGAAAACAGCTGGCGATAAGAGACAGCCGATTAAAATAAATAAATACCTAGTACCTCTGTAATGGTACATTTGTTCAAAAATTATTAATAAATTAAAAGAAATATGTCTCGCTTCAGTGGAGCCCTACAATTAACTGATCTGGATGATTTCATTACTCCGTCGCAGGCAAGCATTTTTGAAAAAAGTTTCAAAATTAAAAATTAAATATCTTAATAAATACAGGAATGCATCAAGCCCGTGCCTATAGCGAAGACAAAGTCGAAAACTGGTGCTAAGATCAGCATACAAGAAGATGGATATTATGAAGAAACTGAGGTAATGAAATTATTTACTTAAAATTCTTGTTTTTTTTTTTTGCAAAAGCACTAATCTCTTTAAACTCACAGACCGGCAAACAGAAACTGCAAAAAGTAGAAATAACTCTCCAGGATTGCCTTGCTTGCTCTGGTTGTATAACATCGGCTGAAGGTGTTCTTATCACGCAACAAAGTCAGGAGGAACTATTGAAAGTGCTACGGGAAAATGTTGCGTTAAAAAGTCAATGTGGCAGTGAGGGTTTACGTACAATCGTTGTAACAATTTCACCGCAGCCCGTCATTAGTTTAGCGCAGCGATACGACTTAAAGCCAGAAGAGGCTGCAAAACATTTATGCGGATATTTCAGATCGCTCGGCGCTGATTATGTATTGAATACAAAAATTGCCGATGATTTAGCATTACTTGAGTGTCGTAATGAATTTGTAGAACGTTTTCGTGAAGCAACAAGCTCTGATGTCGCATCCTCACAGCTTCTGCCAATGCTGTCCTCTTCTTGTCCTGGCTGGGTTTGTTATGCGGAGAAGACGCATGGAAATTTAATTTTGCCGTATATCGCCACAACTCGTTCGCCGCAACAAATAATGGGTGTACTTATTAAACAATGGTTGGCACAAAAATTATGCTTACCATCAGATCGTATATACCATGTGACGGTAATGCCATGTTATGACAAAAAGTTGGAAGCCTCACGTGAAGACTTTTATAGCGAAGCTAATAACTCGCATGATGTGGATTGCGTGATAACGGCAAGTATGTGAAATAAATTGTATATATTTTTTTTTTTTTGATGATTTACTTAAAGGTTAATATATATAATTTTTTTTTAACTTTTAACCCATTAAAGTCGAAATAGAACAAATGCTCTCGGTTGAGGATAAGTCATTGCACACATTTACACCATCCGCAATCGATTGGCCTTGGAGTGCACGTAGTCCAGAAGCTGCTGTGTGGGCGCATGAACTTTCCACTTCAGGCGGTTATGCAGACCACATTTTTAAATACGCAGCAAAGGAATTGTTTGGTAGGGATGTGGAAAAATTGGAGTATAAAAATTTACGGTAAGTCGGCACTGTATTAAAATCATTTTGCAATCAAAAGATGTTTGGAAAATTTTTTAAAAACCTCAGGAATCCGGATTTCCGTGAAATTACCTTGGAATGTGATGGTCAAAATGTACTTAAGTTCGCAATTGCTAATGGTTTTCGTAATATACAAAATCTGGTACAAAAATTGAAGCGTGGCAAAACTCCATACCATTTTGTTGAAGTCATGGCTTGCCCCTCTGGTAATATTTGTTTAAACTTTATTCATCTTATATTAAATGATTCTGTGTATGTATGGTAATGATAATACTCCCACATTAGGTTGCATTAATGGCGGTGCACAAGTGCGACCGCCCACAGGTGTTGCAATACACGAAATGAACCAACAATTAGAGGAGCTTTACAAGCAACTGCCAAAATCATTACCTGAAAACGATGATACAAAGCTGATATACACTCAGTTTTTCGATGGAGCGCATAGTGACAAAGCAAAAATGCTACTGCATACCAGTTATCATGCTGTGGAGAAGATGAACACAGCGCTTAATATTAAATGGTAAATAACAAACGATTACTGCAGACATGGGTTATACATATGTATGTAAATAATAAGACATTCGTAAATAAATCTAAGAAAATTTTAATATTACTGCTGATTTTATTCCGCCAGTCAGCAACTAAAAAACTTGTTTAACTGGTATTCACTGCCAGCTAAGCCGTTGCAAACATGGCTAATTGAAATATGTTGGTTCCGTTAATTTATTCTTACTATCCCAAACAAAACGGAAACTTTATAATAATAATTTCACTTCCGGACCAATCGAAAATCGCTCAGACACTACTCTTCATATTGTTTGTTTTTCTAGTATTATGATTTGGGAGTAACATTTAAATCGAGTTTTTTTAGGGGCAATAATTAAGGGTTAATTCAATTCTAATCATAGAAACTTCATTTATCTTAAATAACAAGGAATTTCTAACCCAGCAAGGTTGACGAATGTCATGGAAATGCCGTACGATGATTTTTTTTTGGCGCATGTGCATTGCTCAAAAATGTAAGTCGAAAAATAGTTGCTGTTCTAATTTTTCGCCATATGTTAGGGTTTTTTAATGCGTTCAGTGCGTTTATACGCCGCAGTTGTACTGCTACTTTTGGTATAACGGTAACAAAATTATTGACTAAAACATAATTGTTTATATGTAGGTGTGCAATTTGACTTATGATATTTATTTATAAAATGTGTGTAGTATATTTTAATCCGCTATTTATACATACCTTTACAAATCCATATGGAGAAATTGTACTGAGTTAATGTTGCAGTACTGCTTCGGAGTTATACTCTCAAGTATCATAAAAATCCTTACATATGTACACATGGGTATGTTTGTATATATTTCGATATATGTATGTACACACATACATACATACATACATATGTACAAATGTATGTATGTCTCTTAGTAAATATGAACATGCATATCTACTAAATATTGTGAGTGTAAAGGACTTCTATAGAGTTACTGTGTGCGTTGGAAAATGAAACAATAATTGTCGGCTTTCTAACGGAACGTATGTACATGAAAAACGGGCAAAGCAAAATGACAGTAAGAAGGTCAAGAATTTTCCCATACACTTGCAGGACGACAACGTGTGCAGCGGTTAAGTGAATGGTTGATGCCTTGGCGGTGATAAAAATTTAATTTCAATAATACTTAGTATTTCATAATGAAAAATTAAAAAAAAAAATGTAAGTTAACATTGTATAGAATAAATTAAAAAAAGGTGTGTAAAAGGAAGCGGATACTCAAAGGTGAGTTAAATACCATAAATGCTGAAAGCTGCAACCTAAAAGTAGGCTGTGAAAAATAACATGAACATTGCGGAAAATCGAAGATACATACAAATGTACATACATATATCCTGTGAATTGAACGGCTGCTCAATATTGGTTTTGATCTGGTAAAAAATATCAAACTGACTATAATTTCAACAAAAAGATTTTCTTAAATGCCTTGGTTCTACCTACATATGTATGTACATATGTATGTATGTATGTATATACATATTTATTTTAACCGGAAATAAAACAAAAAATTGTAATAATAATTATTACAAATGAAGAGTTGATAAGTTTTTGGACAGTTTCATAATTATTGGTTTGATTTTGGAAATATAAAAATTAATGAAAGTCTGTATACAAGGTTTCTAATGAATTTGTTAGCCACTGCAGCGTTAACCTTCAGATGAGTGCTAATTACCGACTGTAAAAACTGTGCTCAGTATTTATATTCTATTTGTATACTTTTCCCAAGGCACATTCAATAGGTAGCAGCAGTAGAAAAATTTAAAAAAAAATGTTTGAGCTCTGTATATTTTGTTTTTGCTTTTAAAATCTAAAATTTCAAAAATATTTTATCAACTACCTTGAATTGTACTGAAAGCATTCTTATCACAAGGAAATTCAAAATTTGACAATTCAAATTAAAATAAAATATGAAAAAAGTTCAAAAAAAAAAGTTTGCTGCTGCTACCTATTGAATGTGCCTTGACTTTTCCTACTTTTTGTACATGATTAATGAATCATGCTTTTTGTTTAAAACGGCCGTGCTTAAAAAAAAATATCTTAAAATACAAACGACAAAATCTACTCGTTCTCAAAAATCTCATGTCAGCACGTTTTTCTTTACACGTTTCAGCAGTCAGAATTAAACGATTTTGAAATAAAAGTGCAGTCTGAAAGTCCACTGCTGCCAAAAAAAAAAATAAAACATCAACTGGTTTACTATATGTATTTATGTATGTATGTATGTACTGAAGCTCAAGGATTTCCAAACGACATCGAATAAATTGCTAAACAATCAAATCAAGAATGTCTGCTACGAATGCCTTCAATCATCCATATGGCGTTTCAGCCGCTGCTACTACCGCATCAACGTCCACAATAATACCACCCGCTGAAGGTGCAAAGCATAAAGGCAATGAATCAGCTATGCGGCGTCTGGATTCGGCTGCCCCCAATAAACGCAATATGGCCACAAATCAATACAATTCACAAAAGCAGCAACAACGCGATGTTCAAGCTTCGCCAAAACGTCAATTGCAGGTTGTTCAACGGCAACAACACCAACAGCAGCAGCAGCAATATAGTGACGCTACACAGGGCGAGGATACTTTGGAATATTTCATTAAGTTTCCCACAATGAATTATCGCAGCGATGCAATTGATAGTGGGGATTCTGATTTTGTATTCGTATACGATGATTCAAATGTTCCTATAGTTATGTTACTTGGCTGGGCTGGTTGTCAGGATCGTTACCTTATGAAATATTCGAAGATATACGAAGATCGTGGGTAAGTTGAAGAACAAATATTATTATAAATATACATATATAAACACTATGTACATTGTATATTGTACTGTTCTTAAAATGTTTTAAATATGTTTATAATGGTCTGAAAACTGTTAGAGGAGTGCTATGTGTGTACATAAAAGTTTACGCAAGTTTGTGAAGTTAATGATCGCCATTATGTGGCAAAACTGTGGTTCTTAAAACTGAACGAGTCGGCAACAAAATTAATTCGACCTCAAAACCCATCCCCAATTCTCGTCCTATTACGAATCTGCTAAAATAAACGACACACGAGTCGATGAGCTCCTTTTATAGTAGTTAGTCTCTACACTTACGAGAACATCAACCAGGGACATTTTCGACTCTTACCGTAAGAACGAGCTCATTGTCGAGATAACAGCAGCATTTTTTCGGAGTAAAAACAAGAGTAAAATTAACTAGTATTTAATCCCTGATAATGGGGTTCTTTCTTTTAAAATATAAAAGAAAATATATAAAAATGTGTATATTTTTTCACGCAAATATCTCATGAACTAACAAGGCCGATGATAATTTTGTGCAAATGTACACATTAATACCTTTCATTTGATATATATTTCATCTCTGTAGCTATTGTAGTTAAGTCAAGCTACGCGTCGCTTTTCAGAATATATATGTATGTATGAATAATATATAGAAGATAGTTAATGAGCCAGGTACCATCAGGTAGAAGAAAATATTTAGTAATAGAATATATAGAACGATAAGTAAGTTCGACACGTCCGTATTTCTTATCCTCAGGCTCATAAGATTAACAGCCACGATTATAAACTAAGCGGATAGTCTTTTGATCCAAACGATACACGGACTCCATTCTGATACAGAATTCGAAAGAGTCCTTGAAATGTCTATGGATACTATTGAAAAGTCACGTCTCGAGTTTCATTCCGAGCCTAAGAAAATTCCACTCATCTTAGAGCGGAAGTGGGATA
Organism: Philophylla caesio; assembly: GCA_963971545.1. Classification (NCBI taxonomy): domain Eukaryota; kingdom Metazoa; phylum Arthropoda; class Insecta; order Diptera; family Tephritidae; genus Philophylla; species Philophylla caesio. Next base: position 52,679,454 of record OZ020609.1, on the reverse strand, counting down.
GTATGTGAAGACTCTTTCGAAATTATAAACTTGCCGTCGAAGACATTAGAAGAAAGTTATACAATATCAACAAACGCATCAAAACTTATTTTTCAATGATTCTAGGTAAATTAGTCATTATACTTAAATCGCTTTTTTTAACACCTTGGTTCCCGAGGTTAATTACAAAATATACCTTTCAATGGATACGAAGCGAATGCACCTCCTGAAGACATTTGAAAACGAGGCATTGACTTTTCGCAGATGATTTTGAATTGTTAAGCTTTACTCTCAATTCGAAATCTTAAAAAACATGCCACAGGAAAAACCTTCATGCTGCGCTCGAATAGCTAAAAAATTTCAAAAATTTGAAAAATATCCCCCACATATGAATAAACTAAATCTTCTTTGGTAATGCTTGCAGTCATGCAAGATGTACGAGAAATATATGGCAATGCGAGATGCATCAGACGTATTTCCGATAAGAATAAATAAGTCGAAATAAGTAAGTGCAAAGAGCTTGAGAAGACAGCTGACCGGGAAAAGTCACCAAAAGCTTAAAAACCGAAGCAAATTTCTATAATTCTATAAGAATGATAACAACTACCTGCCGGCTAACATTTAGAGTAGTTAACTTCGGAGGTTTCCCATTGTCTGCCGAGGGGTGTTTGCTATTAGAAAAAATCTTTTTATATGATTAAGATTTTACTTGCCTTGGTTGAGTTTCGAACTCCAATCTCAGTGGCATAACGAGTTATAGCACGCAGCGCTACACAGTCAACCACAGCGGCCACATACAATTTAGTTTACTATTCAGAGCTTATTTATTTGAGGGTCAACATTTACCGATGTTTTAGGGTTTCGATTAAGCGCTCAACGGGGCATTGGGCGCCCAGCCTTAAATGTTTTTAGCAGAGAAGATATCGGTAAAAATACTAGTGGTCATGATGACGGATCCGACGTATTGTAACCCGACTGTGATACAATTCGAAAAACTATAGTGCGGATAGAATAGCAAAGCTGCCGAAATTGAAGAATTGGTCGCTAAGCTAAACATTAGATACTGTAAGAATCTGGTGAAGTGTATTTCCAGCTTGTATGTAGGAAATGATTGCACAATCGCATATTTATGTATGTATATGCTGGTGGAAATAAAATGTACTTATAGACGAACGAAATCATTACTCTACTTAATATCCGTGCTATTGCAATGTGCTGATGGCTAAAAAAGGCCTTAGAATATGCGCACGGAAGTTTTGTAAATAAATCTATATATTTGCAGTGGTGAATACCACAGAACTTATCATAACAAAAGCTTCCTTCGCTTGTAGTAGAAAGGTATGAAAACATATCCATTCTTAAATTATTATATGTAGCAAAACACATTCCGAAGTGGCAGGCCATAAATCCAGGTCGTTGCGGTATCGTAGATCCGACTGTCGTGGGCAATACTCGCTAGTTGTGGCAGAATAATGAGTTGACCAACCAGAAATGTACTTGGGTTCACTTGGTGTTACTAATGTCAGCAAGTGACAGTAATAATGAGAATAGAAAAGCTTTTGTCACTAAAAATATTAAAGTTGTATCAAATTGTTTAAATAACGATTACTTTGGTAGATTAAAGTTACAGTTGTAATTTTCATAAATTTCTCATTAGCTTAGTTCAAATGTAGGTAAATGCTATTATTTATGTACATATGTATGTACATACATACTACATAGTATATGTTTAGTGTATTTACAAGTGCTAGTAAGATAAGGTTCCAGCGATAAACTCTATTTCCGTTTCAGCGCTACCCAGTATAATTTGAGTTGTCATTTAATAGCGCTGAGAGTATCCCTTGTGAGTATAGTATTACTCCCCTTTGACTCTGTAATGCTGTTTATATGTGTGGTATTTCAAATCTTTCCTTGAACATTACATGCCCTAGAAGTGCGCGAAATCCATTTCACCTCTTAAATGCTCAATGTGGTAGAAGGTACGCGCTGAGCATTACACCAGCTAATCTTCCTAGCGAGTAATTAGAGGCTACTCCTACAATTCTCCAATAAGAGCGTTTCGCATCGATTTTGAATACCAAAAATTTCGTTTTTTGCTCACTTATTAAGGCAAAGGGAGTACTCTTTTATTTTTATTTTATTGATTCGTGGGAATTCCCTACAATTTCTATTGAGATATTTTTAAATTAAAATTTGTTGTGTTACAAGCTCTACATATGTACCATACATACATACATATCTTTATTTACCTAATTTCAGCTTAATCACCGTCCGCTATACCGCTCCAGTGGATACACTCTTTTGGAAACGTACTGCAATGGTACCCATTGGCGAAAAAATATTAAAACTAATGTATGATATGAATTTCGATTCACATCCGGTTATTGTGCATATTTTTTCGAACGGCGGTGCTTACCTCTATCAACACATATCGTTAGCAATTCGTAAACATAGAACTCCCATCCAAATACGAGGCATGATTTTTGACTCTGCTCCCGGTGAGCGTCGTGTTTTGGGGCTGTATCGCGCTATTGGAGCAATTTATGGCAAGGAGAGAAAGAAGTGTCACTCTATTACAGCTCTAATTATAACATTAACCTTGAGCATTATGTGGTTCGTTGAGGTGAGTTTGTTAAAAAACAAATACATAGATATCAGTTTTTTTCTATAATTTGTCAGCAAAAGCTAGGAGAGAGAAAAATCAGGGAACTAACTTCCTTCAAAATCGTAATCATGACATTACAATTCCGATCACTAATGCGCCTTAAAATTTGCTGAAAAAATTATTTTAAACAAATTATAAAAATAAGTAAAACTTCTTTGGTAAAACAAATATTTTTGTGATAGCTGTAAAGCTTTGAACACTTTGAAGACAGCAGTGACCGGCAGCATCTGTCTAATTTTAAAATATACACGTTCTTATGGTCACATTTTTCAGACAACAGCACAGCTCGGCTTCATGGCTTCAGGACTGCAGTTGTAACCGTCACTAAATTAAAAAAATATTTCTTATTTTACCAATGGCAATGAGCAGCTGTAGTGCTGCCACTAAAATGTGAAATATGTTAATATTATAGAAGTGAAATATTTAAATATTGCAACAAGAAATGAACTGTTTGGTATGTCGCTGACGTCTTTAAAATGTTCAGAAAAACGTTAAATTATTTAATTATATTTCTAAAATACCTGCTTACATACATATGTATATTGCAATTCATATTGTTTAACTCACTATGATAGACCTTATTTAAATTTTAACTTTAAATTTAAATAAATTTTTAAAAACTTATTCATTCAGGAAACTTTTGCCGCTTTTAAAAATCTGTTTTTCAAATCTGAACCGGTACAAACAAACCCCTTTAGTGATTTGAAAAATGAAGCATCCCAATTTCCACAATTGTTTGTGTATTCAAAGGGGGATGTCGTCATACCCTATCAGGTATGTATTAAGTAAAAGAAGAATATGCACTTAAATTTAATACGAAATTTTCTTACGTATTCACATTTATTTTCAAGGACATTGAAAAATTTATCAAAATTCGACAAGAGCGTGGCGTGGACGTATCTGCTGCATGTTTCGAAGATGCTGAGCACGTCAAGATCTATACAAAATACCCGTCACAATACATTCACTGCGTATGTTCATTTATAAATAATTGCTTATCGCGGCCTTACAAGGGTGGTAGTGGTTTAGAGACAGTCACAGACAGTGGCTCACCTAGCAACTCCGCGCGCTCAGTGCTGGGTGCTCATTCGACTAAATATGATTAAAGTGAAATAAGGGCAATTGAACCGTGATCGAAAACGTACATATTTATGTAACCATCATTAACTAATGATGTACGTCTGTAATGATTACGTATGAACGTGTTGAAAATTTGTTCTAGAGTAGTTTCTTGTAAGATGGTGTACGTGTGAGGAGGCAATTACAACTTTTGCAATATTTAATAATTGCAAGTGCACAATATTCAATAAACAATATACGTTAGTTTAATTTAACTTTCAAGGTCCTAATTAAAAAAACAAAACTATTTTTCAATAGACTAACTTGTTAAATTTGCTTCATTCTATGCTTTAATCAAGAAAGTGAACCGTGAGTTGGAGTTTTTTGGTTTTATTTAGACATTTAAAATGTGATACGGTCGGCAGAAACCTATAGAAGTTATATAGAAATTGAATAAAAACATTTTAAGAAGGAAGGATTTTAGATCGTTTTAATCAAAAGTACATGAGAATGAAATATTTTCCTACTTAAAATAAATGCTTATGTATGTATATGCGTATTAAATTAGTGAAATATATGTATATGGCTTTAAGTAGTGAACGAATTTTAATAAATGTCGGATTCCTGAAATATTAATGAAATGACTGTCTTACATATATAAATGGCGACCGCTAGATCCGGCTTGGTTTATTGTAAACGTACAAAAGTGCATTCGCTATGTCAAAAGATCTTCGATTTAAATTGTTCTTCAATTGGTACAGTTCAATGGCTTTTATTCTTATTGTATTTACTTTGTAGTCGGTTTAGTGTCGACTTTTCGGGTATCAATTTCAAATTTAGTTTCGGCCACAGCAGCACTTAACGCTAAAATTAGAATGTGGATTTTACAATATTTTATGGGATATATAGAACTATTTACAGCGACTAAGATAGAGATAGAGAGATAAGAGGTTTGCACTGCAGCTAATAGGTCTATTGTGCCCTTGAAAGATCTTCACAACCCCATGACCTCCAGAAACCCCATAATGGTCGCCGGGGTAAGTAAATGTCTGTGTTGGTCCCAGGGTCACCTTACACTCCATAAGCAGGTGCCGTCACAGAAGTGACAAAGATCGCCCGACCAGATCCCCATTTTATGTAGGTGACCCTTCAGTCTACAGTGACCCGTCAGAAAACCTGTAATAATTCTTAGTCTCTCCTTGGGGAGGTCGTTCAGGAGCATATTGAAGCCCAAAAAATGCAACTATAAATAGGAAGAAATTTTACGTTGGTACTTTGAGCCGTTTGTTCCATTTCATATTAAGCGCTAATAGGAATAAAATGCGCTGGTTTAGACCATCCGCTGAATAGTAAGCTGATTTGTGGGAAACTTGAATCAAATTACATAACTGGCCGAAATATTTCAGTGAGAATTTTGTTAACTTAAATTTAAAGCATGATTATATGTAAATATGCGCAAATAATAGGAATCTTCACACCAATTTCGTTGATATGTTTTGTATGAAAGATAATGCCTGATGAATTAATTATTATAGTATGAAGAACAATTTTTTAAAAGAAAACTAGAAATATTAACTAACAATATGGAAACATAAATTTGTAATGTAGTTCGCCATTTTATCTGGTTGCTATTTTGCCGACCACTGTTCGTTAGCTGACGCTTTGGCTCTATCGTTATATTATAAAACAAAAATATACATAAACGGCAAGGCAGTGAATTAACCAGTGGGTGTGAAGACCCCTAATGTGTTTGGACCTATTCCTACTCCGCTTCATTTCAAAAGCAAAATTAAAGAGCTCTGTAGAATGTTCCACATATTCCGAACGTTCCAAAAATTGACTTTTTAAAATTGTTGCAACTTCCTTATTTCTTATTCCAACTTCAATAGCCGGTGCGAGGTAAACAAATAATTTTTAGTAATAATTTATACTAATGGCAAAACATCATCCAGATTTAATTTTTTGTCGTAAGCAGCCAGGAGTTGGTAAGAGTTAAAAAAACATTTTGGTCTCACCTTTGCTTATACAAAAATTTGATTTACAGCCATTGGACGTCTGTGCGAAAAATGTGACGGCAAATGTGTCATTTGTGATTCCTATGTGCGACCATGTACATTAGTACGTATCTGTGATGAATGCAACTATGGATCATATCAAGGACGTTGTGTTATATGTGGTGGCCCAGGTGTTTCAGATGCTTACTATTGCAAAGAATGCACTATACAGGAGAAAGATGTAAGTACATGCACATAGACTTACGAATTTCGAAAAGTATACATATATTTGTATGAATAAAAATTGTTACATTGCAGCGCGATGGTTGTCCGAAAATTGTAAACCTTGGAAGTTCTAAAACGGATCTTTTCTATGAAAGAAAAAAATATGGCTTCAAACAAAAGTATGCATTTTTATTATTATTTATTGCAATCAATCAATCAATATGTCCACGATTAATTCAATTTTATTTTTAGTTACTAAAAGTGCTTGCTGTGTGCTGATCAAACCACTTTAATCTACTGGATATGGCCCTGTATATATGTATGTATGTTGGCAGATTCTTTGTGAAAATTGTTTGAGGAAAATATATATTATAAGAATATACCACAGAAAAAAATCATTTCGAATAGCTTTCGTTCTAAATAACTTTATTAATATGTATGAACATATACACAGTTTAATGCTAAGCAGGGTCTACAATTTAATAGTTCATGCTTCTACAGCTTCACTACCCAAAGAATACTGCAGACAAAGCTTATCAAACTCAGTTGATTTCTTATCCAAATCGGACACAAATTCACTTTTCGGATGAAATTGTTTTAGCTGTTCCCAATAGCGAGCAACAGTTTCATGTGACTTTCCAGTCAAGTGTGCCAGCACCATCATATTGATCAGCGTATCGTAATCATTATGTTTTTTAGTTAAAGCGTCGCGCAAAACAGCTTCTGCTTCCTCATACCTTTCTAATCCCAAATGTACTACGGCTTGACCATTCAAAAGCAATGGAGTGGGGTTATGTTTTTCGCAAAACTCTTGAAAAATATGGAATGCATCTTGTATCTGCTCGGTACCAAGACTTAGTGCAAGCCATGCTTGGGCCAATTGTGTTAAAGTAGCATCATCTGAAATTTCTTGCATTTTAGCGACCACTTGCTTTGCCAAATCAATCCGATTTAGTCGCAATAAGCACTGTACGCCTAACGCCATCGATTCTAGATTTTTAGAGCCGTGTAAAATCTTCAGCGCATTTTCAAATTGCCCATCGTAGCAGTACACAATGGCGGTAGCTACGTGCCAAATATTTGTTTCATCCTCTTCGCTAGCAACTTTATCTGTTAACTTTTCAAGTATATTTTCGATTTTAGATGGTTGCTCGAAAGCTTCATGCACGTAACGTAAGGCTAATAACGCCGTGTTGTTGTTCTCCTTTATATCTGTAGCAATGAGACGTCCAGAGTCGATAGCCAGGTATGATAGATACATATAAGAGAGGAGCTCCGTAGAAGCTGTGCCTTGCTCGGGTAGCACAAAATTGATGGAGCCCATAAAATTGCCGATGTAGTACTCATTACGTGCGTAGAATAGTGTTGAGTTGGTATCGTCATCGCTCTGAAGTGATTTGCTCATTTTGCTGGAATATATCGAGTGAAATGTAAAAAAAATGTAAATATCCGCAGATTAATATTTTGGTAACTTCTTCCAAATGACGTGTAAAAAACAATGTCAATTCCTTGTCTTTTTTCTTTGCTACAATTCACAATTAATTTCATATTTCATATAGCATACACTCTGTATCAGTTGGCGCTATTTTTAAATTTCACATAAAATACACCCTGTGTAATTTATTAAATTTCCACTTCAAAGAAAAAGATATTTTAGTGATAGTGATTATGTGAAAACTATTATAAATTACTTTGAAAGGTCGCTGCAAAGTTTCTGTTTAAGGAATTTTCGGAAAATTCTCTTGCCTTCCATGGTAAGTGGAAACCTGTAAATTTGATATTTCATATTTGTTTTGTAAATATCCATATACATATGTACATACATACCAGCCGGAAACTAAAAACAAACGTGTTACTTCAAGTTGAATATATTAAGTATTTTTTAAATTATTTTAGCATAAACCTATATAGATTTCACCAACTTTTCTAATAAGAAAGTATTTATACAAGAGTTTTTTGTGGACACTTCCTCTATAATATTAAAGTGATCGTAATTCGGAAATATTTTCAATTCTATTTGAAGTCCGGTATTTGCTAATTTCTTCACGAATGCCTGAGATTGTGCTCGAAATGTTTCACTGTCATTTTCCCCTACTAAAACATAAATCTTAAGACTTATTTGCTTCGCAAACTCAATAAACTTCGAATCCAGCTCCCAACAAAGTGGTGACAAGGCTTCTGAGCTGTGTGCATCCAAATTCCATATGTTCATGGGATTGACGCTCTGCAAACTCCAACATTCACGTAGATCGTAAATTCCACTGATCAAAAAAATTGACACTAGACGATTAGCGAGTGGAAAACTGAGTAAGCTTTTATTTAACAATAGTGTCGTCAAATGAGCACCTGCCGAGTGCCCACTAAGAGATATTTTACTGAAAACCAAATCGAAAAATGTACTCTTGAATCAGAAGTCATTAATTATCTTCTTTTTTTTTACCTGGCTCGTGTATCCTCGGCATATTTAAATAACCAGCCATAGAAATCATACATCTGCTCAGAAATGGTTTGAAGTGTTACTCTGGGGCATATATTATAATCAACGACAATAACTCGAAAACCTTGTTCCACCAGTGGTGCCACAAAGGAAGCAGATGTGTGTCTATCCAATTCTTGCCAGTATCCGCCGTGTATGTAAACGAAAATAGGTGATCCTATTAAGATGAAACAGTACATACATAAAAAAGACAATTCCAATTAGCTCATTAAATACTGTTTAATTAATGTCTAACCATTCTCCTCATCTTTATAGTAAATGTCTACTACTTGGTTATCAAAAACATTCGCATCTGAGTTGACATTTTTATAAGTAACGCACTGTCGCACTCTATACTTTTCCCTTGCTTGTTGGGTTTCTGAAAATACATAAGTATGTACATACATTCGTTTTACAGCGTAGAAGTTAACTCATGCGAGTTTACTCTCCACTGTTAAAATGAATCAAGCAAAAATGTAGCTCACGTTGTGTAGTGATCCTTAAAAACTCTTTTATAACTTCTTTATTGGGTTCTGCAGTATATAAAAATCGTTTGGAATTTCTCGAAGGTGAATATTCCTTGTCCAAGTCAATTGCTTCAGCTTTTTGGTTAGTCTTTTTTGTGTACATTTTAATTAAATAAACGTGCTACTACGATTACTTCAAGTAAAATGGTTTTAATAATATGTTATCTTTCAAAAACCGCTCCGCCACTGATCGCCCTTGATTTGATGAAGCCGTATGAGTCTAACCCCCACAAACTTTGCCTAAGTATGTATACACATACACATGTTTTTGTATGCAATTAATAGTATGATGTGTACTATCTTGAATTGTATGTGATTGAAATATGCGAGCACAAAGAATAAAAAAGATAAGCAAAGATCTTTTAGTTCGATAAGCAAGAAAACTTGTTTAAACTCGAATGCTTCAGAGATGAAAGCATCAGGCAATCCGAAAAAAGAATTTTGAGCATTGTTTTTTACTTACAATTTTTCCCAAAAACCAATCTGCCTAAAAGCTTATAAACAATAAAAATTAAATAGATATGTATGTATATGGCCAAACAATTACAAATAAAATGAAAAAATATATATTATATTATATATAAATTCTTAAATTTTATTGCCGTTTAGTTTTGAAATAATTACGCATACGATTGAATGTGCTTAGGGCTAAAGAGATTTTAAAAAATATATGCGTTCTCATATACACATTTATATTATAACTAATATACATACATATGTTAGACACATTAAAGTATATATTTAGTATGTTTGACGTAAAAATAATTTATAGATTCATACGTAGACATAGAGAACACAATTAATAAAACACATGTACCCTATGCACCTGTATTCTCATTGCATGTAATGTTATTTTCTCTAATTTATTTATAAATTTACTTAAAATCCTATGTACATATGGTTGTAGATTTACAATTTACAGTTAAATATTAAATTGTGTTTTGCATAGTATGGATATTGAAGATTTTTTTTACAGTTTAATTTTTATTTTTTGTACGCACCTTCATACACATACATTTGCACATAGATTTGTGGACTTTTGACAAAACAAATCATTTGACCTTACTTTGAACACATTAATTTTGACCTTTCATTGACAAATTTTATGTTTTACATAGTATGTTTATTTCTATGAAGATGGTTTCTTAAACGACATCTTTAGATACAATAGATATAATGAATTGTTTGACAATTGTATAAAGAACCATTATATTTAAGGTTTGATTGAAAAAATAACGTTTTGTCAAATGTCCGCACATACATACATACATACATATGTACATACATATGTATGTTACATAGTGCATGTATTCATTGTAAATATGTATGTACATACATACAAGTATCGGTGAATGCACATATAGTAAGCGTGGGTTAAATGTTTTATGCTATTTACGCTTAATATAATTTAAACAATTTTTTTTTCAATAACTGAAAGGATATTTTATAGTATATAATTCGTTGCTCACTACTAAATGAAAAATTTAGTATTAACAACATTCATACACTTGAATTTTTCTAAAAGTAACATTTTGTACGCGCCTTTCGCGCACTTATACAACATATTATGTATGCATGTATTTTAATACTATGCTGTTAGCATATAATTAATGGGAGAAAATAAATATTTTTTATGTTTATAACAAAAGTATACTAATGTATGTATGTATGTATGTAAATGGGTACTTACATATAGAGTATAGGTATTTACAAAGAAATCGTAACCGGTCACATATGTACATATGGTTAGATTTGAAAATAAGCTGCGTAGTTTCCAGTAGAATGGTTTAAGAAGTGGTGTTTATTAAAGGTTTAATGATAATGTGAATTAAAAATTTAAATTATTCTATATAAAAAAAAAACAATTCCAACGACAGCCAGGTACATACATACATATGTACAGCTGTGTTCACAAAAATAGTGGTAAATTTCAAAATGATATTTTTTGGAACTTATATTAATGTATTTAATTATTTATTCTTGATAATTTTCATAAAAATTTTGTTGGAACTATAACCGACTCCATATACATATGTACATACATAAATATACGAAATTAGCAAAAATTAAACAAATTTCTAAAAACTGTCATTAAAATTTTAAACTTTACAGAACTATGTATAAGGAAAATTCTGGGTATGCAGTTTTGTAGACCGTTAAATGTAGTGCAAGTTTCAAGTAGCTAAACAGTACCGTTAGTTTATTCGATTTTTTTTTTATGTGGAAGAATTGCTTAACACTCTTGACAAAAAAAAAACAATCATAATAAACTTTCACTATATTAAACTAAAATTTAACGGGCTACAAAACTGCATACGTATTAAAATTTTTTTTTTTTAAGTACTGAATTATAAGTTTGAAATTTAGATGACAATTTTTAGAAATTTGTTTAATTTTGCGAATTTCGTATACAATTTTAAACTTTTATTCATATGGATTCGGTTATGATCGTACGAAATTTTAAATGAAAATTATCAATAATAAATAATTAAATACATACATACATATAAGCTTCAAAAAATATAATTTTGAAATTTACAACTATTTTGGTGAGTTCAACTGTATATGTTTCCGGATGTCCATGGGCCGTTGTTTTTCTTTTGAAAAAAAAAAAAAGAAATACGACAAACAGGCATTATCCACAAATAGAAGTTTGTTTAGAAAATGTTTGCCGTTACATCTATAAAGAGAAAATTTCAATTACAGACCTACATACAATGTATGTATGTATCTTGAGTAATTGTTAACAAAAATGTAGGCGATAAATAATTGTTTTATAATTTTTGCAATTAGCGTGTATTATTTATTGTTTTGCTAACAAACAGATAAGGCAAATTAATCAGCTGATTGGTGGTTTGTGGTCAAAATCTATTATTTCGTTCCAAGTAAACAATTATACTATTAAACTACAATAAATTAAAAAATATGGTTCAAAGTAGCTTCTAATAGTGTATAAATTATTTCGAATAAGCTATATACAAAGAAGATAAACTTTGACAAAAGCCATCCATCTTACATGATTTCGCCTTGCAAACAGAGCTCGAAACGTAATATTTTTAATATTGTTTTTATGGTTGCTTTAAGCGAGAAATGTTCTGCTCAGTAACTGAGTTACATATGTAAATGAAGAAAATAAATCTCCTTCCAGTGAATACATACGGATAAGGGCGTATAAGGTGTTATACCTACAGTGGCGGTCTAATAAGTAGAAACACGACTATATTACAAGTTTTGACGCTCTTCTTATTTAAATAAAACTATTTTTAAATCAAAATATTTTTGTGGGCTGTTTACTAAGTTCGAAACTTAAATTTTTATGGTTTTAGTTATCAATTGCAGTATATTTTTTTATTATTTTTATAAAAAAAAAAACAATTTAAAACTTATATAAGGATATCGTGTTTCTATTTATAAGGTCGCCACCGTATGTGGATATCACGATGCAGGTAATACAGTTGCCGCCTTACGGGGTACCGTTGCATTAATTTTTCAGATTTGACATCTGCGTTACGTCAGAGTAGAATATAAACAAACCATTTTGCACACGGTTGCAAGTACTTCAATTTACATTCGACAATTTTTATTATTTTCCCTTTTTGTTTTGTGTTTGCGATTTTAATTTTTTCACTTTTATTACATACACGATTTTAATGTTTGCTTTCTTAGAACAAGTAAAGGAAAAACGGAGAAAATATCAAAAGCAATCAAAAAAACATGAAGCGTGTAAAGCACCTAGTCTCGCTATTGCACCATTTTCCTCATTTTGCCATTCTCGACTTTTTCGCTCCGCCCTATTTTTTGTATATAATCTACACTGACGTCACAATATGTACCTATCAATTAGGGTTCAATACAGTATCGCTGCGCTATCAGTTCGGGGCCAGGTCAGAATCAGTTTAAGAACTTTTCGAGATTAGTGCGAAATCATTTCGGGTCTCTAGTATTTGTGATTAACGCTTTTTATCCATAATACAAATATGTGGATAAAAGAATTAATCGAAAAACTGATTAATCGAAAGCAGATTAAGTAATTTATCAAAAAAAAAATGTGTTTCATTAATCAATTCATTAATCGTAAAACTAATTCATCACAACCTGAAAAATTAAATAAACGGTCAAATTTGTTTTGTTTTTTAATTATTTAGGGTCCTACTAGTCATCAAAGTTTTAATCGATTAATAAAAAAATATTTAATCACTTAATCGCATTTAAATTAAGTCCTCTAAATTATTATCAGTGGAGAAAATATATTACTTAAATTTTACTAAAAACCCCATTGGCAATCTTTAGGAAGTGAACAACTCGTATATCGCTCTGATATAATCACGTAGAGCAATGTAATAGATATCAAAGATAAGCGAAAATAGTTTTTTTTTGCTTAGTGGTTAGTTTGAAACTCTTGTAATAAAAAATAATTTTCCTATGCATTTGATTGTATATATGTATAATAAATTTTCAAAACTTTAAATGTAAATTGTAAACGCTTGATATCTCGAATTGCTGCTACATTGTATTTGGTAAACTCCGTTTAGGATTTGAACAACTTGCCTACAGAAAAGCTAGCTACCATATTTCCAACATCTTGACAGTAGGTCTGTAAAGGTAAACCCTTTTGGGCGGCAGTAAAAGAATCAAATTAATACCAACTTCAAAGTTACCACAATAGCTTTGGTATGCTCTGTACGTTCACGGAAATAAAAATGTGTAATTGAGTGTAGTTAACTTAATTAAATCGCTGCAACGCTTGCAGCCACAACTACGATTCCTCATCGGAAATCACAATTTCTGCAACTGTGCGTTGTCGTTTGGGAACTGTTGTATTCTGTTTCTGTGATGCCAATTGCTTTTTGGCCAAAGCAGCTTTCTGTTTGTTATCCACAATCGTAACATCGCTATCCTTGTTTTTTAAACTTGCGACGGAAACAATTTTTAGTGTTGGTGATTGTGTTGTTGGTTTCATGGTGTCACTGCTGCTATTCTGTGTACCACTTTTCATGCGTCCGTTTTCTATAGCTGTCGCTAGCTTGCTATCAACATCTGACGTAGGCGTGATATGTGTACTTTTGATGGATGTGACGATCGCAAGAGGATCGGAAGTCTTTTCTCTCGTAATGTTATTATTATTTTTTACAGACGTTTTTGCATGCGTAAGTGTTGCTGCTATTTGAGTTGTGACTGTCAACACACCTTGTGCGTCAGATTTAGCTGGCTTTTTCGTTGTTGCGCACACTGCCACTTCAGCTGCACTGACAGACGTTGTATTCTTGTCTTTTGTGGCTTGTTGCGCCGAATCCTTGTCTATTGCTTTAGAATTTTGATTCACTTCGTCGGTAGAACTGTTATTTACAATTTCCACGTCGGATTCAACATCGGATAAATCACCATTGGCCAGTTTTTCAACATCCGCCTCTAAATCGCTGCCATTCACTTGATCCTCATCATCCTCTTCATCCTCCTCGTCTTCGTCTTCATCGTCTTCATCCATTGGTTCCGCATTATCCCCACCGCTATCGACATTATCTACAATATCACCATTTTCATTTTTATGTTTGCTCTTTCGGATTGCAGCGGCTTTTGCAGCACTGGCGCTAGTGCTGGCGATCGCATCATCATCATCGTTACTCTCGCTCTTGGAGCGCCTCACCATTTTGGCCTGACGCGCCTCTTTTAATTCTTCCCTAAGCATATCCTGTTCGCGCGCAAATCTTTAATTGTAATATATATACATATATAAAAGGCTAGCAAGTAATAATATTTATAAAATCTAACTCACTTTTCAATCACATCACTAATACGTGTTCGCTTCTTTTGATTCTCACTTAGCTTTGCTTGTAGTGCAGGATCTATTGTGGCCGGATCTTTTTCGTGTGCAGTGAAATGTGTAACAGTCTCATAGAGATCAGTTTTACGACGTGATTGCAGCAATTTCCCGACCTTAATGAAGGCGTCGTGCGCTTAAAAAATATAGATGAATAAATTTTTTTTTAAACACTTTTAACACACCCTAAAGCAGTTAAGATAATACGGCCTACGAATGCCACACCGGCAAGCACTCACCGATGCGCTTCATTTCGAAATTTGCCAAAGCGTAGTCATACTGACGATTGCAGTGTTCCAGCATGCGCAGTACATCGAAGTAATCGGGAAACTCCTTCGTACGGTTGATGTACGCTTGCAGTGTTTTATTGAATTGCGTGTAGTTCGTACCGTTAAAATGTATTGGCTTCTTTACTAAACGATGTGCATTCTTGCTCTCTCCAGTAAGATCACAGATTTTTTCGTATATCTAAAAAGGGATTTGCATAAAAGAATTATTAAACTTTTTCGATTTTTTTTTAAACTACCGTTACTGTATGGAAAGAAATACATAAATTTTAAAATATTTTGAGACCCGTAAATCTAATGCCCGAATTCAGTAACTTGGTATCATCTCAAGTCTCAAAATGAGCTTGACCTGCTCACCACCAGGTACTATTAGAGACTAGAGGCTTTATTTTGAATCTAATGAATGCCAACTGGTCTAAACTTGTGACTTCTGACGCTATCAGAGACTGAAACTGCATAACACTATAAAATTATAGTCTGTTATATTCAAGTTGTTGAAATATCTCAAATAAACCATCATACCAAATTTGATTTACATAGATATTCCAATTGAATTGTCGTGTTTCTAGACGGACGGACAGACATTTTGCCATTCTCGACTTTTTCGCTCCGCCCTATTTTTTGTTTATATTCTACACTGACGTCACAATATATACCTATCAATTAGGGTTCAATACCGTATCGCTCCGCTATCAGTTCGGGGCCAGGTGAGAATCAGTTTAAGAACTTTTCGAGATTAGTTCGAAATCATTTCGGGTCTCTATTATTTGTGATTAACGCTTTTTATCCATAGTACAAATATGTGGATAAAAGAATTAATCAAAAAAACTGAGGGTCCTACTAGTCATCAAAGTTTTAATTAATCAGGATAACGATTAATAAAAAAATATTTAATCACTTAATCGCATTTAAATTAAGTACTCTAAATTATTATCAGTGGAGAAAATATATTACTTCAATTTTACTATAAACCCCATTGGCAATCGTTAGGAAGTGCACAACTCGATGCACAGACGTTTGAATCGGTTGTTTTGCTTCTTCATTGATAAATTTGAAGATGTGTTCTTTTTTATCTAAATGCCTTTTTTGCAATTGACGGGTATTAAACGTAAAATTTATTAAGTAAAAAATTTCGAAGTGAATACCCCCATTGAAAAGTTGAAAAAATATGTAAATTTTTTAGTGAAAGTACTAATAATTTGAAAATTACTCGTATCTTAAAACAATAATTTTTATTAGGAATATCGGCTCGATGTGTTTCTGTACCTGACAAGCACGTTTTTTGAAGCGCTCCACTTGCAGATAACTTGAATCTTCGTCTTCCCAATCGACTTCCGCTGCCTCCAGCACCTCAATACGCTTTGTCAATATATACAAAGCTTTATTCAATTTCTTGATCTGTTCATCCGTGTGTTTATTGCCAGTGCTAGTTTTATCTTCCCCGCTTTCTCCACCGCCGACGCCAACATCATCGCTTACTTGTTTGTCTCCTTCTCCGTCTAACCTACCGCTGGTACTATCGGTATTCTCCTCGCTTTTCACTAACATAGTCGGCACCACTTCTTTGTATTTTGTACGCACTTTCAATTCATCAACTACAATTTTCAGATGTAAATAAACCAAATCCGGTTCTTTGCGTATATTTGCAATAGCCGTGCGTAAATTCTTGCCAAATCCTTTGGAATGCACGAAATCTGGATGCACATTATAATAGTATTTAACTAGTTTCGTCGTGGCGAGTTTCTCCATGTCCGCTGATACATCAGCTTCTCGACACACCTTCAGCAACTCCTCGTAGTCACGTGTAAACGGTAGGCGTTCATCAGTCGACTTGCTTTTTTCACTTGAATTTAATGTATTACATTTTAATGATTGTGTTGTGGCTTCGCCGTTAGTGATTAGATTGATTGGCTTATTTTGGGCTAATTGTGTCGTTGGTGAAATTGTTGGCGAAATTGTGATTGTTTCGGCGCTTCGAGCAATACTCGCCCTATCAGGTGACTCTGTAAGATCGATTTTCAGTGGCAAGGCGGGTTTATGTAGTGCTGATTTTAGTGTGTTTGTTAATGGAGAATTGTTGGCTATAGCAACTGATGCTGATGAAGTTTTTTGCATCATCGGTAGTGTTGATGTTTGATGTTGCTGGGTTTTTGTAGGCGCGGTATCTGGCAATAGTTCTAATACTAAATCGTCATCATGGAAATTCTTTGCTGTTGTTGTTGTTGGTGTGCATGCGCGCTTCAACCATGCCTCGTCGTTTTTACGCAGCAACGTTGTTGGCTTCACACGACGTACACTAGCTAATGCATTCGTGGACATTGATGTTGTTGTGTTCGCTCCTATTGCTGGAGAACCTCCTAGCGCCGCTGCTGTTAATGCAACTGGTACAATCGCTGCCGTCGATGGTTTGGGCTTGGTGGCGTAGCTGCCATAACTACTGCTGCTTGTTTTATTGTTGATCGGACTGATTTGTGCAGCGAGGCTATTCACATAAGCTATGCGCGGTCCAGAATTTGCCTGTTGTAGAGCTACTGGTGCGACCAATGATGTCGCTACCGGTAACGAAGCGATGGATGAAGTCGCGAGATTCACACCAACAGCATTGCTGCTGCTACTTTTTGGTGGTAACATAATTTTAAAGTTATTATTTATATTTTTGTTATTGTTGTTGGATAAACCACTATTGCTATAATTGTTATTGTTGTTGCTAATAGGGCTACTGGACATTTGTGGTTGTGCCGCCGTAACCGACGTCGATGGCGGCAAACTGGATGTGGTGTGCATTAGTTTTGGACTAAACAATTGCTGGTCGCTAAAGGTTGCGGCTGCACTATGTGGTGGTGTGGCCAGCAATTGAAGTGGTGGTGTTGCTCCTGCCGCCATTGACTGTACTGATGAGATCAGTGGTAGCAGCTTTGCGTTACTGCTTTTCGCTGCTGTTGAAACATTGCCGGGCCCGACTGCTGTGATAGTGGCAGGCGGTGTGCTGAGCTTGCGTGCGTGTGGACCAAGTTGTAGCAATTGTGGCTTTTGCTGTTGTTGATGCTGCAATTTAGGCGGATTTTGCTGCTGTTGAGATTTCTGCAGTCTTGGTAGCTGTTGTTGTGGTTGTTGTTGTTGTTGTTGTTGTTGCGGTTGAGTTTGTATTTGTTGCGTAGGCGATGCCGCTTTTGTTGACAAACGTTTACGTAACACCGATGGTGATGGGTGCAACTGCGGCAATTGCGATAATAGTGGCAATCCTTGTTGCTGCGACTTTTGTTGTTGTTGTTGTTGTTGTTGCTGCTGCTGCTGTTGTTGTTTCGTTGAAGGCTGCAGTTGATGCGGTTGCTGTTGTGATTTTGGGTTTTGTTGCTGTGGCAGCTGCCTTTGTGGATTTGGCGGTGGTTTTTCCTTACCAGTATTAGCTAATGTGGCTATATTCTGTTTGAGCAGACTGGTCGTCGTTGTTTTGGACAGCATTGAGTTCAACTTACTGGTTGCAGCAACTGTTGCCGCTGAAATTTTTGCTGCTAATGAATCACTCAAGTTGGGTGCAGCAGTTGATACTAAAGGAGGTGCATTGATACTGTTGCTGCCCGAGGTGTTAGATGAAGCCACGTTGATAGGACTGCGACGAGTGATTGTAATGCCGCTCGGAATTGAACGTGGTTTCATTTTTTTGTGTTTGAGTTGATTTGTTGATACATTTTGGGTGCATTGAGTCGTTGTTCCTTTTATCGGAGTTATTGTGGCCGGAATTGAAGGAGCTATAAAGGCTCTCTTTGCAGGCACCTAAAATAAGAAGATATATGTATTAGGTATTTATTAACATACAAACATACACTTGAAAATTTTCAGTACAAAACTAAACATCTTCGTTTAGTTAGCAATAAAACGACCGTTAACTTAATCCCCCTACAGCATAAATTCCAACCCAAAATATAAGGATAAGTGGTGTAGTTGAGCAAAAACATGGGATTTGTTTAACTTTAGTCCATTTTAATTTTTATTGTTGTAAAAATGCTTGCACTTGTAATGAAATTCAAAAACCCTTTTGTTAAACAGTCACAACTCAAAATTTTTTAAAACGTTTTTTTTTTTTATAACCCAGTTTAAACAACACACCTCTAGCGACCGCAAAAAAATTCCTTTCCATCACAGTCGCCTTTAACTGGAAAAAATACCATTATGCATATGTATGTATTTAGTATTATATTGACACATTTTGATATAATGTCCACCAGCCAAATATAGTAAACAAAGTTTAATGAAAGAGTCACAACTCTAAACTACCGCTTATTTCCAAAATTACAGCACAAAATTTAAAAAAAAATTGTATATAATTAATCAGGGTTTCCTCCCTATTGAACTAAATTTGACTATAAAATTATAACTACATACATACATTTATTTGCCAAAACAGTTTTCTGCGTCTCAGAACATTTGGGGTTTTCTGAGTTGATGTAGGATGCTAGATTTAAAAAAAAAAAAAAAAATATTGAAATGATTTTTGTATTAACCTAATGCAGCGAGCATTAACCATTTTTTTTATTAAAAATCGTGTAGAAGTTTGATAACGATTGAAAGGAGTCGAAAATTAAATCTCCCTCGCACCTACATATTTGGATTTGGAGCCCCAACTTATACAAATTGATGTACCTAAGTATGTGAGTATCTCGTTCTACCTTCAGCCGAGTACAATCAACAAAAAAGAAAAGGCGGGAAAACAAAAGTGGAGAATTTGAGCAGAGCAAAACAAAAACGCAGCTACAGAACTTGAGAGTGGAGAGATTTTCGAAAACATCGCATGTGCTACGTACAAATGTCATATCAAGGCGAATTCATAGAATGAATACATATGTACATATGTATTGATCACATTGAATAGCACTAACTGCGAAGTACTGTGCTGGCGACGTCGACGGCAAAGCTACGCATGTATGTATATAACAGTGGTGGTAATAAAAAATGGTAACAATAGAGCGATAGCGTAAGTAAATAATACAATAGTTAGTACTACAATATACGTACACAAATATTGTTTTTACTTTTGACGCGGCTGTACCTGTAGAAGCATTAAGTGAACTTTAATTTCCAACACATACATACATACATCCTATACATATTACTATAGTAATGGAGAAGTGAGTCTGGTTGAAAATTGTCATCAGGAATTAAATACACTAATACATATACGGATATGTACATACGTATGTGTAAATTATTGGTGACAGAGAATAATGCGATGGTTGTGACCGAGTTGCGACATCATTAAAAACACCATATTAAAGCTTAACACTGTCACTGTATTGGTTTATTGCTTGGCCGTATGTACTCAAAGTAATTTTACCCAGTAAAGATATTTGTTGGTTATATTTTAAATACAAATACAAAAATACTATCGGACAAAATATTACTTTCATTCGTTTACATTAATACATCAAGTTCCACATGCATGATTTTCCCCGAAGTACTTCTAATTTTAACTAAATGCCAGGAAAGCTCAATTACCAACTACTTGTATGTATGATTTCAGTGAAGTTCAGGCCTCGAAAGTGATTTTCTAAATTGAAGATTTACATGTGCAATTCTAATCAAAACGAAAATAAATCAATAAATTATCGGAAATTTTTTTTCAAACTTTTCCTTAAAAATTGGAAATTTTTACTGAATTCAAAATACTGACGACACATATTTTGCCTGTATTGAAAATTGTATCAATTGATCTTAGCCTTAGTCATTGCGCAATTAATCAAAAACCGGTTAACGATTAAAATATTTCTTTCGATTAATCAAACAATTTAGCGGTGAGTTATCAAAATAAAATAAAATAAACCACCATAAAATTAATCACTATTTGCAAATCTTTATAAATCCTTTTTTTTTCTTAGCTTATTTAATGCTTTTCATTTATTTTTGCTTTTGCTCAAGAGGGCAGATTAATCAGTTAAATTATTTTCTTCCGGTGAATTATAAAAAAAAGTAAATATTTAATTTAAGTAAGATTTAATTTTGAGGATTGCTCCTTAGGTCACATCTGACCTAACCAGCTTTCCCTTCTTTGCGCTTCAACCTCGAACTCCAATTTCTTTGCCTGAGAAAGACCTTGTCTTTCGGAATAAAATAAAACAAACCACCATAAAATTAATCACCGTTTGTAAATCTTTATTATCATTTATTTTAACTTTTAATCGATTAATGAGCTAAATCATTACGATTACATTTTCAATTTTTCTTTTCAAAATTCATAAATGCAAATAAAATATTTAAGCATCTCTTCCCTTATGTGTGCTTTTTTTTGTAAACATTCGAATTTAAGAAATAGTATAATATTTCAATACAGTTTATTCAAATTTATAAGTGCCAGCCAACATAGAACACATTTTTAACTCTTTTAAGAATTCAATAGTAAACAAACATAAAAATGTAAACAAATGTTTGTCATACGCGAATTCGCCCCAAAATGTCTAAAATAACAACCCACTATCTTCGCTGCCCAATGCAACCCTGGTACCATCGTTGTAAAACCGCGACTACTCCCATTAATCTAGCAACACTTTCAAGCAATTTAACTACTTGGCAGCAAGGAATCTGTGTATGTATATGTTTGGCTGGTTGGCCTGTTTCAATAAATGTCTTCGTTCGCGCAACTGCTCAGCACCATTATTCCAAGTGGTATTCGCCAGCAATCGGGAAACCCAAGTCTCCAAACTGCACTTCGCTAATACACCTTGTAGAGTTTACTTTGCTTTAAAAACTGACCAAGTAGTATGCACATACATACATACATACAATATATAACTATATAGTATGTGCTGTTGTCCAATAATTTTTGCAGGCGCACTAGCGCGTACAAATGGACGTCAATGATGGCAATGACGGTGTCTATGGTTGTGAATTTTTGAGCGGCATTATTCTAGCGCCAACCCAAAACACACACTAACGAAAAATGCGCTGTCGGCAGCAAAAATCGTCACATTATTGGTTCAAGCGAATAAGAATTAATCATAGTTTCATAATTTGTCAGTATCATACTCGTACTACTTTAAAAGTTTTCTTCTTATTTGCTTTCATTGCCATTTTACCTCTTCTTCGTCGGAGGAGTCCACTACAATCACAGAACTCATTTTTTCACTGCGAATATTCCGCTTTTTGTTTTTTCACATGGGGCTGCCTGCCTGTTAGTCGCCCCTACTTCTGCTATACCACACTGTTTGTAGCGCGCACAATATCGGAAATATCACTTATTTTACACTATCACTAGCGAAATTTATCAAAATTTATGTATATGTAATATTTTTTTCTTTACAAATTCTGATTATTCCACACAAACGGATGAATTAATAACCCCGGCGCACTAGTATAGCAAATTTAGAATATCTACTTTTGACGGCGAATAATTGACTACTTGTGCAATAAATTGTATGTCGCAAGTCAAATGCGATTTTCGCCGCATTGCCCTCTCTTGTATTGTGGTAGTTTTGTTTTCTTCTTGATTTTTTCCCGAAGAAAATGAACAAAATTCGATGTTTTCGATTGGAATAACATATTTTGTGACATTTTAGTATTGTTCGCCGCAACTGTTACTGATTTTCGCCGCATAATGAGAGTGCGCGCAAACGTCTCTCGCAGAAATGCTAAAAGCGAATTGCATAGCATGGCGAAAATGGGTGGTTGGCGTATTTACTACTTGAAATATACGATTGTGACAAAAAATTTGTTTAGCTATGTTTGGAGAGAATGCATGGTTGCTTCTATCAGCAGGAAGAACTTACAAAGTAGATACTACTGCTTTAAATAAATTGCTTAGACGCTGTTTACACGTTGCGTGTTCACCCTGGGTGGAAAGCCATGCGTTTCGTGCTTGTGGGAGAGAAGTGTAGAGAAGTCAGGGGGTAGGCAGACACGCACGGTAAGCGAAATTGAGGGGTTTTTTCGACATTTTGCTTCACTTTTGCACCAATTAACTAGATAGAAAATTATTTCGACATTTTCGTTATTACTTAAATTTAAGGTTTTCGCAGCCAATGCAGTAATTTCCATAATCTCCTCAATAATATCTTATTTGCTATTTTCCATTTTTATTAAGCAACGAAAACACGACGAAAAGAGATTGTCAAAAAAAAAACGCAAGCAAAGCTGCAAGCAAAAAGTCTTCGTGTAAAGGCCACATAAGACTTGCTTCGCTTGTAACTTTGTCAGAAAAGCGAAAAACGCAAAAGGTATGCCACAATAAAACTTTGACAATACATACTTTTCGTTTGTTTATTGTGAGTTGTGAAAATCGCACGGAACTTTAGAAACATATTTACATACATTCGGCATAATTATGGACACTATGGAAGCTTTGTTAATAGTTCTTTTACTTCACGAAGCCTTATTATGTTTAAAAAACATATCAAGGCGGAAAATGTGGGTAAGGGAATTATATCTTTGCTGCCACCTCCCACACGAACCGTGCTCTGCAATGCTCCTCTATTATAAAAGAAAAAGCCTTTAGTAAATCATTACATATATGTATATGTATATACATAAATACATATATTTATATACAATAAAATACACGTACCAGAAACTCCCACAAAACCCGCAACTGCCTGCCATGCCTGATCCTTTAGGTATTTATTGCGGAAGAGGTGGCAGCTTTTGTCATAGATGCTTGGCTGCATTTTCACCGCTTCAATTAACTTTTCCTCCGTTTATTTTGCTAAATTAAAAAAAAACTATATTTAAGCATTTATTTCAGTTAAATTTTATATTTACCTTGTTTTTGTGGAAAATTTTTTAAATATACGTCGACCGTTAATAGACGAATGTCAGAAATAAACAAAATTGGTAAGAGCGAACTGTCAAAGTCAGCGAAAAGGTGAGAGTTGCCCAAGATTTCGCTTCGCTTTGTCGACGGTGTTGCCGATGTGGGAAATTTCGTATAATTGCATGTATTCATCTTTGCTGTCAAAGCTAAACTCTGACGTAAAGCGAAGCAGAAGTTTTATGTGGCATGGCCTTAAACACCACCGAGATGTTCGTTGCAACTTTAAAAGAGAATTGACAAAAAACGCAGGTGGGACACGCATCGTGTAAATACCGTCTTACTAACTGCTTAGATTCTTAAATATATAAATTTTTATGTTAATACATAGTAAAAAATGTATGTAGAATAAAAAAATTCTGTACATTTTACTGGCACACGGTCCTTAATCGCTAGCAATTCTCGCATATTACATACATATATAAATATTCACTTTTCTTTGATACATTAGATTATATTAAACAACGCATAAATCCATATTTCAGTTCTTAAAATAATACGTTAGTAAACGCTGAGCGCAGAAAGAGAACTGTATATCTTTATATAAATCTCGGTATCACTCCATATAATTTTTAAAATCTCGACGAAATTTCGCTAAACGTTCATCATTTGCGTTTGCTTAACGCGTTAAAAATAAAACAAAACGACAAAATCAGAACGTTCAAAAAATCCGCCGCCCACTATACACCAAAAATGTTTTCAGTAAAGTCCTACAAAAGTTTTACAGCTCAAGCATAGAAATATGTGTCAAATTTTCTTTAGAAAAAAGTGAACTAAAATATGCATGAATCAAGTAAAATATGAAAATAATTGCGGTTCGAATAATTTTAATCGAGAAGCTTTCAACATAATGTGGCAATTACAGTTATTTTTGTGTAGTGGTTTTTGCGTTTGGTTCTTGGCTTTATTCACGATTTTTTCCAAGCAATCTACAATGGATAAGGCATTATTAGATCAACGAAAAGTTGTTGCTGCTGAGATCAGTTCATATATTGCATTCAATCGTTCAATTACAATCACCAACGAGCAGCAAATACATAGTATTCTTGTCACCGGCTGGCTGTCGGGTTCTAATTATTTTGTGAAGTATTTTAATTGTGCACGTGGTTACTATCAACATTTTGCGCCATTATTTGATTCAAACTACCATGTCATACGTGAACCATTAGAAATTGCTGATGCAATGAAGTGTTTAAAGCGTTTATTTGCATGTGATTACAATAACACTGATACACTCCTGCAAGTTGCTAAAAATCATTTCACTTATTATTCATTTTATGGACATCAACGAAAACTTTGTCGGAAATACCACCTGCTTTGTTGGAATAGAAATTTTTTATCGGAAGTTTGTAAAATGTATCCGTTTCATACAATGATTATCTATAGAATGCGACTTAAAGATATTGGTCAAATGTTAAATGATAAGAGGTGAGTACTGATGGATTTTTTATGAACGTTATAACAACAATACTTTAATCGTATCCATCATTTAACCCTGTAAATTATTCCTGCTATGTATATGTAAGAGACCTTGCTCAAAGATTTCCACCTGCTGTGAGAAAATATTCCAAGATATATCTAATATGTCAATTGATTTGATTTATAAAACTAGTTATAAAGTCGAAAATTAGTTTTGAAACAGGCAAGTTCATTTTTCGTACCTATAATTTTCATTAATGACAGTTCCGGGTGTCAGATATCCGCACCACAAAGTTCATGTTACTCGTAGAAATCGTATTAGATATTCGGTTATCAAAATGTGTATATACGTTAAAATTTCCAATCAGAATTATGCAACACTGCATTCCAGTTACATCTTAAGTATTGCCATATTTCCCAACTCCCACAAGATTTGTGCTTAAATTGCCTATCAGCCCTTTTTTGTTTTATAAATTGATGCAAAATCTTGCTTACTCAGTAGAACAACTTATATTACAAGCTATTATCTTGCAAATTACACTTTTACACTTATAACAGACTTCTCATTTCCCTCAGGATGTACTTTTAATATTGTTTACCATCCGGTAGCTTTCGCCATTGTTTACCTTTGACAGCTGTCTGCATCACAAAGAGGAAAAGAAAAATGTAAATGCTGTTACGATGGAGCACCCGAGTGGAGTTCTGGTTGTTTTTGATTTGCCCTCGTACCGTTTAGTTTGTTGTCGCGGAGTTTTAATATTGCATACAAATAATAAAATATTGAAATTTCATTTAGACAAGCATAAAAAATATATGTGCTGTGAAAACATAAATTTATTTTTGTTTAATGCCACGGGATTCTAAAAATACGAAAATATTGAAACCGGGAGTGGTTAGCGCCTACACAGTAGCTGCTCGTAGTTGTTTCAAAGAATTTTTGTGCGAAGTGGTATCGTCATACGCTTATATATTTATTTACATATGCATGTATATACATATGTGTGTATGTACATGTCTTATGTATTTACGAAAACCATTAAAATGATTTACACTTTGTAAATGTAATCTGTATTAATTGTAATAGTGTTTGGTTGTGTAAAAAAGTATGCACATATGTATATATGCATACTATGTGGAAACTATAAAACATAAATACATATTCTGTGTTTTAAAGTGATGTTTGTATATGAAAGTGTGTTCGCTTAAAATATCGCGAATTTAGCATTTTTTTCTTCTTGCATCCATAACTTCATAACTTATTACGTGGAGAGCCGCGTCTTCATCGTCGAATGTCCCAAAAGGCGGATTCAACTACCATTTCATTACTCACTGGAGTATCCGTGGATAGCGCCAGCAGGACACGCGCTCAGCAACGCATCAGCTTAACGTCAAAAAGGCGAAAAATGTCACGGCGTGCCAATCTGATAGGCATTTGTGGCGTTAGCAGTCTCTGCATATTGCTGCTGATAGCGACAACCCAACATCGACCTGCCTCTATGACCATATCTAACGGCATGGCCGTTGGCGTTGGTGACATATCAGGCGTACAGACAGGTTATGTCGATCGGCATCATGTGGGCACTGCGAGCGTGGCATACAATATGACTGCTACAATAGCGGATGTCCTGGCGGCGCAACGCACGAAGATTCTCACTGAAATGGAAAACTTCGAGTATCCACAGGGGCGTTTCGGTGTTGACGCCGAAAAATTATCGGACATGACACCTGAGACCAATGGTACACCGGTACGTAGTGTCATAATAACAACTTGGCGTTCGGGTTCCACGTTCTTAGGCGACATACTAAACGCAATGCCAGGCAACTATTACCATTACGAACCGCTGCTGTCGTTTGGTATAAATCAAGTGCGCGATGTATCAGAGGGAATTGAAGCGTTACGTATGTTGCGGCAGTTACTCCATTGCAATTATACAGATATGCACGAGTATCTTGATTACGGCAAACAGCATTCATATTTGTTTGAGCATAACGAACGTTTGTGGAGTGCATGCAAGGAATTTCCACATTTTTGTTGGCAACCGAAATTTCTTACACCCACATGCAAACTATTTCCAATGCAGAGCATGAAGGTGGTAAGATTACGATTGTCGCTGGCGAAAGCACTGCTTGATGACAATAGGTGAGTTCAACGTTTACATTAAACTCTTCTATGAAAATAAAAATCTTGCATTTTGTTTTGGAATATTTATAGTGGCGATTCGAAAAAAAGCACAAAAATTTAAAATGAAATTTTATAAATAAATGTTTATAATTTTTTGCAACTCAAAAAACAAACTTAAATAATTGTAAAACTTTTTTTTTAATTTTGAAATTTTAATGAAAATGTTTGAAAGTTTGTATAATTTTTGTGATTTTTAAGCAAGCTTTGAAACTTAGATGTAATTGTTTTTAATAAAAACACAAGTTCCGTCCTATGTTTACTATTTTGAATTTTATTGTTATTTTTCTAACCGGCTCTGTATACGTACTTGTACATGAGTTGATAATATTTTTTGGAAAGTGGATGCACAGAAAAAACATGCCACAGCTTTAATCTGTAAACTTAATCTGTTTATACGACTATTCTTTACAACCCTCTTCATAAGCGGTAGTCAAATTTAGTTTTAAGCATAAACTTTTTATTTAATATAAAATAAATTGTGGATTACACTATGTTGCTCGGTGGTTTTATATGTACACTCTTTAAAAAGCTTACGACTATGTTAACGTGAAATAGGCTCATACGATATGAAAAGATTGCGAATTTCATGACAGTGAATATTTCCCCCGACAATAGTTTGTAAGTGAACATGAAAGATAAATTGTATCTTCTGTCTGACAATGCTTGTAGTCCCATAAGCTATAAGGGTACGATTCGGGTTGCACTAATTTGCAAGTAAGAAAACAGGTGATCAAAATCAACTGATAGCAATTTGGACAAATTAGAATTATTTTTTACTTGCAAGAGACAAGTAAATGTTAGTTTCGTTAAGTTTCCTTAGTAGAATGTTTCAAGAAAACACTGATGCACTGTGTTTCATTTTGCCCATTTGGATGCTGACAAAAATTCAAGCAGCAGTTCGTTAAACTTTCAAGTTCTTTCTTTGAGAGAGAATACACCAAAATTATCATAAATTGCGTTGCTGGATAATTCCTGCTGGACTTTTGGACGAACAGAGCTAATGTTTCTATTAATGAACGCCAAGTTAGTAACAGTTGATTTTGCTGGGCGGAACCCATGCTGACAATGATAGATAAACTATTTTACATGCTCATAGTTTGTCAAAATCATGACCTTACTCAAGTATTTGAACTTGTGCATATGAAAGCAATACCATGCATATCTTATCATTGGACTGATTAAATAATTTTTTTGTCGCAAGTATGCCCCTACTTGTACGTTCAAACGTATCAGTGCCTAACGACCTACCTTACTTTTATTAATTTAATGCTATCAAATGTTTATTTACACAGCAAATACCAACTGTTTATCGTACATACATACATACATATGTACACAAGTATGTATGTATGTACATACATATGTATGTACGTAGTAGATAGATAGATAGATATGAATGTGAGGTTAGCACTGCGACCGATGGGTCTATTGTGCCCTCATGTACTTTACAGCACCTCAACCAACCCCAGCATCTCTAGGAAACTAAAGATCGATCCTGGGGATAGGGACTGTATGTGCTCATCCTTGGGCCATATTGTTCCTAAGCACCTCTCCCTTCTTCGCGCTACAGCCTCGCACTCCAGAAGTAGGTGCGTTGGGGTTTCCCTGGCAAGGTCACAGTAGCGACACTGGTCGTTCGACCAGATCCCCATCTGGTACATGTGCCCTTTCAGTCTACAGTGCCCTGTCAGAATGCCTGTCAGGATACGGAGTTTGGCCTTAGGGAGGTTTATCAGTAATTTGTACCTTTTGTTATTATACCCCCCTAGTAGTCTCTTTGCCTGGACCAGTCCAGGTATGCCTTTCCAGTGTAGCTCCCTTAATTTCCTACACTCTTCCCTCAGCACCTCCCTCACCGTGTGTGAGCCCACCGTGAGGAACGGCTCCGGACCTATGGGGGTTGAGGCAGCCGCCTTCCTTGCTAGGTTGTCTGCTTCCTCATTGCCCTCTATACCTGCATGTCCTGGCACCCATAAGAGTGTGACAACGTTCTTTTCAGACAGTGTGTTAAGCTTCTCAATGCATTCCAAGACCAGAGAGGACTTAACCTCAAAGGATAAGAGGGCTTTGAGAGCTGCCTGGCTGTCGCTAAGGATAAGGATGTTTTCTCCTTTATATCCCCTGTTGATGTTAACATCAGTTCACCTGCTGATGGCATACACCTCCGCTTGGAAGATACTGGGGAAGGCCCCCAGTGGTTCCGAGATCCTAGCTCTCGGACCGTAGACACCCGCCCCAATGCCTTCCGGGGTTTTTGAGCCATCCGTGTACCACTGTAAAGTGCTCGTTAAAATCCTGTTTTCCAGTATGGAAATGTTCCACGTGTTTTTGTCATGAAGTATAACTACAAAGTTTCTTACGAAGGTAGTTATCTTGTGCCTGTCATCTCTTGGTAGGAGTGTTAGTGGGAGCTTTGACCCTATTTTGTCCTTGGACCTGGATGTCAAAACTCTTCCTTTGCCAAAGCCTTCTCTCGCAAAGCTTAGCAGGGTACGCTTTGCGGCCTGTTCTATGTGGATATGGAGCGGTTCCAGCTCGATCATAACCTCCAGCGCGGCCGTTGGGCATGTTCTCATCGCCCCCGTTATGCACACGCATGCAAGGCGCTGAATCTTGGCGAGGGTATTCCTCCCCGTTGTGAGTGCCGCTATCGAGGCCCACGCCACCGCTCCATATGACACCATTGGTCTAACAATCATGGTGTACATCCACCTCAGGATCTTCGGGGAGCTTCCCCAAGATTTTCCTGCCAGACGTCTGCACACCATTATTGCCCTTGTTGCTTTGGAGGTGGTCGACTCTAGGTGTTTGTTCCACCTCAGTTTGGAATCCAGGATGAGACCTAGATATTTAACTTCACTGGAGAGTTCAATTCTGACCCCTCCCACCTTAATGTCTTTCATGTTCTGCGTCTTCTTTTTCCTGGTGAAGAGGATGATGTTCGTTTTAGAGGGGTTGATGTTAAGTCCCACCTCCGTACACCATCTTTTCGCCAGATTAAGACCCCTTTGGACCACGTCGCACAAAGTGCTGGTGAACTTTCCTCTTGCAATAACGACGATGTCATCCGCATACCCTTGGCAGCGGATTCCATTGTCAGTCAGAGTCTGTAGGAGTTCGTCCACTACTAGGCTCCACAGGAGGGGAGACAGGACCCCTCCTTGTGGGCATCCTCTTGTTGTTCTTAGTTGCTCTGTATTGTTCCCAGTTACAGTTTCAGCAATCCTAGTGTTTAGTAGCGCCGCTATCCACCTGCGTATGGTAAGCTGGATTCCTCTTTTCTCCAGTGCTATGTCCACGCTTCCGTGAGAGGTGTTGTCGAACGCCCCCTCGATGTCTAGGAAAGCGCAGAGCACAGATTCTCCACACTCGAAGGCCTCCCGGATCTCCCCTGTCAGAGCGTACAGCGCAGTATCCGTGGATCTGCCTACCCTATACGCGTGCTGGTCAGGGTGCAGGGGGGCAAGCTTCAGGGTGTTGTGCCTAATATCATGGTCGATTATTTACGTAGTATGTTTTATACTCGTATCGCTATCAATGAATGCGGCAAACCGCCACTGCCATGTTTGGAATCTCCAAAACAAAAGAGTATTTATGAATGGAGCGTTTATTTTTGATGGTAAATATGTTGTGTTGTTAATAGTTTTTTTTTTTAAATTCAATATGTAGGTACAATGTTTGTACAGCAGGCGCTATAATTCTATGCCGCATTCTTGTTGCTATTTCAACCGAACCGTATACTAAGTTATGATGTTCTTACTTTTAATCTAAATTTCGCCCAAGTCGGAAAATAAATTACGTTTTTATAAATACGTTTGTATTTCAAGTTTAGCGCCACAAAGCTCTTAAATCTTTCTTGAATCTCCCAGTGTTAAATCACCCTAACAGTCCCTTAGTTAGGATAAGTCCTGGGGAATTCTTTCAGTGCTGTTTCTTCAATGGCGGTATGTCCTGGTACCAACAAGAGATGAATATTATCCTCAGCCAAGGTAATAAGCTTCTCAATGTACACCAGCGAGGATTTAGCGCCATGAAATCTGCCTGACTATCACTAAGAGTGAACATTTTCTTACCGCAATAGTTTCTGCGGAGGTTAATATCGGCACACATGCTAATGGCATACACCTCCGCTTGGGAAATTTTGGGGTAGCCATCTATGCACATCGAGAGTTCAGTCCTAGAGCCATAGATGCCCGTCCCATGCGTTACGGAGTCATTGAGCAATCCGCCTGGAAATGACTTTCCAGAATGGAGGAGTTTTTGCTCCTTTTTTCATTTAGTGTTATTTTGAAGTTTCTAACAAAAGTTACTACCTTGTGTGTGCCATCTCTGGGAAAGTAAGCTTAAACTTGGTAAGAGAGTTGTCTCACAGTAGCCAGAGTTATTGTCCCGATGGGCAGAAGGACATCTTTAGAGTTTATGTTTGTAGATGTTTTGGGCAGAAATTAAAGAAATTTTTGGTCCGAGAAAAGGAAGTTCAAAATAGGCATCTACAAATTTTGATGAAATTTTGAACTTTTTTTAAGAAATTCAAAAATTTTTTTTTAATAAAAAAGTTAAAGTTCTAAGTGGTTAAAAACTACAGTTTAGTTTTGAGAATCCCTGCAACACATACACACAATTTATTTCTATATACATATGTACATACATATATGTACATACATACATACATATGTATGTATATCGATTAAAAAATTTCACAAAAATCAACTTCTAACCATTTAAAACATCTTAAAAGAAAAATTTCCAAATTGGTATACAAATTTGTAGCATTTTTTTAGTTTTATACAAAGTTTTAGTTGAAAAGCATTAAAATAAAATTCCAGAGCAAGTTTGAAATATTGATGGGAAATTTGAAAATATGTTTCAGCACTGTATATGCGAAAGTATTTAGTTACACGAACAAATACATTTTTATAAAATGTATATTTTTTAATTAATTTAAAAAAATTAAAAAACTTGTTAAGGAAACGATATAACATTTGGGAGATCCGCTACTGCGGTGCAACTTTGTCATAAGCTTTTATTTACTTTCCAATGTTTGTATGTTTTAACGTTTGGCATAAAATCAAAAGTTAACAATTAAAAATAAAAAATAAATAAATATTTATTTTAAGTTGTTCATATAAATATTTAGTAGTAAATATTTTGATAAAACGATATTTACAAACATACATATATGTACATATGTACATATGTATGTACATATTTATGGGCCAAACCATGCAAAACTTACACTAACAATTGTTTTCCGCTCGAATAATTTTTCTTTGCATTCTTTGGGTCAAAATGTGAGACACGTATTTTTTTATTTTGATTTGACACATACAGTTTCCGAGATACATATGTATATTTTTTTGAACTTTAAGCATGGCAAAAAAGAACTTTTTACTATATGTTTCCGGGCAAGAAAGCATTTTATTAAAAAAAAAACTTAATCATCGTACCAATTATGATTTTTTCTTGAGTTTCATATGAGTATTACGAGAAGTCGATAAAATTCTTTTTTTGATAAAAATAGTAAAAAAATAATAACAAATTACTTTTTTTTTCAAATTTAGTAATGATTTTTTAAAAAAATTTTTTCTTCAGATTTCAGAATTTAGCTTATTATTTTTATTAGGGGTTTACAATAATGAGCACGAATATCTACCTTTTATTTGCTCAGGCACGTAAGCATAGAATGCAAAGAAAAATTATTCGAGAGGAAAACAATTTTTAGTGCAAATTTTGCATGGATTGGCCCATATACAAATGGATCATTCTTTTTCAGTAAATTATAGAGGTGCTAAATATATTTTTTTTTCGCGACAGCACTTTACGCATTTCATTATGCATTGTTATTAATTTTTTCAACAAAGTACGCAGAAAATTGGGTCACACAAATTTTCATATTTTTTTTTATTTTTACCTAAACCTGCATGTAGTTGCAATGTGAGAGCAAAAAAAAAACGATTTGTAATTTAAGACACTTTTCGTGTAGTCGTTGGTTATTAGATACAGTTAGTACTGTTACTTTTATTAACAAACAAACACAGCTACAATTTACATACAAATGCACATATTCGTACATTTGTAGAATAGAATCTGTATGTAAATACATTGTACATATATTTATGTTAATATATTAACTTGCAACTTAGCCACTGGCAACAAATACAAACTAACCTTAAGATTTTCACGCAATATACGAGGGCAGGTTAATAAGTCCGTGACTTTTTGAATGAAACACAAGTTTTGGTTAAACAAATATTTTATTTTTCAACATAGTCGCCTTTGAGTTCTCTACTCTTTGTCCAACGTTTCTCCAATTTTTTAAGCCTTCACAAAAAAAAAGATTTGTCGAGGGCATCAAAATAGGCATTTGTTTGTGAGATGATGATCATCGTTGGAGTCGGATCTCTTTCCGCCGAGCCATTTCTTCAGATTTGGAAATAAGAAATTGTCACTGGGGGCTAAATCCGGAGTATAGGGCGGATGAGGGAGTAATTCGTATTCGAATTCATGAATTTTTGCCATGGAAACTACACATGTGTGCGTTTGCGTTTGTGGTCGATTGTCAAAAAATGTGGCAAAAGCTTTCTCATACCCAAGTGATCATTTAAAATTGAAGCCACTGAGCCATGTGAGATGCCTAAGGCTTCCACAATCTCTCGTTCAATCTCCGATCGGCCAACACCATATCGTGAATTTTTCCAACTGTTTCGGTTGTTGAGACCTCAATTGGGCGTCCAGAACGTTCGGGATCTTCCGTGCTTGTACGGGCACAACGAAATTTATAAAACAACTTTTTTACCATTGAAATTTATGGTGAAGATTCCCCATAGTATTTATCAAGCTTAGCTTTGGTTTGAGTGATGGTCTTTTTCCACAAAAAATAATGCGTAATGAGCACACGAAATTCATTTTTTTCCATTTTCTCCTCAAATCACGCGGTAGTCTGCTAAGAATGGCTGTCAAACACAAACTAAATGTCGCAGCTTGTTCAAATTTTGACAGGAGTCAACTGACAGACAGTTGATAGTAGCAGTGTTGCCATTTCAGTAAAGAGGCAAGAAATTCAAAAAGTCACAGACTTATTGACCCGCCCTCGCATATATGTATGTACATACATACATATGTATGAATGCACGTTCGTATGTATTTTTGATTCTACATATATTCGCGCCGCAAAGGCATTCAACCAAGAAATGTATGTACGTACAAAGACTTCTTAGTATGTACAGCTGCGGGCAATAAAACAGCAGTGTGTACTTGTGATTTTAGCATATCTTGAAATTACAACTTAAGTAATAATAGTAATATTAATAATAATAATTGGCACTTACACTATATAGCTCAGTGTTTGGCCGAGCTTCTCATACCATTTGCGGTGAGCGTCTTTATATAATACGACAAATGGAGGGACCTACATTTTTATGCCGACTCCGAACGGCAGATGTATTTTATGAGAAGCTTTTTCATGGCAGAAATACCCTCGAAGGTTTGTCATTGCCTGCCGAGAGGTGGCCACTATTATAGATATAGCACGCACCGCTATCCACTCGACCATAGCGGCCACTAACTAAAATAATAGTTGCATTAAATGTATTACAAAATTAAAGGACTATTTTAATACTTATAGTATGATCAAAAGAGATTTTTTCCACCGTATAGAATAATTTTTAACTCATCCGTTTACGAAATAAGGAACCACATCGAAATTAGCCAATCAAGGTGTTTTTTTTTGGCAAAATCTAGTCTGCGTGCCACATGATTTTGTTATTGTTATTTCAAAAACTAGACCTTACGTGGTTGTGTCCTTAGAGACGTTTTCTTTCTGTACGCATACCAAATGGTAACTTAAGTTTATCCAAAATTTGATACAATTGCTGCTTAACACCCCCTTTTTATTCCCGAGCGTATTTGTACACAAGAGTATAATAACATTATTTGTAACAGCTAAAAATAATCGAGATATTCATATATAGACATACATATTAATGTATTTCAAAATGATCAGAGGGAAAAGAGGAATCGATTTATAGCGCAGTTACCCACGAACGTGTACGTAGCATAGCGTAGACCGCGGTAAAATCTCATTTTTACAAAAACTCATTACCGTAGCCTTAGCGTAGAAATCAGCTGTTCTCTCATTGCATACAACTCGCTTCTTTTTGTTTAGTTCGCTCACTTTTATACAATGTTGCCATTGATTTATATATACATATGTTTTTGCATAAAATTACAATTTTAGTTAACATTTTTATAATGTAAATGATCAAGTCGAAGTGCTGACCTATTTAAATAATATATTATGCTATAATCTGCTATATTCGGTAGTATTTTTCTAATAATATAAAAATATTTCAAGTATTAGGAAACTAACATTTTAATGATTTAAAAAAGTACGCGGTGGCAACCTTGTATGAGAATGATGAGAGAGAGAACAATCAGCTGATACGTTTCTACGGAAAAAATCAAATTCGTTTGGATTTCCTACGTAAGTTCTCCGTCAACACGAAAATTCTACGGTGGTGAGTTTTCATCAAAGATAATATGATACGAAACTTCTCTCTTTTGCTTGCTGCGAGAGCCCATGATCTCACATTTTGGGCTGGCAACAAAGCCGAATCATGGGCTACTGAACAGCTGGCAAGCAAAAAGGTATGCTACCAGAGGCAAATGCGTGGAAATAGCTATAATTTTTATTTGGATGAAAAAAGCTAGTAAATGTTATTATATTATAAAATGCGTCTTGAATCTCTAAATTAAGAGTTAAATTTAATATATAAGTTTTTACAGAGCATAAAGGTTTTGATTTACATACAAATACTGTATATTATATTAAAAAGATATCCCTAAAACCATTTTTTTTTAAGCAAACTGGGTATAAATTACATTTTAATACACATGCATATATATGTATATTTATACGAAAACCCGCTATATCTTAAACTATTTGTTTAATGCATATATACAATTTTTAAAAAAATATGAATTTCTGCAACATTTTAAATTTTTTCATGTTGATTTTATATTTATAAACGATCTTTAGGCATTAAGGTAATTAATATCTCTTATTTATTCTAATTTGTATTGCATTTTCATTTATTCTGTTAGCAAACCTCAATTGGGGCATAGTAACTGCAAAATTTCCAAAAAATTCAATAGAAATACCCAGAAACTTTTCTTACAGAGTGGCTCTTTTGGAAAATGTTATAAAAAATGCGCCTTTTGACAGCGCTCTCACGAAAAAAAGAGTTTCGTATCATATTATCTTTGGTTTTCATTAACAAGGCGCTCTCATAAGATAGGTCGTGTCAGCTGACACCTACGGCGTTTCTACGTCGGTGGGTAACTGTGCTATTAGCCTTGTCTGTCTGTCCAACCGTCCGTCAGTCCGTTCGTTAGTTCATGGACACGATAGCTTAATTAAAAATGAGACTTGGTACATAGATTGGTCTTTGGCTAGGGTCGGCTGGTATTGAAAATGCTCAAGATCGGTCTAGAGCCCAGCCTACCTGCCATACAACGGCAATTTCAAAAAATTCAAAAACTTTGTTTTTTCTGTATCTATTGGAACAATTAGGTAAAATTTAACATTTGGAGCGATTTGAAACAAAGAAACTTGTTTTTTTTTAATGAAATTTAAAAATACATCGCGAGCGTACATATGAATATAATATTAAGTTTCGCCCGAATTTAGCTTTCTCTACTTGTTTCAGATTTATTTCTGATAAGTTAAGGCATTTTGAATTATCGCGGCTGAACAACTAAATATATTTTGCACATTTGCATTTGTCCCCATTTTTAATAAGGGTTTAATAAAATCACTTTTTTCGTGAGTGCAGTGCACACCTTGCTCCACTAAATATTTTAAAATTACGTTTTTGTCTATTCCAGCTAAACTTTTTTTTTCCAAAAAACCAAATATTTGCACTTTTTTGTTTAATTTTGTGAGTTGTTTTGTTCCGCGGTATTATTTCACTGCTCGCCTTATGCCTCTTTTAAAATTGAAGTCATAGCTGTTGAACGGTGCAAATTTTTTATTAATAATAATAATCCCAACGGTTTTATCCCTCCATACCCGCCCGACCGTCGCGAGGGGCGCAGGAGTTTGTTAAGTGTCGAGATCTAAAACTGTTCAGCTGCAGAACAAATCCTCATCATTATTGAGAGCATTGAGTATAGTTTTCTTTACGTAAAAAAGTGAGTCTGAAATATCAAAAGAACCGGAGTGAGTGTTAAAATCCCGACACAAACTACGGAGTGGCTCATTTAACTCAAAATTATTTTTACATGGCTTCAGAAAAAGAGGCCGGAAATAAGATAAATCATAAACTAGAGATGATAATTAAAAAAAAAATCTATACCAATATCGCGTAACTAATATGTCAAATTAAGGGCAATACGCATTTTGCCAAGTGCGCGCTACTATTTCAGTGATCGCAACTGTTTATGTGTAGAATTGGTACTTGTATGTACGAGTATATTTGTATAGTGGCGTTCACCTTCTTGAAATAATCATGCTTTTGTTAATAATAGACTGCTTGGCTGCTGCCGCTGCTCAATACCAATGAGTGACGGCGGCCCACTTGCGTTGTCCACCAAAGTTACTTTGCACCTTCATACGAACACCCTTCGTCCAGTTGTGTTGGTGTTGGCGTATTGTTTCACATTATTTGCTCTACATTTTTACTGTTACGTTTCATTGCCTCTCACCTATGTGACACGCAGCGTCGTAGTTTTTTTTTTTACTGTGCCTTGGTTTATTTGCTCACGACAAATGCACATTTGCCGATATTTTGGTTTACTGCAAGAATTTCTTGCAGAAAGTATGGGGAATGTGCCGGCTAAGTACTCGTAAGGCGAGCAGCAGTTAAAGTAACGAAATCAGTTTATTGATTTTTTTACGCTCTTTTTCTCTTTAATAATTATTTTCGTAGATAATTTTATTGACCGTATGCATCATCATCATCGATGGTGCAAATAATTTATTTTAGAATAATGACGAAGATTTTCTATCTTCAACAAACGTAAAACGAAGCCCAAGCTGCCAAGTTAAGTAGACAACCTAATCCTTAATGTACTTTTTATACGCTTTAGAATGGCTGTTAGCACATTTCTAATCTGATTTTGCAGCGCCAGCAGCTAAAGTCGTATATTTGATGGACTGAGCAGCAATTTATCGATCGAAAAATACTTAATCTGGCTTTTACTGTTACGCATTCAAATTCGTGCTATTCGCCCTTAGTTGTACCTATATTAAGTAAGTGCTTTTTGCTTGCTTACAATATAATTAAATTACCAAGCGTCTAAAGTGAAATGCTATTATAATATACGTACAGTTTTTTTTTAAATCTGCAAATTGTAAGGAAGCCTTATCGGCGGCTCATCCAAGTTACCTAAACTTTTTGAATATGCTGTACCTTCAACACATTACTATTTACCTACTTTATAATAACAATTTGGCACTTACACTTTATAGCCGAGCTTTTCCTACCATTTGTGGTGTGCGTCTTTATATTATACCTCAAATGGGGGGATCTACATATGTTACAATTTTGTGCCGACTTCGAACGGCAGATGCATATTATGAGAAGCCTTTTCATGGCAGAAATGCCCTCGAAGGTTTGCCATTGCCTGCAGAGGGGTGACCGCTTTTACTGGCCCTGACTGAGATTCGAACCTAGTGGCATATCGAGTAATAGCACGCACCATTTACCTACTTTAGTTGTTTAAAAAATTTATATAACTTTTGCCGTACTTACCAACGTTATTCAATTTAATTTTTGGTATATTTTTAAAAATGACGCTTCATATTTCCTGCTTACATGGTCAATATCGAGGGAACGAGGAGCGCTGAATGAAATTATTTTTTTTTTAGTTACTCGCTCAGTCATATACATATATTATGTTTATATACACGCTATAGCATCTAAAAACAAATGCCGAGCGACATTGAATGTTATAATTAGTACTTCTGGCGATTTTCATTGATATAATGATAGTTTAATTTTTTCTTTGCCTTAGTATGAGGGCATATGTACTTCACGTTAATTGATGCGTTTTATCGACTTGATCGATCAGTGTAATACAAAGATTTAAAAAACACTGCAACAAATAATAAATATTTGATTTTCTACGTTTTAGATAGTGTACAATTTTTTTTTGATGCCGCAGATTTCCATTTATTCTGAAATCAAATGGCAATGTAACATTAAAGACTTTTTTTGTAACGTTAAAGATTGCACATGTGGACTTGCGAAATTGTTGTAAGAAAAGTTTCCTCAGAAGTTAATACTTATATCATTTCTTTGAGCCTTGATCTTGTAAAAGATATATTGTTTCAAATTTTAGCTTTGCAAGATTCGCTAATTTCCATTCAAGTGTGGAGTTACTTCCTAACTCACTTTAAAAAAATGTAACGTTAAATACTACACCTTTTCCAACAGTATTCAAGAAAAACACCAATGTATTTCAGAAAAACGCAAATGTATTTCAGAAAAACACAAATGTATTTCAGAAGAGGCCAAATGTATTTCAGAAAAGACGAAATTAATACGTTTGCATTTTTCTGAAATACAATTGATCTTTTCTGAAATACATTTGTGTTTTCCAGAAATACTGTTGAAAAAGGTCTAGACAAAACTTTGCGTATCTTTAAAACAGCTGACGATGGAAAAAAAAGTTTACACATATAAAGTGTAAACCTTGTGCGCTACTTTAATGTACTCGTACCTTTAAAAAATTTCAGATATTATTTAATATTACAGATACATATATGAACGAAAATATACGTGCGACTGTAACGTAAAAGACAATGATTTTGACCACATACAGATTATGTAGCTTCCTTCGATTGTGTCACAACATTTTCAATTGCAATACTTATTAATGGTAGATTTTCATAAGCGACGTAAGTTTGTTATTCCGGCTGGTTCAAATTACATTAAAATTTTAAAATTCGTTGTAGATATGATACAATTATAAAAGTTTGGATACTTATTGACGTTTAAGTTTTCCTACTGCCTTGTAAGGTTGCATTTAGAAAGGTCTGATGAAGGAGAAAAGGAGAAGCAAATATTTGTTCCACATTTTGTTAACAAAAACAATGCGATTTTAACATTTTTCTTAGATTTTTATTCTTATTACATGCAGAAAATAGAACTCTTAACATTTGGAAAAATTTTGATAATTACTTTTTTTTTTCATTTAATACCAAGGTTTTCTACCAAAATAAGAGGTATCTATTAAACACCCAGTAGGCCAAAATTATATACTAACTCTACCAAATTTCATTACAATTTCGAACTTTCTTTAAAATTTTATTACCATTTTTGTAGATCATAAAATTGTAAGATTCAAGTCAGTAAAAATGTCACATAAGTTGTTTGAATCAAATTTTTTTATATGGAAAACACCACACAGTTGCCGGAGAGAAAGCGTAAACTTTTAACGCGTTTTTCTCGAAATAACATTTTTTCAACTTGCGGACACTTAATCACCGGATTGGCTGGAATTTACCACAATTTGACCAAAAATTAAAAAATCTATAGTTTTTAACCATGAAAATCAGAAGAAAAAAAGGCGATTTTTTTCACAATTTTTTTAAATTTTCCGTAATTTTGTTTTTTGAGGAATTTTTCACTAACGGTGGTAAATTGTCACGTGGGAAACCTTCCTTTTTCAAATGCCGTTCGATTTTTTTTGTTTCAGTGATCCAAATCCCAAGATTAAATGTATAAATGAAAAAAAAAAATATGTTCTACTCTTTGAAACTTAAATATTAATTTGTAAAAAGTTGCATGTTCATATTTTAAAAAGGGGCTGAGAAAAAATTCTTGAAAATATGCCTAAAGTGTACTTAATTGGCCTTACTAAATTGTTTTCTAAAATAATATTCGTTCTAAAACAAAAACCATAAAAACCAAAGTTCAACACTTTAAGCAATATTTATAAAAACTTTACAGATTTTTAAAAAAATTTCCAATTTTTTTACAAGTCACTTGAAATTGCCGCTGGTTTTTGAAATTCGGAATTTATTTTCATATAGAGTAAAAACGCAAAAATGCGTTTAAAATAAAATTTAAAAATTTTTTTATAAATCTTGTAAAAAAAATTTGCAACTAGGGTATACAATATGGTTTTCGAATGAGAATTTTTGTGCTTTAAGCTTAGAATATATGTATGTAGCTCTCAAGAAAACATCACAAGAAATATTTTTCATTATTTCTGTTGCTTGAAAAAGTACTTTGCTTCAAACTGAATCAAGGCATATTTTATAGGTAGGCGCCAAGGCAAATTCCCATCAGCTGATTTCTTGTTCTATATTCGCCTTGCGCGGTGAAAGCGCAATTTACCTTCGTGATGGAAAATTCAATGTGTTATAGAGACATAAAATATATTATTTTTACTTTAAATCCTCAGTACGTTCGCTTTTTGTGCAAATTTTCAAATTTTACCCCATTATTTATTTTTGTTTTTCTTAGTTTCTCCGACAATTGTTTACTTACATACATACATATATGTGGAGTATATCACCTTGAATGAATTCGCCTTGGTAGGCACGGTGAATTTGCTAAAACCAAA
This sequence comes from Philophylla caesio, assembly GCA_963971545.1. Taxonomy (NCBI): domain Eukaryota; kingdom Metazoa; phylum Arthropoda; class Insecta; order Diptera; family Tephritidae; genus Philophylla; species Philophylla caesio. The sequence goes on along the minus strand of OZ020609.1, from coordinate 52,637,455 downwards.
AGGCCAAAGTTTCAAAAATATTTTATCAGCTACTATGAATTGTGCTGAAAGCATCATTATCTAAACGAAATACCAAATTTAATAATTCGATTTAAATAAACAAAATTAAAAAAAAGTAAAAGGCCTTCATGTATTTTGTTTTTGCTTTGCTGGACTGAATGTCAAATTAATTTCTGTAGGTGATTTACATCGCCCGCCATTCGCCAGCCAATCAGAACGCAGCCCTTTGATGTTCAGTCGAGCAAAGCGAAAAAGGCGAAAAAATCAGCTGGCTCCTTAACACCACCTTGTTAAATTCGCCTTGGTTGCTACCTGTTTGATGTGTTTTCGACTGAAATAACACATTTTTATAGAAGGAAATTTCTTTCTCATTTCTTGAGTGTGATTTTAAATGCTTTTTATAAGCTTAAACTGAAAACAAAAATCTTTGTAAATAAGTGAGTGTGCTACAAATTTATCCGAGTGCCATACGTGCAAACAATTATTCATAAAATAATCTTAAGTAGTGATGAATGTACCATAAAAATGTACGAGTAAATATGTACAAGTATGTATGCTTGTATGTCATTTTGTGCACAGCGAAAACCATGCAAATCATTTTTAAATGTACACACACACACACCAGCTAAAAGCTTTTCGCTAAGTGTGTTTGTTTGCCCAGCGTAAAAGTGAAAGAGTCAATCACTTTCACTGGATATACATACATACATACATACATACAGACAAGCATACTGATAAAAAGTAAGGGGCACACCCAAACTGATGTACAGTATGCTGAGCTTATATGTATGAATTAATGTACACACATACAGTATGTTTGTATGTTTTTATTCAAGCACAGCAAGCTGATAGTCATGGACAACAACAGCAGCAAGCGAACGTCGCGCGCCGGTCAAATGTGTCGAAACGCTTTCGTACATTAGCCGGGTTTTTCCCCACGACAAAAAAGTAGAATAGTTAGTTAGTGGCACTTGAATAGTTGGATAAGCGCATAGGTTAATAGACGGATTGGGAGAGTGGGTGGTTAGGTAAATACTGTATATACTCTGTACACAAATTATATAGCACAACCATATATTGACAAATTTTCTAACTTTATTATTCTTCTAATTAATTTCAATTATTTTCAAGTAAAATATGTTTCATTCTCCAAGAGAAACCATAAACATAAATTTTTTAAACTTTTTAAAATAATAAACAATGATTTGACAAAACTTCGAACTTTTGAAAAAAAAATTTCAGAATTTTTTGAGTATGCATTTTTTTTGGCTCATTCAATTTTGAGCATGAGAAATTGCAAATTCCAAGTGTCTACAAGTTATCGTTGATTTTTGACAATTTTATTACTGGCAGTTTCTTCGCAAGTCTGCGATAATTTTTTTTATATGGAAGGAATTGTGAGAGTCAGCAAAAAAAATTATCAAAAATCTGTGGTAGTTCGTAGCTACTAGAAACTTCCACTTGAATAACCTGCATACTAGAGATGTGACCGCGAGTCGAAAAAAATGGATCATTTAATAATCGATTTTTTCTTTTCAAGACAAATCTTTTTGAAAAAATCGATTTTTGAAGAAACTACAACTTCGGTCGCCCGGGGCCCCCTTGCCCCCTCCATATGCCTACATACAATATTCTTGAGGTGGTTCGAGCGAAAGTGGATGTTGACAAGAATGTTTGATATTCAGACTAAAATCTAGAAACTAAAAGCCACACAAATTAATTTTTTTCGTTGTTATTTCGATTATGACAAATTTTATAAATTTCAAAGATCGTTTTGCAGCCACAAGACGTTGCGCCCGGGGTGACGGCAAGATATATAACGATAATTGTTTGGTCTCAAAACCAAAATACAAAATAATTTATTTTACATCAAAAAAGTAAAGAGAACTATAATTATTACAAATGTTCAGTATATCTTAAAATTAAAAAACACAAACATTTTTTCCTTAAGCTTACCTTTTTTTTTATCCATCGCACAGATGGCATTATTAACAAAAATCGATTAATAATCTAAAATTGATATAATCGATTTATTAAAAATCTATATTTACCATTAATAAAATCGATTATAAAAAATCGATAATACGAAAAAAATAATCGATTAAAATAAAAATACATTACTCTTTCACTTCCATACAGCATACTTCAAAAAATTTTAAAATTTCTTTTTGAAAAGTGCGAATTTTCGATGAAATTTTGGTAAATGTTTTCAATTATTTAATTTAAAATTTTTTTTTCAATGGTGTTTATTAGAGCGTTAACGATGTTTTAATTGAACAAAAATATATTCAATAATTGGGAGATAAATAAATTGTCCAAATGTGTCAACATGTGTTTGTGCTATACTTTGTGAACAGAGTGTAGACGATTAGACCACGCGGCACTCAATGTTTTTTTTTCTAAATAAATACTAATAAAAGAACTCGCTACCAGAAGGATGTGGAACAAAAAAGCGGGGGTGCAGTGGTGACGACGCCACAACACGATTGTCGCTTGTGTGTGCGCTATGACAGTCATCAATCACGGTTGAGGCAACAAAAACAAAAACAAAATTAAAATAAAAAAACTCGTTTGACTGCAAGCAACCGCCACAGAATGGAAAATACTGCAACAAAACCAAACAAGTGAATTTGAATGTACAAAAAGAGAAGCGAAAAGAAAAAAATTAACAATCGGAAAAGCTAAAAACTATAACATTGCAGAAAATCACATACATACATACATATTTCTACATGCACACAGGCGCACATGCATATGCATTTTTCATAGATTTGTAGTAAAACCAGTGAACAGCTTGCCGTCAGTTAGCTTGCATGCCGGTACAGTTGTTGTGCCCAGTTCAATGACTCCCAACATTTCATTTCGAATCGACTTCAATTATGTATGTAAGTATGTAGTTGTTGCAACTAAGCCTTGCGGTGCCCCCTTCCATTCGATTTGTTTGATTAAGCTTTGCACTAACTTACTCGTACGCTGTGTGTTGGCTGCTGTTGCTGTGCGCATGCGCATGCGGCCACATAATTTTTTGAGAGTTTTACCAGTACGTTGGCGCTGTGCTATAAGTGGCTTTTATTTTCGACTTAATGCATTCATATATGCCGGGTTGTTTTTTTTTATTTGTCTTGACATTTGACTCAACTTTTGTTGTTGCTAATGGGTCACAGTTGTCGGCTGATCCAAACAGCTGCAACGGTAAATTATGCAATAGCTTCTTTTAAATATTTATAGTTGTAAATTTTTTTCCAAAACCAGGGAAAGTTTTTAAGTAAAACTTGGTAAGGTTAGTTCTCTAATTCCTTGATAGTACGTAATTCCGTGGTATTTCGATTTTTTTATTTAAACAAGTAGTTGGGAGTATGATTTATAAAATTTTAAAAAATAGAATAAACTTGAAATTTTATTGAGCAGTTGAAAAGTGGTATCTCACATAAAAGGCTTGTCGTATGAAGATTTCTAAGCAAAATGTTAAGGACTCATGTATATATTTTTAAGGCTGTGAAATTTAAACCATAGGACTTTTTGGAACTTTGATTTGACTTTGGCATTCGATAAATATCTGTTAATTGATTTGTGTACTATCTAAATACATGTAAATATATTTTATTACTTAAAAATTGATATTTCGCATTCACGGAATTATGTACATTTTTTGTTTACAATTTTGTGCCTATCACGGAATAAGAGTTTTCACTTTCACTTTAAATTTTTGTTAATCTAATTGAATTTTTTTAGAAAATTTTAACCCACTAAGCCATTTTATCATCAATTAAAACCCTAAGGAAATTGTAGAGCTAATTCCGTGCTACTGTTATTTTAAGTGAATGGTTAATATTTTAATAAGAGTTTTCACTTTAAATTTTTGTTAATCTAATTGAATTTTTTAGAAAACTTTAACCCACTAAGCCATTTTATCATCAATTAAAACCCTAAGAAAATTGTTGAGCTAATTCCGTGCTACAGTTTTTTTAAGTGAATGGTTAATATTTTAATAAATTTATTCTGTGGTATACCTACCACGCATTTGCGTTCAAGCAGTAAAAAGAGAAGCATTAATTTACATGAGCCAATTTTTAAAATTGGTATTGAAAAAGCGATTACTTTTGCAATTTTTAGCAAAATTGCCTTCCACAGAGTATAGTTTTATTTTGCAGCAAAAATGCTAAAAATCATTTTACGAAATTCGACGAATCAGATGTCCTAAAAAAAAAATGGGGCCACCAGCGTTGATGAAAAGCCGAGGAGTTCAAGCCTTTAATGATTTAAAATTTTTAAATATGTAGTTTATGCAAATAAGTTTATACAAATTACATTGTATTAGTTTAGCAATTTTTAATAACAGTGCGAGATTTTAATTTGATAATTACTATCTAAGCAATGACTTTTGTTTGTGAGCAAACCTAAAGAAACGAATTTCGAAAATACGTATACAAGTATGAATTAAAATTTTTTGTAAATACAAATTTTATTTTGTGCTTGAAAAATAATTAATTTTAAGTTTAAAACATAAGCTATTCCCATTTAATAGCGTTAAATCTGTATATATACGCATAGCCCGGAATTAGGGACATCTTTTCACGGAATTGGGTAAATTAAAAAGTTTTTGCCACGGAATTAGGGACGATTGAAGGTGTTTTTAAATTTATTAATATAAATTATAATACGATTTATTATCGCTTATAAGTTATTGGAAACTAATCTAAATTGATTGATTTAACCCTCATCCTGTACCAAAGTGAAACTTTTTGACAATTATTTATTTACTGATACTTATGTAGCTACATAAGTACATATGTATGTATGTATGTACGAGTATGTAAGTATGTACATATATAGCGGAAATAAGAACTGTGTTTTACCCAGGAGAACCTCTACAAGAAAAATACTTAATCTTGTATTTTGGGCAAATTTCGCCCAATGTATTTAAGAATGCTTTTGTGCACAAAAAGTAGCAAGAACGACATGTTTTTTGCAATTTCTAGAAAAATGTTTGCATAGTGCCGTGCTGTGCAAGCTATAGAGAGCTACGCATTTGTAAATATTAGAGAGCAAAACCAAAAACAAGCTTTTATTTTCTGCTATTTTTTGCTTTGCCTTTGCTGTCGTGTTGGGCAGCACGGGCATAGTACGATATTATGCAAGTGCGATCATGATCAACCGTTATTAGTTTAGAGTAAGAGTAAGTTTATTTGAATGAATTGAAAGCGAATAACTGACGACATACTTATGGCAGTAAGATTTTGTTCTCAGCGAGTGCCTAGTCGTTGTGTGTTACGAATTGTGAAATTTTAACTGAAGTAAAGATACGAGTATAAGCATATAAAATGTCGAAAAAGGTAACTAGCCATATAATACATGTACATATATGTATGTATATTCCAAATTACATAAAAGCTCTAATTGCATTACCCGTAGTTGAAAGTACTAAAGCGTTGGCAAATAGACCAGGTATTGAGTGAATCAAACCCCTTCAAAACCGGCGAAATATGGGATCAAAATTTGGGCTTTGTGTTTTTCCACCACCAACTTTGCCTGGGCTATGCAAGTATATACGGGAAGAGACCGTTATTGTGCACCAGAAAAAAATCAAGGTATGCGCGTCGTACTCAACCTTACCGAGAGTCTAAAAGGCCACAATATAACTTGTGACAACTTTTTACCACATGCGATCGTGCTGCTGAACTTTTTAAAAATAAGCTAACAGTTGTTGGAACGGTTCGTAAAAATAAGACATTTTTACCTCCATGTATTTTAGATATGAAAAAGAAACCAGTTTTTCATTTCCAATTCTTGTATGAATAAACGAAATCAATTACACTTGTTTCTTATGTACCAAAAAAGTATCGCTGCGTACTTATATCTTATCAGCACACTTCATCAAGATGCGAAAATTCAGGACAGCCGTTTGAAAAAACCAGATATAATTGATTATTACAACAAGACAAAAGCGGGCGTATATACACTAGACCAACTTGTCGGGACATACACCTGTACGAGAAAGACCAATAGATGGCCAGTAGCTCTCTAATATGCTAGACGTTTCTGCTTGCAACGCTTTTGTAATTTGGACGGCTGTTAATCCTAAATGGAACAAAAAAAAAACATTTTCGCCGCAGACTTTTCCTGGAACAATTGGGGTTCGATCTTTCGGAAAATGAAAAGATGGAAAGAACATCTCAGCCACATAGTTCCATTGCAAGGAAACTTGCGCAGCCACAAAAAGAAAATACTGCGGCGAAGGTACTTACATTTTACACCTTATTCCCCAGTAAATGCTTGCTTGATTTAAAAAAAATGTAGTCGAAGCAAAGATTTAAGAAAAAAATCTTCCCTGTATAATTTGGTTTTTGGCGCTTACGTCTTTTTCGCGGTTAGGGCTCGATATGTTTTCCTAGGCTATGTATTTGATGCAGTGGAATTTATTTTGATATCAGGCTATTCTAAGCTCTATAGAAGCAGTGAAAATCGTATTAATCAAAGATATATAACATATAGCTTCCATATAACTGATTGTTCAGTTATTTCATTTAGCACGAAAACACCTCCATTTAAACAGGTAAAGTCTTGAAATATTAATTATTATTGGGACTATTATAGCAGTTAAAATCATTAATATCGAATTAATATTTCTTGCATTCATGAAAGGTATGAGCATAGCCGGAGACAGTTTTTTTTACTTTGTTTATATTTAAACCGTTCTTGTTAAGATTGTACGCATATATTTTCACACCAAATCTATACGAAAGTTGCAAGTGAGAAACAATTGCATACTTTCTATTTGACTGTAACAAATCTAGTTACTTCATCATCATCGCATTCATTAGCTACCATTAGGAAATGTACATTTTTAAATACGCAGAATGACTATAAAAAGTTAAATAGAAATTAAAACAAAACATCGGTAAGCGTATGTGCATTTCACTTGCCGACTTTCTAAATATCACACAACTACGAGATAAGTTTTTTTTTTTATAGCAAATTTTATCATTTTTCAATCGTTTAACTTCATTTTTTTTTTGCGCATAAATACTAGTCGCAAGTTTATTTCCAATTCGTTTGCTACTCGGCATAGTACGTAGCCTTTTGCAATTCATTGCCGCCATGTGGCGTTGACTGCTTCCATATTTGCAGTGATTGTTATTTACTTTGGCACTGCCACATTGCATCTGCTTTGTTTTTTCTTTCAAATAACTAACAAGCAAGTGTTTTAATGCCTTTGTGGTTGTGGTTGTTGTATTTTCTGCTCCTACAACTCAGATTGTTGCCGGTAGAGAGGTGGAGGAAATTCCAACGTCTCTTACTACTACTGCCGCACACCTCATCTCAAAATTATAAATGCACCACATCTTGACAATTTTTGAAATTTTTATTTTAATTTGTTTCTATAAAGCTTAGCTTTTAAAGTAATCAAATGAAATTTTTTCATTACTTCTGTCGCTTGAAAAAATGCTAAGCCGTTGCTGTATGTTTTCTTAAAGAATTAAATATACGAGCATATTTTTCTTGAGAGCTTCAGACTGATTTAAGAATTTATGACTAAAAATTCCTTTTTAATTTCTTTAGTGCCATTTTGTATGAATATTTAATGAGCTTTAAAACTTTGATGCTTTACTTTTTTGATATGTTATTCCTAGTTCGTGCTTTGACTATTTACTCTATTGAGGCAAATATACTAACAACTTTTCCATCTAAGATCTAGATCTCCTGTCTGTTTCTCAATATGTCTCAGTGCAGTCTCGGTGCTGCCTTTGATGCCAGTACAGAAATCCACTCAAGGAAGAACTTTTTGCTACTCGCAAATCTTTTTAGTAGTCACAAAAGGACTGCTTCTAGCAATGCCACTCAAGACTCAATTTAGACTCAAGTGAACTGTATTTTAATTGAAAAAAATATTAATACAAATTGTCATATTGGGTGCGTTTATAAATGTGAAAATGGGGGTACGAATACATACCTACATACGTACATATGTATTTTTGTATGCATTTTGTCTAGCTGTTGTCAGCACTTTTAATGACAAGTAAAACTTTTTCCCTCTCTACTTTGATACTCATATCTAAAGTGCATACAATTGCAACAACAAATGTGGTAACACAGTTTTTTTATGCTGCTCTTACAACTACAATAATGAAAATGGAAAATATGGAAAAGCATTTCTGGCTACTGTTCATTGATAGAGTGCCCACATTTTAATTACTTTTGAGAGTTCAGCACTAGATGTTTTAATTTAAATTTGAATGAAACTTTAATTTCTTATTTCCTAATTACCGTATACATCAAAATAAGTTTCTTGTAATGTTTTTGACTCAAATACCGCAAATAAAATTGTTGTCAGAAACTTTTCTTAAAATTGCCTTCAAAGTCAGTTTGGTAGACACATACATACATATGTACATACATACATATGTACAATAAAACTGTGGTTGTATTAGGGCTGTCCTTTTGATTAAGTGTGTAACTTTTTTAAATTAACTTTCCACGCATCAAATGCAACCGAAATTATTTAAAATATAAATATATCATGTCATTTAAGTTTTGCAATTTTTTTTTAAATTATTTTGTACAAGAGCTTTGCTTTGTTGGTTTAATAAAAACTTGAATTCCTTCTGTGCAACAATTTGTAGTTTCAATTTACTTTAATTTACGTCCATCAATATCGTTTTGAAACTATCCATAGTCTGATCATCGATGGTGTCCACGTTTTTAATAAAAACGATTTTCTACGAGATGGTTTTTGTTGGAAAACGACACTGAAAATGACAACGACGCGGGTGGTTTACCACCAAACAATATTTGAGAAAAGATGACGGAAACTTGTTCCAAAAAACCTTACTTTCTACTCTAAAATATAATCTATTTTACGTCTAAATTAATTAATATTTTACGTATTATTTAAGGCAAAAACTTTACTTATTTTAGTGACATAAAAATTTTCTGCAGCTCATGACATTTAGTGGCTCTTTAGACTAAGATTCATAAATGCTTTACAATGATTTCCACTAAACAATTTTGCTAAATCTCAATTTAAGATTAATTGAAATCACGAATTTTCTCAAGCGTAAGTTCTCAAATGTATCGCAAATAACCATTGATAGCTTCCTCAAATTAAAGACACTTTTTTTAATTGCTATTTTCCTTTTTTGAGAAATTTTTAATTCTATGCTGTAAAACAAACACACATTTTCAGAGCGGATCCAAGCGCTAAATAAATTTTTATCAAGTGTTTATCAATTCGCTTCCAAGTTAAAAAAAAAGGTTTAAGAAACAAATTTTTTTGTAAACGTTAATTTTTTAGCCGCTTTTGAAACAACTTCCCGATGAACACGAGACTTTTAACTTTTCGTTTAGTTCAGATGTATGAACCTCGATTACAATGTACTATATGGGTTGAATTAATCCGATAGGTGCCGTAAGAGACAAGATGTTTGAAAACACAATTTTGTATGCTCGGATTTTGGTTTGTACATACATACCAGGTGTATAACTAAGTAATGTTTAAACATTTAGATGACGCCCAAGCCTGAATATTTACCAAATGTCAAGTAACTTTGACAGTGTGGAGCGTCAACCTTAACTGTTATACCACCAAAGTTTCGCGATAATCGAGCGTCATTATCGTGTTACTCTCAGCGCAGTCAAAATGTCAAGTTTCGTGCCGAATAAAGAGCAATCGCGGACAAGTTTAATTCGAAAACAGCCGCGGAATCGCACTGAATGCTTGTTGAAGCCTTTGGTGAACAAGTGGCAACTTTAAAACGTGTGAAAGATGGTTTCAACGATTCAAAAGTAGTGATTTCGATGTCAAGGACAAAGAACGCTCTGGAGCTCCGAAAAGGTACGAAGACGCCGAAATGCAACCGTTATTGGACGAAGATGATTCCCAAACATCAAAATGAACTCGCAAAGCAGTTGAATGTGAGCCAGCCCGCCGTTTCCAAACGTTTACGAGACATGGGTAAGATTCAAAGATCGAAAGAGGCATTTTCCTGCATGACAACGCTCCATTACATACGGCAAGACCGGTTCGCGACACGTTGGCAGCACTCCATTGGGAAGTGTTCGCGCATGCGGCTTACTCACCTGACCTGGCCCCATCCGATTACCACTTGTTCGCATCGATGGGACACGCACTCACTGAGCAGCGCTTCGATTCTTACGAAAATGTGAAAATTTGGTTTAATAATTGGTTTGCCGAAAAAACCCAAAGACTTGGAACTCACAAATTGCCTGAAAGATGGGAAAAATATGTGAAAAGCGAGGAAGCAGGAATAAACGATTCTTTCTTTACCTCTTGAATTAAACGTGTTTTTTTAATAATAAAAAAACGACATTACTTAGTTGTACATCTGGTACTTGAAGAGAGAGAGAACAATTTCCAACAAAATTAGACCAGCCAGGCGGCGCTGGATCGAAAAATGTGCGCAAATCCTGTAATCCTGTATACTCGCAATTTAGCTCATAATTTTATTATATTTAGTAGATACTCGTACACGAGAAAGGGACTACCCCAATTCAAATAAATATACTTTATTAAACTACGTGTTCCATTTTTTAATCAAACTAAAACTTTTTCTACTTTTAACATATGTACATATGTACATACGAGTACGGATGTGTACATATGTTTATATGAATCCGCTTGTTGGTTTCTAAAAAATGCCATTATAAATAAAAAAAGAAATAATAAGAAGTAACTGCGATCGAGATTTGCTACACGTCAGTTATTTATTGCATAGCCAATTTAGGTCATTCTGCCAGCAATGAGAGTGGTTTGGCAATTTTCGTGTTGTCGGAAATAGTTTATCAAGCTTTAAGACAATTTCGGCAAAAGTGAAAAATAACACTTCGCCTCAATAACAGCAGCAACAACAATAACAACAACAACACCAACAACAACAACAACAACACCAACAACAACAACAAGTACGATGTGAAATGAAAAGCAATGCCACATAGCACAGAAATAATGTTTTTTGCGCATTTTCGCCGCGGCGCCACTTTATTCTGTCTGCAAACAACTGCTGTACAATTTTATGACTTTAGTTCGAAATGTGTTGGCGCTAGGCATGTTAGTCCCGGGATCCCGAAATCTCTTGAAAATACCAATAAATACATACATGATTTACAACAAATCGTACTTCTTTGTTATATTAATTTATGTATTTTGTATACTTCTTCTATAATACAACGATTACAGACGTGTTAAATTTTTTTGCCAATTAAAAATTACGAATCAAAACTTCATGAAATTCGGGATCCCGGGATTGTCTCGGGATTTCGTTTTCAAATCTCTTTTACAAACATTACATTTGTACAATACATTTATGTATTTATTTATATGTATATCGAATTTCGGCTACGCAGTTAGTTTCTCACCGTTTCACACCTTCCACGGATTTGACCTTTATTGTTTTATTGATAATTTTTTCATATAACAGTAGAAAAGCACACTATTGAAATTGACCAAATTTACAAAAGAAGTAATAACGAGATTAACATGAAAATGTGTAAATACGCTCTATTTTTGTTTTGTTTATCAATTTTACATATACAAGGTGGCGCAAAAGTAATCCTCCTATCAGAAAATGCTATAAATTTTGCGATTCGCCCCTAATGTCAGTTCTGTTTTGACATTTGTGTAGTAAACACATGCGAAATACACGTTAATAAACAATGTTACGCTACACTGCTCCAGAACGCGGAATATTGCTGACTATTTATTTGCCCAACAATCGGTCGGTGATTTCGTCGCAGATTTCCTGGCCGTCCAACGCCTACTGGTAAGACACTGCGACGTTTAGCCGCTCGCCTCGAAGAGACTGGCACAACACGAGATGCTGCCAGGCGTGGCAGACCCCGGAGTAGCCGTTCTGCAGAGAATATAGCTGCTGTAGCCGAGGATATCATGGAAGCGCCGTCGACATGTACCAGACGACGTGCCACGCAAATGGGTATCAGTCGACGGTCTTTACAGCGAATTTTGGTACAAAATTTGAAGATATTTCCGTACAAAGTCCAGACGGTGCATCAGCTGTTAGCTGCTGACCGCCAATCGCGTCTAACATACGCTCAAGCCAACATCGGAAGTTTACTTTTGCGACACCTTGTATTTATATTTTTATACCCGAGCGTACGTGAACGCAAGGGTAAATTAACTTTGTTCGCATAACGGTTGTTTGTAACAGCAAAAAATAATCGAGATAGATATAGACATATATAAACTTAAAAGATCAGAATGAAAAGAGGAATCGATTTAGCCATGACTGTCTGTCCGTCCGTATGTCCCTGGTTACGATAACTTGAGTAAAAATTGAGATTTCATAATGAAACTTGGTACATAGATTTCCCTTTTGACCAGGGTAGGTTGGCATTGAAAATGGTCGACATCGGTCAATAACCACGTTGACCTCCCATATAACGGAAGTTTTTGAAAAATGCAAAAAATCCGTTTTTTCGGTATCTATTAAGTGAAATTTGGTATTTGCAAAGATTTTAAACAAAGAAACTGTATTTTTATAAAATTAAAAAAAAATAGACGCTTGCGTATCTCAATAACGGTATTAGGTATCGTCACAAAATTTGGTGAACATATTTTTCTCGATACCGATGTTCTCATTGTCAACACCTTCCATATAAGAGAAGTTTTGAAAAATTCAAAAATTTCGTTTTTTCGTTATCCACTGGAAGAAATTAAATAAATTTTGATAATTAGAACGATTGTAAATTAAGAATCTTCATTTTGATATAATTATGAACGCAAGTTTTAAAAAATGCAAAAAACTTTGTTTTTTTCAGTATCTATTGAAACAAATTGAGTAAAGTTTAATACTAGCAGCGATTTGAAACGAAGAAACGGGGTGTTATGAAATTTTGGCACAACCCATATAAAAACACATCGCGAGGGTATATAAAATTCGGTTTTGCCCGAAATTAGCTTTCCTTACTTGTTTTTTGTTACTTCTATAACAAAATGTATTTAAGTATGAACATAAAGCTAAGCTTAAATTTTGTATAAAAAAATAAATAATTTTAAAAATAATAAAATAATGTATCTAAATATTAAATTTGATACGTTGTTCTTGGTTTCGATATACTGAATTTAACATAACCTAACATAAATAAATTTTTTTATGATTTGCTTTGAAGAGGGGATAAGGTAAAGTAACGAGAAGAGCTTTGGTGTGTGGTGAGTTCGTGTGTGGTTAATTTATGTGTGGGGAGTATAGGTATTATGAGTTTGGTTATGATGTATTTGCAATGCGAATTTGGCTATACGCTAGCGGTTTTAACGGTGTTTTACTTTAAGAATTAAAACTCTAAATTTCAGATAAAACAAATTTTAAGATTTTCATCTTATAAACATTTTTTATAAACAAACGAATAATGTTTTTTTGTTTTTAATTTGATTAATTGCATGGGCTTTAATTTATAAATGCTAAATTGAGAAATTGTGCTATCTGACCTATAACATTAAGAAGGTAATCATGCACACTTGCATATGATGTTTGTCGATTTCAAAATGGTCATTTTGGGAACCTGGTCCGCAGAAGACAATGTCATAGAAGTATGCAGATGACGGATCCCACACCAAGTAAAGCTATCTGAGACCTTTGAAGTTGATATCTAAATGATGTATTAAATCACCATCGATTTAAATAAGGAAGATAATTTGATAGGCCTGAAGTTTCACTTTAATAAAACCAAAATAATGCTTAGCATGTCAGCGAAGTTGTATGGTAAAGAAATCGTTTTCGACCAAACTCTTGAGACATTCGACACTGACGAAGACATTGGCCACCGAATAAGTAAATAAAGCGGTAAATGGGCTTCATTTAACTGATGATGAAAACATGTGAAACGGCATTAAGTCAACGATATTTTGCAAAATTTTCTAAATCATTCTGATTTTTTATAACAACTTAAAATCTTCGCTTCTGTAAATGTCATTTCATTTCTGTTAGTCATTCAGCTGAGTTTTCAAAAAAAAAAAAAAAACGAGATCTTTAAATCAAGTCAGGAATCTTTCATGCTCATAACAAATATTAAAGACGCACTCGCTTTGAAGTACAACCTCAAATAAATTTTTTACCACACAAATTCTTGCTGTTCACATTCTTTGTTGCGCTCTCTAACCAACAATTTGCTTTCACATTTTTAATAGCCAAAGTGTGAAATAATTATTTTTTTATCCTCACTCAGTTCGCACCTATTGTTCGTTTATATGTTTTTCTTTAGTGGTTTCATTTTGCTTCTTCTATGACTATGTATTTACTTCTTTTGGGTTGCACAACAGAGCCGTCAACAAACTGCAGTTGTAGCTGCAACAAAGTCACGTCTTGTTGCATGAATGATTGTGTTGCTCAGACTCGAAGAACGTACTCGTAAAAACATATTGTTGGGACGAGTTGACTCTCTTTGCTTTTGTTACGGTTGCTACTTGTTTATTTTTAATTAATCATTACGCTCTAAATATTAATAACCGCACTTTTTTTTTTTTTGTAACCGGGCAGAATGCCTTTCGCACTTCTAAAGCATTACATGAAATTTATGTGGCAATTTCCACACTTACTCGACGCTTCTTGTTCCATGTGCTTTGTGTGTGTTGCAAGTAAAATGTACGAGTATTTACGAGTATATCTACACTGGTCACAAATTATAGCACAACCTTACGTTTGGAGAATATATTTTTTTTTCTAATTCTTTCATATTATTTTTCAATTAAAATAACAAAATCATAAAAATGCCTTTTTTTAAACTTTATACAAAATGTACAATGTTCACCAAAAATTCGAAATTTGTAGAAAACATTTTTAGAATTTTATTGAGTATGCAGTTTTGTTGACCATTAAATTTTATTGTGACACAGTGAAAGTTACAAGTGTCTACAGTTTACCTTTGATATTTGAAAATTGTTTTTCTAAACCTCTTTTGCATTCCTTTCATATGGAGGAATTCATTAGTAAAAGATTGTCAAAAACCGTTACTTATAGGCTCTTGAAAGTTGCACCGGCATACTCAATTCAAAAATTAATTTTCAAAATTTCGAATTTTTTTATAAAATTAAAAATAGGGGTTTTTTTTTATTAATCTTCCTAAAGAATGAATAATTTAAACAATTAGAAGAAAAAAAATTCTGTCAAAATTTGATTGTTCTACAATTTGTGAACAGAGAGTTTGTATGCATGAATTTAGCAGCTTGTACCATGCTAAGCTTTTGTTCTGCGCACTCAAATGGATATAATGAGGCCACTTTTATGCAAGTAACGTTAATACTCCAAAGTCTGTGAGTAGTTGGCATAATGAACTTGCTGCATATGGTTTATGGAATTGTGGTTTAATGTAAAATTTTTACGATGCATTGTGAAAGAATAAAGCATCCGCTAAAATTACTTACGACTCAGCGATTTTTCTTTTGAGTATACGATTTTTGCATGTTCAATATTTTATTTAAGTTAATATGTACTTTAAATGTTGTACGAAATTTATAAGTATGCTGCAAGTGGTTATCAGAATTTTTAATATGAATAATAAAATGAAATTTTAAAATTCTTACGATAAAAATGGAAAAAAATATGAAAGGTGTCAGGAAAAATTAAAACTTTCAAAACACTTGCTTAAATTTTAGAGTTTTTTTTTTTGGGAAAAAATTGAAAATTCGATTAAAATTCCGATAACTGATTGTACCGAAATGGTTCGTTTTCACTCCATAAACCACAGCCCCCACATTTTTTCTTCGATTTTAGCAAACCTTCATTCGGTATTTCCTCAATAAAATTATCTTTCATATGCAATCTTCAAACTTATTTAAAAATACTTATTTGATGTTGTCGTTTTTATTAAATATCATAACTTTCGTTCTATAATTCTGATCTATTTAAATTACGATGTACTGAACTTCATACAAGCTGAAATGAGATAACAACAAAAAAATTGATCAAATAAAAATTAAAGAAATTTTATTGTATTTATAATAGTTTCGTTTCTTTGAAATAGTTTACCTATGAATAATTTTATGCATCCATGTTGGTGTTTTAAAAATTTTTTTTGAAGTGTTTGTGTTTCTATCGTCTTTCTGTAAATGTATCTACAACAAGAAATATTCGTGGATATTACTGAATTGGTTTTAAAAGATTATTATATTTCCTGACGTTAATATAAAAGGACCATAACTAAAACTTTATTCCTTCAAGCAAGTTTTTTTTAAAAGCACAATTTTTTTTAATAATTTTCAAACTCTTTTGTTAGATACCCAGTTTTGTAACACATTAATTTTTTTTAAAATAAAGTGCAAGTTTAAAAGCGTTCAAAATTTCCTCCAGTTTTAGATATTTTTTCTACATTTTCTTTCATATCCCCGATTGAACCAAATTAATATTTAGTTGGGAAAAAACCCAATATACAAAATACAAATGTAAAAAATTAACTGTACTGTACTGTACGGTACTGTTTATACTAAAATTGGAAGGGCTACAAAGATGCATACTTACTAAAAAAAGAAGTAAATTAATTAAAAAAAAAAATGTTCAACAACTACAAATTTTAAAACTTGGGCCTTATATGGTTTTTGTTTGAAAATTATTTGTACATTAATTTAATTTAATTTTAATGAAAAAAAAAATATATTTTTTCCGAAGTTGTCGTATTGCTGTGCCAAATTTTCGTTGAGCACTCTATGTATTTAATTTAATTGTCCAAAAATTTTTACACATGTATATTTCTACTTAAAAATCTTAACATTCTCGGCAAAAAATCTCGTAATTCAGCGTTAGTTTTTAGCGACCTGTAACTTGCACCTTAAGTACTAAAATTTAATTGGCTACTAGACTGCATACTGACTACAAAAAAATTTGGAACGATTTTGAAAAAAAAAAAAAAATTTCTCAACTATTAAAGGTTGAAGCCAGAGTTTACATGGGTTTTGTTTGAAATTTCTTTATACTTTAATTTTATTTTCATAATAAAAAAAAATTAAAATACAAATACATTTTCGGAATTTGTTACAATTTTTTCTGTATATTCGTATAAGAAAAATTTTTTTTTTAATTTAAACTAACCGGCGGTCAGCTACAATTCAGCGCTTAGTTATCTGACGGATGGTCTTAACCGGTGCTTTTAGTACCGATTAAGCGCTTAACCGGAGATGGTGCAAACGGCCCTTAAGGGGGTGCTCTTCTCTCGCGGTTCCAAAAACTCGATTTTTTTTTTAAATTTAATTTTAATCTATATGTATATGTCTCCAAGAACACGCCACAGAGAGAATTTCGAAGAAATCACATTCCTTTGCATGCTTCTGGGCTCCGTAAATTACCCGTCTCCATTTTTAGCTAGACTTTTAAAAAAATTATTGGTCCGATTTCAAAATTTTTTTTATTGAATTATTCAGTGAACATATCGCTATGTTTTCCCGAGTACGATTCACAAATCGTTGCATAAATTTTACAGTTAGCAAAATAAAAAAATTCTGTCTCGGAAAACATAGCCAACGTAACTGTAATTATAAAGAATATTTAATTTCTGATTACAGATTACTCAACTGGTCAGAATTTTACTTAAGCAGGACTCATGCAGTTTCAACATCAATTTAATCAATGACGTTTCAAGGTCGACAATGTTTTCTTCTTGGGCTTTAATACAAAAATTTTAAAGTCAAAACTTTGCTTAAATTTAACAAGATACAAAACTGCATACCTACTAAAACAATAAATGTAAACTTATTAAAAAAAAATGTTTAACTAAAACAATTTAAATTTGGTTTTATATTGGTTTTATTTGATATTTCTTTGTTCTATACTTTAATTTTAATTAAAAAAAGAAAAATAATTATAAAAATATTGTTTCTGTGCTGTGCTTGTTTTTGTCGAGCAGTGTACTTAATGTCTTAAATTTTCCCTTAATTTTGAATATTTAGCTTTCTCATACAAACGTATACTTCGCCTTTCTACCTATAAATACAAACTCAAATGTCAAAATAAGTATGATTACTTTTTTTTTACTTTTTCTTTACTGACACTTTCTTGGAGCTTACAAAATAAAAATATACATACTCGTACATAGTGTGAATGTAAAACTGAAAATTCAACAAAGCTTATTGTGAAAATAGTAAATAAATTTAATTTAAGTTTAATTGTATTGTACAGCGAGTATTTAGTAATAAAAAAGGTCACGAAGTTAAATATGAAAAAGCTGCTGCTTCCTGCAAACTTTCTAGTCATATGTTAAACAACACGGTTCATTTCACCATTTGTGGTATACCAACGAAGCCTTAGTTCGCACTTTGCTGATGCCATTGAAAAAAAAAAATGTTTTGATATTTCAATCAAACTTAAGTGTGTTCTTAATTGCAAGGGCACTTTTAATTGCGCTTTTTGAAAAACGCCAAGCGCAAAGCTTAGTACGGTCGGATTGCAGTTGATGTATTTGCTTTACAGTTGATTGAGGGGAGTATTGGAAATAAATTTATCTAATTGAAATTTCAAACTCCTTACAGTTTTAATGAACCAAAAAAAACCACTACCTAAAAAGGAAAAAATATTTCATTTTAAATTTGTTCAAATTTACGTAGGAGTAGTTTTGATTTGTAAACTAATTTGGTTTGTAATTAAAACACACCGAAAATAAAATCCTCAAGTTAATCAAAATTTCCATTGAGCAGTGAAATCGGGTCAAATGCTTAGTTAAAGAACTTGCAAATCGCTTGTCCTATCTGTCCATCTTCTATAAACTTAAACGCATTGCTGATTGCTTTGCTGCGATTGTAATGAATAACCAAAGCAAACAATCAAATGTGGCGATTTAGCAAGAAATAGAAAGCAACAGACAAAACGTTTTGCTATGGCTGGCGGAAGCCAGCTGATGCCACATTTAAAGCATTGTGGTTGTGTAGCTAAGCTATAAATATACATATGTACATATAAACAATTCGCAGCTGTGTTTTTTTTTCTCTAGACAGTCAACCGGCAAACCACCAACTAAAGGTTAGAGAGTAGTAAAACAAAAATTAGAGAAAGCAAGAAAAAGTATATACTCGTATGTATGTATGTAAGTATGTATAAGCAGAACTTAATGAATTGCTTAAGTTAGAACGCAGTTATTTTTATCGCTAGCGAACGCCTAACTGAAATAACTTAAAAGGCTACTCTTTTGGTTAATGATGAGCAGCCAAATACTTTAACCTCGACATACTTACATTGTAGCTAACTGAAAATGGACGAGATTACGACATTAGGCAATGCGTTTTCGGCACTTATGTAGATACCAAGCAGTTAATTGTCATTGCGATTACCGCCACCAACTATTTTTATTTCATTTGCGGTACAGGTTTAATGTACAGGTTAAGGGTGTGCAAATATTTTTGATGTTTTTGTTTTTGATTAAAAAAAAAGCCACCATATAAAAAGGAAAGTGGCAACAGCTCACACTGGGCACACATAACATAACAAACATTTAAGTTTGAGCACAACTTGAGGTAAAGCAGGCGTGCTCAGTAAATTTGACAGCAAATTTTGCGATGCTACGTAATAATATTTTTGTTTATGTTTACATGTTCGCAAGCATAGAATTTTGTATGGTTAAATTCAAACTTTCAAAAACTTCAAATTAACAATTTCTAACATAACCTAACTTCACATTTTTGTTTATAATTTCTCCGAAATTCTCTCATTCTAAAGTCGGGACGTTACACTCAAGTTACTTTACCTCATTTTCCTTCGGTAAGACGCGATCTTTTATTCAAACGTTCGTTATGATTCTCAAGTTTATTGATTTTTTTATGAAGACAATATATTCTTATTGGTATTACGATTAATTTAATTTTTTTATAGAGTGGTTATAATATAGTTTTTCGCTGACACATTGTTGTTGTCCAAATAAAACCTTCCACCGATAACACCGGCAGACTCAGTAGCAGTCGTAGATTCAGTTTTTTACTTCTATTTAAAAATTTGTTTCTCTTTTGCGTGTTATTTTTAACTACGCCTCGAATATACTATTTCCATTGCTTGTGCTTTTCGTAATTATTTTTCTCAAGTTAATCTTAACCTACAGTGTCAGATTGGCGACTGAGGTTGGATATCAACTTGAGAACCAAGGCACATTAAACAGGTAGCAGCATTAAAGAAAATGCAACCCTGGGTTGTGATTTGTTGTGGTCCATCACCCTTCAAAATAGAGATATCAAATTTGACCAGTTTGATAATTCGTTTGTACATTTTGCTTGAAAATACATTTGTTTTCAACGCAAACAGTGCAAGACGCGTCATACTACAACGAATCTTCAGGAAGCACTGCTTCTGGTCATAAAACTCTGGAAAGACTCACAAGGTATGGCTTCAAGAATGCAAACAATTGTCGGAACGCACTCAACATTTTGCAGAAAGCGAAATGTCGCAGTTCTGTTCCAATTGGATATGGAAAACAAGATCCGACCTTTCCCTGACTTTTATAACACAATGTCCTACTTCTGAATATGTTCATACATTGGTACACATACTTATGTATGTTTCGCAAATCGCGATAATGTATAAATTAGAAAATATAAATATACAAAATGTAAACAAAGATTGTTTTGGTTTTTTTTTTTTTAAAAGTTTGTTTTGTAAACATATATGTATGTATGTATATGAGGCGCTCAGCGCCAAAACGGCCTAACCCTCATTTTCAAAAAAATCAATCTGACTATGCTGATCTAACCGTAACCTTTGAAATAAATACAAAAAAACTCCCTATTGCATAGTATAGCACTAGGTTATACTACCGGCTGGAAACTGTTTTTCCTCTACGTTTTTTTAATTGAAAATGTAATATCAAGAAAAAAAATAGTACGTGAATAAACATGTCTGATGCTGACTCGATGAGTTTACAAGACTTCGAAAATTCTGGATCGGAGTAAACATTTTTAGTATCTGGCCACTCATTCCTACCATGCGATCACGATCTTGGTCTCATTGAAAACGAATAAAAATATTATAAGGCCTTTTTTTACGCCTGATGATTGGGATCGTGTAATAATTTAAAATAATTTATAATAATTTAAAAACAAATTTGAGAGCCGAAGACGAAGATATTCAGAAAGAAGACGAATAATTATTATTATTTATTTTGTATCATTTAAAACGGTAAAAATTATTTTTATTATATATCTGAAGAAATTTTGTATATTTTAATTAATGGAGCCAAAATGGCCTAACCCTCAGTTCCTATCAATATAGTTTTTTTTAAATGGATTCCAAAAAGGCCAAGCCACTTCGATTTTTGTATTAACTGTTTAAAACAGTCTTTATGGAAGTTAATTAACACCTAATGATTAACCTAAAATAAATATTACAACTAATATAACAACTAATATTTAATTATGATTAATAAAAAAAAAATAAAAATATTTTAAAAACTTCTTTTCTTTTAACTTCGTTTTTCTCAAAACCATTTTTTTGGGCTTAGGCCGTTTTGGCTCTGAGCGCCTCATATAATACTCATATATGGGCAGTAACCTATCTACGCAATGTGTAAAAATTCAGCAATCAAAGGGAGATAGTTTTAGTGTAAATGTACGTTGTGCGCATGCGCAGGTTTTACATGTTTGACATATCTGCAGTTGCGCCAAAAAATAAATTTGAAGAGGGTTGCTTCACTGTGTGGGGCTTATAACCTTTTTTGACGATTTGATTTGCATTGATAAGCAATTTTTTATATGTGAATGTTTAATTCATATGCATATTCATAAATTTCCATTTTCAGTGAGTAAAAATTTAATCATTGACTATTCAACTAAAGAGAAAAAACATTATGTTGGCTTAACTTCACAACGGAAGTGATATTTTTACAATAATCGCAATGTCGTTCATTTGGAATTTGTTTTTTTTTTTCATTTTTTTTTTATGAAGATTTCTAATGTTTGCACATAATATACAATTTAAAAGCATATGGTTTTTGTCAAATGAACTATAATTTTAAATAAAAAAATAAATAAACGAAAAATGTAGAAACGATAAAAACAATTTAGAGTTTGAAAACTAATTTTTGGCTACACCACTGGATTTTTTTGACTTACGTTTACTCGGTTTTCCTTTTCTAATTTTAAATATATCTGTACTGTAATGTTTACCAACTGCACTTGCTCATACTGTCAATATATGAGTATTATATATATGTTTGTAAACAAAGTTATACTTGTTATGGACCACATATAAGTAGAAACACCAATTAGCTGCTAACATTATACTACCTGTTTATTGTACCATGTTGAGAACTAACAATTTCTCTATGGTTAGAGTTGAGTGAATGATGTTTGTGTCAATTTGAAAATTTAATTTCTTCAAAGTGTCAGTATTATTTTTTTGGGGGGTTAATTCAGATAGGACGCCAGTGGTAAAAAAATATATTTTTAATATCCATTAGCACAAATATTTATGGATGTAAAAAAGAAGTTTAATTTGTACAGAACTGCGAGGATTTGAATGTTGATGTACTCATATGTTAGAATAAATTTCAAGAGAAGAAAATATTTCGTTTTATTGAACTTCACTTTAATAATTAAGCTACAATATTGAGGATTTCAACAATCTCTTCAACAAAGTTAAAAATGTGCTGTAGACACCCTCAATACTGTACAGCTGTTTTGTAGCATTTTATAAAAATAGAACATTCCCATTTATTAATGAAACAACAACATGAATGCACATAAATATGTATGTATGTATGTACTTACATAGAAATGGTTGTAAATATGTAAAATTGCTAGTGGGTCACTGCGCCAAAAGTGTTCGCCATGCTCTGCTGCTGCATTTGATGTTCGTACTTGTCAATTTACTTTCAGTTCATTTATTTGGAAAAAAGTTTGCTTTATGCCACATCCTAAATTATACTTTATATAGTTTAAAAAATATTAATCTACCAGCAGCACTGATTAGACTTTGGCACGAGACATACTCTTGCGGCCTTCTTCAAAAACGGTTGCCCTATTTTTCTTGGTTTTGTTAGTGGATGTGTTCATCGTAGTCAGTGTTGCCACATTTGAGATTTTTCTAAGAAAATTGGTTGGTTTCTTTTAGTACTTTGTATGTAGGTTGGTAAGATGGTTTTGAATTTTGGTAAGTTTGACGACAATAATCCGTAGGCATTTGCCTTGTTAATGACAATATTTCAACAATGCTTTTTAATCAGGGTTGCTGTTATGGTATTTTTATATGAAAATTATAGGTTTCATATTTCTTGAGTAGGGTTTAACATCATTGCTACGAACACATTTGTTCTATGTCACGATTCTTTATCAAAACCAGATAAATAATTTTGCAAAAAGAAGAATAAAAATAAATCTTAAAACGACTTGACCAATGTAAATGAAGTCTAAGTTTATTGTGTTAGCTGTTTAAATCACAACCTCTTTTTTGTTTCTTCTTCTTCTAATCCTTCTTTGTTCAAGTTTTGTGCCAATATCAAACGTCTGAGTTCGTTACAATTTGGTATTCTGTCTTTTTAAATCAAACATTTAAGCCCAAAACTTCAAGATCCAAAAAGCAAAAGTGTTGAATAGTTTTGCTTTTGAAAATATTGCAAAAATTGAACTTTTTGCTAGTAATCTATTAGGTTAGGTCATGTTGGCTGACCCTAAAAAGGGCACTCAGAAACAAACCCATCGTCTGTTGTGTTGCCAGATTGATTTAAGCTGTCAAATAATGTCCTGTTAGTCATCTTTCCAGAAGACTCGAGTCTGCTCTTCTAATTGACAACAGAAAGGCGACGAGTTTCCTGTCGTACGAACTTCATTAATCTTTGCAATTCTACAATCAGGACTTAATTTACACTACCTTTCCGCTTGGCAGTATATGTGTATGCGCCTAAGCATATTTTGACGATATTGGATTTCCTGGAGAGGAATAAGCATGTCTATAGGTAGTGAGGCATCTCAGAGAACTTCGGCAGCCTTTTACTCTGTTGCGCCCACGTACCAAAGAGAGGTGGATGGTTTTAGTTGCAGCTAGCTTACTTAGAGTCTCCTAACAATGCGTAATAGATTTCGAATTTGTGCCGTATGATTTGTTAAAACTTTAAAATTTTAAAAATTTAATTAAATCGGGCTAGTGGCTGTCGAGCTATGTCAAACAACAGGGCCTAAAACGTGATAAATTCCCCTGTACGATAGTACTAACTTCAAATCGATATTAAAAATATTTTGGCAGGTAAGAAGACAAAACGAATGATGCAGAAATTATTCTTTTTGGGTCTAACTTCACATACAGTTCTCAGAATTGAGTTGGCAATCAATGAACTGAAAAATGTTGTACTGTGTATGTGCATTGCTTACCCTTCTATCTTAACCTTACTTAATAGTAAAGCAAAGGTAAGGCCCATTTCAATTGGTTCAGCTAATCACCGACGGAACGTGGTCCCGTACTTGTCGTCCGTATGAACATATCAAATTGCTGGTGATAGAAAGAGACACAAATGTTCATGTGATGTGGTGGTGAAATTTCGTTAACACAAAAATTTCATTACATATGTATGTATGTAAGGCAGGCCTTGAAACATTCACTGCTACAAGGGTGAGTAGTTGAATCGTATGCCGAGTAAAGTTTTTCATCACACGAATACACTCTGATATTTGCCATTGTCTGTCGATGGGCGACCGCTATTGGAAAGCTTTATTATATAATTTTGATTGAGGCGTTTAAACTTTGGTAAACAAAAAAGCTTGACTTAAGGCTTGAAAATTCAAAAAGTCCGACATAATATCGCTGTGAACCACGGCAATGCGAAACAATGTTGCAACGAAATATTTCGCGACTTCTATGCTACGAACTTCTTTTAAAAATACAGTTGCTGTGGAATATATGACGAAATATACTTTTAAACTCACTTCTCGCAACTTCGGGGCCAGAAATTTTATAAAAAATAGTCGAAAGAGTAACGAAGGCCCAAAAAAAAAAAGTGGCAAAAATTTAGAATAAGATGCTTTGCAGCTGCCCAGAAAATCCCTGGAACCGCCATAAAAAAGTTAATAAAAATGTGGACGAAAAAAATTATATATTTTATTAAAAACTAGATACAAAAATTTCTAATATTTAACAAATAAATCAGAATAAAACAAAACAACCTTTCGCTATGTTTAATAGAATACGAAAAACTGTTTAACAAAACATTTCGAATTTACTGATAGGCATTTTGTCCTGATGCAGTCCTTAGTCCTACTTCTATAGCCCAGTCGCTAATGCATTTTAGCATGCGATTAGCCAGCGAGCTAAAGGTTGCTAGATGACTGAAACATCTTCGTTGAAGGCACAGTATTTGGTCTGCTCAAATAAATCTGTAATGAAAAATGTACAGCAGTAATTCACATTTCCCTTTCAAATTTAATAATATTAGATACTCGATTCCCATATAATATTGTTCCCATATAAATTCGTAAAATTAAAAACATTGCATAAGTGTTTTCCTAAAACATTCTAACAAAGAAACTTAACCTAACGAATACTTGTTTGCTTCTTTTTTCTACTTTAAAATTCTCAAACAAAGATTTGTTCTTTGTCTTAATTACAATCAGCTGTTTGTGATCAGCTGTTTTCTTGCTTGCAAATTTGCTAATGGCAACAATTTTTACAGCATTTCAGCAGTAAATTCGCTTTTTCAACTTAACTATGTATTTTGCTGGATATTTGAGTACTCGAACGCCAAAAGCTACAAATTTGTAATAATTATCTTTAGTTATCAGTTCTCGAACAAACTAATTGACTACAAGCTTTCAAAGTAACTTTTGGTAGGACTAAAGTGTTGTTTAGTGGCAACCCTGTTCGTAGTGTCCGTTTCACTTGGTCGGTTACGCTTTACGGCTCATTTCACTGTGTGTCTAGTAATTAAATACTATTAAACGCTGATTTGTTGTTGTTTCTAATGTTGTCATGTACTGGTAAAAGTTACACTCGCATACTTACATACATACATACATATTTACACACATATGGATTTACTTATGTATATGAAATTATCTTTTTTTGAGTGAATATGTCGCATGCCTAAGCGCTATTGTTGCTCTTATGTTCAAAACAAAAACAAGAGTTAATGTTATTATATTGCTAGATAATCATGCCAGTATGCACACACACACACACACACATATTTATGAAAATTATATACATATGTACACATATAATATTAGAAGTGGGTTAGCATGTTTGGCTTGTAAAAGACGCAATCAAGCGTTTTAAATAAATATCAACTCTATAGACAGGGTTAGTACATATTTCTAATTATAAGATATGCATAATTGTGTTGTTTATTACGATGTATGTATGTAACTCCAATGGAAAAAAATCCAATTTCTCCTTCTACTACAACTTTATAAGTGAAATATATTTTTTTTATATGACATCACATACTTACATACACGCTTATATTCTGTTGATATTTTAATTACCTGCTTCTAAAGGGTGTTTTTTTACAGGTTTGTTTTTCGAATAGAGATACAACTGGCATTTTGTGGTCAAATCTGGCAACTCTAATGTCATTTATGTTCAGTTTGGTTTGCCATTTCATCATGAACAGGTTGACAAAAGAACAACGCTTCCAAATCGTGCAAATTTATTTCGAAAATAATGGTTCAGTTCGCGAAGTTTACCGTGAGCTCCGTCCATTTTATGGTCGACATAATCGTCCATCAGAGCAATTAATTCGGTTAACCATGGATCGTTTTCGCACTACGTTTACTCTATGTGATAATACGCATCCGCAGAGACGTCGAACAGTGCGCACCGAAGAAACAATTGCCGCTGTAGAGCAAAGTGTTGAAGAGGACCCGAATGAATCGATTCGCCACCGTGCACAGCAATTGGAGCTTTGTCCATCAACTTTATGGAAGATTTTGCGCAAAGATCTTGGCTTGCGACCTTACAAGATCCAGCTTGTGCAAGAATTAAAGCCGCGAGACCATGCAATGCGTCGTGATTTTGGTGTATGGGCCGAAAATGAGATTGATCTCGATGCTGATTTTCATCGCAAAATTTTGTTCAGTGATGAGGCTCATTTTTGGTTGAATGGCTACGTCAACAAGCAAAATTGCCGCATTTCGAGTGAAGAGAATCCACATGAGACCCTTGAAACGCCATTACATCCACAAAAACTGACTGTTTGGTGTGCTCTATGGGCTGGTGGAGTCATTGGGCCATACTTCTTCCGCAATAATGCTGGAGAGGCAGTTACCGTTAATGGAGACCGGTATAGAGCCATGATAACCGACTATTTTGTTCCCGAATTGGATGGCATGAATGTGGATGAGTTGTGGTTCCAACAAGACGGCGCTACATGCCACACAGCGCACGTCACAATCGATTTATTGAAGGAAACATTCGCTGAGCGCATAATTTCGCGGAATGGACCTGTCAATTGGCCACCAAGATCGTGTGATTTGACACCATTGGATTATTTTCTTTGGGGATATGTGAAGTCGCTCGTCTACAACAACAAACCAGAAACGTTAGGGGAATTGGAAGCCAACATTCGTGGCGTTATTGCCGACATACGGCCCCATATGCTCGAAAAAGTGGTTGAAAATTGGACCTGTAGAATTGGCTTTATTCGAGCCAGCCGCGGCGGCCACATGTCCAAAATCATATTTAAACATTAATGGCATAAAATTATCCTTCCAATAAAGCCAAATTGATGGACCTTAAAACGATTTTCTTGTGTTTTATTTCAATTCGAAGTTCTATACCCCTAAAAAAAACACCCGTTACATATTTTAAAGTAAAATTTATTGGGCTTGGAAAGATGTGTGAGCCGCAAAAATCTACTCTCAGTTGTATTCTTTTGCAAATTATTTACGAAACAAATCCTTTTTTCACAAAGTAAATCACAGAATTTTTTAATTTCGTTCAAAGTATTTTATACGTAGAAAAAAAAAACAGCACTTCGAATTTAAGTTGCCAGAATGAAATAAGAAAAAGTCTTATTTGGATGGGAAGTACGAAAAACATTTTCTAAAAGTATAAAGTTCTCGCACAACTATTTTTATTATAAAAAACGATATTATATATACAATTTTATAAACGAAAATATTCTTCATATTCTATTTTTAACTGCAATGTGAAAAGTTGGCGTACACATTTGAAATGTCGAATTTTGTTCGGAAACAAACTCGCTTCGGCATTTTGCCGCCCTCGCAAAAAACACAAAGAAAACCAATTGGTTGGATATCGATGAATCAAACGGCGCTTGTTTCGATACAAATCAGGTGATAAGTATAAAATCGATGAACGATACTAAACGTCGTTTGCGTAGTTTTGTTACCAAAAAACCCAACCGAAATGAGAAAAAAACTTTGAGGTGTGTTTTCACAAAAACCGAAGTGAGAACAAAACTGTTGAAAACGTTCCAAACAAGATTTTTTAAAAGAACAAAACGCTGTGAAACGTTCCCAAAGAGAACAAATGGAAATGTTCTATCAAAGAGCATGATTGGAAGAAATGATTAAGGAATGTTCTCTCGAAAAATAAATTGGGAATGCAATTGTAAGAATTGTTTTCTCGAAAAAGAAATTGAAAAATAATGCCTCAAAAACGTTCTCAAATAGAATAAAATGTGAAAATATTTTCTCGGAACTATACGGGAATAACGAAATCGAAAACTATTGGATACGCACAGCGTATACGCAACTTCAAGCGGTCCGATTTTTATAGTACTCACGCAGAACTAAACTGAAACGGGAACGCGATCTCAATCCTTAATTAAAATATAAAGTCGTAACTGCAAAATGTTCAAGAGAATGATTTGTGTATATCGGTAATTATTCGTTCGTAAATTTCACGAATGTTTTACTTCAGTTAAAACCATATCAACTAGCCTTACTTCCCGTATTTTTTAAATTATATATAGACTGTTAGATGTTTAATTATGTTCATAGAAGCTCTTCACGGCGTTCAATTCTAGAAATAAGCTCATCTACATACTTGTAAAAAATAATTTATGCAGTGGGTTGTTTTTTTGAACCACCGAAACCTTACCCTTTATGCCATCCAGACGAATGAGCTACTCATTAATAAGTTCCAGACTAGCTGAAATGTCGGTTTAAAAAATGTGTTATACTATTCCTGAAGTCCTAGACTTCTCCAATCTAGGCTTATTTTAAAAGTTCTTGGAGAAAGTTATACCTTCACCTATAAGTAATCCAATTCACATACAAGAAATTGTTAATTTCTGGTGATGCGCATCATCACAAGATGCTCTCCGACTTATGAGAGCTCACGTTAAGCGAACAAAATACTCTTGAAATATTTTTTTTTTGCAACTATCCACATGTAGAGTTGGTAAAGACTATCATGCTCGGACAAGAACGCATCTCCAAATTCTTAATAAACCTAGTGGACTTTAACAATGTGGCCAATCGAGATCTGACAATCCTTTTTTTTTTGAGAAAATGATCTTATCACACAAAAAACTATTGTTGTAGAAATATTTTTTCTTAGCTGTTAATATTAATACAAATTTTCTTCATACTATCTTGAATCCAGCGCCAGCAAAATTATTTTAATTCATGTAAATAATTTGAATAAAATCGATTTCTAAATGTGACTTCTATAAATAACTCCACTACAGCGCTATCTAGCTTACCTTCCGCAAAAAATACCTCGTGACGGAAAGAAATTGCGCTTGCAAGTGGTTCGGAATCCGGGAAGATGTTTTCAAAAACAGCCAGAAGGCTTTGACTGTAAACCTTCCAGCGGGTACTGAAATGCATGACTCCCTTGACCAGCGGATAGGGTACAATTAATGAATGTCATCTTGATCTGGTTAGGATGAGATTGATGAAAACAAAATCATCTGGCGAAGGTTGCGATTCCTTTTCATACCTTTAAACAAAATATGAAAGGGATTTGGCAGCTGTAGAGCTCCGCCAAATTGCATTAACCACTGCATCACTCGATTTACACGCTACAATTGCACGACCCCCAGTTAAATTCTAAATGGCAGCTTGCAGTAGACAAACGCTTTGAAAAGGGCCATTTGTTATAAAATTTCCTTAGTCTAAATAGCGTAGTTTAGCATGTGTGAGACACATTCCATTATACACCACTTTGTAGTTATCCCAATGAACTATCTTGGACCCGAATCATATGGAAAATATTTTTCAACTTGTTTTCGTCTTACTCTTCTTTAACTTGTGACACATAAATTTCACCGGAAAACCACTTAATATACATTTTCTTTGTGCGTATTAAAAAGGTTGAGAGAAAACTGCAATGCTGCGCGAAAAACAAAGAGTCGTGTGCGAAGAAAAATAGCGAATGGAAACTATAAAAAATTGCACTGCGAAAATATCATGTGAAAAATAATAGAAAAGGAGTAAAGTAGAAAGAAAAACACATTATGCATAATTCATTTTATGAAATGAAAAATAAAAAATAAAAATAAGCTGAAGGTAGTGAAACATACATACAACATGTGTACTAGTTGCCTGGCTGGTTAGGCTGTGGGGCGACGAACGTGCAAACGTGTTGAAGGACACACAAAAACACCCACGCCGCCGGCCAACACTTCAGGACTTGTAAGATATTTATCTGAGTATGTGGAACGTAACGCGGCAACCGCGTTTGTGTATTGTTGTTGGTGTAAATTGTATGTTCATGTTTGTACTGCAATCGATGCGCACCTAGTATGTGACCTGACCAACCTTCATTTGCCGCTGGAAAATTTGGCGCAAATATAATAATAAAACTATTGTGTAAGATAGTGATTATCATTAGGATAATACTTTTTTCGAGTAATTAAAAATATTGTTTTTTTTTTTGGTTAGGTTAGACGAACAGCTTTAAAAGAGAATCGGATGGCTTTTATATGCATATATTCTTATAACTGCCCCATGTGCATGTCTACAACTTCATTAGAAATTCTTTATTTGAACTAAGTTTTCTACAGTCAGAAAAAAACAACTATCTTTAAAGGAGAAAATCACTTTCTAAACAATTTTGTTTGTGGAAATTTTCAATTAGGTGATTCACAAATTCTCGTATTTTCATAGTCATAAAATTTCAAAAGCTCCAAGTTTTGCTATTTTACATCATTTATCTGTGTAATGTAACAAAAGCAAATAAAATAAATTTTGAACTAGCAAAAATTTGTATGACCTTACAACTTGGAACTGTGGGACTTTGTATAATATAAAAATTTAAAGAAAACTTGAAATAAAAACGAAATAAATACAAATTTCAACATATAAATAAAAAAATAATTTTATCAAATGTATAAAAATGTAAAAGATTTTCTTTAAAACAATGAAAATAATGTCCTATTTTTAAGAAAAATTGCATACTTGATTAAGAAAACTATTTTTCCGGCGCTAAATAATTTCCATTTTTTCTCATGTTGACGTGTTTTTATAGTCAAAATCAAATCGACTACCGACAATCGAATATATTATTTACTTTAAATAAGTTTTTGTGTAGTATTTTTAATGGAATAATAAAGTTATAAGTCATATCGTTATATTATATTACTATTATTATTATTTTTTGTTATTATTGGTCTTAAATGCGAATTGCCAATTCGAGCTCGTAGAAGAGGCAGAGATGCGTGTCTGAAAGACATATTTTACTGAGTTGATAGCGAATAGAGTATTGTTCAATGAGTTGCGAGATCCGCTCTGCTTAAATTAAATAGTTTTTTTTGAATATGTTTGGATTGTCATTATCCTAAATATTCCATCCAAAGCCTGTTACACATTTTGGCATACCAAGTGTGCTTTGGTGAGCTAAAAGGAACGGTTTCAGTCGATGAAATACTGTAATAGGTTGTTTTCTAGGCAATTCGCCTCGCAAGACCTGCGTACACCAAAAGAAGCCGATCAGGTTTTGAGATAACTTTAGAGAACATTTGCCTCGTTAGCCTGAAGGTGTGAGAGAGAGAGAGCTATTTAAACATCAGGAGTGCATTGATCATCTCATTTGAATATGCCAGCAGCTTGCCATTTATACAAACTATGCCATAAGTCACATGAAAATTGCAGGGTTGCTTTTTGATTGAGTTAATTTATGCGAAATTATAACATCGGCCATTGAACAATGCCAAACAAACTGCGAATCGTGAAGCCTGTGGAAATTGATCATAAATTAAATTATTGACAATTATTTTGCAGTGTTGATTATTGTATCAGCACGCTATAAACCAAAGGGTGATTTCAAGTATTTCGAACCAACATAGATTTTGCCATCTTCATGAGAATAACATTAAAATATCAGCCAGTCTCGCAAGTTTATCAAAACAATATTTTGTGGACACATCAACAACAAATTTGAAATGTTAAGAACCATTTAACTAATAAACTAATATTGTTCATAAATTTGTTGTAGTTTTTTGTTTTGACATTCAAAAATACGAATATTAACCGGATAATAAAATAACTCAATCCCGGTATCATTTCTGGCGCTTTCAACCAATTCAAAGCATTGTGGGAATACATACATAAAATGAATGATTCAGCAATGAGCATGAATTCTCAAATAATACCCTTCCCCGTAAAAACGGTGCAGTAACAGTCCGTTTATTAATAATCGGCGTTCTTTAGGTTCAATGTCGAATTTGCCACGATATCGTGAATTTTCAGTATTCACATCCCTAATGCGTGTCTATATGTAAAAAGTCATATTGCAAGCTTGGCGCTCCGGCAGCATAGCTCAGCCCACTTAGTCAGCCTGCCGGCAATGAAAACTGCAGCAGTCGAAGAAAAATTTTGGATGCGTGCCAAAAAAGTGAAGGGTATTAAAATGAAAGCGCCTGCACGTCTGCTGCCCGCCTGCCAGCCTAACATTGACTGGCTGGCGGACTGGCTCACTAGTAAGTAGATTGGTGCGAAGACGCCAAGTGAATGAACGTCAATCACTGTGTCGGAATAAGCGAACGAGAGAGCTCTACTATGGCACTAAGCATGCAGTTGGGTTAAGTGGCAAAAGCGAAAGGCTGATTGGAGCGGCAGTCAAGCGCTATGCGTTGCTCGAGGGAAAACGTTTCACTATCCGAATTCGATTTATTTTTTGGATTTTATCCAGTTTCACTTGTGTGCGTGTGCAAGTTTCTCCTGCCTACGATGGTTTCTTTTTTTTTTTTTTTGAAGATTTTACTTATGTAGTTCAATTTTTAGAATTGCTTGTGCTCTGCTTTGTACAGGTGAAGGTGAAACGCGTGGATGTTTAACAATAAAGCGCAGAAGTAAGGAAAAGCTATTTTCTATTTTATTTTTTTCTTTTTAACAAAAAACATTACTTAGATATGCGCTAGCAATTTGTAAGGCAAAAAGGCATTTACTTTGAACATTAAGTATGGTCCAATAAAAAGTAAAGTCGGCATTTTTGTACTCTCACCCCCTGGGAATGCAATGTTCTATTTACATATGTACACACAAAGTTTATCAAAAAAATAGCAAGGTGTTACAGTGAATCGGAACCCCTGAAGTGACATTGTGGAGGTTGTAGGTGTGATTAGGTAGAACACGAAATCGTGCTCAGAATTTTTCCAACACCCTACAATTTTCGACTTATGTCCCAAAAACAAAATTTTCGTCTTTTTTGTCGATTTCAACTATCAAATGTCAGTAAAAGTACCAACAATTTTCTTTGGTAACATATATCCCAAATACCGGCAAACTTAATTATCATTATGGCAGTCTTATCGGAGATTTCTGTTTGCCTCAATATGTAAACATGAAGTTGTAAACAATGTAAACAAGTAAACATGTAACTGCGTAATTGTATAGTAAGCTTTTAGCCAATTTGTACATATGTATGTATGTAAGGTTCGAAAACAACTAAAATATGTAGAGAATTAAGACAAAAATCTATAACTATAAAATTCACTAAGAAAATTTATGTTCTTTATTCAATCAATTGTGCTTTTGAATTACAATTTCTACTTTTGTTAAAAATGTTTACTTGACCTTTTACATTTGTAAGAGAGATCGGCAGTTTCACGTTTGAGCGACCAGCAGCAATTGAGAACATTTCTTTTTCCAATCTGAAAATACTTTCTTGGTGGCCAATTGCTACACTTGTAATGATCTTTCGCACGACTGTCCCATTCACAAAGTTAGCAGGGATGTTTGGTGTAGCCTCCTTGCATTCCAAGTAGAATTGTTAGAACTTTGAGGTCGGATACTATTTTCCATTTATGTTTAGACGTAAAATTTTCTTCATTCTTTCAAATGTTTTTTTCATATTCGTAGCAGATTTTTGTTGTGTAATAACACTGCTTTTAGACCTGAAATATTTGTGAATGTAACCTTGTTTCTGCACTCTAAAAAAATATTTTGTGTGGCTCTTGAATAGATGAATGTTTTGTGTAATATTTAACTCATAAAGTACTTACTTTTGTCCTAACCATCCAGAAATAACCGCCAGTCTTCAGGACAGTGTTTGTGACCAAAAAAAGGAAACAACTCATCGACATCATTGCAATATACAAGATTGTTGCCTATATCATCAATTTTGAAAATTGCTTCAAAAGAAGTCAAGTCCTTATCTCGTTGAAATGTTACTTTGAAGTCACTTTCCACAATATTACACTGCTTCAATCTGGACGCT
Organism: Philophylla caesio; assembly: GCA_963971545.1. Classification (NCBI taxonomy): domain Eukaryota; kingdom Metazoa; phylum Arthropoda; class Insecta; order Diptera; family Tephritidae; genus Philophylla; species Philophylla caesio. The sequence continues at coordinate 52,602,908 of OZ020609.1, read as the reverse complement.
AAAATCTATGTTTGTCTACATGAAAGTCCTAAATCACGCACAAGGCCACGATAATCTCAATTCTCCTGATACGTTTCCAGGTGCAATATATTCTTGTTGACTATTCTTCAAAGATGATGGCTCACAAAATTCAGGAGTATCTGTAAGATTTTTAAAACCTGGTTTTGTGACAGTCAACACATTTACTTATTTAATGTGGTCACGAGTTTTATAGTGACAGAAATAACAATCCTTCGACTTATTATATACTAATATACACAATTACCGGAATTACATTGTTCTAGGGTTGTTGAGAACCGTGAACAAACTTATTCGGGTTCATAACAAGCACTTCAACGTACGACAGCTTGTAAAAAACTTTGAGAGCTTCAACGATAGCTAGATTTTTCTTCAAATTAAAATAGTCCTAATTCCCATTTCGTGATGCACATCAACAGGATAACATCTTTAGTCTAATAGCTACGCAGCGTTCTTTGCTTCTATGAGAGCTGTTCATGGCTAGGAGTAAAGCTATCCTTTGTAATTTTTGTAACGCGAGGATAGTTTCTTTCTTTTTCACTGCCGTCCATCAGACTACAAAACCGATAATTTTAGTGCTGAGACCTTGTATCTCCTATTGTTTACTCCAAAGTCCGACCGTTCTTAAATTTACTTGTATGATGTTGCAACAGTGTTTATGGGAATTTCGCATCAACGACCACCCCAAGAACGTCAGAAAATGCGGTTTATCTACCGCAAAGATAAATTGCAGAGGAGACTTACGAACTAGGTTAGCGGTAATGAAAGAGCTGATTTATTGAGCAAATATATATGTCTCTTAGACTGACAACGATTAGTCTTCAGTTAATCAAAAGATATCAAAATTTGTTTATGCAATGCCAGGCAGATAGGCGTTCAAAATGTATTTAAAGCTGCAACCGTTATATGCGTTCCTTACGATAAGAAGCTTACCACCTTTTTTTCTCAGCAGGCAGATTAGACTCGTGGCTTCTGATAGGATTGATGGCAGGTTTTATAGCATAGACAAAAATGGTAGGGAATATAACCATCACGCAGAACGTTGGGAACTCAAAATTTGCAGCCAAATACTCGCACCCGGAGAAGAGCAACTATTTCTATAACATTATTTAAGGGGGTCCGGCCATCTAGCGTGATCAAAAAATCGATTTCAGCGCTGAATTCCAAATATTGTGAGAGTTACAGCATTTTGAAGAAAATAGTGTCAGGAAAGAAACTTTGTAGTGCGTTTTCTCGAAACCATGTTTTAGAATCTTGCGTGCGTGATTTAAAAATAGCTATACAACATATTAATACGATTCAACGTTCATTTTGTAGCTTATGAAAATCCTATCTATGTGAACCTCGAAAGTTGAATATTTTTATAACATAAATGACATAAAAAATGAGGTAAAAATTATATTTTGCCTTTGCAACGTGGAAAAAAATTAAAATCCCCAGTTGAGGTGCAAGGAAATGATTTAGATTTATCTTATTTTTGAAGGACAAGTACTTGGTATTGATAGTTTTCAATTTCAATAAGTTTAAATTAAATATATTTTGGACTTTATAAAAAAATTGCATTTTCAGTCCATATGCATTTAGCGTATGTAACGTTTGCACACATATTTGTTTTGTGCATAGCACATACGACATTATTTGCCAACCTTGTTTGATGTCATTTTCAGATTTCAGATAAAAAAACATATAATTTGTATAAAAAGATTGTCATTTATTAATAAAATAGAACAAAACCATATACATATAATTTTTTTTAAATAAAATTAATACTCGAAAATTCAGTTCTTTGGACATTTTCACGTCTTAAAATTATTTTTAAAGGAACTCGATTATGCATTTGTTAATATTGCTTAAAAAAAACTTTTATCAGTTTCAGATTCAAGATATGGTATCATTTCATTTAAGTCTTTTATTTTATTTGTGTCTAATTTTGGCTTACTTAAAACAAGTAATGTTTGCTGAAACAAATTGTTTGGTGTTTCATTCGCAAAACGTCCATGATATTGTTTTTTAATGCATTGAAAATTAATGTCACATTCCTTGTGACTCGTTTTATAGCCTATATTCCACAAATTGTTTTTATTGTATTCTAATTGCTTTACTTTCAAAAAAGGCACGATGGTAAATTTTAAAAACCCTGCTTTTTGTGAGTAATTTCTGAAATCTTCTGGAAACATTTGAAGAATTCTCCAACGAACGTTGGGATATTTCAAGTTATTTAAAATGCGTACTAACGTCAAAGGACTAGATATTTCTAATTTTTTTAAAGATTTATCTATAGTACTATGTACACAATCCACTTCGTGGATAACGGAATGTCCTGGTTCTGAAAATTTCTGTGTTATACTAGTTATAGAAGATTTTTTTAAAAAGTACGAAAGGGACGTTGACGTTATTTGATTTCGATTCTGAGGAATACATGAGTCACTCCATAAGATGATTTTTCTAATTTCCGAGTGGTCTTTCTCTACAGTGCTCAAAATCTTGATCAATGCACTTGCTATGTCATTTCCTCCCCTTGCTCCAGAAGCCTCGTTCCATAAAGAGCAATAAGTTTCTTTAAAACCATTTGCTTTAATTAATGTCCCCGTTAAATTGAACATATTAAGCTTTCGTCTATAATAAAAATTTGAAGCGAAACACTTAGGTAAAGTTATTACATTTTCAAGATCATAGCAAAGAATAGCAGTCGATTGATCAATATTTTGACGGTCTTTTTCTCTTTCGGCTTTACAAAATTTTCTAAAATTGGCGCAGGCGACGACTCACATATCTTGCTAGCGCAACGATCAGCAGCCGATTGAAGGAATGTCATGCACTACAGTGCTTTACTTTTGTGCACATACAACAATTGCTTATAACTTGTCTATATACAAATGTCGTAGGTGCGAAGTTGTTCAGCACATGCGACAATAGTTATCTAATTAAAGAAATTGGTTGATTTGTATGGAAATTTGTCGTATGTGACTTATTTCATACACATACTACAAAAATCATACCCAATTTTTAATTTTTTGTAACATACGACAAAGTTCATACAAAATATCTCGGAAACTAAAGGACGTATGAAAAAATAAATTACAGAAATAAAAAGAGCACAACCAATTTAGTAAATCTACATCAAAACCTCAAAATCACATATTTTCACATTCGCCATCCGTTTTCTGGGGCGACGATATGTATGTATGTGCTTTATAGGATTGTATTTATTTGACAAAAGCTCAATGCCTTTAGAAGCAAAGCTCTTTATTTTCCCCTGAAGCCATTGTTTTAGCAAAGCATTTCTTACTATGTTCCGTGCGTTTTTTTACGTGTTTATACTTTCTAACTATTATCTGTTCCCGTCATTAGTATTAAATATTTAAAAGTGCAATTAATTCCTCTCCAAGCTATTTGCTATCTGAGAAAGTCCCACGATTATTTTACGCCTACACAACTTTCTCTTATTTGATCTAAACATATGTACACCTTTATTTTAGGGAATATATTTTTATAAGAATGTATGTATTTTGAAAAAAAATTACGTAATCGCGTGATGACCCCAGACAGCTAAAAGAAGCACACAAATTTTGCACTTACTACATGGCCGGTCACGTGCTTGGCATTGTTGATTTTTTTTAAACAAATTGCAACACTGTCAACTGTCAAAGCGGCAACTTTCCATTTTCTGGGTCAAAACTGACTCACTACTGTTGACTTAGTAGCTTTGAGAGTACGTCGACTCGGTGGTTTGGTCGATTTAGTGTGCCGTTAGCTAAAGCGGCTATGTTCCGTTCTAATGATGCAAATCATTTTTTCGATTTTTATTTTTTTGTTTATGCATTATATGTATTTACAAACATATGTATGTACGTATGTATATTCGTACGGCAAAAAAAAACTCTTTAGTGCTTTTTGACATGCCATTCTCTGCTTTGTGTTACCAAAATTTTTTTTGCTGCCTTTTATGCTTGTATGCTTTGCTTTGCTCATTAGCTATTGCCAGCTTGTGCAAAATTTTCGCACATTTATTATTTGATTCTATGGTCGGTGTATTCTGACCTCTCTCAAATATTTATTTGCAGATGTCTCCCCCTTATTAAACGAAGAGTAATATTTTTTTGAGGAGATTTTACACTGTCAAGCAGCTTTATGGACACATAAAAACTATGCGGGCCTTTTGCTTGTGTTTGTGCTTGAAAAGCCATTGAATGAACAAATGGTGAGCACGTAAAAAAGTCGTAAATTTGAACAAAGAGATAAATGTGCTGCTTAATGCAATAAATGTGGTGCAGTAAATGGGCGAAATTAGGTGACATAATATCGATTATGTATGAATTTTACTTTTACAAGTTTTTTTTGTTAAAAATGCATAATAGGCTTTCCACAATTATACGATACCAAAAAATTTACACGTTTTGACCATGGATTTTTCATTTATTTAATTTATAATATGTTACAATGAAAAACATACATACATATGTACATATGTACATCTAATTTTCAAATGCATGCATATTTAATGCCCAAAATTTCTACTAAATTTCAAGGCTGTTTTATAGGTAATAAAATTTAAATAAAGATAAAATTTCAGGTTGCTAAACAAATTTTTGACACAAGCTCTAAAAGCTATGTTTTCATATTTATGAAATTGCGGATGAACTCTAAATAGTAAAAAATTATCAAAACTATAAAACTGCATTCTCGAATAAATTTAAAAAGTTTGAAACTTTTATAAAATTATATAAATTTTGTAAAAGTTTTTAAAAAGCTTACTCAATAAAAATCAAAATATTTGTAAAGCTCGAAATGTTTATAACATTTTATTGACTTACTACAATTATTATTATTATTGCGTACTCAAATCAACAATTATCTAATATTATAAATTTTGTATACAATTTGCATCTGCATATTCAAAGAATTTAAATTTGACTTTAAAAAAGTTTGAAATTTTTATAAAATTCTGGTTAAATTGATATAAAATTTGTATAAACATTGAAACTGCACACTCAAAAGAATTTTCAATTAATAAACATAAAAAAAAATAAGTTTAAAATTTTTATAATTTTATAATTTTATTAAATTTTATGCAAAATTTATACTATTAATTAATTTAAAAAAAAATTTTGCATAAAATTTGAATCTGCATTTTCAAACAAATTTAAGGTTAACTTTAAAAAAAGTTCGAAGTTTTTATAAAGTTCTCGTTATTATACATTTTCTATAAATATTGAAACTACAAGCTCAAAGCAATTTTAATTACCCCAATTGTAAAAAATAAATGTTTATGAAGAATTGTGATAAAAACTTAGAGAAATTCAAACATTTTTGTTAAGGTCCAGAAAAATGTACTTGTATGTTTTTTTCAGCGCTTACACACCCACTATTTCATTGAAATCTGTAAATTTTTTATATGTACATATGTATGTATGTATGTATAGCTCCACTTTACTCGAATCATAACGTGGGATGGCAGGAACGTTTAAGCGTACAAAAATTCAACCTCTTTTAGTTTGTACAATATTTGAACCAAAATCTTAAGCGTATCCCGCTTATAGAATGCTCTCAATTTTTTCTCTTTTCGCTTTCGGAACATATGTAAAAAAATATTCCCCTTCGCTTAACACATTTTTGCTGCTTTCTACCTTTTTTTACTCTTTTTTGCGGCGCCATTTATAACGCGTTTTTCCTTTAACTTTCCCAAAATCTTATTTCACCTTTTAGGGAATTAAAAGTGAGTGATGAAGAGGATCCTTCACCACCGACATCCCATCAATAGACGACCTCTGGTGCAAAGGCGCACTGAACATCGGGGAATGCCTGGCCTCCTTATCGGCCGCCTCGGAAATCTTCCGTATTCGATTGATTTGGGTACCAGGTCACAGCGACATTGCGGGAAACTGTCTCGCCGACGAGCTAGCTCGCCAGGGTTCTTCAGAAGTAATCACTCCAGGGAGGAAGGGCATTGAAATTCCGATGTCCACATGTGGTCTGCTTCTGGAAAAATGGGCCTTCAGTTGGCTCAGCAAACGCTGGTCGGAAACCTCGACGTGCAAAGTTACAAGGTCCTTTTGGCCTGTTGCGGACCGCAGACGGTCTGGGGAATTATTAAACACTTCCAGGTCATTACTCTCGGTACTGAGCGGTGTTCTGACAGGGCACTGCCCGATGGGGACTCACGCCGTTAGGCTGGACATCATTTCTGATCCAATATGTGGGTGCTGTATGGAGGATAATGAGGTGGAGTCATCTTAATATTACCTTCTTAGCTGCCCTGCTTTCGCTAGGCTTAGATGCAGACACCTTGGCTCATACTTTTTCGACACTCCCGAGGGGCTCTCCGGTGTATCCATCGAAAGGCTACACGCCTTCATAAAGAACACTCGACGTTTCTCTTAACACTCTACCGGCGGGTCTTTCAGTTCAGGGAAGGAAAAACTTTATAGTGTCACAATGGTGTCACAATGGACTATAAACTGAAGTCTAAGTGAGCCCTTCGGGCTGCCACCTTACCTAACCTAACCCTAACCTGGTGCCTTTTAATGTTGCGATATTTAACTATACCAATTTTAATGTACATAAATTCCACATGTGATCAAATGCAAATAAATACATACATACATACATATGTATGTCTAATTGTGCGCCCTTCAGCGCTTTTCGCTTTATTTATTTATCGGATTTTAGAAATTGTGTCACACAAAAAAAATTATAGAAAATAAACCACGCAAAAGCACGCAATTGCATTTCGGATCGCATTGTATTTTGCTACATCTGCATAACAATACACACCTATTTTTTATGTAGGTTCTTTGCGTTTCGCCTCCCTCATATTTTGATACTCTCCGCGCTGTGTTGTTCATGGTGTGCCTGTATGCGGTGGCTTTGGTATTGTTTTAAAATTTTCAGCATTTACTGCAACAACTGCATACTAGATACAAATGTGTGTAGGTGCCGGATTACTCAATTCTCTACTTCTACTTCTGTGTGCGGCTCAACTTTCGTTTTTGCTCTTTACGAACCTAAATGTAAGTCATATACACACGAGTACGTTCGTGCAAAATTATGCTAAAGTGCATACAAATAAACGCAGTTTCAATTACAAATGCGAAACAAATTCGTGGAAAAATACTTTTACACTTTTTCTCTCCCCTATTATATGGGGATTTCCATGGTGACGCACACGACAGCTTACGAATTCAACTTGCAGAAGAAAAGCGTTAAATAAATTAAGTTCCCTCTTTCTTAATTTAATTTTCTGATGGCTCTTTAGAAAAATGTTGGGGTCTATAAATATGAATGGTTCGAAAATCAAAAAAAAAAGTTCTTAAACGACGTGCCATGAATACACCTCCCGGTGGAAATGCTCAAATGCATATTTTATTTAGTTGTTTGCCACTATAAACGCTGTCGCTTTGCAGGCATGAATGATTAAATGACTAAATGTGGGATTAAATGCTTCAGTATTTTAACATTCCAAACTTTTTGACAAAATTACTAAAGTAAATTTTAAAATGTTTAGCAGTCAAGCGCTAAATTGCAACAATAATTAAATTATTAATCATTGATAGTTACATGCATATATATTGCCAAGTTTTAACAATACGGTTGACTTGAACTACTTACATCTGCCAAGTTACGTTTCATATTTTAACTGCATTACTCGCATCGCATTGATAATTGTATATGCTGACGTTTGTGTGCACACAATTCACCAAGCAGTGTTTTCGCCATTAATAGACTTTTTATTAAAAAATTTGACACAACATAACAAAAATTAGTAAAATAAAATTTGTATTATTCTTAAGAAGAGAAAAAAGTCGTATCAATGACAATATCCAAAAGAAAAAAATTGTTATTTGTGTAAGTGATGCAATCGTTCGTTTATCGATTCATATCGATAGTTTTTTCTGGCGTTTATCGCTGAACTTTTTAGTTTGATGTTTTAAGACGTCAGTTGCTTTTCCTGATTAAGTCAGGATATATTTTTATTTTATTTTATTTTCATTACTTCAATTAAAGTACAGTACAGTATTTAAAAAACCATATTAAGTTTCAAACTTTGTAAAAATCTCAAAAAAATACAATACAATTTCATCAGCATATCAACTGTTTCTTAAATTTGTTAAGAAGGTATTCAGTGAGCAGTTTCTTACCCGTATTCTGTAATTTGGTATAATTCCAAGTTTTAAAAGTTGAGACTATTACCCGAATTTAGTAAGCAGTCTCAGTCTCTAATAGAGACAACAGTCACAATTTTAGACCAGTTGGTATTCATTAGTTTCAAAATAAAGCCTCTAGTAGTCTCTAATTAGTGACGACCTGGTGATGAGCAGTTCACAAAAAATTAAAATAAAAACAAATAAAATAAACGTAAAAGCGGTAGTCAGTAATTTGGTATAATCTCAAAACTCAAAATTTATGATAATAAATTTGAGATTATGACTTCTCTTCGCTTTCACGTTATTCTTTTATGTTTTTATTTTTTATTTATTTTTTATTTATCTTATTTATTATAATTTATTATAATTTAAAAACTTTATTTTGAGATAAGAGTCCTAATTTTGTGTTTATTGAGTGCCAACTAGTCTACAAAATAATTGTTTGTATATTATTTCAGATAATTTAATTAAAGTAAAAAAATAAAATTGTGAAAGTCAAGAAAAGCCTTTATTACTGAATTAAATTCGATAACCAGCAGGAAATCGAAGAAATTTATATTACGAGCTGTGCATCCCTGTCGAAATTTTTGGTTGAGTATCAAATTTTCTTTCGAACAGCGCCCCGAATGAGCGCCATCGTACGAAATGAAAATTCCTTCGATCATCGAACATCGAATGCTACTCAGAGTATTTCACTACTCAGAGAATTTCAAATAGCCAATGATTAACATTGAATTTTGAAGTTTTGTTTATTCATCTTTGCCTCAATGTAATGCATGAGCTAAATTAATTTTTTTATGAAAGAAAAATTCAACACACTCAACAAAAAAATATTTTAAAATCTTTTTATTTTCTATGTTTGTCGTCGCTTCTCCTAAGTAGTCGTAGTTGTTTTGGTCGAGTGTTTGGCCGAGCTTCTCCTACCATTTTAAAAAAAGTTGATAACGATTTATACTTTTTTTAAAATGAGAGTTTTTTTTTTAAATATTTAATAGCATTTGATAACCATAACGTCTTTAACTATCAAACGAACTTTAAAGATTTTTTATCAAATATAATAGTTATGGTTTATTTAAAAAAAAAAATTGACAATTTAATTTATTTTCTTTGTTTTAAATTACAGTAAATTTGCCAACAAAAGACATTCAAGTCCAAGTTTCAAACTTTGCACAGCCTTTACAGAATATTATTAAATTTAAAAAAATTGTCATACTTTTTTTTTAGTTTTTTAATCAGTAATTTAAGAAAAAAATTTTATTTGGTATAATACTAAGATGAGAAATGAAAGTCGGAGAAACTTTTGAAGCGCCGTTATCTGGGAATGTGCATTCGTACAGTTTTGGATTCCATTAAAATTTTACTGAAAAATTTACTATCAACTTTATAAGAGCGGAAATCTTCCGGTATTTTTATGCTCCCAGGCTTTTCACACCATTTTTTCAGTTTAGACAAATGAAATCTTGAAATAAAACTGGAAAAACTAATAAAGCGAAAAATCGAAATGGAATCTAAAATTTTAGCAATAGTTTATAAAAAAAATTTTAAATATTTATTTAGCATTAGTTTTTGGCTATTGCTGAAACTTTCTATGATATATAAAAAAAACTGAGCATTTGTAGTTTAAACATATTTAAATATTTCTGAATTTATCGTTTATTGCATCTTAAGTCAATGTGCAACTCAAGCTATGTACATACATACATATGTATGTATGTGCAACCATAATTACATTTACACACACAGTAATATGTACATACATATGTCCATTTAATTACTTTTCCGACACTCACTTCCCTTTATATCCCAAGCGATTTAGCAAAAAATAAAAAAAAAACATTTTTGTTTTAATCCCTTCTATGCTCAAGTGCATTGCTCCGTTGACATTCGCAGCCCATTCCTCTCACTTTATCTGTTACAAAGCAACTTAATTTTTTATCGCTGCGCTTGCACTTGTTTTAATTGTTTGCAACACATCGCCAGCAAAAGCGGGCAACAACTGTCTAAATACAAAAAAAAAAAACAAATAAAAACTAGTATGAGAGCGCTTGAAAACAAAAATGAAAACTTTTTTAAGAGGCGGTCAAGGGACAAACATCAGCAGGTGACAGAAACAAGAAACGTCAACTGTCAGCCCAAGGTGAATATATGAGTGAGGATGTCGCAGTAAAGCTCTAAATTGAAAAAAAATGCTGCAAAAAATCCAAAAAAAGACGCCTTTAGGTTATAGCGAGCGATTCGCGCCGCACCGTGGCAGCACTTCGTAAGAGGATTGATCATAAATATATATATATGTATATGTATATGTATGTACATATGTACAGTACCGGACATATCATTTGCGACGAAATTTATATTACTTTATTTATTTTTGGTAAGGTCCATTTAAAATTCTGTAAAAGAAATGAAAATAAAAGTTTTAAAGCTTATTCGAAATTCTCATATGTACATTACAAAAAATTTTAAAAATTGTCATCAAAATTTAAAACTTTTTATTCTGAATTTTTAGGAAAATTCTGGGTATGCAGTTTTGTAGCCCAATCAATTTCAGTAAAACAAAGTGTGGGTTTCAGTTGGCTAAAAACTACCGTTGATTTGTTCGAATTTTTTTTGTCAAGGGTGTTGAGCCTTTTCTTCCATATACATACATACATAACTCGAATACATATGTATGTAACTCAAAATGGAAGAAATAGTTTCATTATTTCTGTTGCTTGAAAAAGTACTTTGCTTTTGCTGTACATTTTCTTGAATAAATAAATATATTCGAATTTTTTAATGAGAGCTTCAGACTGTTTTAAGAAATTTGTATGGAATAACATTTTTTTTTTTCTAGAGTGTTACTTTTTATGCATTTTTCGATTTTCTCGATACCTGTATACTAAATATTGAGCGTGAAAAAGGGCAAAATAAAAGTAAGCAATTTTTACCCAAATTCCTTTTGAAAATTTTTATTCTATTTTTTATTCTGAACCATCCTTCTGCGATGAAAATTTAGCGTTACTAAGGACCCTGGCCGCTGTGGTCGGGTGTGTAGCGGTGCGTGCTTTTACTCGATATGCCGGTGAGTTAGAGGTTCGGCCAGGGCAAGCAAAATCATAGAAAAAGTTTTTTCTTATAGCGGTCACCCCTCGGCAGGCAATGGCAAACCTCCGAGGGTATTTCTGCCATGAAAAAGCTTCTCATAAAATACATCTGCCGTTCGGTGTTGGCACAAAACTGTAGGCCCCCCCATTTGAGGTATAATATAAAGACGCACCCCACAAATGGTAGGAGAAACACTGAGCTATTTAGTGTAAGCGCCAAATTTGTATATTATTAAAGACCCTGTTATGAGTTGCGAAGAGAATGTAATTAGCAAAACGAATTACCTTGGTATCACCCCTGTAGAGTTTAATTCGACAATTAGAATTGCTAAGCGTTAAGTGAATTTTCAAATATTTTTTTCTTTTTAAATACTCTTCACTCTCTAAAGCAAACCATATAAATAAAAACAAGAATTTATACAATATTAATAAAAACTTAAAAAAACCTATGTACATAAATTTGAGTATACAGTTTTGTAGCTAATACAATTTTAATGCAATAAAGCTCAAGTTTCTATTGACTTAAAATTACAGTTGATTTAGACAACTTTTAAAGGAAAAAATTACAAAAATCAGCGGTAATTGAGAAGTTTAAATATCTAAAAATTGAAAATAATTTTCAACCAATGATATAATTTGGGTTTTCACAGAACAGAAAAAAAGTCATATAAAAAAAGTATCCAAAAAAAAATTATTTATTAAAACTTCAATATTTGTTTTGAAGCATTTTAATTATCTATATTTTGACCTCAATGTGGGATTATCCTAGTGGATGATCTCAAATCGAGGTCGAAATATCGTATTAATTGAGCAATATACAATATATAAGGTAGTTATTTGAAAATTTGTTTCTTATTTTCATACAACTAGCAGAAAGTCAAAGGCCATTCGGGACTGCTTCAAAACTTCTTCGGAACAAGAGCAGGACAATTTTTATGACTAGTTTGAGATCATTTCAGGGTAGTTTGAAGCGTGTTACGAAATGCTTCCAATTTTGTGCTGAACTATCACGGAAGTACTTCTAAAAAACTCGTGATTGTTTGCTAACCTATGGGATTTATGTATGTACACCCTTGTTCACAAATATAATAGTGAATTTCAAAAAAATATTTCTTGAAACTTATATTTATTTATTTATTTTTGATAATTTGATAGCAAAAACTAATCAAATTTCCAAAAAATGTCATCAAAATTTCAAACTTGTTATTCCAGTTTTTTACATAAATTCTGAGTATGCAGTTTAGTAACCCATTCAAAGTGCAAGTTTCAGTTGGCAAATTTATGCATGAAAAATAAGAAAAAAAAACACAAACCTCGACGTCAGGAAACATTTTACAAGACTCCTTGAAATAAAATAAATAAAATTTGTTATAAAATTTGAGTAAAGTATGAAGGATTTGTCTAAGCTCGTAGCGCAAACTCAGCAAATTATTATCAGAATTTTAAAAATGTCTACATATTTTAAAGGTTCAAATTAGTTAAAATTTTTTTGTGGGACGTTTTCTGGTGTCCCCATAGTATGATTTTTCAATAAAAAAAAATGCTCAATATATAAAATTTTGACAATTTCTTGAAGGGCTAAGGATGAGAAAAAATTGGTATAAAAACAATTTCTAATAAATTAAAAATTTTTCAATTACAAATATCTTGCAAAATTAAAAAAAAAAATAATTACTCTGTTATTTAAAACCCCAAGCACAAAAACCTACAAAGTAAATGAAAAATCTGTTATACACCTTTCCTTTTTCCCATAGAACAGCTCTACTGATTAAACATTACAGTTTTAAAATAATAAAAAAGTCAATTGTCACTTTCAGTTTTTGATTCAAGTGTTCGGAAATCAAGTTCTAAACAAATTATCAAATTGTAAGTGAGTACCAAATAAATGGAAAATATTTTAAAATTCAGTTTCTCAGCAGAGCTCAAGATTCAACTTGAATTTTTTCATAAGAATATTTGTCAGCCTACAAATAAGTTATGAATCGGCATTACATTTTTTAGATATTTCTCGTTACAAATTTAAATTTGTCAAAGTTATAGTGGTCTGAGTGATTCAACACTCCGTGAAGAGGACTAGCACGCCTGAGTATATATATCAGATTACGAGGAAAGAAACTTCATATTCGATGAACGGAACTATTTGAGCATCTTGGTTTAAGGCTTGCAAACATATTTTATTTATACAAAAATAAGAATTCATTTATTTTCTAGAAATGTCATCTTTCAGCGGCAACTAAACTAGCCTTTGAAGCCTCCGCTTAACTCAACTAGTAAGCTTCCTGTTTTATGGCAACGTTTATACACTATACTCCGCTTTAATAGTTATAACAATACTCAAATGTAGATAAGTTCATTTAAATAATAAATAACAACACCATGCGATTGTGAGACCGAACGCTACGAGTTCAAGGACGTAAAAACCTGTTGAAACATATAAATCAACAAAAATGCAGTTAATATAAAAATTGGCATGTAATTTTTTCCACATGCATTTAATATATCTAACATTAACGTATGAGTGGGTACTAGTATATACTACATACATATTTACAATCTATACAGTCTATTGTTTGATAAGTTATCTTCGATATTATTTCACTTAATTAAATGCATTTTATAATGCAACTCTGTCATTATATTTAGTTACCACTTTGTTAGCTGCATTGTGACCATCGTCGCTCATCACGCAGCGTTGCATATTTGTGTCACTGACACGCCTTGACCAAAGGCTTTCCACAACCACAACCACAACGACAGCCACAATCGCAGCCGCAAATGCTTTTAATTAAGTGCCACAACCAGTTAGTTGGCGCGGCGCGACAAACAGTGGCTATGGTCACAAATTATCACCGCACACAGAAGTAATAATTAAAAAATAACAATTGCCATACTTAATGACAATCAACTGGCAAAGTGTGGTGGCAAGATGTTCGTAACATAAATATTTAATACAAAAAGATTCTTTACTTTAAAAGTTGTCAACACATTTCTCAAAGTTGAATGCCAGTGACATCTGATTTCCTGGATATCTGCACCGTTTGTTATTTTTTGCCGCACTTTCTTTTCTCATTATTCCGCTTGAGTCGCTCAGTTATCACATAGTCATCAAAATGTATGCATATTAGGGTGGTCCACAATTTTTTGTTTAATATTATTTTTGAATATTAAAAAATACGTGTGCTTTGAGTGATCTTTAAAATTGTTTTAATTTTAAGACGGCACTTCTATAGCGCCGGTAGCAAATAAACAATTCAACGTTCGAATGCCAGAAAATGTAATCGAAGAGCGAAAAAGAAAGAAATAATGGGGACAGCACCCGCTTTCAGCACACCTTAATTCATCACACTTTAAGTCACCACATCCAAACTTACTACACTGGAACTCATCTGCTGAACTCATCTAACCTTATCTCTCCTTACCTCAACTACATTTACTTCCACTACCTTAATTCACCACACCACACATCAGATCACCTTATCTCACCTCATCTCTTTACATCGAAGTAAGGCAAACAAATAATTAAATTGATATCTTAAGTTCAATATATCAGGATTATGGGAAGATTTATAAATTAATACAGAGACGTTTTATTCCCACTGCGCGGTCCAAGAGCGCTATCTTACCGATCTAGAAGAATTATTTTCTTTTTTAACCACCCTAATGTGTAATCTTCCATACAAACAAGCAACCACGCTGTGCTTTTATGTTTCTTATGATTATTGCAATTTAACTGGAAAATTGTAATTGCCAAGAGATTTCAAGTGCTCACTGTGGTCGGCCAAGCTTTAATGAGCATCAACCAGATTAAACAATTGTTTGTTGAGTGAAATGTGTGATTGAACGTAATTCCATACACATTGTTTTCATATACTTATGTACATACATACATACATTGTTTATTTTACGCATTCCCTGCCAACATTCCTGCTATAATCGCCGCTATCATTATTATTGGTTTGATTGTGATAATTGTTGTTCATCTGTTATGCATTTATTGTTAGACATACCTTTCGCATTATAGCATTATATTCGGACGATTGGTAACCTGTTTTTTTCTTTCTGTTTATTATAAACTTAGCTAACTCGTGATTGATGTAATGATTATTATCTAATGTTTAATTTTTGTTGATGCACTTAAGAATCATAATAAATATGAAATTTTTCGTAGTTGTCGAACCATCAAATAAAGAGTGGTCTGTAAAAATTTGTATATATGAAAAACACTAGCTAATATCCGCTGAGCCGTCTGGTAACATACTACTTTTCCATATACATACTTGCAACAGGATTATAAAGCTAAAAATTCAGCTATGATGAATTTACAAACAATGCCAAGTAGTCGCAGTTTAAATGAGTTTTCTATTAAATGCAAATCTGAACTCTGTTATCAATATACATACATATATACAGACCTTCTCAAACATAACACATAACAACTTATTAGATTTCGTTGAAATCGGTCTAAGAACAATAATATTTAATATCTCAAGTCCATCGCCAACTAGCGGATTCATTTTTAGTGAAAAGTGTATGTAAGCGCACCTGCAGCTAACCTTTTTTTTGCGTCTTCAAAATCCGACCATAAATACCGATTTTCTGATGAATTCGACTCTAGCGCCACCTATGTTATGTAAAGTAACAACAGCTGCCCCCACCCAAATCCTGGACCAGAGCAATTTTAAAGCCGCTCTACGAGGTGAATTTGGTCTAACCAATTAGTTTGTATAATAAAATGCTGTAAATCGTTAACATTTGAGGTTCCCAAATTTGAAAGAAAACCGAAGAAATCCTAGTGCAATTCATTTCATCGCCTTCACGTCGCTACAGCAGCGCCACGCAGCGGGTTCAAATAAAGTCAATGTCCGCGGCACGCGGCTAGAGAATATACCATTCAAATTTTATTGAAAATGTACAAAAATAATGTCAGTAGCCCGTTTCTGAAAGAATACGAAAGAAATTGCACCACTTACATCATGCAGGAACCTAAAATACCACGAAAATCATTCCCTTACCCAGAATACGGGACGTATTTTAATGTATGTATGTATATACATATGTGACACGAGTGAATAAATTGATAAACTATGTATCCGCTTTTTGTGTTTACATGTTCCATTTTGTGCTAAAAAGGTTTTAAATGTTTATTATTTAAATTCGTATTAAGTCTGAAACAAGGCCCATCCACAATGTAGCATTAGAAGTGCAAAAATATAAATCTCAAGTACTTTTTAATTCCATCCACGGCGTCTTATGATGTAGACCATAAAAATATACGTTTAAAACCGTTTTGAAAGTTAATGTCTTAGTTTTATTTTAGGGCATTCAAACACGGTTATGCTCAGTAGTCCCATGTTGAATTTGTGGGAGAGGAATTTTGTGAAATATTTTAACCCTGTAGGTCCGCAGCAGATGGCGCTTTCTGTCTTTTGAAAAAAAAGTGCAAAAATTTACGTAAAACAAATAAGAAAAGCTAAATTCGGGCGAAACCGATTTGTATATACCCTCGCGATGTATTTTTGTATAGCCGGTGCCCATAATTTCATAAAACCCCCATTACTTTGTTTCAAATCGCTTCTAGTATTAAACTTTACTCAATATTTTCCAATAAATAAATAATTTCCGTTATATGGGAGTTGGCGAGGTTATGGTCCGATTTCAAAATTTTTTAACTATGATAACATTAATATTGAGGGCGTGGCAACGCCCATTTTTTAAAAGTTCATTAATGCCTAATTTCTTAGTTCAAAATCGCTCTAAATACCGAATTTCACCCAATTTGTTTTAAAAGATACCGAAAAAATGAAGTTTTTGCATTTTCCAAAACTTTCGTTATATGGAAGGTGGTCGTGGTTATTGACCGATCTTGACAATTTTCAATACCAACCTTCCTAACCAAAGAGCAATCTATGAACCAAATTTCGTTGAGATATCTCAATTTTTACTCAAGTTATTGTAACCATGGACAGACGGACAGACGGACGGACGGACTGACAGACAGTCAGGGCTAAATCGATTCCCCTTTTCATTCTGATCATTTTAGTATATATATGTCTATATCTGTCTCGATTATTTTTTGCTGTTACAAACAACCGTTATGCGAACAAAGTTATAATACCCTTATGTACAAGTACGCGCGGGTATAAACATTTTTATATTTGTTGGCCTCCTCTACCGGAATTCGTGGCCGAAAGGGACCTTTGTTATTTTGGAAAAATTTTGATTTCGATTAAGTTATCTTCATACGTTGAAATCACCACACACTCTAAAGAAAATATCGCTACTTGAGAATTAAAAGGCACAATTTACACTTAGCTGGCGTTCGTAAATTTAACAACACAAAATCGTGAGCAAATAATGAGTTGAAAACGACAACGTTTGATGAGCTAAATTTTAACGAGCAAATGAAGACACGTAAACGATATGATTACACATAAACGTGCTCATCACAAGCTCTTAAATTTTTCAAATGTGGTATCTAGTTAAATGACCTGTGTCGCGCAAAGAAGGGAACGGTGTTTAGGATAAGTATGGCCAGACAATGAGGAGGTGCTATAAGGAATTGAAAGCATAATATACCCACTGGTCGCAGTGCGTACCTCATTGTATCTATCTATCTATCTACAATCCATTTTAGGTCACCACAACTTTTTTCTTTATAAATAAGTTCTCATAATCTTGCTATATTTTAAATCTCTTTAAAGTACTCCAAACGTGTGATCTTTCGAGTGATCGTTACAGTTTTGATTCTGAAATTTATTTACGTAATCAGAACATATAACCATACATATATGCGTTTTATTTATTTTAGTCAAGCTCTTCGCAACCCTACTTTTGTAGAAATACCTATTTTGAAATCAAGATCAACCAGATTTAAAGCTCTTTAGGCTAAAATAAGTAATTTTTTTTCCTCTGTTAGCTGTGCTTGCTCACTTTTATAAATTTTGCTTATTTTAAAGCGCATTACTGTAACGTTTTGAAAATAAAAATAAGTTTTACTTCCTTACCGCGTAACAAAACAAAAACGACACGGTTATTAGCTGATTTTTTTTTTGTATACATGTTTTTATGCATTAAGTGGCACCTGAAAATATTTTTTGCTACTTTAATGGCTTAACGACAGTACTTGGCAAAACCTTGTACATACATATGTATGTAAATTTCAGACGATTAGGAGATAAAACGGTGTAAGCGAGCTGTATGTGTTGTTAAAGTTTTACGTAAAAATACTAAAATTTTTATTTTTATTTAACAAATTCAAAACTCTTATCTTACACTATAAAAAGTTGTGTTGTGTTCAGGTTTTTAAGAATCATGAAAACTTATCGAAAAGACAAAATACTCGTAAAGTAGTTGAAAGACACTAAAATTCGTACAAAAGTAAAAAAAAAAACTTAAAAAAAAGTTAATTAATTAAAATTTACACCATTTTCTTTAATTAAAAATTTTGTAACTTTGATTTGATTCAACTCAAAAACCTTACCCGATATCTTCCGCGCGGAATTTCATGCAATTGTCGCGAAAGCAACCGTTAACGCGAATTAAATAAGATGGTGATGGTATGTATTAAGTTGACAGCTGTTTATTCGCTTTGTTGGCCTGCATGTCAAATGGCATCATTCTCCGAAATATTGCTATAACTTCTTCCGCTTTAAGTATTGTTGTTTTTCCCTTATAATTTTTTCGCAAAAACTCATCCGTCATAAAGCTCATAAACAAATAAAAAAATTAAAATAGTTAAATGGCCAAACAATAACAAAAAATTTAAGATTTATATTTTAGTGATAAAATATATTTGAATATATATGTATGTTTGATAAAATATTTGATCCCTTTAAACCAAGGATGCATTTTAACGTTAAATTTAACCGTTCCAAAATGTTTTCTCTTGTTTCGGTTGAAACATTTCAAAATATTATCGTTAAAGCAATTATCATAATAAATTTCATTACGTTTTAACCGAAACGAAATGCTGGCGTTAACGTTAAAACGTTAAGAAAAACGCTGGAGATTCACTCGTCGCAAACAGAAGCGCTGCATACTTTTAGGCACATTAAAATTAACGAAAACGGAAATTTTATAACGTTGCAACATTAACGATTTGATTTCGTTTTGATAACATGGCGACGAAACGCAACAAACTCATTTCGTTAAGTTAATTTTGCTCATTAACAAAACAAAATGGTATCGTTTCGTTTGTTGAGCAGCCCTGCTTTAAACCCTTGCTGTTCATTCCGTTTTGTTACTTCTATTACTACCCAAGAACGATAGAATACAAAATTTTGTCTGCCCGACGAAAAGTGATGTGAAGAAAAGTGCGAGCCACAACCGTAGAATGCGAAAGAATCGGAAAAATTATAAACGACAAATGTTAGGTTAGGTAATGCTAGGGATTGTAAATTTTAAAGTTTCGGCACTTTGTGCAACATATTTGTATTTAAATTCCTTAATACATACATATATGCTCTGTCTTTGTGCGGAAGCGGTAAAAAAAAACTACAGGGCAACCCTTTTAGCGAGTTTTATGGCGTTTTTTTTTCGAAAAAATATGTTGCCTTCCCACATTGTAATTTTTCCATTATCCAGAGTCTAATAAAGTGGAGATTGGACATGCAACGCCTTAAAAGGGCCGAGAAAATTAATCGGGGCAACATTATTTGGATAAAAGAAAACGCATTAGATGACCGTATGATTGGTACACTTTTCGATCTGTAAGCAAACACCGTGCGCTTCATATTTATTAACTTTATTTTAACTAAAATCTCTTAATTGCATTGAACTTAAGCATACAAAATTTGATGCTAGCAAACATACAAACGAAAACAAAGTTATTATTACTAAGCGTAAACAGATGATTATGTCTAATTAACTGAGAGCGAATAGCGGTTTACGGAAGGCGCAACCGCAACCTCTGTATTCTCTAAATCACGTTTTTTGTTTTTTATTTATTTATTATGGCAAAGTCCTAATTTACAATTTTTCAAATATGTAAGTGTTTCAATAAATAATATGGGTATTCGTCTAAACGTGTAAATGCCCCGTAACCGCGTAAACCTTATAAACTTTCTTATTTTTTTATGAACCGGTTTATTAACGAGGTTTACGCAGGTACGAGGCATTTACGCGTTTAAACGAATACCCTTAACGAATGTAAGCGACTTGCAAAAGAACACTAGGTAGCTTATCGTATAGCGTGAAAAGCAACAACAAAAATAAGCTAGTTGAGTTGAAATAAGCGGGTTGACATAAACTGGCTTCAAAATTAGCAGACCTAATTGGAAGTGTTGCAAAGTGAGAAAGTGGTGCTATTGTGAATAATCATTGGAAAGTACCAATGGAAATTCGAAAAACATCAAAATAAGTAAAAAACCAAAATACAGTAGACGTACATAAGTAAAACGCCTCTAATAAGAATTACTCATATTGTTTTGTTTTGCTAGCATATTTTACAAACGACCATTAATTTTGATAGACTAGTGTTGTAAAGTGTATTCATAATATATGTAAGAGAGTTGATTATAAGCGAATTGGACGTTCTTTTGCTAGTCGCTTACAAAAGATGACGACTAATGTAAAACTTACTCTATAGCTACATAAGTATGTAGAGTTTTCCAGTGTTCTAAAGTGTATTTTCAAATTCATTTTTTTCACAAATCTTTATTTCGTTTGGCAACTCATTAAAGCACTTAAAACCTTTATAAAAAAGGTTCTGTTTATCAATTTCTCTTCTAAATATTGATAGTTTAAACTATTTTATTTTTGTATTAAAATAATGCGTTTCACTTATATATAATACGTTAATAATTTGTTAAATATTCAGGTGCATTACCACTTCTAATACTAAAAATTCTTTTCATAGTATTGATACAAATTAATAATTTGCTTTACACTTAACCAATTTAATGATAACAATCAGCAAGTAAAAAGCTAGTTCAATGGATCTAACGAACCAAACTACTTAGAAGTGAGCTAATCCATTCAACGAGCAAAAAGAAACAACATACATAAATATGTAAATATGTATGTATGTATCTGCCTTATACAACTTGTCATATAATAAAGAGGTGAGTGGCTTACGCGTTCGTGTTTGCGCTCGCGCACGCTTCACGCATTTGCAGCAACGGTAATGATAGCTACGGAATGTCAGCTGGTCTATCGCCTTTGCCGCCACGATGCTGATGCTACTGAGATTGGTGCAGTGCATTGCAGTGTGAAAAGCCTTTCGTTATGCCGACATTTTACTGTAGCCATATTGCATGTTTTGTATGTGTTTGTTGTTGTTGTAGCGGCATGTTCTACTACAGTACCGACTTGCGTATTAAAGCATTTATGTTAATGTCTATAATGATAGCGAGCGAATTGGTCGGTTGTGCGGCTGCTGACTGCCATGGCAACGATGCGCACTGCACTGCTCGCCTCACTAAGCGTGCCGCTCTACTAGCGCAGCCAACAATAACAACTACTACATTTGTAAGTGTGTAAAGCAAAGTGGACCGGTGAAAATTGCGGAAAAATGTGCAAGAATCTCTTCCGTTTTTCTCGCATTACTTGTTATTTTGTGTTTTCCTCGCAGTATTTCAATCTTTCTTGTTCTTTGGCATGCAGTTGTTATTGTTTTTCCGCAATTGTAACTGGTGGTGAAATTAGCAACGCCTCGATGCAATTTTTGATTACTTCATATGCGAACGCGACGTGCAAGAAAGAAATAATAATGCCTTTATACTTTCAAAGAAAGAGCATAGGGCGTAAACGGCTTCCTTGAATCGAAGGCATTGCGGTGTTTTAACAGAACGTGCGGTTAATGGACGCACTTTACACTTTTCTCTTTAGTAAATGGAATAGCTGAATCCCTTGTGCCATTCGGGCGTTTTCTATCGCTACAATCTTAGATGCTTTGTTGGTGGTGGAGAAATGGAAATTTTTTTTACTTGCACACTTGGTGTGTGTAGATACGAGGGCAGTTTGACAAATCGATAATTTTCAGTATTAGAGATACTGAATATTTTTCAGCAACATAGCGTCTTTTTTCTCAACATAGTCTTCTCGATACATTTTAGGATTGGCAAGGCACTCTAAATAAACGTTTGTTTCAGTGACAGTACCTTTTCATTCAACTCAAATATGTATCTTACTCTCCAGTTTGTAAACAGTTCGTACTTGGTACTTTTTTTCTCAACAAAATGTGTAAATTTTTTTGCTTCAAATCGATATTTAATCAATCTTAAAGCTTTTTATAATATACACCAATGATCGTGCTGCTCTATAACCGTCTTCTTTGGTACACAATCGTTCGGATTAACCCACTGTCTTGATTGTTTCTTGGTCACGAGTATGTTGTAATGGATCCATCTTTCGTCGACGGTGGCCAAACAGTTCAAAACTCCTTCTGAACTTTACCAAACACTTCACTTTTCCAAAACATATATCAAATGGCTATAGGGGGGATTCGCCTAGCCTTGCAAAACACTTGGACGGATTGCACGGTAAAACTGGGTTTCCTATGGTGAAGCTCTAAAGTCCCTGCAATCCGTGCATCTTGCAAAACTTTTGCAGAACTTTAAAAAACTCCTCATTATTTATTGTCGAATATTCAAGTGAACTGTGTTGCACCCGCTCAGTTGATATGCCAATAGAATCGGCCTACTCTCCAACCGGCCAATATCATTCATGGCTTTTGTTGACCATCTCTGGCATAAGGATCTCTTTCAAGCGACCAAACAATCGCCGTTCCTTGTGTTGGTACGAACACAACGGAAAACAGTAAACCACTTCGAAATAATTCAAATCGGTTTCGGTTATGGAATTTTTTTCTATATTTATTATTTATTATTTGGAGCGTTATTTGTTATCAAGTGCGGATAGCCTTCTGACATTTACAAGACGGATAGATTTTTACTTTTATTCCACTAATTACGACGGTGATATTCTTTTCACTGTTTCAAATTAATTGGATGTATTCGGAGAGTGTTACTGGACAAATGTTAAAATCACTTCCGCATATCCGGACGTAATCTTGGGTATCGACTGCAGTGTTGGTTAAGTTTTTTCCCAAAAAAAAAAGGTCATTTAAGAAGCGTTTCTAAGGGATTGAAAAAACATAGTAAGGCGAGTGATTATTTATCTTGGTAACTGGCGCTTATTTGGCTTGGTAACTTGCCTTGTATCAAGTTCTCTCGAATCGTGCTTTCTGTTGTATCACAACACGCTTGACCAGCTTAGTGTATAGTGTACAAACCGCCATATTTTGGGCTGCGGCGTACTTCAAAAGTTTCAGACCGTTATCGGAGGTTTCGTCATGGAAACAGAACTTTTCGACTGTAGGTCTAAAGCCAAGGCCAATTTCGGCGAGACGTTCTTCCACCAATGTGAACGACATCACTTGGTGGACCTCTCTGAAGGTCAAAATTATCTATTGGATAATTTGCCGTGAAAAGAAAAATTTTGCCGCGATCATATTCCAATAACTGTCGCATGCACTGCTAACATCAGCTGAAGTTAGCGCACCACCTTTAAAAAGAGTATGAAAGAGATCAGCTAGAGAACATTTTTTTTGCACAGGAATATGCCCCTTTTTTGTAATTTTTTTGTAATTAAACGGCATATACCATAAATTCAAAACATTTTTTTTTTTTAATTTTCCATATGCACTACGAACGAGGGCTGACGGTTATTTTCGTTGGTCGTTCTTTTTACATGTCGAGTTATTTTAATTGTCGGATTAATATAACAACATCGGCTTGCAACTGAAACTGAAGCTGAACAGTCCTTAAACCTCCTGTTAGAGTGATCACACAAGGTTCGCTGGTGCGTGGCGTTTAGAAACTTTCTCCCCTTGCGTGGACCTCTGCACACTGATTTAACCAGTGTTTATTTGACTTATGTATGCTTTCAAAGATCCTCGTGAGTGCTTAATATACCCACATCCGTTTCTCTCAAATTGAAGAACTTTAAACTGATTTTGAGAAGAAAAAACAAACAAATAATTCTGTGGATAATAAAGTTTTCAAAGCCCTTCAAAGCGCTGCACACTCTATTATACTTAAGCTTTCTTTGTGTAGAATGTGCTCTAAGATACATAATTTTTTACTGCACATAATAATCGGGTATGTGCATTTATACACTCATACCTTATATATTATTTGTTGCATACAAAAATTCAGTTCAACGTGTGGCATAAATGAGGGCAGCACACTTAAATTAGCTCATATGCCGTGGTGCGATTTACAAAATGTCTTACCAGCAACACAAAGCCATTCATTTGGTCGCATTGTTATGTGTATTAGCCTCACTGCCTAGTGTACTTCCTTTCTTCCACGCTAAAAGCTATTGTGGCCTGTGGTTGCTGAGGTTGCATTTACCTTTTGTAACATCTACATGCATACACACTCGCATGTACATATGTACGTATTATGATGAGCAGAATCTTTCTTTCTACCAACGCTTAGCTATGGTATGCATTGTGCTGGTGTGGATTATACGAAAATTGTAAGGTACCACCACCACTTCCATCCAAGCTGCGTTTACAAACGCAAACATATTTATGCGCTCGCATATATTTTAGATATGTAGATATGTATGGACTTAAGTGGTAGGTACAGCATTAATGCGAGTGCAGTCTAAATTTTCTCTATTTACTATTATTATTATTTGAACCATTTGTACCTTGTCTGTTTGGCAGCGAGCAATTGCGCACTACTTCCTCTAGTAAATCTGCGAATTTATGTTGTATGTACTTACAATGCATTTCTTGCTACCTTCCTACACACAAACATACATACATATGTACATATACCCTTACGCTATATAGTCATTTCGTACGAAGTGCATTTATTTCTCCTTAGTTTTTCTATGCCGTCGCACAGTGTAACGAAAGGGGCCAAAAGTACTAAAATAGAATGTGGGAATTTTAAAATACGTATTTGAAAATAAAATGCTTCATTTTTGCACTTGTTTGTCTCAATTTATTTATATTTACAGAAATCCCCGATTTTAGGTCTTGGTTTCGTAGAAATAAGGCAAAGAATATAAAATAATGCTTAAAGTAGTGAAGGAAAGAAACTCACCACGCCTAAAGCATTCTCGAAAACTCACCACAAATGTACTAATCACACCGGAAATCAACGCATTTAAACTCATTGCACCTAAACTCCGCATACGTGAACTCACCACACCTGAATCCACCATACCTGAGCACACCACCTCTGAACTCACCACAATTAAACTGCTCACCCCTAAACTCACCGTTCATAGATTCCCCACAACTGAACTCACCACGCTTAAATTCATCACAGCTAAGATCACCATACCTGAACTCACCACATCTAAATTCCTCACACCAAAACTTACTACACATAAACTTCCCAATGGATTTGAATAACATTTATTTTTTCTTTTCTCCGAAAATACGGCAGTAAGCCATAAAGTTAGATTTTTTTTATTAATTGATTTTAGGTAACCGTGTAGAAAAGTAAGTTTGATCAACTTAAAGTACTACTGGTGAGAAGAGCTCCAGAACAGATCAGCAATTTTCTTGTCTGACATATAAATCTTTATTTGAAAATTTTTTTAAATCATCTCAAAAAATAAGTTAAATTACTGCTGAAAAAGAATAATTAAAAATTTGTAATTTTTTAATAATTCTAATTGGAATAAGCTAATCTTTGCGATATTTCAAATAGTGTTTCTTAGAGTGACATTCATTACTTTCAAAATATCCACTCTCATGAGTTGTGGGCGTGGCAGATAGTCATTATTATTATATTCCAAATATAGTCTTTCTAGATAAAAGTAAAACAAACATAAGCCGAGTTTTGCGGTATCGGAATAGTTCACTGTTTTTGACCACACCAGACACATTTCACTGTGCATCCGCCTTCATTCATAATCCCTTTCGTGCTGCACACGCCACATCTATAATTTCCTTTGTGATTTGTAGCTCAGTTTAAGCTAGAATTACAACGGATAATTGATTTGATGATATGAGTGATTTATGATAGTAAGTTTCCTCCTTTCTATTTGCTTGATTAAAGCCTTTTGATAACATGACTGGCGATACTTATCTTCATAACATACGTGTGGGGATTTTGAAGATTCGTTTCTTAAATATTGTTTTTTGTTATTTAAACCTCTTTTTCACTTTATTGTCTACTCAAATAAATACATAATCAATTGATATTAACCTATTATTTCTTTATTTGCAGGTAAGCAACTCTTGGTGTAAACATGTATATATGTATGTATAGGTATGTATGTTGGTAGATGATGTAGGTAAGAGCCTAGTTTAAAATGTGGGAGTGGAACCAAAGCTGTTCGATTATTTTAAAATGGTGTTCGCTTATTGTTTGTGCTTTTGTTATTATTTGGAGACTATCTTACTTACATATCTTGACTTTACACTATTGAGACTTGAAACTTGCACTCTATTACACTAGAATTTAATAGCCTACTCAGAAAAGTTCTGAATTGTTTTTTAAATTTCGTAATTTTGCTAAAAATAGGCTGAATGAATATACGTTTTTGTTTCTTCATATGAGCTTTTCGGCCGTTAAATTCGTGAGAGCTTAAACTACACACAAACAATTTTTCAAAACGAAACAAAATGATAAATTTTAAATTTTTTTTATTTTTGATTAGAATACGAGAAACTTGATAAATTTTCAATATTGAATATTTGAAAATGTTTTTCAAGAATACAGAATCGGGCTGTAAATATACATATTTGGTCATGCAAATTCTTTTATAATTTTTACTGATTTTGAAGTTTGTTTTTCTAATAAGGTTTAAGGTTATTTCAATTTGAAATACAAAGGTGTAATTACCATACAAAATTTTGAAGTTGCAATGAAATTTTAAGGAACTGAAAAAATGTACTTCCAACAAATTTTGGGACATTTGACATTTCCATACAAAAATTGATTTTTTTTTTAATTTTAAATTATTTTATATATTTAAATTTTTTCTATTTACCTGTTGAGTCGAAAAAGTTGAGAAATATTTAATATCAATTTAGTTGAAGAGCGCTTATTATTTTTTTGTTTATTCACGAAAAAGAAAATCATTATTAATTGACCCACAACTGCGAAGAATAAGTACTTAGAAAGATGGAACATGAAATGCAATTAATAAAAAAAATTGCAGTCGAGCATGAATGTTTCATAAGAGTTTTTAAAAATGTGTAGTCATTTATATTAAAGCATCTTTCCTTAGTATAAACATGCTATTATGTTTATCTAAAGATTACGTTACACAAATTTATATTTTCGCATATTCAACTTTCTTTCTTTCTTTTATGGCGGTTGTAGCGGTTAGTCGGTTTGGGCCGAGACCAAAAAGCTTCGCCAGTTCCTTCTCTGCTTCGCTAGGTTTTGCCAATTATTCACACCAAGTGAAGACAGGTCCTTCTGCACTTGCTCTTTACAGTGTATTCGTGGGCGTCCTTGCCTCCGTTGTCCTCCCATGGTTGCCGATTCTAAGAATTTTTTCACCGGAGCATCATTATCCATACGAACGACATGGCCAAGCCATCGCAGTCGTTGAATTATTTTTACGTTTGACTTTGTCCGTATCATTGTACAGCTCATACAGTTCATCATTCCATCTTCTTCGGTACTCGTCGTTAACGCGAACAGGACCATGAATCTTGCGTAGAACATTTCTCTCAAAATCCCCCAAAGCCTTCTCATCGTTGTTTTCGCGCCATATAAAAGGACGGTCATGATGAGGGATTTATTGAGCGAAATTTTCGTGCGTCGAGGAAGGGCTCTGCTTTTCAATTGCCTACCGAGCCCAAAGTTGCACCTGTTGGCAAGTCTTATTCTTCGAGGCTGACGTTATTGGTGGTATTAATGCTGGATCTAAGGTATACGAAATCCTTATTTTTCCTTTTCCAGACTGGATATTCCAACGATTTCAATATTATCCGCATATGCCAGCTGCATCGTACTTTTGTTATAAATAGTGACACTGCGATTCAGATATGCAGCTCTAATTACACGATTCCAACATCAGATTGAAGCAGTTGCACGAAAGTGAGTCGAATTGTCTAAAACCTCGTTTGGTCTCGAAAGGCTCGGAGAAGACCTTCATAACTTGGACGGAGCAAGAAGAAAGTTGTGCTCAGCGTCACTCTGCATAGCCGTATTAATTTAGCAGGGATTCCAAATTAAGACATGACGTCGTACAGGCAGCTTCAATTCTTGCTGTCAAAAGCGCCTTTAAAATCGACAAATATATTGTGACTTGTCTATCTAGGGTTCTGTGAATATCTGGTCAATGGTGGATTTACTAGCCGCACATTATCGTCGATAGGACCTTGTATGTGATATTTAGAAGGCTGATCCCACGGCAATTGGCGCAAACAGCAGGAGCACCCTTATTTAGTACACTGAGATTCTAATTTTCTGATATGTACTCATCAGACCAAATTGTGCTTAAAAGCTGGTACATGCTTCCTACCAGCTCTTCGCCGCCGGCTTTGAACAGCTCAGCCAGTATCCCGTCTGCTCATGGCGCTTTGTTGTTCTTGAGCCGCCTTAGTGCTGCTCTCACCTCGCCTTGGTTTAGTAGAGGGATTTTTTGTTCATCCCTTAAGATTGTTATGGGCTCCTCTTATTTAAACGGGTCACCAGAGTTCGCGTTAAGTAGCATTGAGAGGTGGTCCCTCCATATCTCAAGTGTGCTCTGTACGTGCATCACCATATTTCCATACTCGTCTTTGCAGGAACCAGACCCGGTCTTGAAACCACTTGTCTGCTGCTCTTCGCACTCACGCCTTTCCGCCTCACTTCTTTTTCTTGAAAATACGTCTCTCTTCCCTCTTTTTCTCCCGGTATCACTCGACTGTTGCACGCGTAGTAATTAGCAGAGAGACGCATGCGGACCTTAGCTGCAACGCTTGCTCTTCGCGTATTCAACTAGCCGGCGATTAGTTCCATGACCCTTTATTAATGGTCGATGTATCGCGAAATTAAATATACCAGTTTCTTCATATACTCGTAATATGTTAAATATGAATGTAATGAAGAAATCATTGACACCTATTCGATCAATTGAATAGCTTTGACAATGAAAATGACATAAGAAAAGTGTTGCGTTGCCTTGTGTACATACATATGTACATACATACATACATATATATATATCATCTTTTATTTGGTAATAAATCTGGCATAAATTGTTAAATTTTAGTAGTCGTTAAGTATTTAAGCCTTTTTATGATGTGTAAGTGCGTTGTTTGAACATTTATTACTCACTCAATTCATTGCATTTTTTTATTATTTATCACGTTCATTGAACCTACATATTTGCAGCAAATGTGTACTTAATACACGTACAAATATAAGATAAGCTAAATTAAGATGATAAAAAAGTGGCTGAAATATATGTACGAGGGCGGTCTGAAAAGTTTCCGATCTATCAATGATATAATACATTTTTACTTAAATTTTTTTTTTTTCTACATAGGCTCCTTGTAAGCAGTAATTCCGGTATTTTCGCCATGTTCATTCAATCATGTATTTGGTTTAGGCGCGGACAACTTTCTCATGCCTAAATATTTTTTTTTAAATGTGACAAACACTTTCTTTGGACATTTTTATAACCTCTGCTTTCTCGCTTAATTTCATTCAAAGGTCGTCTAGCAACATTTGCTGAACCTTAACGATGTTTTCGTCAATAGTAGTTACAGTTTTTGGACGTCCCGAACGTTCATCGTCTCCAAGCTTTTACCGCGAAGTTTAAATGCCCTTCCCCAAACTTTCACTAATGTAAATGTTGGCGCAGAGCCCTCATACACAGAGTCCAACTCATCTCTGAATTCGATACGAAATTTTTTCTATTTTCATATAAACACCCTTAACGACTCACTCAAAAACTGCGCGTCCAAAGACCAGTTTCTCTTAGTGAAAACTTGGCTTTACTATTTCCATCAGAGTTAGTTGAGAATAATATTGCAGTATCCTCCACTATAAGCAAATGTATTGATAAGGACGATGGTTCCGATATAAATGATTGTGTTCGGGATTTAAATATATCAAAAAAGCAATTAGAATTTACTGCATCGTGAAACTAAAATCAGTTATTTTCGAAATTGTGAACATCACTTCAGATTATATGTTCCTCAAGACGGGGACTTGGTGTATTGTTTTAATATAAATGAGATTATGAAGAGTTTAGAAAGAAAAATGTATCTTTGAACATTTTTCCTTTTGATGGCTGTGAGTGATAAGCAAGGAGAAAAGTTCCAACAGAACATTTCAAAGCTGGAAGAGCGTTACCAGGGCAAATAGAAATCAAAAAAGTTTGATAGTTTTTTCTGCTGGACCATCAAAAAAAGCAAACCAGTAGTTAAATTTGCCAGAAAAACTTAGGCCCTAACTTCATATTATTATTTCTTTACATTTTATGTTTAGATGGTCGTTGTTTTTTGGAAAAAAAATTACTTAATAAAAAAATTCATTACTAACTGATTTTTAAAAATAAAAACAACACGTTCTTGTGGCACGATAAAGTAGAAGTTTTGTTTACCAGTTTTATCTAACAAAACCCATATAAACCCAAATTGCAAGCTTTATACAAAATTTACAATAATTTAACGAAATTTCGTTAAAACATTAAAGACAAATTAAAACATTTTCTTAAGTATGCAGTGTACAAGTCAATTTCTATATAGCAAATTTCAAGTCGGTAAAAACTACCGTAAATTTGGTCAATACTAATCTTAAAAAATTAGAGGTAATTTTTTTTTTTGACTTCAAACTTGCACCTCATTGTAATTTAAATTAAATTAGTTTTTAAAATTAATTTTTTTTTTTGATTTCGCTATTTTGCTAAAATATTGTTAAATTCTTTCGTATACACTGCTTTTAACAAATATAGCACAGCCGCATTAAAATACATTTGCACTATTTGTTTTTCTTTTAATTAATTTTAACAAGTTTTCAATTAAAATACTATCTGTTCTAAAAAAACACGAAAACCATTTTTAAAAATTTTTTTTTAAATTAAAATTAAGTTAACAAAATTTCGTCAAAACTTTCGAACTAAAAAAAAAGTTCACTTTTTGGGTTTGTAGCCATTGTACAACTCTACAAGTAAGATATCTCGTTCCATTCCTCTCTAATTTCCGCCTTGTCTCTTTCTGTTTTGACAGTGTATTAATTGATTCCAGCGGTTTGACAGTGTAATTTTAATGGCTGACCTGTGCGAACGACATTAAAATGAAATAAATAACCAGGGTTATGTGAAGAAATTCTGAAGACATTTCTTGTGCGGTGTTGCCGTGTTATCTTATGTTCATTCATAAATTTTTTTTTAATTTAGATATTTATCTTGCAGATAAAATAAATGAAGAACGTAAATTGCTCATTGCCTACTAAAAGTCTGATTCCCTACATGGATTTCCATGCAAACGTACATGTATTGCCATGCCAACCCTGCATTGAAATCTATCGGTTTGTTTATTCAAAAAACAATTTTTACGTTTTTCGTGAAAAATATTTTTGAACTTTTATCTACAGTATGCAAAACTCGTATTAGTACACCTTCTCATAAAAACAAGCTACAATAGTTAATTTAAATGTATGTATCTTAAAACTATCCGTTAAATAAATTTATTTCACAGGAAAATCAATAATAAGTAATAGTGTTCAATAACTAAAACGTAGAAAATAATGCATTGTACTAAACAAAATAAGCAAATTAACTCAAATTACTAGAGGAAAAGTTCATATTAGTAAAAATACATTTAATTGCTTTTTTAAAGTAAATAAATAACTGTTTGCTGTGTGCCTTTAATAGATAAATAATTTTCTAATACAAAAGCAAGAATAACGATCCAAAATACACAGCGTTGGATACTACAACTAGAAGGGAGTAAAATTTAACCGCGAAAGTGCGCTGAAATCCTAAATAATTTGATTTATACTATATGTACGTATCAAGAAAGGATTACGGACCTAAACTGTGCAATATTGATTAATATAAGATATGATTTTAAAAGCAATCAGATTTAACATCACTTACTTGAGATATGACTTTTCTTCCAAATCGATCAGTAAGCGAGCTCTCGCTCATTTCGTAACTTCTTTCATTGTGGCAACGTCGTATTTGTTAGCGTGCTCGCTATCAAAAAAAGGCCTTGGATTAGTAAAAATGACAAAAGAGTTGGAAGAACAATGTATTAACATAGAGTATATTTATTATAAATTACATTTCGCACATCATTGCATTTACATACATATGAGTTTAATAAATTTTTAAACTTACATATTTCTATATCAACAAATTAAAATTGTTAAAAAAAAAAACCATAAAATAAGACTGAAGAGTTAATTATTTTTCACTTTTAAATGTCTAATGCATCTTGCTTTTTACCTCGGAAGTCAGAACAAATTTTAACTACTATTTTAAAAAATTTAACTTATATTTCATGCAACTCTGTCTGTACTTAGTAGTTTTAAATACAACCGTGCTCTGAATATCAACTCTGAAAATCAGGTGATCTCAGCTGTGAGCTATTTCCGGGAAAACAGCTGATTGTTATCTTACTTCTATACCTGTACGATGTTTGTAGCTGAAATTTGAAAAAAAAATTTATCAAATTTAGAAAAACAATTTTTTTTGCTTAGCGTATAACTACTGCCTTTAACAAGTTTTTATTTGAAATTTCCAATGTTATTTCGTCGTTAAAAGCGCCTTTCAATAAAAAATTACGCATAATTTTGATCACTTTTTTCCGTACGTCAGCAACGTAGTTCCGTCAACTTTAATTTTTCAATTGTATCAAGTAAATAATTAGTTAATTATATTAAGCGAACAATTTAATTTTCTTATAGACTGTTAATAAATAAATAAACCCCATTTTCGAAAGTGTTAAACCGAAAAATTTGTTTAGATCTTCTGCTGCGAGTTCCTTTAAAAATTTAGAAATCAATTAAAAAATAAAGAAATGTACCCAAAGTTCTTCATCTTGGATATTTGAAAAGTGTTTAGATAAAGATCTTAAAATATTTCCACTGAGCTGAGCACGCATGCTAAGACTCTAATATTATTATTATTATTATAGTGACGCTGCGACCTAACAACATCTATTGTGCTAACCCTTTGAGTTTTCACTTCATCCTTATGCTATAAACAGAATTAAACAAAGCGGTGACGAAGTTCGTCTGACGAAACTTGGCGACGATAGTTTAAATTTTAATTTTGACGCTGGCGCCGGGCATGTTCACATTTCTATTGTAATTAAAAAAATCAAAAATTTTTAAAAAAATATGTAACGACAAATGTAATGGATAAAACGGAATTTATAATAGAACATGTAAGAAAATCTAAATTCGGGCGAAACTGATTTTTATATACCCTCGCGATGTATTTTTCTATCGGCGGTGCCCATAGTTTCATAAAAACCCCGTTTCTTTGTTTCAAATCGCTGCTAGTATTAAACTTTACTCAATTTCTTCCAATAAATAGTAAAAAACGAAGTTTTTTGAATTTATCAAAATTTCACTCGGCGGCAGCGCTATATACGACGAAATTTGGTCGAAGATTTGATTATGTTTAAAGCTTTAGGCTGTTTATGAAATTAAGCACTTTTAAGGGTGTCGTTGTCCATATTGTGGATGGAGATGCTAGTCGCTCACCAAGGTGTATAAGCCTGGGACCACTTAGACGCGGGTATTCATTCTTAGATCCTCTCTATTGAGTTATAGCTGTCTTTCACAGGCTTCACTTTAAGGTAACTTCACTTAAAGACTCGTCATTGGAAACTTTTGAAGCAACTTTCACGACCTAGAAAGACGAAATGATTTTTTTTATTGGAATATAATTAGAAAAAAAATAAATTGTCCAAATTTGTCAATGTGTGGTTGTGTCTTCACTCTTGGGAGTTTTGTTAGAAGAATCAAGAGTGATTTTGCTAGAAACTATGCACTCGTTCCAACATTCCAAATGTATTCATCAAGTTCTGCTTCACCATCTTAAACCTTTGCACTAGTACAGTACATACTATAACACGTACAATTGTATGTACGTATGTATGTATGTACTTCAAAACTCACCGTAAACTCGTACTTGCATAGGCTAAAATTCTGGAACTCTATGTGAGCAGTGTGCTGCACTCTTTACTTATGAATGTATGTATGATTGCATGTGCACATGTATATATTATAAATGCATGTACTCGTATGTATGTTTTTATGTATGTATGTATGTATGTACATAATAAATTGACTCACGTGGGAGTGATTTGTTGATGTGTCAGCGCAAATCTTCATTAATATCAAAGTAAGTCAATTTCCCCACAAATTCCGCTTGCCACAACCATAATGCAATGGCAGGCAGGCAGGGACAAAATCGTTTGTAATGAAAGCCTTTCAGCGTTAATGAACATTAAGGTAAAGGAAACCGCAAAGAGGAGGTTTTGCACTACTAACATACATGCTTACATACACAAATACATACATACATACATATATTGGCCATTACGAGTGCTGCTAGGCTGGCTGTCAAAGCAGCTGAGTAGTTTAAGCCAAATGATTTAGTTCGTTGACAGTTATGAAAGGCAAACAGTCAAGAGCGAACCTAAACGTGAGCACTTATGCAAGTAGAAACTAATTTGTGGAAAGGCAAAGCTTTATTTTCTAGACGGTCATTAGGAACTTCACTCGTCATTAAGGCTCAATAATACAAATTTCTTATATAAAATATCACAAGGCAACACTGTGTAGAGTAATAAGCGCTTTGCCAATGAGTTTTACTCGTCTGCTGGAGCTTTAAAATGCAGAAGATATTCTTAGAAACAATATTCTTCGCATTTAACTTTAGGTAAGGGATATTTTGCGGTACATGAATGAGTTAGACAATTTTGGCTAATAAATTTGGCACTGAATACATGTGATCAAACATACATTAACTCTTCGAATATTTTTCAGTCACAACAGTGCTTCTCACCAAATATTTATATTATTAAAAAACTGCATTAAAATATGCATGTCGCTCTCTTTGTATCAACCGACCTGACAAAGAAAACAATAAATAAATTTCTCAACTAATTTTAACTTTTCAACATAATAAATTAGCATAAGAGTTTCCGCAAAAATACAAGAAAAAAGTTGTACAATAGTTTTAGAGTTCCAGAAGAATAATAAAAATTACCAGAGAAAAAATGCCAAAAAAAATCATTCGAAAAAGTTGTTAATATTTAATGTTTGAAAAATAATTAAAACTATGTAGCACAAGATTTAAAATTCGGCTAAACTACGCGGAAGAAAATTATTTTAAATCTGTCTAGAAAATTTAACAATTAAAAAAAATAAAAGAACGTGCTGAGTAGCTTTTCGATAGCTCTAGGATTTTTGAAGTTCTACAAAAATACGCCGAAAAAAACAAATTTAAAAGGGAGCAAAAAAAATAATAACTAAAAGTAAAAAAAAAATAAAACTTGTTCTGACTAGTTTTTCAATAGATATAGAGTCTCTGAAAAGAACAAATGTGGTCCAAAGTTACTAAAATTTTCAAAAAATTAAAAGAAAAAAAAATTTGAAAGAAACATAAAAATATCAAAATTATATTGAGTAGATAATCAATAGCTCAAGAGTTCTTGAAGAAGTAAACTAAAGATCTACGACCAGTTTTTTTTTTCAAAAGTCGAAAAAATTAAAAAAAAATTTTTTTTTTAATATTTTGAATAGCTTATTAGTAGTTGTCCAAAACTACGCCAAAATTTTTTCAAAGTACATAGTCAAAGTAATTTAATAATTGAAAGAAACATTAAAATAGAAACCACTCTGAGTAGAACCTTTTCTATGTCTGTAAAGTACTATAATTATGCCGAAAATAAATTAAAATAAGTAAAAAAAGTTATAATTGAAAGAAACATCAAAAGAAGAACTATTTTGAGTAGCTTTTCAATAACACAGTACGAAAAAATCAAATTTCATGAGAAATGTTAACAGAATATGAAAATAGGCTTAAAAAATAGAAATATGGGTCTCGGCGTTTTGCTGTAGCACGTCAAAATTTTGAGGAAATCGATATTATTTCACAGGATTCATACAATTTTACAGGACAAGTTTACAATAACTATTTCAATACAAACGTTTCCTCTAAATTATTGAATGTGCGTATTTGGTTGCTTTCCCCTCCCGTTGCTCTGGACTCTGTTTTTTTTTAGAGATAGCTCCCATTGTATAGTCCAACCAAACCTGTAAAATGAAGAGAATAAGAAAAATAAAATATCGTTTTACTTTTTACAATAATTCAACAAATTATCCAACAATTTTGCCCTCTTACTTTATTCCAGGTGGTCGCTGTTAAAGTTTAATGTTATATTATAGTTAAATGTACATTGGCACTTTATACTCATCTATGTTTAATACGAAACAATCAATTCAAATACACAGCACTTCCTTGTCGTATCTTCCTCCCAAAAACAATGCTTTTTTTCTTTAGGGGTTTTTGGAAAACCTTTGGTAATGTCTGCCCGCTGCCATCATATTCACCTAACTCATACTCACACTAACTCCGGTTTGGTCTTAACTGTTGAAAAATATATTTAAATTTATGCATTTTATCGTTATCATTTATCATTATCACATTCTCAATCATTATCAATTTGATGACCATTCCATTATTTTTTGTCCTTATCAATATTATTTATATATTATTCTCACAGCAGGGGCGGATTTAACGTGGGGGCGGGAAATGAGGGAAATTTTAATACATGCCTTTATAAATAAACCGTGTTATATTATCAAACGTAATTTTTCGAAATATTGAATTTCCCCAAAAAAGGCGTGTAATTACTTACTATTAAAGCTCAAATGACATGTAATGAGTTATGGTACTAAATTAAAGTTCAATCTAATATTTACAAAAGCAGAAGAATTAGCTGAAGACTTGAACATAGAGGTAAAGAAACTAAAACAACATGTGGTAGGCAAGTAAGAAGATGAGAAAATCACGAAACGTTTAACTGTGAAAATTACTTCAGAGTCAGGAGAAATCTGCATCACCAGCTAGTGCATTGGAAATCTTGGAAAGTTGTGAGAAAGATGTTTATCCAACCATTCACACATTACTATAAATTTTTTGTACAATTTGTAAACGACCGTGCAACAAACCAGACTGGTCGGTCTAGCACTACTCAATATTCATCATAATACTCGTATTGTAGTGAAACCAGAAGATATCGTCGAACGGTTTGCAAACCTTGGAGATCACCGAATGGTTTTGTAATTCGTGTTTCAGTAGTCAGCTATTTTTCATAGTTATTTATCTAATATAGTATATTAATAATAATAATAATAACGTTGGCGCTTACACTATTATAGCTCAGAGTTTGGCCGAGCTTCTCCTCTCATTTGTGGTGTGGGTCTTTATTTTATACTACAAATGGAGGGACCTACAGTTTTGTGCCGACTCCGAACGGCAGATGTATTTAATGAGAAGCTTTTTCATGGCAGAAATACCCTCGGAGGTTTGCCATTGCCTGCCGAGGGGTGACCGCTATTAGAAAAAACTTTTTCTATTATTAAGATTTTGCTTGCCCTGACTGAGATTCGAACCTCGAACTCACCACCATATCAAGTTATAGCACGCACCGCTACCAACTCGACCACAGCGGCCACTTTAATAGGAGTATATTTTTTACAAGATAATGAGGTTCTGTCATCCATGCAATCAGATATACCAAAAAAAAGTTCGAAAAATTTTACCTTATAACTTGAAAGATGATTTAAAAAAATAAAAAACAGGTGTAAAAGGTGTTTGAACTAAAATAAAATTTGATAACTATCATATCTAGACCCGAAAATTGTTTGACACATATGTAGTTCCTCCCCTAATTCAAGCTCACAATCCGCCCCTGTTCTCACATTAGCATTGGCATAATCAGAAATCTCTTTTCCTTTATATTTCTTCTTTATCTTTATCTTTATCATTATCATTATTATTAAAATTATCATTTTAATTATAATTATCATTGTAAGTCCCATTAATATTACGCCGATTACCTTGTTAAACGATCAAAAAGAGAATAATGTTATACTGCCCTCACTTTAACTGACTCATTACCACCAGCGCTTCTTAAAACTAGTATCTCCGCCAGTGCTACAAGTCTAAATATAAAAATACATAAAATTTTACTTTTTGCAATTTTTGAATTTGCATTTAAAAATTTTTCAACCAAATTAAACTCATACAAAGAGTAATTAAAGTAATTACATTAATCCAAATGTAACCTGTTCACTGCTCAGGAAAAACTTCATAAGTAAATGGTCATAAATAACTACATACATACATACATACATATAACCCAGCCAATATCCACCACAATACAGCATCTTTCGTAAGATTCACCAACGCGCCAAACCCAAATGCAAACATCGTTTATTTTTTTTTAATTGTTTGTCAAAAAAAAATGCAACAACATTTGCCTTGTAACTTTGTGACGTGCGCTTGTGCCAGATGCAAAATATGTACATTAAATTCAGTTAGGAACTGCCAGAAAACGGCTGATTGTCGCAGTTTACCATAAAACTTGAATGCCAATCCACTGCTGTATGGTTGTAATCAAAGTTTCACTTTGCCTTTATTTTTGTTGTTGTTGTTGTTGGTCTTGCTTTTCTGCCAAATAATGCACTTACATTTATACATAAATTTTTGTGGTTGCGCGCTAACTGCTACGTTGGCCAAAAGTGTTGCAAATTTATTGATTTTATAAAGTAAATGGCAAATGCGTACAACAACAACACATACACATATACATACATACACTCTCGCATACATACCTACATACATACATATGTATATAGTGCAATTTATTGCATTTGTGGCATTTAATATTCGACGAAGGCATTGCTGGTCGAAGGAGCGCCTCCGCTAACACAATAACCAACTGACTTAATTTCACTTGAACAAGAACAAAGGCAAGGGGGGCGATGAAAGTACTTGCTATCTGCAAACAAGAGCTTGCTGCTCTAAGAGCCTGTCGGCCTGCAGTGTTATTGCTATTTGGTAACGCTTGCGCAACGTTACCGCTCTTGTTTTTGTTATCTGCTGCACTCGTTGGTTTTGGTGAGTGGGAATTTTTCGACACTTTTCGCAGAAATTTGATTACATTTTACTTTTGTAGATAAATATTCACACTTTTTAACTTTTATTACACAACATTTTTTAAATGCAGTGGTGGTCATAACATTTGCAACCAAATTCAAAATGACGAAGTTTGTTACTTGGATATATTCAATTGTTTATTTTTCAGAATTTTCAATTAAAATACGGTTCATTATATAACATAAACCACATAAATTCAAGTTTAAATATTTGTATAAAAATAAAAAAAATCAACAAATTTTTACTTTTTTCTCAGAAGTGTTAGACTTTTTTGAGTATGCAGTTTTATTGCCCATTCAATTCGGAAGTTTTAAGTGACCAGAATTTTTTTGTTTCGGCTAGCGTAGCACAATAGGTAGCGTATTGGCTCTGCAACTCCGAGCTCCCGGGTTCAAAGCCTGAGAGAAGTGGTTATGAAAAAAAATTAAATTAAAAATAATTTAATTTAATAATCAAAAAGAAGTCTGATGAGGAAATGTGGTGATTTCCGAAATAGTACTATAACTTCAACTATTAAAAACTGTTGTTTTTTTTTTTTTCACTAACAAATCTTCCATAAACTGGCCTTGATCAATAAAATTATAAAATATTAACATTTACTAGGCCAACAGAAAAATGAACAAACATTTATATAAAAAAATTTGCTAATTCGTTATATGGAAGGCAATGCGAACGAAAAAATCTTAATAAATCAACACTAATTTCTAGCCACGAGAAACGTTCTCATTGTTATACTAAAATTAAATGGAATAAAAAACTACATACACAAAAAAACTCTTAACACTTCTGAGGAAAAAGTTCAAAATATGTGTAAAAATTTGTTGAATTTTTTTATGGTTTTTTACAAACTTTTAAACTTGAATGAAGGAGATTTATTAAATATATGTAAGTGGCGTAATATGTCATTTTGAATTTGATGGCAAATGAAATGATCATCACTGTACCATACATATATGCATATGTTTGTAGGTATATACATATGCACATGTAACTTATGTATAAAAATTAAAATGAAGACATAGTCCGTGTGGTATAGCCGCACAAATTGTGATAAACTCTTTTTCAATAATTCAATATTTATTATTTGTGAATTACATAAAATACTGTGCTTTATTTAACTAAAACTATAAACTATTTGCACTACGTAAAAAAATATTTTCGTAAATTATATAGTCCATTTGATTTTAGTGCATACTATGCAAGTTCAAAGTTTTATGTGGCAACAAATTGCCTTTGATTTAGGATAATTTTTTTAATGACGCTCTTTTGCGATTTCTTCCACACTTGAGTTTGTTTTTGTATACTTAAGAAAATTGTCAAAAATCAATGTATGTATACTTTGCTTTATTACTTAGAATAAAATTTAACCTTTCTCCACTCGCATTCCCTCAAATGAAGTTTCGGTTGACCGGTGAATATCTTCTAGAATGAATCAAAGCTGTATGGCTAGGTTAGTGGAAGGGTCCTTTCTTTTGGATTTTGACACTGCTTTCCCCAAGCAAATGTGGCATGTCAGCTATGCACATGCGCGATTACAATGCCCTTCTGCCCTGCCGTGCTTCGCTGGCGGTCTAGGGAACTCCTCACATTTGCAAAACCACAATTCTCCCTTTAATTTTGGTTCTGACAGCGTTCGCGCGATATCCATTCTACATGCAAGGTGACGAGGTGGAATCATCTCATCACTTTCTTTTTAGCTTTGTACCAAACCAAAATGTATCAACCTTAATCTTGCTTCTTTCAGTTGAAAAATAAATGTGTTCTTACCTGGGGTTATCACTTTAACTCTAACCCAACCCAAATTAAATTACTAAGCGATCTGCGTACTCAAAAGAGCTCTATAAATACTAAAAAAAAGTTGATGGCTATAATTTTGAGATTAATTATATATTTGCAAATGTTTATTATCTAAAATGAGCTGCTTTAAACATAAATATTGCTGTCTAAGCCCGGAAAGCTTTAATTTGTGCTTAACAATTAAAATTAATACATATTTACCATAGAAACTCATTTTATTCAACCGTCAGAAATTAGATTACGTATACGACCTGTTGATCTTAAAAAAAAAAAGAGCGCTGCTGTAAAATATCTTGAATATATAAAATATTAGCCAACAAAATGCGAAAGGATTTTTTAACTTAAAATAATGCCAAAAGCGTAGTACACGAGTATGTACAGCTCTCAAGAAAATCAAAAAATTCGTATAAAATGACACTCAAGAATTGAAAAAGAAATTTTCTTCTATAAGAATTTTTTGAATCAGTCTAAATCTCTCAAAAAAAAAAAACTAAGAGCAACGGCAAAAAATTGTTTCAAACAACAGAAATAATGAAAAATATTTATTTTTATTTTTCTTGACAGAAAACATCGCTTACAAAGCAATAAAAAGCTGAAATAAGGGCAACAAAAAAACAAACATTTAAACTTACATATTTTAATTTGGTAAAACGAATAAAATGACATAGTGAAAGTGAAAAAGGAAATACGAAGTGTAAATATTTGAAATCGGGATAAACTAGGTCGTGGTAATGTTTAATCGAAGTACATATATTGCTCGATGCTCTCCTAACGACTGAATACGGCTAAGCGGTATAATCCTTCTGTTATATCTATCGCTGTTATATCTGGCCGCTGTGGTCGAGTTGGTAGCGGTGCGTGCTATAACTCGATATGCCGGTGAGTTCGAGGTTCGAATTTTAGTCAGGGCAAGCAAAAATCTTAATCATAGATAAAGTTTTTTCTAATAGCGGTTACCCCTCGGCAGGCAATGGCAAACCTCCGAGGGTATTTCTGCCATGAAAAAGCTTCTCATTAAATACATCTGCCGTTCGGAGTACGCACAAAACTGTAGGTCCCCCCATTTGTGATATAATATAAAGACGCACACCACAAATGGTAGGAGAAGCTCGGCCAAACACTGAGCTATATAGTGTAAGCGCCAAAATTATTATTATTATTATAATATAACAGGATTATGGCGTTTTCTTCTCTCGAAATAATGTCACCCTGTTTGGTTTTTTTCAGTTCTTTCAAAGCATTGCGTGATCAAACCTCCCTTCATTTTCCACAAATCTACCCATTTTTCAGGACGAAAAGTAGCCTAATGCAAAATTTACAATGTGAGAAGACAACATTTTTTTTTGAGAAAATAAAACGCCAATAGCTTTCAATTAAATCGTTAAAAGGTATAAGAGAAGAGAGACCTTCCCCTACAGAATGCAAAAGCTGGTTTCGATTTACAATTTCCAAACAAACATTCTTTGACATAAACTGATCGTTTAAATTCAAGAGAGAGCTTAAGAATAAATATTATAGTGGTAGTGTACTGGATGCTGATACTGGAAAAATTACAACTTTACATATGAGCGGATCAAGTTTTTTGTACGACAAAGAGAAAGGAACTGCAGCTGCAGTCCTTCTTCTAGTTCAAAGTTTGGCACGCTTATCCATTTGATTACTATAACTTACGCTCTTTCGATATTGTTTAACATATTTTACATTAATTAATGCTAAAACATATGTAAGAGAGCGGCGAGAAAAGCAGAGATTTAATCGGAGAGCAAAGTAGTGAGAGCAAAAGGGTAACACTTTACATTTAAAAAGCACAATGAGGCGGGGAGCAAAGATGCGATTTCGTTATAAAGAGCAAAGCCAACTTACGCAATTGAGTTTTTTTTCACTGATATTCGCCCTATTCAAAAAAAAAAAATCAAATAAATTCAATTATCCTGCTTTTTACGTTATGCAAGAACATTCACACGGATTTTTTTTTTCTATTGTCAAAAGATATAAAAAAAATAGATAAAGTGGATCACTGCCGGCGTTGAGTTTATTAAAATAGATAACTGCCTGAACTATCAAAGCTTCCCATTGTAACATAAAAACAAGAAAACACACCAAAGAAATAGGTTCGAATCCTAATTTTATTCTAAAACAAGTAAGCTAAAATTATTATTTTTACGCTTTTTTAGAACAAGATTTCGAACTATATCTTACATTGTTTTTATCTAATGCATAATAAAACTACTGATCGGGAAATGTATCCTTCAGCACATGCGGATTTTAAGCTACATACAACAACTGAAGAACATAACGATAAACTTTGCTTTCACTAATATTTTTAAGGCACACTTTTGTCAGTATTCCAGCAAACATTTAAGTTAGAGAATGAAAAACTGTCAAGAACTAAAGCATTCTCTACAAAAAGGTCTCGATATCGAGACAACTATTAGTTATCTATTAAATCGTATTGTAATGTTAAATTCTAATTGGATTCTAATTTTAATTTTTATTGGTGTTCGATGATTAAAACCAGCACATTATATAATGTCAACTATTTTTGATTAAAATATCTTTATTTCCTATTACCTCATTGTCTTTGTACTAATGGTAGTAATGTTAAACTATTTTTTAAGTTAAATTCTTTATATTAGTGTTTCATACGAGTGTTTCTCTAATCATTATATGTATGTCGAATGGTGTTCTCTTAGATCGTTTTTTATTCGAGGAAGATATTAGAATTCTCATTTTAAATCGAGCTTGTATGTGTTAAGTGTGTTTTAGTTAGAGTATTCAGCATAATGTACTATTTGATTGTGAATACAATTCAGCACAACTCAAAGGAAAGTCACTTGATGCGTTATTAACTAAATTAGACTGCTTTCAATAATGCAATTTGCCAAGCTACAGAGTCAACATTATCATCCAAATTGCAATGAATATTACAAGACGCTAGCCCATTGCGACGATCTGCTTTCATAGTTTTTCTTAAATAAGGTTTAAGGCGGCACATAATTGAAACATTTGGAAAACCTTCGGAGTTGTAAATATCCAAAGCTAGGTAGAATCGCTTCTGCTTTGAAATCGGCGATGCTCGATGACTTTAATTTTTTTTTATTTATACATACAAGCATAAAAGTGTACCTTTTTAACTGAATGTTGTTAATTTTTTGCAATTCATATATTTATTAAACAAGTATTTATAAAACACGGAAACTGTCAAAAATGTTTTAAAAACAACTCCAAGTTGTCAATAAAAAAGAAAATAATCCATTAATTTTAGTGTCAAGAAAATGTTTTTACATAGTTTATTTTAATTAAAACAAAAATCAGTATCGTATTAATATAATTAATATTAGGCGTGTTTTATTTGACCAACACAAGCTAAAAGCTAAATTCAGCACAACTCAAAGGAAAGTCACCAACACAAGCTAAAAGCTAAATCTCTGACAAATAAAACGTACTTAGCTTTATTTATATTTTCGCTAAATCATAAATTGTGTTTTCAACGCTGGCAAGAACTGTCAGTTTAAATTCAATCTATTCCAACAAATTAAAATTTTCGATAATTATCGGAAATGAAAAAAGTGTTAGTTTGAATTTTTAAATTCATTATTTCGTCATCATCTTCATTATTTAATGTTGTAAACGCATTACCAAGAAACTATAAACACAAAAAGTTTCAATTTTGTTTTAATTTAAACTCAAAATCCATAATTACCGCCACTTTTTATTAAATTTTCCATTTCGCATATTCAGAAACATTTGTT
The DNA here is from genome assembly GCA_963971545.1 of Philophylla caesio. Lineage (NCBI taxonomy): Eukaryota > Metazoa > Arthropoda > Insecta > Diptera > Tephritidae > Philophylla > Philophylla caesio. The sequence goes on along the minus strand of OZ020609.1, from coordinate 52,558,007 downwards.
CGTATTTTTGATTTGTTTCCAATTCATCTGTCAAAAAAGAGTTTATCGGCATTTTTTTTTATTTTTGCAATAACCCAACTATTGTGAATGAAAAAAGCATTGAACTGGCAATGCCTCTAGTTCAATATACAAGCCAAGATAACTTTTCATAAGCCAATATAATTATGTTGGCTAAGTCTCTCATACAAAATAAGCTAAAAGCTGAAATTGCTGGTCAAATAAAACACGCCTATTAATATTTTGTGTGTTGACCTCTAGAGTCTATAATTGCCTGTAGTCTGCTTTTCATTGATTTAATTAGTTTTTCTAGGTCATACTGGGTGGAATTTTCGCCCATTCTTTATTAATATACCGACTCAATCCATTTCAATACTTCGGATTTCTCTTTCCCACCGTTTTTTTAGATGTACCCACAAATTACACTATGCAACGTTATTAAATTTTTTTTTTCACTAGGTTCACAGTATGTAATTATCCCGACAACTCGACACGCAATTTATGATTGCGTTCAATCGCAGTTTTGAAGCAAATTGCCAATGGAGAGAAATGATGTTAGCAATTTATATTTTGAAATATTTTATTTTGTCAATTGCCAACACATTGCTGGCAATCAACTGTCAAAGTGATGCTTTGGCGGCTAAATTTTCATTTGCACGAACAATGCGTGGCGGCAACATCATTGGTATCATAATACTCGTATGAAAGCAAATATTGAGTTGTTTCCTATTGGACTATCTATTAGTATGTACTTAGAAGGAAAATATCACATCTTCTGTGGCAATTTTAAAATAAGCTTCATAACATTTTTCAAACAAAGGCGAAATTGACTTTTTTTCACTTTTTTGGAGTAAATTGACCACAAACGTAACAAAATAAGCTCGGCGAATTAACACAAACACGCGGCATTTTGTAGATTTATGAATAATCTAAATGTTTTGATGACTTTTGTACACTCCAATGATATAATTTTGTAGCTACCCTCAACTTGCTGTAACGAAAAGTAAATAAAGTAAGATAACCCTTATTTATGTTTTGGAACGTGATATCTAAATATGAATTTGTTTTCTGTTGTTTACTAAGTATACCTAATACGAATAACCACTCAAGATATCGGTGATTTTTTTGATGTTGCATAGTGTTATCAATTGGGTTGAGATCTGAACTCTGAGGAGGGGCATCTAGTACTCTATCAAGTTCTTACGATAAGCGCCTTATGTTTTGGGTCGTTAACTTAATAAAAATTTAAATTTAGACGCACTATTCCCTCAGTGGAACCGCAAACGACTAAGATATTGCGTAGCATCCATATGACCCGCAATATAAACAAGATCTCCCAACTCCTTTGCTAGCAATGCAGGCCCATACCATCACGGAACTTTACAGTTGGTATAATTGTTAGAATTGTTGTTTTTTAGAAGTTCTAGGCGAACCGTTTCATGTGATATATCAACATCAGACTCCAATTGGATCTCATTTGCAATAGTTTTTGTTGATAGTTGGGGATTCTTAAACACTTTTTTGAGGTTTCGGCACACATTTCGGCCAGATAGTTTTTAAGGCCTCCCTGGTGAATTCTACAAACCAAACTTTCCGTCCTTCTCCGCACGATCAATTATGTTATAAACAGTTTCTCTGCTCAGGGAAAATGTTTTTGATATATCTGCAACACTTTTCCTCTCATAAAAACTGTAATAAACTAGCTGAATTATGTCACTGGTCACTCTTTTATCCGGCCTTTCAAAAAAAAAAAGGATTTACAACGTAATTATTTAATGTTCACTTAAATATTAACTTTTGGCTTTATCGCGATGACGTGGCGCTGTCAACGGTACTTTTTATATTAATTCAAATTTCTTGGGGAATCGAGAAATTTATGCATTTTCACATAAAACGCAGTTTGTAAAAACATTTTTTGACACTGATTTAAGTGGTTTCTTTTGTTTTTTTTTGTTTACAATTTTCATATTTTCTTTACAAAACTTTTGAAAGTGGTTTTGTTATATGACTGCTTATGCATTACATATTTGATGAGTAAAAAATTAAAAGGTTTTTAACTACTTAACTTGATTTCATTTTCAATCGAAGATGCAAAACGAACGTTTTTGGGCTTGTAAAAACATTTTCTCGACAAACTGTATGTATGTACATATGTACATATATTGGTTTCCGTTCACACAGTTAATTTTCGCTTGAATCGCTATTTTAAATGGTGCTCGCTTTTTTAACTCTAGAATACTAACCATTAACTCCTACTTCGATTTACATAGGTACATAAAGTGTTTAGAATCTAAACAAAAAAATAATAAAATAATAAAACAATCCATTAATTAAGATCTATTGTCGCACGGTATTCAGAACGTGCACGAGGTTCGAGGTTTGTCCTCTTTCAAACAATAGAAACCACTTGATGATCCTCCATTTTCAAATCCAAAATATTGGCGTTCATTTGTTTGAATGAACGCTGCAATTTTGACAACTGAAACCGATACTCAAGCCAAGGTTTTACCAACGCTTCATAAAGACTTATCCTTTATTGATTTCTGTTCACACGTTTAACACTATTTCTTTGTCATTTATGTTTATAAATAATGCAAAAATCGTCATCGGCCATCTGCGGTATTTTCGAACGCAGTTCATGTCGTTACACCATTGATCTAATTCTAGAAGAGCTTCGTTGATTTCCTTCAAATTTAGGGGTCAAGTTTAATCGGATAATTACTACACAATTAAACTAATTACTCGTAAAATTTACGAAATTACCGTTATATCCAATTGAAGTCTACCACTAAACAATTAGACTCTCTTACGAAACGACTCGTCACCGTGAAATATGAAGCTAAACGAGATTTCAATAAGATGAGGAGCTTGCTGTGTTGCCAGATGCAAATTTAAATCTTTCATTCGTAAAATTTACGAATCGTCCTCAATAGCCGCTGAATACACAATACCCTTCGTTCCCATAATTGAAAGGAAAAACCATGTTGTCATCATAGGCTACCTCAATAAACAAGTTTTTAAGAGTTCCTTTCAATAGGGGGGAGGGGTGGTTTGGTTCAAACCCCAAAACTCCCATTGTGGCCGGCCTGGGTTTTGCTGTAATATTTACATATTCACATACTCGTTCATAAATATATCTACTGGAAACTCCTTGCATTTTTTGTTTACATGAAAACAGCTTCTGGGTTAATAGTAACTTGTTAAAAACTTACAAATCTCTGCAAAAACATGTAAGCAAAGACAAGCGAGCGGAGTTCTTATCTGCAAAATATTCTTTTGCACTCATATACACATGTACATACATATACATATACATACATTTGTACATAGGCACAGTAAGAAATTTATGTATGCAAACAATGATGCAAGCAATTCTGTATAAATCGTATTGATAATATATGTATGAATGTACATATATGAGTATATAAATGTAAATAATTCAAGTAGCAGAAAAATACAATTTTCATAGGATTTAGTCAGAAAATACGTTCCAGCAAACAAAATCCGATATCTGAAAGCACTTTCACTGAGAAGTCGCGCTGCTTTTTCATGATAAATGCGTAATATATTGAATTCGCAAACCCAAAATGTTACGCAAAAAGTTTTTTATAAGAGTTATTAATTGTGCAACATATTTTAATTCACCGATAACAATTATATGTCAACGGTAATTTTAACCGACTTCAACGGAGTTGGTTATCAATTCGTCGGTATATTTTTTGTCCTTTTCTTATTTATTTCAATAATTTTTGAGGCAAGAAGCTTATCAACATTGAAGTAACTACAAATAACTTTCGATTTTTTTTTACTGATGCTCTTCAAAATTCAATCGTAATTTGTAGCCACTTTATCAATGTTTTGTTTTGAATTTTTGGGTTAATTTTTTATAATAATTAATAATAGTTCAACCAAAAACCCATTGAAAGTAAGTTTCAAACTGTACACAGGATTTATAAAAGTTCTACGATTTTCTTGGAAACTTGGGATTTTTTTTGGAATTTTAAAAAATTCTGTGTTGCATAGTGCTCGTTTTAACTGGCTGAAACTTCGAGACGTTTTTTAATTTTTTTTTTTTTAACTTTAAAAAAATTTTTTGGCGTAAGGCGTACAAAACAAATTCCGATGATATATGTAGTACTTACGGTCTTAATACATAAAATATTTGCATTATACGTATACGACTTTTCAAAACCAAGTTAAAAAAAATCATTGCGATTTTAAAATTCGAAATAAAAAGTAAAAAAAAAATTTACGAAAGCTTCGATTTTTTTTTATTTATTTATTCTGATTTTGATTTTAAATTCAAAATAAAAAGTTAAACCTTTTAAGAACACTTCGAATTTCTCAAATGTTTTTTTTTCTTTTATGCATTCTGATTTTGATTTTAAAAATCGAATAAAAAATTCTAAATTTTACGAACACTTCGAATTTGCATAAACTTTGTGCATAGTTCGAATATTTGCCTTACGCGATTTTTATTCAAGTAAAAACTATATTTTTATACAAAATTTGTCAGCAAAATTCGGTACGAAAATAATTTTCGCTGCGTTAAGAAAGTAACTTCATGGTCAATACGGGTATGTACATACACATACATATGTATGTATGTATGTACATAAGCGAGTGTCAAGCAGATTTTCATTTCTACACCTTTTCCAACAGTATTTCAGAAAAACACAAATGTATTTCAGAAAAACACAAATGTATTTCATAAAAACGCAAAGGTATTTCAGAAAAGAAGAAAGCAATACATTTGTGTTTTTCTGAAATACATTTGCGTTATTCTGAAATCCATTTGTGTTTTTCTGAAATACTGTTGGAAAAGGTGTAGTTTCACATTTTCCATATTAAAAATCTCGAATGCATATTTATGTGAGAAAACAGTTAGTAAATAAATGAATTTTATGCGGAAATATTTTGCAACACTTGCTTTTTTTTATGACTGACACACCCATTTAAAATAAAAATTAATTTAACAAATACCAAGAAAGTATGTATCAATGTAAGTCAAGTACTTAAATATACAAAGTGTATTTTCAAGCAACATCGCCTTCAAATGCATACGAGTATATGCAAGTATGTTTATCTCTATTTGCAATTGCAATATGAATAATTAACGCAATTTGAAAAAAAAAATTTCAAAATTATTTGGCACAACTGTAAAAATACATTTAATGATTTATGTTTATTAGCAGTGCAAGATTTGCAATATCAACAAACGTACGATTGCAAAAAAAAACATACAAAGAAGCAAACCTAACTAAATATAATACGTATGTATATCACCATTTCGAAGAAAAAAATCCCAAAAGTCAGCGGAAACATCAAGTAATAACATAAAGTAAGAAAAGGAGAACAAAAAATCAATGTTGCGTGGATTGCAAATGTTTATGTACATTTCGTACATCGGTTTATGCATACATGCATATATATATGTACATACATACATGCAAATACACATTAATACATACATACATACATATGTACACATACCCATCCCGCAAAAAGCCCGTTAAGGTATCGCAAAACTGAATTAAATTCTTCTATAATTTCAAGATTACTATGTAACTCGATGCGAAAAAAAAAATTTGCTCTTGCTCGAATTCGAATTTTTATATTTACTGCCATATACAAAAAATTTGTATTCGATACATTTTTTTCGTATCCAGTTTTATAGTAGCCTTTAATCATAAAGTTTAAACAATTTTCGCAAAGTCTGTAAACCGATAAGTTTTCGGATCTATTTTCACACTCTTTCTTCGGAAGCGCTTGCCATGTTTTTTATACCCGAGCGTACTTGTACACAAGGGTATATTGACTTTGTTCGCGTAACGGTTGTTACGTACATATACATACATATGTAAGTATATACCAAAATGATCAGAATGAAAAAAGGAATCGATTTCGCCCTGACTGGAACTTCGTTTTTTCAGTACCTATTGGAGCACTTTTAAACAAAGAAACTGGATTTTTATGAAATTTTGAAAAATGGGCGGTGTCACGCCCACTTATGATAAAATGTCTGTATCTCAATTACAGTGCTAGGTATTGTCACTGAAATTGGTACACATATTGTCCTTGACAGCAGTAAACTATTCTTTAAACATTTTTGAAATCGGATCAAAACCACGCCCACCTCCCATATAACGGAATTTTTATACTCGAGCGTTCAATAATATATATCGCGAGAGTATAAAAAATTAGGTTTCGCCCGAATTTTGCCTTTCCCTTTTGTTGGATATCGGTCATATTGGGCATTTCACTTACATGGGAATTTGCTTGTAAGGCCCATCACAATTCGTCTAGTGAAGTGAACCAAACCGAGTGAAACTGAAATGCAGAACAGAACAGAATGCATCTTTAATGCATCTTCTACCTTTTTTCTCAAAATTATTTTGATAATTTTTTCAACCTAATCTTCTTTGCCACCGAATATTAATTGTTTAAAACTTATTAATCTTCCTACCCTTGCTAGTAGCATAGAAATTTTAGGCATAATATTTTTTGTCAAGTTACTCACAGGCTTGACTTCTTAACTACCTACCCGAAGTGAAGTTAAACGTTCTCCGTAGTTTATGCCAGGATTTCAACTCTCACTCCTGTTGAAATTTATGATGATTATCTTTTTGCTTTCCGCAAAACTTATTTAGTATTTTACCTATTTCTTATAGGGCACTACAACTGCTTATCGATTTGGGACGAGACCCAAAAAACAGTAAACATTAAAAATATTTAGTATAATTTTTGTTCAAATTTTATTTGATATTGAGATATTGTGTGCAACAACTTAGCAAATTTGCATTAAAAATGTCAAATTTGTGTACAGAAAAGCAAAAAGCTTTTGGAATCTTCATATGGAGAGCTTTCGGAGTATTAACGAAAGATATTTAAAAAAAAAAACTCTCGGCGGCTTATCGAGCAATTAGCAAAGACATCTTCATTAAGGTGCTGATTGAGCACCATTTACCCTTAAACATTTCAATATTTAATTGCTTAATTAGCTCTTAATTGTATGTATTTATTTTTTTTTTTTTTTTTTTTTTTTTTTTTTTTTTTTGTAAGCTTATACAAGGTTAACAAGAATTGTACAAACTAAATTGTCATGCAGCGCTAGCTTCAGAGGCTATAGGCTGTCCGGCAAGTAATATCGAGTTTTAAATCCTTCTGAGAAGGTCAGCATCTTTTAAAAATCCATATATTTTCCTTACGCTATCTTCGGATGGTTCCATAAGAAGAGATGTAGGATCGGTGTTATGGAAGTTCCTTTGTCTTATGGTATAGAGATAAGTGCAAAATGAGATGATATGTAGAACGTTTGATGGAGAGTCGCAGAAGGGGCATATGTTACTTTGGCTCCTATCGAGGAAGTGAGCATGTGTTGCAATGGTGTGCCCAATTCGAAGACGTATAAACGGAGTAAGCATGTTTGTAGGTATGGATGAGAGATAGTTCGGTTTTATGCGAGATGAGTTCATTCTGTTGTAATGTTGTTAGTGTTGTTGCGATTACCTATCGCTTGGAAACATGAAAGACTATCCGTGCAAATAATGTATTTTCCAGCATTTTTAATAGAATATTGAACGGCATGAAAGATGGCCGTGGTTTCTGCAGTGAATATAGAACAAAACGGAAACAGAAGTCCATATGAGATTGGATAGTTTTTCTCACAAACGACAGCAAAAGACGAATGTGCAGCCTTTGAACCGTCCGTGAAGACAAACCGCCAGCTATCATGTTTCAATCGAGATGAAGTTTCGAGAAAGACAGAGTTGTATACAACGTTTGGGGTACTTGATTTAGGCAAGCGCGCTAAGCGATCTATAAATGATGACTTTAAAACACACCACGGGGGGTGACGAGGCTTGCGAAGCTGTAGCGCTTTTTGAGGTAAGTCATTTGCTGTGGCAAATATTGCGCATTTATATATAGCAGATTGAATTTTTGGTGGTCGTTTACGTGTTAAAGCTGAGTAGAAAGCATTAAGAAGAGTTGAGTTGGGTCCGAGAATGAGTTTTCTATAAAATTTTCAAATGCTATCCTCCAAGTTGTCGTTGAAGAACGGAAATCCGGATTCAGCCAATATGTTTTTGATGGGTGAAGTAGGAAATGCACGAAGAGCCTTTCGTATCGCAGTGTGATATGGGGCAGACAGGATTTTTAAATTACTTTTAGCGTGATGACTGTAAATAACAAGGCCGTAGTTAATTACTGACAGGATAAGGGCTCTTACCACATTCAGCAGAAGAGCAGGGCCAATGAGCGAGCGCTTGCATGACAAGTATTTTATAATGTTCAAATTAACAAACAGTTTACCTCTAATATACTGACAATGTTGTTTAAATGAGTACTTACTATCTAATACAATTCCGAGAAACTAAAGATTATGTGAACATGGAATATTTACATTGTTGAAAGTTAGTATAGGAAAATTACAATTATGCTTTTTACAAATATGAAGTAATTTAGATTTTGTGTATGAAATTGAAGCGCCTGAGGAACAAGACCACGAGGATAGGGAGGAAAGGATTTCTTCAAAGGCAGAGGAGGTTAAGGAGAGGTCTGAAGATTTTGAAAACAGGAGGATGTCATCGGCATAGAGTTGATGTTGGATATTAGGGAAATTAGATAGGATGGAGCTTATTTCGTCAAAAGCTATGGTGAAGAGTATGACCGAAAGGGGTGAACCCTGAGAAGTTCCATTGTCAAGAGGGAGAGTAGGAGAAGAGAAGTTGGAGATGAGTACTTTGATTTTGCGATGGGAAGGGAAAGATTTAACAAAGTTAAAAATACGAGGGTCAACATTCCATTTGATGAGTTGTCTAAGAACGACATGTATGCCAATGCGATCAAAGGCTTTTTCGAAGTCAAGTGAGAGAAGCGAAACGTGATTTTTATTGGATAATGTGTCAGATATAAATTGGTCAAGAAACAAGAGAGCATCAATGGTGCCTTGCCCTTTTTTGAATGCAACTTGGTTTGAATGGGTAAGTTTATTAAGGCAAAGATACCAGGAAAGCCTAGTGGCCATGATTTTTTCCATTAATTTGCCCAAGCAAAGGATTAGGGAAAAGGGACGGTAGCTGGAGACTTCGCCGACAGGTTTTCCATGTTTTAATATGGGAATAATGGCACTGGTTTTCCAAAGTTGTGGAAAGAAGCCAGTACAGAAGATATTGTTATAGTGGGTGGTGAGACGGGAGAGGAGGGGAAGGGGAAGCAGTTTGATTATGGGGTAGGATATTTTATCTGTACCAGGCGTTTTACCTTTTACCGAAGAGAGAGCAGTTTGTAGTTCAAGTAAAGAAAGATCAGAATCTAGCCACAAAGACGAGGAGGAAAGAGGATTAGGGGGAGAGTAGGTATAGGAGGTAAAGGAGAGAAAATCTGATGAGAAATTGGTGTCGGCAGAGGATTTGGAGAAATGGTTGGCGAATTCTAAGGCTATGTCCTGAGGATATAGTAGATTGCCCTGAGGAGAATTAAGGTAAGAAATGGGAGAGAAAGAGGGTAAACCAGAAAGCCTTTTTAAGTTATTCCAAATTCTTTTGGGGTCGGAAGAGGAGTTGATGGTACACGTGAATTTTTGGAAACAGTCAGTTTTAGATATTCTAGCTTTGCGTCTAAATATAGCGTTTGCTTTTTTGAAATTTACAAGGTTTATAGGTGAGCGATTTCGCTTGAACTGATACCATGTTTGTTGTTTATGCAGTCTAAGTGCTGAAAGTTCACTGTTCCACCAAAGGGGGGCTGATTTGGATGGTTTAGAAGAGGATTGGGGGATAGTTTGGTTGGCTGCAGAACGGATGATTTTTTGTATTCTGGAGGTTTCCTGGTTGATATTTTTCGACAACGGAAAGTCTTCAGAGAGGCGGAGGCAGCATTTAGCGAATTTATCCCAATCAGCTAGGTCAGTTTTAAAAAATATTCAACGCTTAAAGACGGGTGGAGAAATATGGGAGGAAATTTTTATTAGGACAGGAAAATGATCGCTACCATGGAGGTCATCCAAGCAGTGCCATTCGGTATTAGGGAAGAGAGAAGCAGAACAAAGGGAAATGTCAATATGTGTAAAGGAAGAATGGGTGGAAAAGTGGGTGGGGGAGCCGTTATTTAAGACAACGCAGTTGGAGTAACATCTTCAATTATTCGACCTTTAGGATTAGATGAGGGAGAGCCCCAAAGGGGGCTCCAGGCGTTAAAATCACCAGCTAGCAAGAAGGGGGTGGAATTAAGGGGCAAAAGATTAAAGATGTCAGAGGAAATAAAATTTTGATTAGGAGGGGAATAGGCAAAGGTGATTATAATTTTATTGGGGGACAAAATTTCAATGGAAAGGGAAGAGATACTTGAAGGGAGAGGGCTAAGGACGTTATAGGGTATGTTCCTTTTAACAAGAATTACTGAGGGATTAAGTGTTTTTATTAATAGTTCAAGCTCAATATAATTATTTAGGTAACCGTTAATATTCCATTGGAGGATGGATAACATAATATGTAATAGAAAAAAGAAAAAAATTTAATATGAGGAGAATAGATCAATAATATATTAATTAATGTTCCATTAATGGAGGTTGTGATGAGGAAGAGGCTAAGGAGGGGGGATCGGGATTTTTGGAAACGGGAGAAATGGTGAATAATGCGTGTGGAGAGGAGATGGGGGGTGAGTGAGAGGAGATGGTTGAAAGGGGAGAAAAGGATGGAGAGGGGGAAGAGTAAAAGGAAGTGGGGGAGGGGAAGGGGGAAGAGTTAGAGGAAGCGGGGGAGGGAAATGGGGTTTCCTTGGAGTTTCCAGGAGGTACTTTAGGAATTGAATGCTTTGTGGGTGAGGAGTTGTTAATAATATTGGAAGTTGAGATGTCTTTTTGGTTTGAATCGTTAGTAGAATTTTCATTGTGATTAGGTTTTCTTGTATTGTTAATGATATTTGATGTTGAGTTGTCTTTTAGGTTTGGATTGCTAGATGAATTTTCTTTGTGATTAGGTTTTATTGTATTTGTGATATTGACTTTGTTGGATGAGGAATTTACCACACTGGCAAAAGAGAAGGAAGAAGGTGTGCTGGGGAGCTGGTTTTTGTATAAAGTAATAGCTTCTCGCATAGAGCATTTATGGATGACTTTTATCTTGAGAATTTCTTTCGACTGAGCAAACTTGGGGCAGGTGTTAGAGGAGGAGGGATGATCTCCAGCGCAATTGGCGCAATATACCCTTGTACATTCGGTAGGGGAGGAGTGGTTGGGAGGAAGGTTGCAAATCACGTTTTATTGTGTGTCCTAAAAGTTGACAGGATTTGCAGCGCATGGGGTTAGGGTAAAAGGGACGGACGTCAAGTGTGCACCAGGCGACTTCAATTCTACTAGGAAGTGTGTACTTATCGAAAGTAAGCAATAGAGCACCAGTGTAAACGGGTTTCTTTTTTTCCATTCTGCTGAATTTGTGGACTTCAGTGACACCTTGGTCCTTGAGACCATCAATAATTTCGCTTTCGGGAAGTTGGCAAATAAAGGGGGCATAAATCGTGCCCTTAACAGAGTTGAGCGAATTGTGGAGAGAAATTTCTACTGTACCTGCTCCCGGCAGTGATTTTGTATTCAGGAACTTATCAGCCACTTTCTGATTTTTTACGAGGAGGAGGAGACTCCCATCCCGAAGAGAAGTAATCTTGTAGACGTCTTTGCTGATTGACTGGATCCCTTTATAAACCGCAAAGCAGGATACTGAAGCAATAGATTTGTTGATGTCCGTCGACTTAATAGTGAGGTATTTTGGGTCATCTGTTTTCGTCAAAAGTAATTACGGAAAAGGATCAAGCGTAGTTTGTTCCGGTTTTTTTCTTTTTTTAGTGTTTGGTGGGGCTAATAGGGCGTACCTATTAGCGCCGAAATTATTGGCCCCGGGGGGCATAGCTAAACGTTATTTTACTTTTATCCGAATACGAATGAGTTTTAGAGTTTAACAAATAAAAAAGGAACACGTGGCAAAACTTAATTCGCACCAATGCGAGGTTAGTTTGTATTCCGCGAACAGTTAGTTTGCAAAAGAATGGCAAGAACCAACAAAAACTGCGACCGTACGGTTTAACAACTCGGCTGCGAAATGTAATTGTATGTAGATTAAGCCGAAATATTAGTGCAACCCTGAGGTCTTTTTATTTGTTTTTAGCTCTCTAATCCCCTTAACTTCCCTCTGCTAATTTCTTCTAGAAACGGATAACGAACGTATCTATTAGGGTTATTGACTTATTTCCAACTGGATTATTACGGTATTTTCGTAAATTTGTGTACGGTTTTTTTTAAAACTTGATTTTTCGAATATCGAATAAATAGGTTTTTTTAGTCGCCAAAACCGGGTTTTTTTTTAACTAGTTGTAAAGATATAGCCTTTGAGAAATGATAGCAATACGACATCACATCGACTATTATCACATCCATTATATTTTAATTGAAGCGGCGACCACAAAGTGCTTATCAGTTAGATACTATAATTTTCAGAATAAACGTAACAAAGGTATTTTAAAATATTTCATATACTTAAACAAATATCATAATAATATATGAAAACCTTGAAAAATTGCACAACACCTTACTGAAAAGAAGTCCTTATAGCGCGCTCAGTTTGCTCAATGTGAAATTCAGTAATTTGGTATAATCTCAAGAGATAATATTTGAGACTATGTATGAGTTGAAGTTTATTGCCTTCCTCGCTTTTAAATTTTTTTTTCTTTTTTTGTTTTAATTTTCGTGACCTGCTTATCATTTGGTCATAATTGAGACTAATTGAGACCAATTAATGCCAACTGGTCTAAAATTGTGCTTTAGTCTCCATTAGAGACTGATACTGCTTACTCAATTCGGACATTAAACTACATTTTATTTTCAAAAGAATTATTTCATCAAAATAATAGCATTCAGTTATATGTATAGTATGCACATGTGGCTTATTTATTACCTTGAACAAGAATCGGTTTTTTTTCTTGATTTAAAAACTAAGCACCGGTTTTTTTCATTTTTCGAACAATTCGAAAATACACGAAGGTCAATTTGCTAATTACATCAATTATGGCTCTGTCTGTACGTCGCTTAAGTAAGCCTTAGCTTATAATATAATTTTAGCGCGTACACTATATAGCTCAGTGTTTGGTCGAGCTTCTCCTACCATTTGTCCTACCACAAATGGAGGGACCTACTGTTTTGTGCCGACTCCGAACGGCAGATGTATTTAATGACAGCTTTTTCATGGCAGAAATACCCTCGGAGGTTTGCCATTGCCTGCCTAGGGGTGACCGCTATTAGAAACAACTTTTTCTATTATTAAGATTTTGCTTGCCCTGACTGAGATTCGAACCTCGAACTCACCGGCATATCAAGTTATAGCACGCACCACTACCAACTCGACCACAGCAGCCTTAGGTTAGTTAAGAAGTAAATTGAGTGAAATAATTTATGTTTGATCATCCATATTATTACGAGTATCAATTCGGTCCGTTAAGTGAAATGCTTAAAATGGCATTCAATCGAGTAGAGAAGCGGGTTTTAGCACAAAAAAAAAATTAAAAAATTTTTAAAATAACAATAAAAAATTGTTTGCGCACATATAGTTAATGATCTAAAATTTTATCGGCTTGTGTCTTTATGGAAAGCTTATTTTGTACTTCATTTCTGAGGTTTTCCCACATTTTATTCCCGAAGGATCGCCGTTGGTAGGGAACACATATTACATTACTTTTTTTTTTAATACATATTTCCTACACTTGTACTTTTTTGGCTTGCAGAAAACTTAAATACGCTACTTTTCCTTTAATTATAATAATAATAAAAATAATTTTCGATTTTTCCTAAAGGGTGTCTAAATGTGTGCGTGAGTGAAAATGAACTTAATTTAATGTAAAGTTGGTTGTGTTTCGACAGTATTATAACATGCGTGTATGTGCATATTTATACATATATACAATTTATCCGCATTCTCGAAGTTGTTGTTATCCAAAACCGTCACATACAATGTAAAGAAACTGTATATAATGTATGTATATAAATACTTGAATAATATTAGGGTGGCTTATACATACATACATCAGAAGTTATTTAAGTTATCAAAATAGTAGTATTATTATTTTTAAAGTTTTTTTTTTAAGTATACAATTAATAGACATTTTGAATTTAAACCTTGCCCGAATTTACTCATAAAACGTTTCCGTGCATGGTTTTGTGGCTAATTTAACAGGAAGTAAAGCTCTCACCTTGCAAAGAGATTAAAACCAGCAGCCGTTTGTGCCAAAAAATTTCAGGAACACTGTTCAAGAAATAATAATATATTTCTGCTTAAGTTTGTACTAACAAAAATTTTAGAAGGTAAATAAAAACCGAATCTAATTTTTATATGTTGCGTACTGTATCCTGATAAAAAAAAATTTTCGAAAAGGAAGACAAATTACACTCACACACCCATATTCATTTTTAATTTCAAAAACCATTTCGAATTATTTATTTTGTTTGTTGTATTTTGCTTTGAAAATTTATTTTTAAAATGCTTAAAAACGCCAGATTTTAAAGACCGGTTTACTTCATTACACTAAAATTTAAGGGACTATAAAACTGCATAATCCATAAAAATTATATGTAAATAACTTCTTAAGTTAGAAATTTTGTTGAGTTATTATTAATTTTGTATTAAATTTTAATCTGTAGTTTATATAGCTTTTATAAGAGCTTAAACTGTATTTTTTTTATTGAAAAATAGAGAAAATTAAATAAAGGAACAATAAATAGTTGAAACGTCTTCAAAAACATTGTTTACATAAAAATTATCAAGAAGTTTCCAACCCATACCAAAGATTTCAAAAAGGGACAAGGGATTACGAAAAATCTTTTCAAAATACATCATTTCATTACATTGAAATTGATGATTCGCCTCTAAAACTAATAAAAATATTCAACAGTTTCCGAAACTTCAGTAATTTTTTTTAATTGTGAACTTTTTTTTAAATTGTCATAGAAACATTTCCGCCATGACAAAAAATCTCAATACAATTGTTTGAGCCCCCCACTGTATGCATATAGAAAGTTAAGTTTTGTGATTATGAAAATTTTTTGTGATTTTTCAAATTTTGGTTTTATACCTAATGTTAATTTTTTCATCTTATCGAGAAATAACTTAAATTTCGCGTTAAAAAAATTTAGTTATTTATTATTTAATTATTTTAGTTTTTTCCACTTACATATACATACATATGTATGTATATAAAAATAACTTAAATTTCGCTTACAACATTGTTTATTATAATTTCACTTTATAATCTACGGCATGTATATTTTGCGATATGGCACACAGAGAACAAAATTTTACTATTTTTAAAACAAAAATGGACCACCTTAGTACAGTAATATCACAGGACGCATGACTGCATTGGAATGTCACAGAAAAGCAGTACAACGCACTGGATGTTTTTTTTATGCAAATGCCTACATATGTACATACATACATACACACATACATATGTACATAAATGCTACTTCTATTTGCGTGCATGCAAATTTGATTAGAGAAATATAGTCGTAGTAAAACGCAGGCAAAAACTATTTATATAAACCACTCCAACCCCACTAAATTGTGCAGCTATCAAAATAATTGCCTTAGGGGTAAGATATAACAATCGACCAATGAACAACAATAACAAAAGGTCTATTGTTTAAGTAATATATTAAATTGGTCAAGGTACTCGTGACACTTTTATTTTTCTAATTCTATCGGTTTGTGTTCATATATTTTGCTTGCGCTGTCATTTTAAAATTTCATTTTAAAATAATGCATTTTTTTATTTAAGCAAATGCACATAAATATACATATACTCGAGCATACATATGTTCATATGTAAATATATTTGTGGGTTAGTAAAAATGAATATAAATTCTCAACCTTGTGGCTATCATATGACAGAATATGAAAAAAAGAAACATTCGTAGCCATTCAGCCATAGAAGAATAAGCAAACAAACTCTTCAAACCATAGAAAAGACAAGTGAATAAAGATTAGCACTAATCTTTGTGCGTACGAAATAAAAAAATAATTATACTAAAATGCGTTATTAAACGCTGTATGAAGTATGGACCAGCAAACATTTCATATTTCATCATACGAGGATAAGTATTTAGTGGAATTATTGAATGACTGCCACTCCTTCGTTCAAAATTAATGAGTTCTTAAAAAAGTTTATAACTTAAAAACAAAAACTGTGCATAGTACAAAGCATTCTATCTACATGCATACGAGTACTTCTCTACAAGTACTATTGCCTTTTACGGTATAAGGTACGAGCATTAAGGTACATTCACATGTAGCGATTTACATGTAGGCGATTCAACATTTCTCAACAAAAATCACTTGCGTCAAAGTGGACAACCATGGCCACACTTCCCCGTGTTTTGCAGTTGAAAATATTGAAGAACACGGCGTTCATGCTGAATGATAAATGAGTATTTAGGCGAAACAACTCTGTAATGTTTTTCGAATCGAACAAAAACTGTACACACTACTAACTGTACTACTTTGAGCGAACAAACCAAAACTGTACTACTAACTTTTACGGCTTGCAATCAGTGTTGCCAACTCCAAAGCTCCAAAAATTCTATTTTTCTCGGGAAAACGTTTATTTTATCCCATTTTTAAATTTAAAATCCCATTATATATTAAACGATTTGTTTAATTAACAATATACATATGTATAAAGTATATTATTTTTAAAAGCAGTACATTAAACATTAGAAAAAAGTTTAATTATTATTACAATATTTTTTTAACTTTTGTCTTAGAATTTTAAATATATATGAAAAATTGCTTTACAGCTTTGTTTACTTAAAACGATTATAAGAATAAGAAAAAATTGTACAATTAATATTTTTATTTTAAAAAACTGATTTAATTAATAACGCATACTGCATTTAAAATCTCCCCTTTTGATTCTATTTTTTTT
The DNA here is from genome assembly GCA_963971545.1 of Philophylla caesio. Classification (NCBI taxonomy): domain Eukaryota; kingdom Metazoa; phylum Arthropoda; class Insecta; order Diptera; family Tephritidae; genus Philophylla; species Philophylla caesio. The sequence goes on along the minus strand of OZ020609.1, from coordinate 52,541,045 downwards.
TTTTTTTTAATTTTAGTGTCTCTCAAAATCGAAAATATTCTTTCGGAATCAGCGTTTGAGTGTGGCAAACATGCAACAAAATCGAAAAGGATGGTTAGATTTGGAGATCTTCATTTAAATCTATTTTATAACCTACGATTTTCCAGAAGTCAGAAACTTTATAATTTAAAAATTAATTTTGTTCACATAACTGGCCACGTTTTAAAGTGATTTGCTATTGTGTCTTTTTTCCTTGTCAAGGGCAATTATTGGATCCAAAAACTATAGCGTTTTAAAAAACCCGTCATTAACAGGATATTTTTTAGGAATTGTGAACATAACACAAGTTTAGCAATTTTTTCCGAAAATTCATTATTAAATTGCCATATGCAATACAAAAAACATCTCATATTGATAAGGAAAGAATTGACAACTTTTATTAGGGTATTCACAAGGTGTCGTAAATTGTCGTATTTTCGTAAAATTATAAAATTTTAAAAATTTCATGTTATGTTATTTAATATAAATTTTCTGTGCAATGTAAAAAAGAAGCAAAAACAAATCTTAAGCTACTAAAAGCTTGTGCAAATTTCAAGGGGAAGCGTAGTATTAAGAATTTCCTGCCATATAAAAATAGAGTTTGTTCATGCGTTGTTGGAAGAAAATGCTCAACACCTACGAAAAAAGTTATCTCTTAAATCAATGGTAATTTTAAGCCACTTAAAACTTTCGGTTAATTTAACTAAAATTGAATGGGCTTGTAACCGCATATTCGAAATTTTTTTTAATTAAAAAGTTTGTAGTTTTGATTGGAATTTTTCGGAAATTGAATGTAATTATTGTGAACTTTTTACAAGTCTTAAAACTCTTATTTATGTGAACAATATTCGCTCTTTTGTGTATTCAGTTAATTATTGTAGGTGTATTTGAAAAAATTTATGGAATTTCCAAGCCAGCTGATAAACGTATGTTTTGCGGGCTGTACGTTTTCCGTCCCGAAAAAGTTTTCAATTTCTATTCCTTTTTCGTATTTGAAAAATATTCGTTTAAAAAAATACCAATTATTAATTATTATTAATTAAATAGTCATAGACTCTAATACTGCCTCAGGCAACAAACAAAAATGTTAAAATATAATTTATTTTTTTAGTTTTTTTCTTTATGCTGTCTAATTTTAAAAAGCTACTTGCGAAGTTCAGAACAAAAGCCAAGCGATGGAAATCAGAAAATTTTATGAAAATTGGAGAAAACGCACGAGAAGGTGTATAAGAATTGTATTCAAAAATAGATTGAAAATGTGTCCAAAAATATATTCGAAATTGCTTTGCAAATTGTCCCTAAAACTTATTCGTATTTAGGCATAAAAAAATTTACATTTCAAATGTTGAATATAATTCGCGAACATATCATAAAAGCGTCTGAAAACGGATACCGCTTTCGAATGAGACCGAAATTTTTTTCGAACTTATTTCCGTTTTCACATAGGCATATACATATGTACGTTTGTGGACTTTTTCTGGGTGGATTGTTGTCTAACAAATACACATTTAGTAGAAAAATGTATTAATAATATCTGTGCCTGTTCAGCAATAAGAATAAATACAATTTTAAATATTAATTGTATCACATGCTTCGATATAAATAAAAAAAATACAATATCTACATACATACATACATAAATATAAGATGAACTATAAAAATTTATAAAGTTAAGTAGTTAGACGCTACAATTATAACCAGTAATGCTTACTCACATACATACATATGTATGTATGTACATAATTACAGTCATCGAAAGAATTATAGCACTTCCCAATATTGTTTAAAATTATTTTTCAATTCAATCTCTAACAAAAACCATAAAAACCGCTTTATTTAAGTAAGTTAATGCAAAATTAACAATAATTTAATACAATCTCGAACTTAAAAAAGTATTTATTAATAATTTCTGAGTACGCATTTTTGTAGCTCATTCAATTTTAGTACCACAAAGTGCAAGTTTCGAGTGGCTACGATTAACCACTCATTTTTGCCAATTTTTCTCTGACGCTCTTTTGCTCAATACGTTAGCCCTGTGAAGTTGACACCACCTTATGCGAATTTTAGAAAAAATTATATATCGTTCGTTTGTCCAGCAAAAATTTTCGTTTGTCCACCCTTTGATCAAAAGTTATTTAAAAACCATATTTTTAAGAAAAGAACCCAAAAGTGAAAAATTAAACTTTTTAATAAATTTAATAAATAAAAATTTATTGTCAACTTATTTTTCATATTATACTCGTATTGTTAAAAATTTTACAGTTTTACTTGCATCCCGTTTGTCGTGGGTTTTACCTGAAATATGTTTCTATAGGATTGTGCAATTTTCTGTAGCAGCTACTCCTTTCTAGCAGCCCTTGGTAAAACCCACATAGATTTTTTGTTGTGTATTTCCCACCAATAATGGGACATTGCATTTTCATAGAAGGATGGTTTTTTTCGGGCTTCAGAATTATGAAGGAAAATACTTAGGTATTGTTTTAACCATTTTTATAGAGCCCATTTACAATTCTTATTTTGCAAATTTCTCTCAACTTATTGCGATTTAGTTGAACGTACGTACATATGTACATATGTATGTTCCTCCTAGTTTCTTGATAGTTATTAATCACTTCATAATTGCGGTTAAACATACCATTATGTACGCACATATGCATAAGCAGAAACAAAAATACATACTAATACATACATATACAATACAAAAGAATCTATGTAGATATTAACTTGATTTAGCTTGAAAAAAGTTTAATTTTTCACTTTTGGGTTTTTTTCATAAAAATTTGTTTTTTAAATAACTTTTGATCAAAGGCTGGACAACGAAAATTTTTGCTGGACAAACGAAAACTTTTAGTGGACAAACATGGACAAACGTTGGACAAACGATTTAGCTCAAAAACGGCATAATTTTTAACTTTATGATTTTTTCATAAAAATTTGTTTTTTAAATAACTTTTGAACAAAGGGTGGACAAACAAAAATTTTTGTGGGACAAACGTGGACAAACGATGGACAAGCGATTTAGCTTGAAAAAAGTTAAATTTTTCACTTTTGGGTTTTTTTCATAAAAATTAGTTTTTTAAATAACTTTTGATCAAACGGTGGACAAACGAAAACTTTTGCTGGACACACGATGGACAAACGATTTAGCTTGAAAAAAGTAAAATTTTTCAATTTTGGGTTTTTTTCATAAAAATTTGTTTTTTAAATAACTTTTCATCAAAGGGTGGACAAACGAAAATTTTTGCTGGACAAACGTGTACAAACGGTGGACAAACGAACGATATATATTTTTTTCTAAAATTCGAATAAGGTCCAACTTCACAAAAAAATTTTTTTTTTTTAATAACTTTTAAACAAAGGGTGGACAAACGAAAATTTTTGCTGGACAAACGTGGACAAACGAACGATATATAATTTTTTTTTTTAAATTCGCAAAGGTGGAGTGAACTTCACAGGGCTCAATACCTTCCATATAAAAAACTAGCAATTAATTGAAGGGAAAATAAATTGTTCAAATGTGTCAATATGTGGAAGTGATATAATTATTTTGCTGACAGTGACAGTAAATAACATACATATGTAACATACATATGTAGAAATGTTCATATAGTTCTTTTAATATTTTCACTGACTCGAATAAGCTCTGGCATGTGTTAATTTTTTTCGGAAGTTTTATTTGGTGATAATTAACCGCAAATTTTCTTCTCGCCAATTTCACTATTACTATGCGAATACTACTAAATAATATTCGACAGATTATTCATACTATTTTCTTCTTCTAATATTTCCAGCTTGAATGTGAGAATGATTTTGTTGGTACGCGATCCACGTGGCACAATGCAATCGCGTAAACATCGCGATTGGTGTGCCGGAAACAAAGATTGCGAGAATCCACATTTCGTATGCCAAGATCTGGTGGCCGATTATCATGCAGCTGTGGAATTACAAAAGGAGCATCCATCACGTTTTAGGTAAGATAAAATCTTCCATGACAATTCCCAACAGCAAGTCATTTCTTCTTGTAATTAAAATGCTATTTTCGCAGTAGTGAAAAGTGTTAAGTATTAAGAACACGAGGAATTCGAAATGTATGTTTTTTCGCACTACTACAGAAATATAATAACAATAAAAAGTAAGAACTAGATAAAGGTCTCTTATGAAAGATGTGGGCAATCCTTTAAGATGAAAAGTCAAATGAACAAAAACTAACTTTTGTGTAGAATTTCAAAAGCGTATCGTTTTATAATTTAGACCCTAAACAAATTTTAAGACTAATAAAGACTACTAAAAGAGCACTGGCTGCTTCAACTCTGAAGGAAAATTGAGTTTTTTTTTCTTTAATTGAAAGTAGACTGGGTTTGATAATGTAGAGTCAGTGATTTGCTACTTCTTAGACATACTCGTATGTTAGTTATTAGACGGGTCGTTAAATATTAAATTTCTTGCGGCGCACCCAAAAAAGTTTCTCTTCAATGAAAAACCGTACGAATTTTTTTTATTCAAAAAACACGTTCCTCAAATTTTTGCCAATTGTGTTGAGCAACGTCTTCTTTTCCGTGTAAGGCATTAGTTTTTTTTAAGAAAATGCTCAACACTATCGGCAAAAAAAAATCGAATAAATCGGTGGTAATTTTAAGTAGCTGCGACTTGTACAGTATTAAACTTAAATTGAACAGGCTACAAAACTGCGCACTCGCAACTTTTCTAAAAATTCTGATTAAAAACTTTGAAATTTTGATGACAATTTTCGGAATTTCTTTTAATTTGAAAAATTTTTTTTTTATGGTTTATATTTGAAATAGAAATTATTAAAAGTAAATAAATATATGTACATAAGTTGCAAGCAACAACATTTTTAATTTGGGTGCTTTCAAAATTCCGACACCGCATAAATTTAAAGTTGAATAACGCTGAATACTTATAAAGAACTAACTATTCAGAATTAACCTCATTGTCATAGCAACAAAAACATTTTATGGGATGAAAAAGTACTAAATTTTCAGAAAGAATTTTTCAAAGAAAAATATGTAATTTGGCAAAATTTAGTTCCTTGATAACGTGGCTTTCTAAAAAATGCATAACAAGCAAATTAAATATCAGCGGAGAATTAACGTAAAGAAAATATAAAAATGTATTACGAAAATATTTCAAGTATTTTTTTTTTTTTGGTAATATCTTAGCCGTAGTTTTTTGTTTGTTTACTGCTCATTTTCGTAAGGGTGGGTTATATTTATATTTTGCAAATATGTAAAAAAAAATTTCGGAGTTCGGTAATTTTGTCGAGCAAGATTATTGTAATATCTCGCTTGAAAAAATATTTATATTTTTTATTATTTCGGGTGTCTTGTTGGCAACGCGATTGAGTTGTGCGAACGGATTACGCCAGACCATTTAGTATTTCGGTTGTAATATATTAACAAGTAGTTAATCACTATAATAATATTTTACATATATTACGGAAGAAATAAAACAATGATTACACGAAGGGGCGGATTTAATAAATATTAGTTGTAAATTTTAAAACTTCAATAATCACCGAATTAAGCTAAGTATATTAAATGAATTAATATTAATATAATTTGGTAAAAGATATTAAATCAATAAAAAATGTTGTACTTTCTGAGAATGGAAGCTAAAATAATTAATTTATAAGTTTTAAAATTTTTGAGTGAGCAACGGTGAAAAAAAACGTATTTTTCAGTGCCCTGCCAGTCATATTGGGTCAAATAATATTTAAAAGAGCTTATGATTGTTGATATTTGTTTGAAGGTATTACACACGTTAATTATTTATCTACAAGTATATTTAAAAATGTATTTCATTATTAAAGAAATCCGATAAATAAATTACTTCTGACCAATTTGATGTAAATTGTGTTTTGTGTTATTCATTTAATTATGAAAATTATCAAAACAAAAAAAAAATTAACTCTAACATATCGTTGTTGTTAGTTAGTAGCTGCTGACCAAATAATCTCTTTCACGTTTTAGAACTTTGCGTTATGAGGATTTATCTCTGAACACTTACGATATGACTCAAGAGGTGCTGCAATTTTATGGACTCCCATTTGATCCACTAGTGGAAGAATTTCTCGATACGCATACAAAAGTGAATATCGGTGGCGTTAGCTCAACGTATCGCGACTCGAAATCAGCACCCTTCCATTGGAAGCAAGATCTGCGATCGGACGAGGTAAAATTTGCAAGCTAATACATATTTATTAAAATAATGTGAACTAATCTGTTTTCGATATTTCAAATATTTTCATAGATACAATATATACAAAATAATTGCGAGGAAGCCATGCATTTATGGGGTTATCGTAAAATCGAAAATTTTACAAATTTCCAACAAACAACCTTCGATCCCATTGTATTACCACCACCGTTCTCGTGAAGTGCTCTCAATAACGTCGAATAAATATTTATCGAATAAATATTTAAAATAAGTTAAATTTTTACAAGCTTAAATCTTTTGTCTCCTAAACTATATTTTCTTTCATTTGCTTATAAATATTATAACTATTATTATTACTATTATTACGTTTTCATACCATTTTGTTGTGATATATCGAAGAAGTTAAACATATGTATGTATGTACATATGCTACCAAGTTGGCTTGTACAAAATAATATGTCAGCCGAAGTGAGAATGTATTGTATTTGTAATTAAAAATGCGTATGTGCTCGTATTTAGAAATAAGAAAATTAAGATATGTATGTATGTAAGGCAAGTTGGCTAGCGCAAAAATAATTAAATTAAATTAAAATGTGAAAGCTGTGAGAGAAGAACTACAAAACTCAGCAAGACGAGCCAAACATCGGCAATATGCGAAATTTCGAATGAAGATCCACGTCCGCCCAGGCTCATACCAACTGCACACACTCATACATACTATACATATGTATGCATACGTATCAACAGTGCAGCACTGTAATAATGTAACTCTTTAATAAATTCTATCATATGTATATTTTATCTTAAGAAAATATGTATTATGTACATATGTATGTATGTATGCAGACTTAAGAACGAAACACAAAATAAATCGAATTAATATGCATATTTATGTATGCATGTATGTACATATACATATATATATATACTACATACATACTATGTCCATACTCGTGCATGCATGTACGAGTATGTATGTATTACCACGCGTAGATATTTTTACACTGCATAGTTTTAGGCGTTACGCAATTTTTTGCAACCAGTTAAAATCACTAAGTATACTAGGTATGTTATTAATTAGCTAAATAATAATTTAAATATAACGCATTCATTACAATTACAAATTTATTATTTTTTATATACTTAAGTTGTTTTGTTCAAAACAAAAACAAAAAACCCTCACCTTTAAGAGGGCGAATTTAAAGACGAGATTTGTCTAAAAGCACACATTTAAAAGCATTAAAATGACCAAAAATGGGTTTGAAATTAGATATTACACATTCTAAATTGTAAGTAGCTAAACAAAAAATGCTTTCCAAAAGCCTTAGAAATTAATGCTCCTGATTTAAACATTTTAAACGAGGAATCAAAACGAAATTAAGCATATACGGAAATTGTAAAAGCAACTTATCACATATCGTTAGCTCATTACATTTTATACAGTGACGATCAGTTCTATAATACAAGGCATGTTGATATTTTTTTTTACGTTTATTAAAAAGTAAAACTTTTACTTCTCATTTGCATTTGCAACTTTTGCAAGTTCGACTTTCTTTAGCCTCAGCAGTCGTGTCTGCAATTCTCAACAGGGATATGCAATTATTTTTTAAACACTTTTAAACAGACGCACAATAGTGGACTGCTGCAAATTTATTTTTTATGTGTTTGATGAGCACAAAATACATTATTCATTTTTGAAAAAATTAGCATAAAACTACCAAGAATGATACAGATGGCGCTTTCCCGAAGATCTGACATCACCGTTCCGGTAACGTAGACGGCCCCTAAATGCGTCAACTCTTTTCGCTGCATCGTGCAGATCTACATCTGTAAATATATGTTCTTGACCTGCTGAGCAGATTGGTTCTGCTTTTTACATGTTTGGATTTCTGAATTTATTTCCTTAACTAGTTCCAATTTACTCCTCGATGGCATTACAGAGAAACCGCAATTGATTCTTTCATGACTAACGAATCCTGTTCCTTATTACCTTCTATATAACTATGGCTGTAAACAAGTTAAAAAGAGATGTTTGTTGACCGAGCAAGTGTGTTAATGGCATTTTAGCAGAATCAGCTGATGGTGTGACGTCAAATCAGAAAGTGAACAAATTACAATGTACACATACTTTAAATTACGACTTGATTTTTTTTTTTGAACGCTTTTGTGTTTTCTGTTTTCTGAATTTTACACACTTTATTATTTATAGATTTTTACTTTCTTAAACAAAAGTTTTTATTTATAAAAAAGAAGAAGCATTTCTTATCGAACTTATGAACGAAGAATTTATCCTAAACATCTACCTTCTCCAACTGATTCACTGTTATATAGTATAGTATATATAATGAAAATTCATCAGTCGTATTATATAATTGCTCGTCACTGTAGATATATACATATACATAATTAATATGTTTAAGTAAATTGCAATTTCCAAATACGAAAAATAATACAATTATGATATTTTGTTTTTAAAAAGGTTAAAGTAAATGTTTTCCCATCCCTTTGATACTAAAAAGTTTAATTGGTTTTTGTTCTTTTTTTCACTCCGAATGGTGATTACCAGGGAACGGATTTTAAGGATTTTTCTTCTTTTGTTTTGTTTTGAGAACAGATGGAATGTGTTTTCATTAAAAATCATCAGGCTTTAGTTTTACCTCATTCAAAATATTTACATTTTATTTTTACAAATAAAAACCACTTAAATTAAAAATTAAATTAAGCATTAAAATCCCGGAAAATTTTTTTTTTTTTGACTAACCTTATTTATACAAATTAGTTAATATTATAATTAGCAAAAGCCCAGATATTTTATTGAGAACATTTTGTTTTTTATAAAATTGAGAAGCGGCTTACAGAAGTGCGAAGACCTTCTTCAAACAAATTTCTGTGTCTCAATAACCGTGTAAGGCATCGTCACAAAATTTGGTGAACAAATCGCTGCTATCATCGTTAAAAATCGGAAATCGGACCATAACCTCGCCCACCTCCCATATAACGGAAATTTAGAAAAATGCAAAAATTTCGTTTTTTCTTTATCTATTGAAACATACTATGTGGCCGCTGTGGTCGAGTTGGTAGCGGTGCATGCTATAACTCGATATGCCGCTAAGTACGAGGTTTGATCCTCAGCCAGAGCAAGTAAAATCTCAATAATAGAAAAAGTGGTCACCCCTCGGCAGGCAATGGCAAACCTCCGAGGGTATTCCTGCCATGAAAAAGCTGCTCATTAAATACATCTGCCGTTCGGAGTCGGCACAAAGGCACAAAACAGTAGGTCCCTCCATTTGTGGTATAATATAAAGACGCACACCACAAATAGTAGGAGAATCTTGGCCAAACGTTGAGCTATATAGTGTAAACGCCAAAGTTATTATTATTATTATTCGAACATATTATTAAAAATTTGATATTAAAAGAGAAACTTGATTTTTATGAAATTTTGAAAAACCGCCCATACAAAACTACATCGCGAGGGTATATAAAAATCGGTTTCGCCCGAATTTAGCTTTTCTTACTTGTTTTTTGTTATAATTAGAACATAAATAAAGCCATTTTGGTGTCTTGTTGGTGGCTTTTTTTTTAATTTTGTGCCTTTTCTTCCCTTTTTTTCGTCTGACAGGGTGAAATGTTGATGTATAAAGCTTCGTTTTCGCCAGAAATCGTTTACTTTTTACTTCAATAGAATTTTTTCTTGGGCGAAACTTACGCAAAGGGTGATTGGAACGATTTTCCGTCATTCCATGACAAGGAGTGTTTTTAGATTCCTAAAATCCTTTCCCTAACGATTGATTACATAAATATTTTCATTTAAAATGTTTGATTTCGGATTTTGAAACTGATAAATAAAGTAAGAGCAGCAATTTAATTTTCTTAAAAATGTATAATGATTAAAATAAATAAAACAATTGCAAAGCAATACATTAGTGTTCTACATAAGAAAATTGTTAAAAACTTAGCCCTTAACTGCGATTACAATTTGACCGATAATGGTATTAGAAACGTACGCACTTAAGTTTTAAACGAAATAAGACAAAAAACGAGCACAGAAATACCAAACCATTGATATTTATTAGGTGCAATAATTTTAAAAGTATTTACTAATATTATAACAATTACTTTTAAACATAATGCAGTTGCGGGGTGTCAAGAAATCTAACGTTTTGACTTGAAGGCTTAATTTCCCTTATCTAAAAATTATATGGGTGCCTCAAAAGAAAAATTATGTAAATAAAGGTCGAATATTTTAAAATTTAGATCTCGATCCTAACAGAGTTACTGCATCGATATTAACTGACTTTCAATCGTGTACATCTGAGGCGTATGTATGTATGTTAGATCGGATCTTCTTGTTGAGAGAAAATACGCACAACTTTTCAACACACTATCAATATGTGTCGGACTTTTAAAGCGTGAAACGCGAGTAATAAATAGTAGAGAGATTACACGTTCTGGATTTTCTAGCATACTAAATGTACTTAATCAGCTTAAAATCAAATCCTTGCACTACATTAATCTCTCCTTTAGATGCTTTCTTAAGCAGAACATCGGCCCAAGGCCAAACTAATGAGCCAAGGCCAAACTTCCTGGTCGCGAAAAATTCGTTTTTACATTTCTTTAAAAATAATTTTTCTAAAAAAATCCAACAATATCTTATTAAATGAAAAAATCCAATAGTATTCCGACCCTCTTAAAGAGATTCATATGAGAAGTTCAAATAAACTAAACAAAAGCGTAAGAGCCATATTTCGGCTATTCAAAATTCAATGACACCACCAAAACACATTGAATTCAAAATAAAAAAATAGCAATATTAAAACGATACAAATTAAAAATATTTACATATGTTTTATTAAAACATTAAAAAACAAAAAACAAAAACCAAATGCAATTAGCAAAATCAAACGTAATGTAAACTTATCAAAGTAATTTCAATGCAATTAAATAAAGTGAAACAAGCATTAAAACTTTCGCATGTGCTGCTGTATTGGAATTAACATAAAATATTAAAAAATTAATTATGTATAGAAGGCAATGCAATAAATTCAAAATAAAATATGTATTAAATATTTATTGTGTCTGAGTATTATTTGCTTTATTGGTTGTTCAAGGTATTTTGTGAAGTTATTCATAACAGCAAATACACTAATAATTTCAAACGCCTAAAAGTATACATCAATTTTCAGTCAAAAACTTGTCACATTAGAATTTTGCGTCTTTGCTCACTATATTCATTCATAACTGTATTTGTATACAATAAATAAAGGCGCTCTTCTCTCATCTGTTTCCAAATTTTTCGAAATCTATTAAGAATTGAAATAGTTATAGATGATTTTTAGCAACGCTCAAAAAAATTATTTTTACTGAAAAACGAGCTCGACTTTTAGGCGTTTAACAAAAATGTTCCAATAGACACTACCACTAAGCGTTAAGCTTTCCATTCGTATAAACATTTTTAAAATTGGTTAAGAATTACGGGGCTTATACCGCTTTGAATGCTACACAAAAATCACTCACAAGGAAGTTTTTTAATCCGCTATAATTTCTACAAATCTGAACCGATTTTGGTAAGTTTCATATCGGGTGAAAGAAAATTGCATTTCAGTTATGTGTATCTTTATTATAAACTTTTCGAAAAGTTGTTTCCGATATAAATTCGTGGTAGTAGCAGTAATAAAGTAATTTGGTCTAAAAATTGAGGTATAGTTTTAGCATAGCTGTTAAATTATGATTACGATTAGTAATCGGTTAGATTATTTTCCAAAAAGAATTGTAATTATTATTTAATTGTGCCTTTCAAATATTGGGAATACGTAATGATTACGATTACAAATAATCAAAAAATAATCAGGATTACTCTAGATTACTGAAAATAATCAAAAAGAATCAAAATAAATAATTGATTATATTCAGGATTCTTTTTGATTATTTTTGATTCTTTTTGATTATTTTCAATCCAAAATACCAAACAACTTTTCCCTTTAAATTTTAAGACATTTTTTTAATAAAATTTTTTAAATTATTTTTTGTATAATCTGAGTCTCAGATTCTAAGATATATGCATTTATATGTAAGTATATATGTATATATGTATGTATATACATATATTATATTATTATAAATATTATATTATAAATTATGATATTTTTGCTATTATTAATAGCAATTCAGCCCTTCAATATAATCAGCCCCATCGCGAAAGTTCCCAGTTCTGATCATCAGAATAAGCTTCAATGAGCGTAGCTGATATTTACACCTTTATGAAAACCAACAATGCTGAAGCGAGTAGTGTTAGAATTCAAATTAAAAAAAGCAAAAAGAGAAAAGTTGTTTGAGGTTTTGGATTGAAAAGAATCAAAAAGAATCGCTGAAAAGAATCAATTATTTATTTTGATTATTTTTGATTCTTTTTGATTCTTTTCAGTAATCTAGAGTAATCATGATTATTTTTTGATTATTTGTAATCGTAATCATTACGTAATCTAGTTGGGACCAAGATAATCGTAATGTAATCAATTATTTCACTCTCAAATACAAAGTAATCAGATTACTAATGATTACGATTAGTAATCAAAACTTAACAGGTTTGAGTTTTAGGCGTTTAACATAAGCGATCCTATGGAAAAAAGCGCACAGCGATGCCCTTTTTATACATGCCCTATTATTTGAATTTGGCTGAGGAATAACAGAGATATAACGATTAATATGTCGGACGATACCCCTGCTGCCGATTATGGTTGACTGGTAGAAAATCAAATCTGGCAGGGCAGCATTTGGAAAAAGGCTCAATTGCGGATATGCGGATGACATCGTGATATTCGCCAGGGGCAAGTTCGTGAGCACTCTCTTTGACATTGTGCAAAGACTAATAAAAAAACTTGGCAAGGAAATGGTGCTTAGAGGTGGGCCTCAGTATCAATCCTTTCAAAACAGCTATCGTCCCCTTCACCAGAAAGAGGAAACTGCAGGGTGCCAGAGACCTAGTCCTCGGGGGGATCGAGGTCTTTGGCCAAATTCCAACGGCTGGCGTGTGTTTGCATTACGGGGGCGATGCCAACATGCCCTATAGCCGCGCTAGAAGTGATTCTGGAGCTGGAACCGCTTCATCTAACCATTGATCAAGAGGCAAAGAGAACTCTGCCGAACTTCTCTAAAGAAGGATTTGGCAGAGACAAGCTGCTGTCATTCAAGGCTGGGGAGACGCTAGCCTCTCAGTTCCCGCTGGCGTGCTTTCCCCGTGATGACATACTCAAAGAAATAACCTTCAACAGGAAGTTTGAGGTAGAATTATACAGCAAGGCCATCTGGAGGGCTTCAATTCTGGATTATCACATCCGGGGGAGCACTCTGAGGTGGTATACAGATGGCTCAAGGACTCCGGAGGGTATTGAGGCGGGCGTCCATGGTCCCAGATCAAATGTCTCGGCTCCACTGCGGGCCTATCCAAGCATCTTCCAAGCGGATGTATTTGCCATTAGCTTATGCGCAGAGATAAATCTGAGTAGAAACTACAGCAACAAGAAAATCTTAATTTCAAGCGATAGTCAGGCGGCGCTCAGGGCTCTCTCCTCTTACGAAGTAAAAACGGCACTAGTTCTTCAGTGCATAGAGAGACTGAATGCCCTGGCTGAGAAAAACCAGATCCAGCTCCTATGTGTACCGGGACATATGGGGGTGGATGGCAACGAAGCAGCCGATCTGCTTGCCAGGAAAGCGGCAGCCTCAACCCCCGTTGGACCTGAACCGTTTCTCGCGGTGGGACCTGGTGCCATAAGAGAGGAACTCAGGAAATAGACAACGAGGCTGAGGAACCAATACTGGCACAATATCGCCGGCCTCAGACAGTCAAAAAGCCCACTTGGGGGATATAGCCGGAAGAAATACAAGCTTCTGATTGACCTTCCAGGGATAAACTAAGAATTATCACAGGCTTTCTGACGGGTCACTGCAGACTGAAGGGTCACCTATACAAGCTAGGGATCTCGTCGTTCGACCGTTGCCGCTTTTGTGACTCGGCAGAAGAGACTCCTGCTCATGGAGTGTGTGGCTGTGGCGCGCAGACGGGGGACCCTGGGACGGCCATGGCCGGAGGAGCAATATATACACACCCTAACCCCGACGACCATGCTGAGGTTTCTGGAGGTCTTGGGGGCTGAGGTGTTGTAATGAGCTTTGAGGGCACAATAGACCTATCGGTCGCAGTGCATACCTCTACTTACTTGCATATATACATCTATCTATCTAATGTAGACAATAAATAAATGCTCATTTTTAATCTCAAACAAAAAAAAATTTTAATATTTTTATTTGTTTATTTTTCATTTTACTTATGTATGTCTGCCGTTTGCGTTGTTCTCGAAATTTAAATTTTCTGAAGTTGAAACGCTTCAAAAAATTAATAGTGGCCGACTAATTGAGAGATGGGTTTTACCCATGAATCATGCACTAAAACTATCTCCCTTTGATTGCTGAATTTTTACACATTGCGCAGATAAGTTACTGCCAATATATGAGTATTATATATGTATATGGCTTTACCTTATAGTTTTTGTAACAAGTAAACAATTTTGCATTCACAACCATAAAACAGAAAAGAATATTTTTGCTGCAAGAAAAATATTTACAAACTTGAATATTTTAAAACTTATTTTAATGCTATTTACATATGATGTGATAAATGTCTTTTAAAAATCTTTTTGATTTAAGTACGTAAAAAGGATCGATTGTTCTACATTTTCAGTAACTTAAATATTATCGTTATTCAAAATAAATACAAGATTTTTACAATTAATTAGCAAAACAATAATAATTGTTACTATTGATTTTCAACTGTTCTACAATAATTAGCTATTTGTTGGAGACATAACTAATTAGTACATTTAACTTTTCTTAGACAACGACACAAATCCGATTATAACATATAAACTAATTGCATACACACTCACATACAATGGACCAGCCTCAGTTTTTTTTTTTTTTTTTAATTCTACAAAAATTTATCTGTTGTGTTTTGGCTCATGTGATTATAAAAATTATTCACTTTTCTCGCAGTAGCTGAAGCAATTGAATTATCTTCTGTTAGGTGCGACGCATGACTATCTGCACTATGTACAGATATTTCGTCGTGCTGTTGATGTTCTTCCACTATTATTTTATGTTGTTTCATAAATTGCGTACAAAAACTTTGAACAGTGCTGGCTATTGCTGGTTGTTGTGGAGGTAAAAGTATATGTTGAGAAAGTGGATGTTGGTTTTGCGCGATGGTATTTGGTATGTCAATGCCAACACAATTATTACTGGCTGGTGATGTATCTTCGCTACGCGTACGCTTAATATCTGCATGCATAGGATTAATTGTGATGGCAGGAGCAATATCATATCCACTGTTGTTAATCGTTTGCTTCATTAAGTGACTGTATATATTATCGATAGGAGGTATGTTTGTGTCACTTGTTTTGTTCTCTCCATTGGTATGATGAACGTTTGATTGCTTATCAGAGAGTATAGAATGGCCACCAGCAATATTGTTACTTTTATCGACCATCTCATTTGATCCCATCATTGGGGTTACAGATTCCTTACGTATTTTAGTTTGTTTACTACTTACAGTACCAATACCGTCGGGTGGAAGTTTAGGTTTTTTGCCGAAAGCAAAATTTCCGCTTTGTTTAGAGACGACAGGTGCTAGGTTTTCTGCAACGCGGGTGCTATGGATTATATAGATTAATTAGTTACAATTATGCATTTAGAAATGGTTGAATGTGGGTATATACAAATATATGTATGTGTGCATATACATATGTATATATACGAACATACTTACATATATACATAGATATACATACATATGTCTTTAATATACTTAAATATGCAAATAATTTTACTCACACTGACTTCAAAACCGCCAGTTTGGGTATATTTTTTGTATACGTTTTCTCTCCTGATGCCTCCAATGCGGCTAACTCTTCGGGATGCGCTTTTCGCTTATGCGTGCGGCAATTCGAACCATTAGCAAATGTTCTATCACAAAAGTCGCACGAATACGGTTTTAGGCCCGTATGAAGAATGAGGTGATTTTTCAGAGCCTTTGCGCGCTTAAAAGCTCGTCCGCAATAATCACATTTATGTTGCATCACATCAGAATGTACCAATAAATGACGATTTAGCGTGGCACGTGAATTCAGTTGTAAACCACATTCAGCGCAAATGTGCTTATTGGGATTATGGGTTTCCATATGATTCTGTAAATATGTATGTATGTTTTAATTCATGTGTTTGAAAATACAAAAATTGTGAAAAAAGTTCTTTTTTTACTTACCTTTAGACGCACTTGATTTTTGAAGCCTTTTTTACACACTTCACATTCAAAGGGCGTAAAATCAGTATGTATGAGCATATGTTGCTTAAGCTGGCCCTTAGAGCGCACAGCTTCTCCACATTCTTCGCATATAAAGGAACGCTCATTCATATGAACATACTTGATGTGCTGTGCCACGTACGTTTTAGTCGGAAACTTTTGTTCACAATAAGGACAAGGCACTACGCGCCTCTTTGTTAGTGGCAAATGCTTAAGCGTGTGATGGCTCAGTTGTGTTTGTGTATTAAATGAAAGATTGCACTCAGAACAAAAAAATCGTGGTACAGGTGCAGATTTAGCATGTTTACGCTCCATATGCGAACGATAATTTGATAATCTTTTGAAATTATGTGAACACTCGCTACAAGTGTATATCTGCACTTTCTCCTTGCTAACTGAGTCCACTGTTTCTGTTTCTGTTTCTGATTTTTCCAATACAGTCTTTACACTTTCATTGGAGGTGGGATTGCCAGTTTTATTTTGAAACTCAACCGCGACTGTTTCAGATTGAACATTTTCCTTTTGGCATATTATGCTTGAGCTCTTGATATTATTATTTTTAGCACTTTTAAAACTTTTTTCTTCGAAACAACACAATTTTTCACAATCATTACTAAATTCAATGTCACTACCGAAAGGGTCTTCACCTTCGGCTTCTTCATTGTCAAAATCATATGCATCTTCATCTGTTGCCGTCGTAATGTCAGTTGAAGTTTCCTTCTTTATTCCGATTCCAAGTTGATTCTCTTGTGGCATAATTTCAATATCTGCATCAACACCGATATTATCGCTTATTTTCGATTTTGCCTCAAAAATATGTGTTTCCGCCAGAGTACGGTAAATTATATCGTGCGGTCGATCATCACCCAGCACCTCATATCTTAGGCGCAAATCTTGGAAATCTATATTAGTGAAGTCACTTACTTTTTGCATAGAGACATACATTTGCTGAACCTTTGCTACACGTTCATTGAAATTTATCAAAGATGTCACTAACGAAAAACACTCTGAACACAATCGCTTTGGCAGCTGTTCCTCCTCATTAATCTACAACGACCGGGTTAGATAATGATTTAACATCAAAAATCAATTGTTTATTAAATTAAACTTTACTCACCTGTACGCAAAAGAATTTCCCAATTGCAATTGCTAATATAAGATCCTTTTTTTCTACATTATCTGCAGCTGCGACTTCTTCTTCATCTTTGAATAAAATATTTATATTTTGAACATCATCCTTTGCACATAGACGACACCAACGAAGCCAATCCATAGAAAAATTAGGGGTAGTGCTGCCGCTTGCCTCGACGATTGATGCACTCGCCGCATGCATATTATGTTTTTAATATTATTATTAAAGTTCCTATAAATTGTGGCTGCAGCCTCTTTTCAATTATTTTTTTATAAATTATTTTAATTTAAAATTTGTTATTTAAAAAAGACAGATAAAAACAGATGTTTATTTTTATTGATAGAGTAAGCAGTTTGTGAGATTCTAAGTCGATAGTTTGGTTAGAAACAGTTGCAGATGCAGTGTTGTGTTTCGATAACCTTTCCTAGTAAAAAATATTACTTGTATCAAAGTATCGTATCCACTAAGTATCGTAGTATCGAAATTTTCGTCTTTGCATATTTTATTACATATGTTTTCACAATATAAAGAACAGATTTTTAAAACTTAGTTAAATACAATTTTTTAAGAAATTCATAATACAAACCATTAAAATTCATCAAGGTGGACTTATTTATATAAAAAGTGTTGCCTTTATCGATTAATCGCTAGTTCCTATTCGAAACGGAAATACAAATTTTTTCGTTGTTGAAGTTTCTTACCGGAACAAACAAATCTTGACGGAATATTGTTCAAAAATACAACAAAAATAATCACTCTACAATTTGGCGTGTTCTGCTTAACTTTACAATATAAGTTTAAAAACATATAGATATCAATACAGAAATAAGAACTTGCCAAAAACCTATCGGCCTTAAGCTCAAAAATAATTAAATAAAATAATTAGGGCGAAACAATAACAAAAACTTTTTATGTTATGTAACCACAGATAATATATAAGTAAATATTACTGATTTTCCAACATGTTTCGCAACTGAAAACATAACTGTAACTTATATTTGGATTTCGGAACGTTTTTTGTTGACTGAATGATCAGATAGCGAATTACATTTTTTACCAGATGCAAAATTACCACTTTGCTTGGAAACCACATGATTAAGATTATCGGAAACCCGCACTCTGAAATAAATAATATAAATTAATCAAATATAGTTAAATTTTTCTTTCTTTTACATTGATTTCAACAAAGCTAGTCTCGGGATGTTTTTGGCGCTGATTTTTTTTCCTGAAGCTTCCAATTCAGCTAATTCGCGCGGATGCACCCTCTTCATGTGAGTACGGCAATTTGAACCATTAGTGAAATTCTTATCACAGAATTCACATGAATATGGTTTGAGACCGCTGTGGAGTATTAAATGATTTTTCAACGTCTTCGCACGCTTAAAACCCCTTCCGCAATAATCACATTTGTGGCGCATCGTATCAGAATGCACGAGCATGTGTCGATTCAGAGTAATACGCGAGTTAAGTTTTAAGCCACATTCGCCGCAAATGTGCTTCTTAGCACTGTGTATCTCCATATGATTCTATATATGTACATAGACACATTTGTACATAACATACATACGGAGCATAATTTTATTTTCTAAATATATTTTAGTACTATATTCATATGTAATTATTTTCTCACCTTCAAACGCGACTGATTCTTAAAACTTTTTTTACATACTTCGCATTCGAACGGCGCAAGATCTGTGTGTGTTAGCATATGTTCTCGTAGAGTTGTTTCTGTGCGTGTGCCTTCGCCGCATTCTTCACAAATAAAAGGCCGAATATCCTCATGTACAAATTGTATGTGTTTAGCAACATAATCTTTTGTTTGGAATTTCCGATCACATTGTGGACAAGGAAATATCCGCTTTTCCGAC
Organism: Philophylla caesio; assembly: GCA_963971545.1. NCBI lineage: Eukaryota > Metazoa > Arthropoda > Insecta > Diptera > Tephritidae > Philophylla > Philophylla caesio. The sequence continues at coordinate 52,521,493 of OZ020609.1, read as the reverse complement.
AACGGTCGATGTTTTTTTATGTGACGGTTCAAATCGTACCTATTTTTAAATGACTTTGGACATTCAGAACAAGTCAAGGGTTCTAATGTCTTTCCATGCATTTTCTTCATATGTATACGATAATTGCCAAGCCGCTGAAAGTGAAGAGGACAATTGTCACAGATGTATTTGGAATCAGTACTTTTTCCTTGGGACCTAATATTTTTTTCAGGCTTTCTATTGTCCTTGTTATTGCTCGTATTTTCCTTTAATTTCAAAATTTTACTTTCAGTGGACTTATTGGAGTCAGTATCAAAAGGATCTTCACCTTCAGTTACGTCGTCTGCGTATTCACATGTGACTTCATCGGCTTGTGAACAATCACTTAGATATTCCTCCTTAAATTTCACTTCGAAATTTGGTATACATATATCACTTGCTTGATCAACCTTTTCGGTGCAATATTTTACTTCAGATAATGGGTCTTCCTTTGAAAATCCATATTTCAGCCGAATACACTGAAAGTCTACAGCACGGCTGTATTCAACATTTTGTAGAAATGCAAACATGTCTTGTGCCTTAACAACAAGTTCTTCGAAATCAATAAGGGTTGAAATAAATGATTTGCATTTTGTGCATATTAATTGAGGAATTCCAGGTTTCATCTGGAGAAAAAAATTCGATAAAAAAAAAATAACAAATAGATTTATTCATTATTGAACCAATTTATTTATTTACATACTTGCACGCAAAAGTATTTCTCAATTGCTTTAACTATAGTGGACTCCATTTCATCAGAAGAGATAATATTGCCGCTATTCATGTCATCTTTAGCGCAAAGTCGACACCAATAATGCCAATCTTTGGGGGAAGGATTTATGTTGCAGCTGTCCCCGTACAATGATGTGCTCGATGGATGCATGATCTTGTGAAGTTCCATATCTACCAATGAATATTCCTGAATTACTACAATGCAGCGTTATAGTAATATTTCATTCTTGCCTGTATTCCATTTGATACAATAATACATGGTTACTAGTAATAGACGATATTTCAATATTGGCGATTAAATCAATATCGATGAAAAATCGCTCATAGGGACTGCAGGCAAGGCGAATTCATACAAGGTAAAGTTAAAAGGCCATCTTATTTCTTCAAGCGTTTGACCGGATTTTAAGTTACGTCCAAGATGTACCTATGTATACAGGCGATATCGATAAAAGACGTGCTTCCTCTTATTCCAGTTGTCAGAAAACCTTGTGTCAAACTATCAGGTGTGTTGCCTTCGTTTACATTTTATTGTTTACAATTTTCGTTTGCGACATGATTGTGTTTTGTGACTACGCTTTATTTTTGTGAAAAATTTTGCTAAAAACTTAAATTTAAATTATGTGCAATATTTGCGGAAAGCCTAGGGCGAATAATTTTTCCGTGTTCCGCTTGATGTGCGACGCAGAGCTTAATGAAGTGAATCCATCGGTATTGCAAATGCTCCTTCAGTGTTATAAGTGTTACCACATGTTATTGAAGTTTACGAAAAATAAAAATAATGGCCCGTAGTCATAATTAAGTTAAAGTCGACTCTAATGTTGGCATCAGCTTTTTTGACAGATATCTCATCGAAAAGTATGTCAAAAAGCTAGACTATGACTACGGGCCAATGCTTTTAATTAGCAATATGTATGTGCATTTTTATAGTTTATACCTTTTTTAATTGTTTCCTTCGATTTTATTAATTGTTTGTATCATGAAAATAAATACATAAACAAAGCAAAGCAGCCGTTTCTGACATAAGGTGAAAAAGTCGTCAAACGAGAAATTTTGTTGTTGGCTGATCAACACAACCTCAAATTATTGAGTGATGGTTACGTCGATTTTAAGTTACGTCATATCGATTCTATCCAAACTGCTTGTTACCGCTTCAAAAGCAAATAAAAACAATTAATGGTATAACGATCGATCGCTATTCACATGACGTCTTTTCACAATGAGTTTTTTAACGTTCCCTTCAAAGTCTTCAAAAATGTTCGCGCCTTAACAGGAAAAGTTTTTATATGCAGTATGAGTTTTTTTTGACGTTTAAGCGGCAAGTGCGCTTGAATTAAAATACCACTCAATACCACTCACCATGCATTTTTGCCTACACTTTTAGCCCACAAGTTCGACACGTATGACTTTTCACCCAGGGTTGAATCCGTCGCGTGAATGGCCGCAAAGAACAGAAATACTTATTAAATACATATATGTATATGTACTTATATGCAACAACATTAAGTTTTAACGGTATCACACAAATATGCAGTGCCGTATTAAATAAAAGTTTTAAGTATTGGTGTAAGTGTAATTTATTAATAAGGCTAATATTATTAATAATTTATTAAATTAATTAATTAAAGAATGTTCAGAACGAGCAGTCTGTTTTTCATTGAAGCCAGTGCACATCTTTTTTCTTAAAGAAAACGCTGAGGCTTCTATAACTTACAAAGACATTTTGCCTAGAAGCTCAAAACATATGACTTTTTACCTCGGCAAAAGTTCCAAAAGACTTTCACGTAAGTAGTTTTAAAATTGTGATAGAAATTGATGTTTTTTTATTAAAATGTATTTTAATCATCATTAATTATCAAGGGTGATAGATATTTATATAATTATTTATTAATTACCAAAACGGCGATGGAATATTCCCATCTGATAAGTTGTCATTGTCCGAGTTCCGTTTTTTGCGATTTTTTTGACTATTGTGCATCTTTTCTTCTGTAGGGTTGGAGTTCTTTATGCCAATTACAGAATCAAGTGGGAGCTTAGGTCTCCTACCTAACGAAAAGTTTCCACTTTGTTTGCAAGCTACTGGAACCAGATTTTCTGCAGATTGTGTTCTGAAATGTAGATATAAAAATTAATCAATTTTTTTCGGTAAGCGAAAAGGCACATTTAGGTGCCTTATTAGCAATTAATTTCTAGACGGGCCCGTTACTTTTTACTTTACGATATTGGTTGTCTGACGACGTCACATCATCAAAGTTTCTATCAATTCCAACACTAGTTAAGTGAATATTTGGTGTTCTATTATTTTAAAGGTTTTATTAAAGTCTTTTGTGAAGTGCAGCGCGATTTTTATATATTATTCGAACTTATAAAGCAATTCTCCAATCAAAATGAGAATACGTTATTGATGGTGTGACGTACATGCGCAGATCGTAAACTATTTTTGTTAGCTGTCGGCGCAATCCCTTCTATAATAATCTTGTGCACAACCTATGTATATGTTCAGATAATGTTTTGCTTACACTGCCTTTAATACCGCTATGTTGGGTATATTTTTGGTATACGTTTTTTCTCCTAATTCTTCTGCCCTTGCTAATTCTGTCGGATGTTCTTTCTTCATATGTCCACGGCGATTAGAGCTGTTAGCAAAAATCTTGTCACAGAATTTACATGAAAATGGTTTTAAACCGCTATGTACTATTAAATGAACTTTTAGCGCCTTACTGCGCTTAAAACCTCGTCCACAATAATCGCATTTGTGGAGCACCGTATCAGTATGTACGAGCATATGACGGCTTAAAGTTACACGTGAATTTAGTTGTAAACCACATTTGCTGCAGGTGTACTTAGTTCCACTGTGTGTGTCAATATGTGTCTAGAAAATACTTTAATAATATTTTGTGAAGTTAATATAAACAAACTAGTTACCTTAAGCCGGGCTCGTGTTTTGAAACCTTTCTTACATAATTCACATTCAAAGGGCGCATGATCAGTGTGCTTTAGCATATGTAAATCGAGAGCGGCTTTTGTATGCAGACCTTCGCCGCATTCTTCACAAATAAAAGATCGAATATTTTCATGTACGTATTTAATATGCTTTGCTACAAAATATTTTTTCTGGAATTTCTTATCACATTGTGGACATGGATATATTTGCTTTTCCGAAAGTGGCCGATGTTTTTTTACGTGCCGATTTAGATCATACCTATTTTTGTATGACTTGGGACATTGAGAACATACAAAGGGTTCTATTACCATACCATGTCTTTTCTTCATATGTAGATCATAACTACCAGGACGCTGAAATTGTAAGGAGCAGTAACTGCAAAAATATTTTTTATCACCAGATATTCCCTTAGACTCTTCGGTACTTTCTTCAATCTCATCGCTACAACTATTTTCAGACGGTTTGGCCTTATTTCTCTTCAATTCCAACTCCATATCTTCTCTCAGGATCGATTCTTTTTCGTCCAAGTCTGCGCTGTTTTCAATTTTGTTATATAGTTCATAGTCCGTAAGATTCATAAATTTTGTATCGGCCTCACTACTTTCTTCACTAAATTTATGGCAGTCATCAAGAGCAGGATCAATGTCACTGGCAAAAGGATCTTCCGCTAGAGCTGCATCTTCTTCGCACGCACTAGTGACCTCTTCGGGTTGGATGCAATCGCTCAGATTTTCATTTTCTAATTTAATTTCTAAATACTCCATGTGTGATATACTGCTGTTATCGATGTTTTCTTTTAAGCAGTTGTCGTCATATTGTTGCATATAAAAATATACAAAATCATCCTTTAAAACTCCATATTCCATCCGAATGGAATTAAAGTCTTTATGGCAACTATAACCATCATATTGTAGTGCAGCATACATTTTTTGAACTTTAACAACACGATCGTTGAAATGGACAAGACTTGTCAATAATGAATCGCAATCTGTACATAATAATTTCGGAAGATCATCCTCGGATTTTATCTAGAAAAGTACAATCAATACAAAAAAATTACACGAAGAATTGAAATTTATTCACATACGTGTACGCTAAAATATTTCCAAATGGCTTGAACTGTTGTGTTGTTGTCTATGGATTTTCCATTAGAATTGAAAATATTGCTGCTATTCATATCATCTTTCGCACAGAGTCGACACCAATATCGCCAATCATTGGAGGCGGAGATTGAGCTGACGCTTTCATCTTCGACTGATGTTTGCATGTCTCTTTTTCCTTAAAAATGAAACAATAAAAGTTTTCTTAAAGTAATCTTTATACTGCCGGTATATCTTTCTAGTTGTACGAATTAAGTATTGTAAATTGAATTTATTTTATTTCTGCGTATATGAATCCTCATTGATGGGAATAGCGATGTGCTGATTTGTTGATACTTAATTTTTCCCAGGCTTTTATCACGAAACTTCCATCTCGGCACAAAATCAGGGCGAATTCGTTTAAGGTGCTATTGATAAATCAACTGTTTGGGGAATATTGTCGAAATTCGGAAGTTGAAGCAACAAGCTAAGCATTCCAACCGTTCAGGTGAAAGAAAACCTAAATATCTACATTCACATGGATTTGCGGCTGGCAAAAAACTATACAAAGAAAGCAAAATTTAACAGAATTTACCAGCAAAAATAATTCGCACTTATTGTATATCGTTTTTACTAGTTTTTTTAAGTAAAACCAAGGAATTTAAGTGGAATTTCAACAGATATTCAGACTGACAATAGCAATGCGAATTTATTTGAACACGCCTTGGGCAATAGTAAAAGTTGTCAGAAAGCTTAATATTTATCGATAACAGCTCCGTTTCGCTAGCAAGTGGCGATGTTTTATTTACATATTTCATACGTAAACATTTGCAAATAAATAAAGTTTATTTTTTTCATGGCGAATGTTAACGAAACCACCATATCCAATAGCACGAGTGAGGATTGGAAACATTGGTGTCGCCTTTGTGCCAAAGAGGATGCGGGAGCAATCAACTTGTTCACTGAAATTAACCAAGGAACGGCACCGATACAACAACAACAACAACAACAAGGAGGAACAGCACCGGCGAAATTCAATTTCCGTACCATTGATTTTATAAGATTCGTAGAGGAGTTCTTTCAAATTCACGTAAAAATTACTTAAAAAATATGAATACAGGATTTGATGCTATTTGTTTATTTAGATTGGAAAAAGCAAAGATCTACCCCATTGGCTGTGTAATGAATGCTCAGTTTTGGTTTCGCAATTTATTAAATTTGCGGAGCATGTACGAAAAGTTCAAATAATGTATGATACCCTTAACCATTACGGAGAAAATCGAACATTGAACTTGCGAGAGTTTCGAGAAAAGTACAACTTGATTGGCGACGAATTACTTGCTTTTCATTCACTAGAAAAAAAACCAGCTGTGGAAAAGTTTAATGCTGCTGATACTGCGGTTCCCAAACCATTAAATAGTGTCGTAAAGACGGAACTGATAATGGAAGAAGCTCAGAGCGAATTGATTTTCAATGAATTCGAGTTTAAATGCGAATTCCAAGATCCTATTGGGGACATGTCTGAAAATATAAGCGAAGCTGAATGTACAAAATTAGAAAATAACTATATTGAACAATTTTCTGAGTCTCATGCTGCGAAAAAGCATATTAAAAAGTTAAGAAGGAGATACTGTACCTCTGAAGAATCAAAACAACAGAAATATTCCTGCAACGACTGTTCGATGCGTTTTCAACGAATCGGAAATTATCGTACACACATGAAGAAAAAACATGGCGGAGTCATCAATATAGATCCCTTGGCATGTCCCGACTGTTCTAGGTCCTTCAATACTCAATATAACCTAAATCGCCACATAAAAACTCATCGACCGCATTCGGAAAAGCGCATATTTCCATGTCCCCAATGTGATAGAAAATTTCAAACTAAAGATTATGTAGCTCGACATATAAAGTTTGTACATGAGGATATTCGTCCATTTATTTGTGAAGAATGCGGCGAAGGCACACGCACAGAAACAACTCTACGAGAGCATATGCTAATACACACTGATCTTGCGCCTTTCGAATGTGATATATGTAAAAAACGGTTTAAAAATCAAGCGCGACTTAAGGTAAGAAGCAATTGTATGTTCGAAATGATGTTAATTAATACATATGTACATATATGCTACATAGAATCATATGGAAATACACAGCTCCAACAAACATATCTGCAAGGAATGTGGTTTACAACTAAACTCTCGCGTAACTTTAAACCGTCATATGCTTGTACATTCTGATGTTATGCGTCACAAATGCGACTATTGTGGTCGCGCGTTTAAGCGCGCTAAAACGTTGAAAAATCATTTAATCCTTCATAGCGGTCTAAAGCCGTATTCCTGTGACTTCTGTGATAAAACATTTGCTAATGGAGCCAATTGCCGTACTCACAAAAGAAAGTCGCATCCTGAAGAGTTAGCAGCTTTAGAGGCTGCAGGAGGAAAAGCATACACTAGAAATATACCCAAATTAGCCGTCTTAAAAACAGTGTAAGTATAAATAAAAACAGATAAACTACTCAAAAAATGGTAGAAACAGTTATTTAAATTTTAATTGCTTTCAGGACGCGGTCGGCTGAAAACCTCACACCAGTCGTCTCTAAACATAGTGGCAATTTTTCTTTAGGCAGAAAACCAAATCCCTCAACGGAATGCATAGAAACAAATTCTTCCAAATCATTGGCCGGGATGGGTGGTATAGCTACACCATGCCATACAACAGTATCTATAGAGAATTCTTTAAATAAATGAAAATTTGTGAGGGGAAACGATATATCAACGTTTCAGTAAAAAAAAACGTTTTACTCATAGAATGAACTACCTAGTTTCAAATAAACTCTTTTTAAGATATAACACCTTTTCGGAAAATTTAAGTTCTAAACTAGAATCGAGGCCAAGAAATTTAGAGTTTGTAAGATAATAAAATAAAATGGCAATGCTATAGTTTGGTGTCATATTTCGTGGTCGAAAATTTGACCACGTAGAAACCGAGCACTAATATTCGCTTTGACATCAGCTGATCAGTTCAAGGAGGGAACTTATAAAGGTCCATGGCAGATAAAAAGCTTGCTTCGCTTTTACAGACAATTGACAACTAAGATGAATATACATAAGTATTTTATTAAACAAAATTTCCCACATAAGCAACGCTGACACCAAACCGAATCAAAAAGCTGAGCAACTCTCATCATTTTGCGGGTGATGGCAAACAGCTGGTTTGTTAAAAAGGATTAATTTTATTAATTTCAAGGTTATTTTTTTGGCAAATAAATAAGTTCTCTGGTGAAACTCTTCTGGAAGTATCAATACTTTGAAGTTTCGAAAATATTGAAACGGAAGTTTTTAGGAGATTGAATGCTTAATATATTGCATGAAAGAAATTTTAATTACATACGTTTAATACAAAGTTTTGGATATCAGTCGATATTTCGTAATATGAATATATAAGATTACAATACTCCCCAAGGCGAATTTATCAAGGTGGTGGAGAGCGTATATAAGTAAAAGGCGTCCATGTATTTTGTTTTTACTTTGCTGGACTGAATGTCAAATTTCTGTAGGTGATTTACATCGCCAGGCAATCAAAACGAAGCCCTTTGACATTCAGTCCAGCAAAGCGAAGAAGGCTAAAAAACCAGCTGACTCCTTAATACCAACTTGTTAAATTCGCCTTGATACTCCCTGAATAGAGTGCTAAAGTTTCGGGAGAAATATTAAATTAGGTAGTAAAAATATATCGATACATTTTTAGTATCGATTATATCGTTCGACCCTAATATGATAAACAAAAAGTCGCACATGACCAGGAATAAAAAATTTACTTCTGTGAAAACAAAAGGTATAAACCTCGCATAACTAAAAGTATAATCTGTGTAAAAAACAAATTTGACCAACTGTCATACCGAGCTGAAAATTCAACACATCATTAGTGGAGACTGAATACCCTGGTTTTATGGGTCAAATAGCCCGGCCATAACACATCGTGTCGATAATACAAAAAAAAAAAGGTAGAGGAATTTGCAATTTATGAATGAAAGTATATATTCGTATGTTTAAAAATATGATAGCCATGCAACCATCGAATGCTTTAGTCGACGAGGAAAACTGCAACATCTCCGCCTCCAAAGATTGGCATTATTGGTGTCGACTTTGTGCGAAAGATGATATACACAGCAGTAATATTTTTAATACCAGTGAAAAATCTGATAACGACAACACGGCGGACAAAGCAATTTGGAAATATTTTTGCGTACAAGTATGTAGTATTAAATTTTCGAAACATCTAAAAAATTTTGTTCGGACTATTTTTTTCATCTAGATTAAACATGATGATGATCTTCCCAAATTATTATGCACAGACTGCAATTCTATGTTGTCAAGTCTTCATCATTTCCATGAGCGTGTTGTCAAAGTACAAACTATGTATGCTGCACTACAAAATGATGGATACAGTCATGATAAAGACCTAAATTCGATTCGCAAGAACTTTGGAATTTTAAAAGAAGATTTTGCACATTTTTATATGCAACAATGTATCCAGAATTGCTTTAATGAAAAAGATAGTATGTCACACCTGGAGTATTTCGAAATTAAATTAGAAAAGGAAAATGTAAGCGACAGCATCCAACCAGATGAGGTCTCCTGCGCGATCGAAGAAGATGTAGCTCTAGCAGAAGATCCTTTTGCCAGTGACGTTGATGGTGCTCCTGATGAATGCAACAAAATTAGCAATGCAAGTAGCGGGATTGCGGACAAAGTTCCGAATTTCACCCCTTCCAAATATTATGGAAATGAAGCCAGCGTTAAAAATAAACGGCAACAAAAGAAACAAAGGTTAGATGTTAAGTCGAAAGTACAGAAATATATGCGTAAACAATCAGAAAAAAACAATGGTGGAAGTAATATCGAAGAATGTGCCGAGGGGTCTAAGGAACCGTCTGGTGAAAACAAATATTTTTGCAGTGACTGCTCGCTACAGTTTCAACGTCCTGGCAGTTATGATCTTCATATGAAAAAAAGACATGGACTAGCTTTGGAACCCCTGGAATGTCCTCAATGTTCTAAGTCCTTCAAAAGCAGGACTCATCTAAACCTCCACATGAAAAAACATCGACCTTTGTCGGAAAAAAGAATATTTCCATGTCCTCAATGTGATAGGAAATTTCAAAAAAAGGACTATGTAGCAAAACACATAAAATTTGTACATGAGGATATTCGTCCATTTATTTGTGAAGAATGCGGAGAAGGTTTGCGTACAAAAGCCACTCTTGAGGAGCATATGCTAACGCACACTGATCATGCGCCCTTTGAATGTGAAATATGTAAGAAAGGTTTCAAAAACCAGGCTCGACTAAAGGTAACTGGTTTATTTACATACGTACATATATCACTGGTTCTGAGTGAATGTAGGGTAAGTCCATTTTTTTTTATTAGATGCAAAATGGCAGAAAATAAATAATTCTAATCATTATATTTTGTCCCTTCAGTAATATTTAAAATAGAAAAATGGACTTATAACGGTTGCATTCCAAACCAACGATATTCATTGCACAAAATATATAATATTGAAATATTTTACAGAGGCATATGGACATACACAGTTCAACAAAGTACACCTGCATCGAATGTGGCTTACAACTAAATTCACGTGTAACATTAAACCGTCATATGCTGGTTCATTCTGATACGATACGCCATAAATGTGATTATTGCGGGCGCGGTTTCAAACGCACTAAGACGTTGAAAACCCATTTAATACTCCACAGCGGTCTAAAGCCATATTCCTGTAAATTCTGTGAAAAGACTTTTACTGACGGTTCTAATCGCCGTACTCATATGAAGAGGGCACATCCGAGCGAATTAGCAATGGCAGAAGCTTTAGGAGAAAAAACGTATACCAAAAATATTCCAAATTTAGCGGTATTGAAGGCAGTGTAAGCAAATGACGTTATGTGAAAACATACAACTTTGCAATTGCCAAGGCTAATTCATATAAGGTGTGGCCGATTTTATAAATACAATGCTTTTTGTGAGATTGTTACAAATGGATATACTTTGCTTTTAATTTACGCGAAATAATTTAACGTCATTAGAATACCGTTGTAAAAGTTCTACTGATCCAAGTTTTAAGCTTTTCTTTAGCAAAGTTATGATTTTTAATTTATATAAAAAAAAAACATTTGATTTTCGCAATCAACCACTAATCAGCTAGTTATTTAATCAATGACACTTTACATGAAATCGCCTTGAAAATTAACAGCCGTTCTTTTAACTGTTATCGTAAGTAAAAATTTAAATATATTTCAGAACGCAATCTGCTGAAAATCTTGTTCCAGTAGTTTCAAAACAAAGTGGGAACTTTTCATTAGGTAGGAGACCTAAGCCCCCAATTGAATCTACAGTGGGCATAAAGAATTCCAATTCAACAACAGGGACAGATGAGTCCACTGAAATTACGATGTCAAACCGCCAAACAATCTTTAAAGAGAAAAGTTCAGAAGCCGGAAGCTTTTCAAATGGAAACATACCATCACCGCTTTGGTAATTAATTTCGTTTGCAATAAACTGTAAATGAAAGAAATAAATTTTCTTCACATTGTAAATACTACGTTAAATTATCTTGAAACATTTCAACTACGAATACCGAGATTTTCTTTTATATTCAGTTTGGTTGTTATTTTTGTAGCAGTATTAAACATTCGCCACTAGATCGTTCCGGTATCATAGACCCGACTGTCAAGGGAACGCTTCTCTCAATTAAAGAACGTTGATTTTTTTTTTATTTTAGACTGCGTTTTAAGCAGAGCTCGATATGGTTTGTCTCACACAAATGTCTTATTGCGCAACGACACAAAGATTTTGCTTCGAGCGATGTGCAGGTGCGCCCTTTTAAATATAGCTCCTTAACAGAAACTCCCATGAGTACTTATTTTTAATTGTTGCATGTTACCGGTTATTAAAACATATTTTTACTAAAACAAAATTCAAAATGCATGTTGTGGCGTTTTTAAATGAATTAATTCAATAAAATGTGGAAATCTTTTGTAAAAAAATTTTACTTATTTTTACTCTTATCATAAAAACATGTCGTGCTTGCTTAATAGCTGTTTTGTATAAAAATTATTTATCGTCAACTAACGCCACTGCGGACTGGTCAGCGTCTGGTTTAGGTTCTGTTTGGCTCTTTAGATTAACGAAACCTTTTTGCTTAGATGTAAGAGGTACAAAATTTTCACCCGTTCGCGCACTTAAAAGAGAAAAGTTTTAATAAAATGAACATTTCCGAATTTCATTTAATTCCTTACACCGCTTTCAATGCATTCAAATTTGGCACATTTTTTGTATATGCTTTTGCACCTGAAGCCTCTAGTTCTGCTAATTCTGTCGGATGCATGGTTCTTTTGTGGAAACGACAGCTTGACCCAGTTGAAAAGGTTTTTTCACAAAAGTCACAGGAATATGGTCTTAGACCTGTATGGGCAATCAGGTGATATTTAAGAGTTTTGGCACGCTTAAATGTCCGACCACAGTAGTCACATTTGTGGGGCATCTTATCTGAGTGCACTAGCATATGACTATTGAATGTAGCACGGCAACTTAGCTGTTTTCCACATTCCGTACAAATATGTTTATCCCCATGTATTTCCAAATGTCTCTGTAATATGTTTAAACGATTAGTTTTAACGTTTATTTTATCGTTGATTTGTTACCTTCAAGCGATACCTCTCTTTGAAGCTTTTTCCGCATTCTTTACATTCGTAAGGCGTATAGTCAGTGTGAGTCAACATGTGCTGCTTCAATTGTTTCTTTGTGCGTACCGATTCGCCACATGCTTCGCAGACATATGGACAGATGGACTTATGTTCAGATTTTATATGGTTGCTCATGGATCCCTTTTTTGAGAATTCTTGACCACAATGCATGCAACAATATACTTTTTTATGTTCTTTCATGTGTCGTTTCAGATTCGAAAGACTTTTGAATGTACTAGGGCATTGAGGGCAAATGATTACTTCATGCCTCTTTTTCATGTGTGTAGAGTAATTACTACGGCGCTGAAAAGTTTGTGAGCAAATGCTGCAAAAATAGTCATCAAGTTTAGAGCTTTCTTCAGACCTTCTTGCGTCCTTTTTGGATCCCTTTTTATGACTGTAATCGTGGCCCGAATTATCTTGTGATTCTGCTGATGCTGAGTCCATATCCATAAAACTATCTTCACTACCGCTTTCGTCTTCGTCAGACGATGTACAAGAATTTTGTTCGAGTTTTCTATCTTCTTCGCCGATCGGATCATAAGAACCATCTTTAATACCATCTTTTGGTAATGTCTCGGATAAGTGTTCTTCTGATACTTTTTCAGATTTTACATCAATATTTTGAGGATTAGTGTCGTCTGTAACTGAAAAATCGGCAACGAAAATTTCTTCAACTGGAAGGTTGGTCCTACTTTGGGGTATCAAGGATTCATCTTTAAAGATACCATGCTTCAAAAGCAGTACATGTAAATCTGAATTTCCTTTATCTGGGGAATTTTGTAATTCATCGTACATTTGCTGTACTTTATCTACGCGTTCACTATATATAATTAAGTTTTTTACTCTACCACAACACTCCGTGCATATTACCTGTGATAGTTTATCGTCCTCTTTTATCTAAAATTTATTATTATTATATTTATTACATCATTTAGATATGTAAAATTTATATTGCTTACATGAACCCTAAATAATTCACCGATTGTATGAACCATATCCTTATAGTTAAAACTATTATCATTCATGGGCTGATCACACTGACCCGAAATGACATCGATATATTGAGCATCAGCTTTTGCACAAAGGCGGCACCAATTTTTCCATTTCTCTCCAAAAAAGCTGCCTGTTGTGCAAAATGCAGACCGTTCTGTTGCACTTAATTGTTTAACAGACATTCCAAATTTCTCAATTAATCTTTCTATTTTTGGTAATTGTTTACTTTTCACCTCAATTCTCAAGCAAAACCTAGTGATGGTCTGAAGTCTGAACTTCTTTAAAAATACTCGATTACTTCTATCGCGTATATTTTCTACAGCGATATGCGGTACCCAGCACCAGCTGCAAGGCGAATTTATCAAGGTGATGGTAAGCGTATATAAGTAAAAGGCCTCCATGTATTTTGTTTCTGCTTTGCTGGACTGAATGTCAAATTTCTGTAGTTGATTTCCATCGCCCGCCAATCACAACAAAACCCTTTGACGTAGTCCAGATAAGGGAAAAAAGCGAAAAAATCAGCTGGCTCCTTAACACCACCTTGTAAAATTCGCCTTGACCAGCTGCATTCAATCCCGACAACAATTAAAAAGTATAGTTGTGCCAAAAAGCGAGACTGACTTGCTCGTTTTTAATGATTTATGTTATTAATTTTTTTGGTGAAAATAAATAGAAGGGTGTTAGACTGGTTTAGTTCCCACGACAGTCGGGTCTACGATACCGGAACGACCCGGATTTATGTCCGGCTAAGGACTGTTACTTCGGCATATTTTATGCTGCTTTAACAACAACTGGTTTTTTTTATTAATTTAACGTTGCTTCAGTGCTTATTTGATAAGGTTTGAAGACTTATTTGGCCAGCTCGAAAGCTAAATCGCCACCGCCAATTAAAATGTTTGTTCGTGATTATAGGTTCATTTGGATGTCGTTCAGGAAATTAGTAATGGTAACGTAATCTTTTATATTAGTGTTTCGATGAAAGTCGATAACTGATGAATTATTTTTTAGGAGTGGGTATTTATTTCTTATATTTGTATATCTGTTACAATGGAATATTATATGGTTTGTATTTTCAGTCGTATTACATGTTTCACATTTATCGTCATTATATATTTTCATTCTCGTCAACGTTTCTTTACAGAAGGAATGGTTAGTCATAATTCTATTAATTTGTTTTATTTGAACTGGTTTCATTCGATTATCTTTTTTTTGGAACCATGGTTTGTTTACTAATTCCGGGTACATGTAACCATAGTCTCGTCCTTTATTTAGTATTTTATCTTTGTATTCTTGTTGCCATTCTTCTTTTATTTGGTACGTTATTTCTTTAATTGCATCTTTGATTGTCCATGGAATTCTAATTAGTTCGCCTGCTTGGAATGCATTTCTTGCTGCGTTATCTGCTTTCTCATTGAGTATGATGTTACTATGTGATGGAATATGATGTATTTCTACTATATTTATTGTTGACATGTTTACTATTTCTATTATGTTTTGTGCAATATGATTGTTGTTTTCGGTGTCTCTTAATGACATTATGCTACTTAGACTATCTGTGAGTATGGCTACTTTAGAAAATTGCTGTTGTATGGCGAATTCTATGGCTTTCTCTATTGCTATTAATTCCGCTGTCATAGATGCCATCCTTTTATTGCAGCGGAATGATTTAACTGTATTTGATTTTTCATGGACATATGCAGCACCCGTCTTGTTATCTTTTATTGAACCATCTGTGAATATTATTTCAAACTTGTTTAATTGTAGGTTGTGCATTTTTTCCTTAAAAATGTTCTCTATAATTTCCTGATTAGCTTCGTTTTTGTTTATATATATATCTTTGAAAAATGTATCATCCATTCGTATCTTCTGTGTATAAATCGGTTTATTGTATACTTTTGCTATATTATGGAAAATAATTTTATATTTTTGATACACTGTATAATAACTTGTTCTTTTATTAAGCTTGTCTGTTAAAATCATTTTTGTCGCTGGAAGGTTGTATGCAATACATTTAATTATTTCTTTCGCCGTTGTCATCTCAAATCGATATTTAGGTGGCATCTCTGCAGCCATGTGATACATGACATGTGTTGGTGTAGATCTTATTAGGCCCAAACATCTTCTAATATTGGCATTGCAGCATATGTGAAGTTTTTGTAAGGCGTTATTGGATAGGTTTGCAAAGGTGGATGCAGCATATTCTATTTTGGAGCGAGCGAAGGATTTGTATAGTTGCAGAGCTCTTTGTGGTGATGTTCCGAATTTACAACCATTAATTATATTTAAAAAGCGACATGTTCTGTTTGTTTTATTTACTATTTGTTTGACGTGTTCTGCACATGAGTTGTTAACATTTACGTATCTGCCCAGGTATTTGATGTTGCGTACTTGCTCCAAGCTGAAGCTATTTATTTGGATGTCCAACTGAGTGTTTCTTTGGTTAAAGTATATAATTTTGCTTTTGTTGAGATTTATTTTTAATTGTATTTTATTGCATTCGTTGATAAATTCATTTATTTTGTCTTTTAGGATTTGTTTAGCTTGATCTTTTTTCCGATGATAGCATACCAAGAAAAAATCGTCCGCAAATTGGAAGAGTTTACAGCTTTGGTTGGTTATTGAATGGATCTTCGTTGTATACATATTAAATAAAGTAGGACTCAGACCGCTACCTTGTGCAAGACCATTTTCCGTAATTATTTTTTGCTGTTCCAATATAAGGTACCGCCTTTTTAAAAATGATATAATCCACTTTGTTACATTACCGTTGATTTGAGTTTCCTTCAGTATATTTTCTAGTGTGTCTACATCCACCGAATCATATGCCTTCTCTACATCTATACATGCTGCCATAACTTGCATTTTGTCTTCTTTATGGAATTCGATTGTATTGATTAAATCGTTTATGCATTGAGCTGTTGATCGATGTTTTCTAAAGCCGTATGATCTGTCTGGAAGCATATTATCTTCTTCAATTTGTTTTTCAATGTGTATTTTAATCATTCCTTCAATAATTTTCGCCAACACAGAAATCAGACATATTGGACGGTAATTGTATATGTTAGTATTATCATATCCCTTTTTGGGAATTGGCACGATTTTGATCTCTCTCCATTCTTCAGGTATAATTCCCTCTTCCCACACGTTTCTTAATATATTAAATAAGTTTATCTTTTCCTCATTTTTCAATTGTAACAGCATACGATATGATATTTGGTCTCTACCCTTAGCTGAATTAATGTTTCTGGTATATAAAAATTTAAGGAAATTTTCGATATTAATCTCTGTTAATGCTACTTCCGTTCTATTGCCATTTTGGTTATTGATTGCAGCATTCAATCTTGGACTTCTGGAAATGTATTGAAGGTATATTATCTTTTCCTGGTTGTTCCAAGAGTTGTTTATTTGTTTATCACATTGGTATTTTTTAAGATTTTTAATTTTCGCCCACATTTCTTTGTTGTTGTTTGGTTGTGTTATTTCATCTATTAATTCTGTAAAATTTTTCTTTTTTTGATCTTTGATGTGCTCTGTTAATGCTTTTTCTGCGTTAAATAATAATTCACAATTTTGAATGGTATTATATTGATTATATTTCTTACGAGCAGCATTTCTCAGTCTAAATAATTTTTGAGATTCATTAGTCCACCAATGTTTTGGTATATATTTATTTCTGGTGCTAGTGTTGATCGTATTCTTATGTATATTATTTTTTACTGCATTTTTGAATTGTTCTAAATTCGTTCCAACTTTAAGACTATTCATGTCTTTAATTACATGGTTCATTAAAATATGATTTGTTTTTTGTCTTTTTTTAAAGTTGTCGTATAAATTTATTATTATGGGGCTATGGTTACTGTTTGTTAATTTATTTATTACTTTCCATGTATTTGTAATGTTTTGATTTATGAAAGTCACATCTATTGCTGATGTTGAATTATTTGCCGAGAATGTAGGTGATCCATCATTTAAACATTTGAAGTAATTGTCCATAACAATGTTTTCAAGGATATTACCCTTTGCATTTGATGTTTGTCGATTCCACGTTGCTGCTTTAGCATTAAGATCACCTCCAATCATCGTTATGTTTTGTAATTGTCTTGTATATGTAAAAATTTTTTCTATTGCAGTCTTGAAATCCTGATTTGATGTATTCGGTGGACAGTACACACTTATAATATTGATGTTCTTTTTTAAATTTAGTGTAGATATGCCGATATTTTCTATCTCGCTTGAAATTTTAAAAATTGAGAATTTAATGTTTTTTCTGAGATATATTCCTACACCTCCAAAACCATCTGATCTACTTGCGTATGCATAATTATAGTTATTTAGGCTAGTATCTGCGTTATTTACTAACCATGTTTCTGATAAAATTGCAATGTCGATTTCATTATTATGTAAGCATATTTCTAATAATTCTTTATTTCCATGTTTTTTTAAACTCTGTATATTAAATTGTAGAATTTTGATTGGCGTTGACATTTGTATTGTTGAAAATTAAAGCATTATCAAATAATATATTTACTTTATTAAAAGTGGTACGAATATTGCTCAGAAGCTCTACTGTATTGTGATTTAATCTCTCATTTATGTTTGAAGTTAAATGTTTAGTTATGGCCGAAGTTATTTCATTAAAAATGTCCTGTGTTTCTTTTATTTTGTTGGATTCTATGGTGATTGCATTTGTTTTCACCGGTTTAATAATTTCTCTCCATTCATTCATTGTATTGATAGCATTCGCTTCTTCCCTTTGTCGGTTTATATTGGTACTTCTAGCTACTTTGGAATAAGGCAGTATTTTATGAATAAAGGATGCTGTTTCGTTTCCTGCACCTGCTTTGTGTGCTGTTGATTGTTTTGATAATTGTGGAAATTGTTGTTCATCACTATCCAGCAGCTCAAATCTATTGCCTAAAATGCCTGCTACTTTTTTCTGTGCTTCTTTATACGTCGTATTTTCCAACGTCATCGTTCTTTTTATAATGTATGCTTTTACACGTGCAGGGCAATCCTTTGCTGTCGGTGGATGTGCAAACTTGCAGTTCACGCAAACAATTTGTTTGCATGGCTCTTCCTCTGCGTGTATTTGAAAACATTTCCTACATCTAATTGCTTTTTCCTTACAGTGCTGGGCAAAGTGATTATATCTATAACACCTGTAACACTGCGATAATGCTACAAACGGTTTCACTTGAATCTTTGTATAAGCATACACTATATGCTCGGGAATGCTTTGTCCTTTGAAGAAGATTTTCACTCTCCTCGTTGGAATTCTAACTTCTTTGTTTTCAGCATCTCTCCTTTCTACTCTCAACAATTTTAATATCGGAATATTACTTTTTATTTCTTCCTTCAATTCTTCTACTGAAATTTCTGTTGGTATATCAAAGATAATACCAATTTTTGAAATGCAATGTTGCAGAATTTTAGGTTCATATCCTTTATCATATAAATTTTGTTGATTACATAGACTATTCGCCACTTCTGAGCTATTGCAACTCACCTTTACTCTACCGTATCCAACCTTACTTACGTCGTCTATTCCCTCGATTTTAAGCTTTTTTAATGCACTAGTAATTGCAACTGCATTAATCGGTTTTCTCTCCTGGTCTGCTATTCTGTCTATAAAAACGATGAATGGTCCTTGATGATCATGGTCGTATTTTAATTGCTCTCTTTCCGTAGTTTTTTTGCTGGTAGTTAAAGGTTTTATAATTATGTTACCACCATTTTTATTTTGTTCAACCAATTTAGGTCTTTTTTTTGAAGTCTCTTGATAATTCTGTGCCCAGGAGCCAGCGGGCTCCTCAGCCTCCACATCCATTATCACGTTTCTTTTCACTTCTTGACACTTATATTGCCACTACTTTATTGAATTTAAATTCTACTATTTTTTCCTTATTATCTGTCTTTTATTTTCAAACGACGCTACTTTTTCCAATTTTTGGCGGCAAAATTTTTTTCAACCCTTCAGCAAATTCGAACAACTGGTTTAGAAGTGGAATTTTTGAAAATTGTAAAATATTAAACCGATTTTCGAAATGCGGATATGGTTAGAAGTTAAATACCTTTCGTCTGATATTAAAGCAATTGTCGCAGTTCCAAAGCTCATACAACCAGTTGATTACACTGACACATAGTATACCCACGTCCTTTACGGTTCTTTCAAACACAGATATATTGCCCTTCATCTGCCACCTAATTAAGATCCGTTATATCAGCTCCTCACTGATATATTGAACAGCACATCTAGTAAACCGTTGACTCTGGGGTTTCATTGTTCCTTAGGCATGCTATCGCTAATCAAATTTCGTCACATTCGAGGAACGGTAAGTCGATTACATCTTCATCTATAGCTGACTCGTGTTCATAATATTATATAGTGTGAAAAATTGCTCCTCCCATAAATTAAGCAGGCTCTGAAGAGGCCTTTGTCGTTTTTACAGAAATTCGGGCAAATCTTGAAATATTCAGTAAGTCGTCGGACTTTCTGAGCAAATTTCAATTTTTACCTTTTCGAGTTACATATGGGTTGCAATGCATTTGATTTATATTATATAAAAAATGTAGAGACTTAAATGTAATCTTAGGCTTACGATATAATACTACGGTGTGCATTTACAAAAAGGAACTTTTACGGAATAACAAATAATTATAAGTAAAAAGATCTGATTTTAAAACATTTACTTAAAATTCGGCCTTTGTCGATTTTATTTCGATTCTGATTTATAAATTTTATGGAATTTAATGATTAATGACAATCATTAAAACCCTAAACGAAAAAATGTGTACCACCTTATAGCCTAAGGATAATTAAAAAAAAGTTAAGTAATAGTTAAAAGCTATGCACGTAATACTAATGTATACATTTTTAAACATTTATGGCCCTATTACGTATGGATACTAGTGTACAGTTACCGGTCTACTAGCCACGGCTACTAATCCCGTTTTCGTATTATGTATAGCGATTGATCTTAATATACAGGAAAGCGCAGACAACATTCCTGATTTAACTTCGTTGACATATATATTTAAAAAAATATATAAAGATCTTTTTAAAAAATAACATTTACAGGCTATTAGTTGCCGATAGCCAGAAGCGGATTGCCTTGCGTAATGGAAATTCAAGTATAGTTGCCTAGCGGCTACTAGTCTCCTGCTAGTCACCATACATAATATGGGTATTAAACTGAAATAGTTCTTAAATTTAAGCTTGCTGTGTCGGTTGTTGTGGTTGTTCTTGAGGAAGTAATGCCTCGGTCGCTGGTTGTGTGTTCGCATCTTCAGGTTTGGAATCAGTCGGTTTATCGAAGTATACTAGACCATTTTGTTTGGATGCAAGTGGTTTTAAATTTTTGCCCGTCTTCGAACTTTAATAAAATAAAAATATATAGAGCTTTTACTCTTTATCGTCAAAATTAAACAAATCGGTGTGCTTACACTGCTTTTAGTAATTGCAAGGTAGGTACATTTTTGGTGTAAGCTTTAGCTCCTGACGCTTCCAACTCAGCGAGTTCCATCGGATGCATCGTCTTTTTATGAAAGCGACAGCTTGGCCCTGTTGAAAATGTTTTATCACAAAAGTTGCAAGAATAAGGCCTGAGGTCAGTATGGGCAATCAAGTGGTTTTTCAATGTAGCGGCACGCTTAAAGAGTCGGCCACAAAAGTCACACTTATGTGACATCTTATCGGAGTGCACCAGCAAATGGCTTTTGAGCGTAGCACGCGAACTCAATTGTTTTCCGCATTCTGGACAAATCAATTTTTCGCCATGTATTTGCATATGCCTCTGAAAATTATATTAATATATATTTCTTTGTATCAGATGTTTAATTTTTTACATTTCTTACCCTTAGACGACTATTCACTTTAAAACAAATACCGCAAACTTTGCATTCAAATGGCGCATAGTCAGTATGTTGCAACATATGTTCTTTAAGTTTGGCTTTTGTGCGCAACGTCGCACCACATACTTCACATATAAGTGGTGGCCCTTCCACATGAGCACATCTTGTATGTTTAACTAATCTGACTTTTGAGCCAAATTTTTTATCGCAATGTGTGCATGCAAATGACTTTGGGTGTGTTTTCATATGTAATTTTAGTTTATAAGCATTTTTGAATGTGTTCGGACAGTCGGGACAAATTATTACTTTATGCTTTTTTTTCATATGAACAGTATAGTTTCTAATAAGTTGAAAACTTTGAGAGCAGATTTTACAAGAGTAGTTAACTTCCATGTCTTCGTTATCTGCATTCGAGTTATTTTCTGATTTGTCTAACATATCTTCAGATTCTTCTTTTTTATACTCCGACTTTGTACCACTATCATCGCTATTTCTGCTACTTTCAGCATCTTCAACTTCAGGAGAATAATCTGGATCTAAACTATCTTCTACATCACCAATTGGGTCTTCGAATTCCTCTCCTTTGGCGAATTCTTGAACAAAAGATTGCACTTCCTCCGATTTTCTTTCTCTCTTTACTTGAATCTCGGATGGATGTAATATTGTTGCGATTGGCAAATCAGCCACGAAAATTTCCTCCATTGGTGGTTTATGGACGATGGGACACAAAAATGGCTCATTTTCAATTAAGTCATACTTTTCAAACAATGCATTAGAGTTGAATTGGCCAACATATTTGTGGTTTAGTAGATCATCATACATTTGTTGAACTTTGTTTACGCGTTCTCTATACTTCACCAATGAATTTATGACTTGGAGGCAATCTGTACAAACCAGCTGTGAAAGTTTATCATCCTCTTTAATCTGAAAAGTATAGGATTAACAATTGATCCTCACAATATAAAATTCATTTTCTACATAAACCCGAAGAAAGTCCTCTATGACAGGGGCAATGTTCCCACTGTTGTGATCACTACTTTCTCCCATAGGCTCATGCTGTCCGAATATGATGTTTAAATACTGAGTATTAGCTCGAGCACATAGTCGACACCAGGTTTTCCATTCTTCAGCAATAAATTCTGTTGGTACTGCTGCATAGGGTTTCGTTTCATCAATGTGTTTTTCCGACATAGTAATGTACATATGTATGTATGTACAAATCCTGAAAAACTTTTTATCCCACTGTTGTGCGACTTGCAAAGCACGCAGCCTTTATAAAAATATGGTTTTTTTTGTTATATGTTTCATGCTTTTTGAGAAATTTATTCAACATGCATACTCACAAAAGTATTTTTGAATATTATTTCACGAGTATTAAAATAATTAAATTGTTTACGAGTTGGTGATTTTATTGATGCACCTAATCCGAAGAAAAATACAATTTTTTCGTCCGATAAGATATCGATAGCTATCGTATTCGATATACATAATAGCTTGTTAATCGTATTTCCTTTTATTCAGGTAATAAGTAGCTTTACATGGTAGCACTTGTATGACATGTGTCAGAGATGTTTGTCATTCCTGTACGGCAGTTTCAAAATCCGAATGTCATTATTTACCTTACCTTTTATAATTGAATCATGCGGCAGTTTTTTAATATTCAATTTTTTTTTACTGGTGAGAGACACAAGGTTTTGTTGTGTGAATTACTTAAATTGTTAAAACTGCCACTAATACTCGCACTTTTACTCGTTAAAATTTGTGTAAATGTGAGAAAAATTAACAAAAATCAATAACAAGAGTTATCGTGTGAAAACTGCTTGCCGACCTTGTTAATATTTACACCCAAACTCCATCTTTTTTTATTTCTGAAGGCCGAAATCCCGCTCGAAATTAAAAATCGATGTGTCGAATCTTCAAATGAAAGTTCATGTTTAGATGCTGTGTTGTAATATGAATGCAAATTAGCGGTCTCCACTTAACATTTACATACATATGTCTTAACACTCATGATGGAGAAGCCAAATTACGAACGCCTCTAATTCACTGTCAAAAAATTATCATGTAAATATAACTTGTATAACACCAACTAAAATTCCAAGATTTGTCTTTCGTGACATTTCGATTTGCTGTCAACGCCAGTCAATTTGTACAGGCTGTCTTCCTCTGCTTGAATTTCTCGCTTACTTCAAAAATAATACGATATCGCTTGTGCGCATTTGTGCGTTATTTTCAGTTCAGATTTCATAAGTATCTGGTGTTACCGTCTTTTTGAAGTATATATTTTGAATTTATCCGAACTATTTGACCTTATCTATGTACGCATTTTTAGTAGGATCATAAAATACGACATTCTTACATCAGTACATAATGGCGTTTTTCAGAACTTAAGGTACCGGCTAAATTCATCCATCTGATAAGTTATTAAGGGCTGGATGCAAATGCGCTGTTCCGCCGCTCTTTCAACTTGACTGTGTCGGTGTTGTTTGTACAAATTTTGTATATTTAAATTTGTTTGTTAGACAGGCTCAACAACAAAAAAAAAAGCTACTAAAAATGGTTTTGACTACAACTTGTGAATCCCCTTACTGTATTCTATCGTTCTTGGATAATTTTCTTGTTACAATTCTTATATGCGATGTATTTTTTTAAACCATCCCAGTACATGCCAGTATTAAAATAGTGAAGTTAACAGACTTGGAGTATTCTTTTGTAGCTCGTGTAGGGTAGTTAGTATTTTCCAAAATTATGAAAACAAATAATGACAAAACTAGTTTACGCACATATCAATTCCCATGTCCTGCGCTGGGAAAGCAAATACATATTTACAGGGGTACATTAATAAGTCTCCCAACTAAGTTCAGTTAGCTTATGTCTGTTGCGTTGAAATAATGATGTTTCTAATAACAAATGGTAACAAATGCATTTGCTTTTAAGTACAATGTGGAGTACTTCTCTGAGCATCATTTGCAATTGCAGCTTCTGCCGGTTTTGGGTTCATATTTTCTTGGGGAATTGGCGCTTTCTTATCGAATATGGCATAACCATTCTGTTTCGAGGCCAAAGGTGTGAGATTCTCCGCAGTCCGAGATCTAAAAAAAAAAAAAAAACGTATAACTTTTAATGTAAGTTTAAAGTCGATATTTTTACTACTAGTTACTTACACTGCCTTCAACACATCTAAGTTTGGTATATTTTTTGTATATGTCTTCACTCCTGTTGCCTCTAGTGCTGCCAGCTCTACTGGATGCATAGTCTTCTTATGGAAACGACAACTTGGACCAGTGGAAAATGTTTTGTCACAAAAGTCGCATGAATATGGTCTAAGTCCCGTATGTGCGATCAAGTGATTTTTAAGAGTTTTGGCACGCTTAAATAGCCGGCCACAATAATCACATTTGTGATTCATCTTATCGGAATGGACTAATAAATGACTATTGAGTGTGGCCCGAGTACTCAGTTGTTTACCACATTCTGTACATATATGCTTGTCGCCGTGTATCTGCATGTGTCTCTGAAAATAAGGAATATCATCGCAACGAGATTAAACACATTTTAATTGATCATAACTTACCTTCAAACGCTGTTTCTGTTTGAAACATTTGCCACATTCCTTACATTCAAAAGGTGAGTAGTCCGTGTGGGTCAACATATGCTCTTTGAGTTGACCTTTAGTGCGCACAGCATCTCCGCATGCTTCGCAAATAAATGGACGCTCATCCTCATGCACAAATTTTATGTGTTGAGCCACATATTCTTTTGTATGGAATTTTCTGTCACAGTGCTGACAAGGGAACAATTGTTGGTGGTCTTTCATATGTCGCTTTAAATGCGACTCACTTTCCAATGAAATATTACATTGTGGACAAATTACGACGCCATGTTTTTTTTTCATGTGTACAGAGAAGTTACCGCTACGTTGAAAACGTTTTGAGCAAATGTTGCAAGTATATTTACTTCCTTTTAAGGCTTCTGAAGAATCTTCTGATTCAACACCTTCACTGTTTGCTGCATTTATTTTGAACTCATTTTCATCATCCGAGCTATCTAGTTGCATATTCAAATCATCACTGCCGCTACTAGTATCATCCTCCTGTACTGAAGAGCGGTTCTGTGCTCCGGAATGTACTTCTTCTTCGCCGAATGGATCGTGAAAATCGTCTTTCTTTACGGACTCTTGAATAAACACCTGAGTAGGTAGTTCATCAGTGGATTCGTTTTTTACCTCAAATTTTGAAGACTTTTCTGTGTTGGTGATGGGCGAATCGGCAATGAAAATCTCTTCAACTGGTATTTTCGAATTGCGTTGGCCCGATAGCGGTTCTTCTTTGGTTAGGCCGTATTTTTCATAAAGATACATCAAATCTACATTTGTTTTGTCTTCGGTATGCTGAAGATCGTCGTATAGTTGTTGAACTTTTTTTATATTTTCACTAAACTTGACAAACGATGATAATAAATGGTAACAATCCATACACACAAACGGAGAAAGTTTCTCATCTTCTTTAATCTGTTGAAAAATGATATATATTTTTTTTTCCGTCTACATACTAATTAGTAAAAAATATTCTTACATGAACCCGAAAGTACTCCTCTATTACAGAAGCGATGTTGAATGAATTAAAATTTACATTCCCATGTATAAAGTCCGGATGTTGTGATAAAACATTAATGTACTGAGCGTCAGCTTTCGTGCAGAGTCTGCACCAGGTTTTCCATTCTTCAATATAGGGATTAGGTTTGTCTTTTATCCAGTGACCCGTTTGAGTTAATTGTATATGCGACATAATAATGTAGTTCGTAATACAACTGCTTTCTTAATTGATTCTGAATTGTGTATATACAGATATGGCTTCCCTCTTTTTCGGGTAGCTTAGCTACAACTCTATACCACCTTCACTTTATTACATGGATGTAAATATAAAATGTTTAGTGATTCAAGATCTTTAGTAATATGTATACATACTGATAGATTTTTGCATTTCAGAAATTGTTACAATTGTTTATAACTTTACCTGTGTCGAGAGGCAAGCAATTTGTCGATATTTAATTCTATCGATATCTTTGGACTTTTTAAGTCCACTTCTAATGTCGCGGAGCTATTCAATGCACAAATTGTACCGTTAACCGGTATAATTTTGAGATTAAATTTATTTTAGATAAATGCTAGGCAAATTCAAGGGTGATTATGAGGCGACAGCTGTTTTTTCGGGTAATTGAAGTTTGTGGGATCTGTGAGCAATGTTAAATAGAGACCAAAATTAATTTTTTTTTTTCGGTTGTCAAATCTTTACTGGTTTTCTTCTGAATCTATAGGTCCGTACTCGTACTTCTCCAGTAAGAATTATCCAGTAAAGAAATTTCTTAGAATTTAACAACATTCGCTCTCAGAGCGAAAAATATACCAAAAAGTACAAGAACGGAAAACCAGTAAAAACTTGCAAGTTTGACGAACAGCTGATTAAATTTTTGTCCTCATCCAAATATACAAAATGAAAAACGTTGTATTAGTGTTTTCCTGAAACATTCCACTAACGAAGCTCAACCAAAGGAACTTGTACTTGCTTCTTGCAAGTTTGATACCCACATTTTATAATTTTCGCCTTTAAAACTCTTAAACAAAAATTTCCAAATTATCCAAATTGCAATCAGCTGCTTTTGATCAGCTGTTTTTCCACTTGCAAGTTTTTACTGGCAAAAATTTGTCCAGTAAAAATTAAGAGTGTTCGTTTTAAAAACCCACTAAAAAGGCAGTACCAATTTGTACCAAATCGTGTTCGTTTCGCCAAAAAACTTGCAAAACTTGCAAGGAGAGAGCGCAATTTTGACATTTCTTTTGGAGGGGAAGTTGCTAATTCGTGCTGGGAAAATTTGTCCCAGCACAAATTAGCAAGCAAGAAAGAACAGCTGATTGTAGCATATGGTTGCATTTGAGTCAACAAAACAATTCAACATTTCAAATTATAAATTTGAAAAATCATAATTATGAGTGATTTATTAACAAAAGAAGTAAGTAAATACATATTACAAATAGTAAATACATTATGAAATTTGGTTTCTTAATTTTAATAACGCAATTAAAAAGTTGGCAGATAAAGGCAAATGTGTTCGTGATCAGAGGGCGGTAGAGTCATTGCCATCAGTATTAGATCCCACAGTCAGTAATGAGGAAACACAAATTGAGAGCATTGAAGGCATTGTGTATAATAACAAGTGAGATATCTTTTCGATAAACGTCAAAATTTGGAACAGCTGAGATCACCTGTTTTTGCAAAGTAAATTCGCAACCCTGGCGTTCCTCGTATATTTTACCCGAATGCAGGGACGGATACAGGGGAGGGGTTCTGGGTGTCTGGATTCCCCCCAAAAAATCGGTAGTCTCAGAAAATTTCAACCGTGTTTTCAAATTCGTAGCACACACAAAAACTCACTCTAGACAAAAAAATTAAAAATTATTACCCAGTAACTGGAATACAGAGAATGCTTTTTTGCCGTAAAGTATATTTTATTCTAAAAGTTTATGACTTATCAAACTGCCTTCGTAATATGCAATTTTACAAACACATTTACCGAATTTTTCAAATCAGTGTTACGTTGCCAGTCACGGTGGCTCCGAGCAAACGGTCCTTTTCTATTTTACGGATATTGAAGACGTATCTCGAGATATTGAGGTTGCTAGTGACCTAGATATTTTGGCAAAGAAAAAGAGGAGAATCGATGTAGCACTTTAGACCCCTGATTTTATGATTCTACTGATTCAAATGATATCATAGCCTATCGATGGCTTTATAAAAATGCATTCAACATTTTACCCAATATTATTATATCTATGTTTATAATGCATATTAATCGAATATCTCAAAATATGTAAAATATCCTAAAAAATTGAAACCCCCCCAAAATATTTTCAGATCAGCTTTTTCCAACTTTGGGCCATTCGTAATTGTCGACATATTGGCGGCCAGCTTAGGTATCCTGTCAAACGCCATCTTAGGTATCCTGTCAAAAGCAACTGACAGATAAGATATCTCACTTGTTGTTATACACAATGATTGAAGGTATACGATTTTAATATACTGTTTGTAAAATTAAAACACATCTTCTTTTTGGATTCATTTATTTATTTGGGAGCGGTGACGACCATTGCAATATCTAGTTAATGAAAAATATAAATTAGCTATAAAATTATTAGTTTTATTATAATACTTACCAAAAACTTGTAAGCAGAAAACAAAAACCAACTGTATAAATAAAAGCAACTGTCGACACACACAGATTTAAATGCAACTGTGCAAGCAAACAGCTGTTATTTCAACTTGCTTGCAAGTTTTTACTAAATCCTGTTCGCCAAAAAATCAGTAACTTTCTGCATTTGAGAATTATTTTACTGGCTAATTTTTACTGGGTTTTTAAAACGAACACTCTTATTAAGAGGGTTCGTTTTAAAAACCCAGTAAAAAGGCAGTACCAATTTGTACCAAATCGTGTTCGTTTCGCCAAAAAACTTGCAAAACTTGCAAGGAGAGAGCGCAATTTTGACATTTCTTTTGGAGGGGAAGTTGCTAATTCGTGCTGGGAAATTTTGTCTCAGCACAAATTAGCAAGCAAGAAAGAACAGCTGATTGTAGCATATGGTTGCATTTGAGTCAACAAAACAATTCAACATTTCAAATTATAAATTTGAAAAATCATAATTATGAGTGATTTATTAACAAAAGAAGTAAGTAAATACATATTACAAATAGTAAATACATTATGAAATTTGGTTTCTTAATTTTAATAACGCAATTAAAAAGTTGGCAGATAAAGGCAAATGTGTTCGTGATCAGAGGGCGGTAGAGTCATTGCCATCAGTATTAGATCCCACAGTCAGTAATGAGGAAACACAAATTGAGAGCATTGAAGGTATACGATTTTAATATACTGTTTGTAAAATTAAAACACATCTTCTTTTTGGATTCATTTATTTATTAGGGAGCGGTGACGACCATTGCAATATCTAGTTAATGAAAAATATAAATTAGCTATAAAATTATTAGTTTTATTATAATACTTACCAAAAACTTGTAAGCAGAAAACAAAAACCAACTGTATAAATAAAAGCAACTGTCGACACACACAGATTTAAATGCAACTGTGCAAGCAAACAGCTGTTATTTCAACTTGCTTGCAAGTTTTTACTAAATCCTGTTCGCCAAAAACTCAGTAACTTTCTGCATTTGAGAGAGTAAGACGCCTTACTCTCTGAATTATTTTACTGGCTAATTTTTACTGGGTTTTTAAAACGAACACTCTTATTATCAACTTCCCCTCAAAATGAAATGTCAATTCGCTCTCTCGATTTCCCCTACTTTGCAAGTTTCTTGCAAGTTTTTGCGTACAAGAAGGCCAAAACGTGATAGTTTGTAACAATTGTTACAAACTATTGACTTCGAGAACACTACTTATGCCATCTTATGAACTGAGGTGTAAAATCTTGAACTTACAATTCCTTGCAAATCGGAGAAAAATTTGTGCTATTCTCTTCATCAAAGATATATTCGTTTGTTATGATTTATTTTTTTTTTCTCTTATCTGTGAGGGCATTTGTCCGGTGGATAAATAAATAAATAAATAAATCGGCCGTTTAAACTTAGTTTAGACTCCGTTTAAAGTTGACTGAAAAACTGCATACTGTGTTTAAACTTAGTTTAAACGACAAACAGAGTTCAACTTGCACTGAGAAACTGGCCCATAGACTTCTAGAAGAACGGACCTGCATATAAAAACCTGTCAAAACGATCAAATAAAAAAAATGCTCTTTTGAAAATGAGAGCGACAAAGTAAGTCAGTTGCAACATGAAAATTAACTCTTTCCTATTTAAGCGTCAAACTATTTTTAAAAATTTAACACAAGCAAATGTGGCACAAGCGCTTTATTTACGTATTTTCTGTGTATGACTGAGGAAGTAATGTATATGCATAAAAAATTATCAATGTATTTCTTTGCATTTTGTGTTTCTTTTACATTCTTTTTCATTTGTTTATTACCGACATACATATATGAGCAAATTAGAAGAAATATCAAAGCAATTAAAGAAAATTGAAACAATGTGAACGAGCCTAAAAGGGCTGACAAGTGGGGGTACTTATGCAAATAAACGAGCTCATATATCTGCATAACATTTTAGGCCTGCCAGACGACACTAATCTGCATTTCGACAACAGCTGATTTGACAAATGAAATTGAGCTAAAAATGGAAAGTAAGGAAAATAAGATTGGCAGCTAATTAAATGGGAAAAAATCAATATGATTTGAAAAGGTGAACAGCAATATGAGGCAATGTATTCAACTTCATAAAAAAGTGGCTATCGCTTTGGAATATAGAACTTTTGCAAGTCAATAGGATGCAGTAGTGTTGGTGAAATTGTTGTGGATTTTTGCCAAGCAGTTTGCGAAAATCTTTAGGATTACATGAATTCCTATCTTCCAAACCCACATGAAAACGCATTTTAAATTATAATTTGGTTAATTTGCTAATATTTGCAGCAATTTTTAATAATAAACACTTGACATCAATTGTAGACATTTTGCTAGTTCACAATAGTATCTTTCTGTCAAAAGTGGCAGCATTGCCATAATGAAATCACAATATTCAGTACTTATGCACATAATTTTCGTGCATTTATACGAGTGCTTATGCGCATTTGGAAGAGGATTATCCATGAGTTAATGCAGATCAAGGCTACTTATCTAGATAACATTGCCCGTCTGTCAGCCCTTTAAGTTCATTGTTGCGCAATATTTATTTGCGCAATCGGGTTTGCTCGTGTACATACATATGTATATAATGTTGTTGTTGAAGCGGCTCTTGTCGTGGGAAACCAATAATGTTAAATTAGAAGAGTGCGACCAGAGAATTTTAATTTGACAGAGAAGATTTTCACGCGAATGTCTTGTAGAGTCCCACCAAGCCAAGGCTAGAGAACAAAAAGAAAATTTAAATGTAAATATAAATGACGAAAAGTTGATCATATCCTCCAATTAAGAAATGTGCGCAAAATGCTGCCGGGATGTAAATTGGCACAACAAAAAGTCTCTATTTATCGGGTGGATTTGCCCCCACCTTTTCCCTTGACCAAGTGACTGCTTCTTGCTCATTTTGTACATTTGTGCTAAACTTAAAAACATTCGACACAATTTAATTCTCCTTGACATTTTTACAAGCAGTATGCGATTCAAAAATAATCACGCAAGTGCTTTTATTTACTACTTTGTACTTTGTGTCAACGGAGATATTCAAAGAATATGCAACAAAAATTAAGTTGACTTGTTGAGTAATCGTCCAATTCTTAAGTTAACTTTTGACTAACTGACGCTTAATTGTATTTTCAGCTATTTGACGGTGCGCCGCCTATGTTACCACATCAAATAAATTTGTTTTAAATGTAATTTTTGCATACATTTATTTTCAAAAATTGTAAATGTCAAGATCTGGTAAGCCTGATTCTTTCACCGCTCTCACGGCTCTCAATTTACGTAAGGCCAAAACTTAGGAATCTAAAATCAACTGAATCTTAAGTTTCTTACGGCAAGTTAAGTGTTGACAAATCGCTTGCACGGCTTTCTATATAACAGGCTGGCTTAAGTTAAGTTAGGTATTGACTAACTGATCCTTAAAATCAACAGATTCTTAAGTTTCTTACGGTTAGTTAAGTGTTGACTAATCGCTTGCACGGCTTTCCATATAACAGGTTGGCTTAAGTTAAGTTAAGTCTTGACTAACTGAGCCTTGAGTCGGAATGGACTGGTATGAGGCTCTGTCAATTTACGCTCTCTGGTGATAATAAACAGAAATTCGCGTGCAAAAAATTAAACAAATAATTTATCATACTTGGAGGTCACCATTTCCAAGCTCATGGATATGCGTGGTAAACGCTAAATCTACATATTGGTCAAAAATATTGTTACTGCATGATTTCACTGGACTCTTCGTCATGTATTAAAATGAATTTATCATACGAATATTGTTGTTGTTGTTGTAGCGGCTAGCTACACCCCACTGGGCTAACGGGCTCCCTCAATCGTTATCGTCAAGCTCAACTAACGAAAGGTCCAGGAAACGAGCCGTTTCAACAGGGTCGGACCATAGGGAGAGGGGTGTTAGTTGAGTAGGTTTGTGAATGGGTGATTGGTGTCGTGCGGAGACTCTTCACATGCTGGGCAAGTGTTGGGGGTGTCGGGGTTGATCCTGTATAGGTAGGAGTTTAACCTGCTACAATATCCAGATCTGAGTTGAGCCAGAGTGACGCGGGTCTCACGAGGCAGCTGGAGCTCTTCAGCTGCTATGGGTGGTGGTTGGACTCCCAGGACTGCACTCACAGGGCGTGTGTCGATGTATTTGGACACCGACTCACTGTGCATGCTATCCAGAGCCTGTCGGTACGTCCTTGGGTCCAGCGGTAGGCGTACGTATGTCTGGACCTTGTCCGTCAGTTGTGAGAGATGTCCCCTGATGTGCCTGGGTGCCGGCTCCAGCGCGAGCAGGTCTCTACTACACTTCCACGACAGTCGGTTCTACGTTACCGACTTCTGTTGTTTCGGCGAACTAACCCCACTTAGGCTGCCGGACACCCCCAATCATACGAATGTTCATTCAGTTTGCTGACTCGAGATTTGTGGATCTGTTTCTTTAGCATCCTGCGTTCTACAAGATAAACACAAATTTTTAAACCCTTTTTTTTGTGAATTTTTACTACTCACAACCCCTGTAGCGTATCCAAATTAGAAACATCTTTAATATAAACAGATCTTGCTGCTAAAGTCTCCTGTTCAAGTAATTTCTCTGGATGCTTTTTTTTTTTATGTTGACGTCGACTCGAGGGAGCAGAAAATATTTTATCACAAAAATCACATGCATAAACTTTGTCACCAGTATGAGTATTCAAATGTACTTTGAGAGTTTTGGCAAGCTTGAAAGCACGTCCACAATATTCACATTTGTGCGGCTTTCCTTCCGAATGGACCAGTAGGTGTTTATTAAGTGTACATCGAGAACTCAACTGTTTGCCGCATTTTATACAAATATGTTTATCGCCATGAATATCCATGTGCCTCTACGATAAAACAATTTAAATATTATGTACATATGTACTTTAAAGCTAAATTATCATAAATTAATATTTTACCTTGAGCCGTTGCTTCTGTTTAAAACACTTCCCACATTCCTTGCATTCAAACGGCGAATAGTCGGTATGCGTAAGCATATGCTCTCGCAAGGTCGTTCTTGTGTGCACAGCTTCGCCACATTCTTCACATATAAACGGACGTATGTTGTCATGTACGAACTTGATATGGCGAGCCACATGAACTCTTGTTTGAAATTTTCGACCACAATGCAAACAAGGAAAAACTAATCTTTCTTGAAGTGGCCGGTACTTTTGCATGTGACGTTTCAACTCATACTCAAACTCGTACTTTCTAGGGCAATTTGGACAGCTGTAAGGAGTTGCTGCACCCACAATATTATGCTTCTTCTTCATATGAATTGTATAATTGTTGACACGTTGAAATCCCATTGAACAGATATCACAAGCGAACTTAGGTACTATTTTGTCTTTTTCAGAAACTTTTAAACGGTTTCTTGGTCTTTTGTTTACTTTACTTGTGTCGGTTTCTATACTTTTATTCAGTTCTTCTTCGAAGTCGCTTTTGTCTCCATAGAAATATTCACTGCTACTGCTACTACTAGTGTTATCCCGACCTATAGTTTTTCTTTTTTGTACTTCGTCATCCTCTGATGCAGGTTCAGATTCGACAAGGTTTGGTCCAGTTATTATTGGTAAATTGGCCACAAAAATGTGCTGCTTAACTGGCTTTCGATCGTACTCCTGCGTATTAATATTTGGGCACCCAGGAACAAAAATAGTTTCCACATTCATTGCCATTGTTTACAAAATACAAAATATGTCAGCATTAAATGATATCACAATTCCTTCTGTTTACAAGAAAATAAGGATGTACAATATATATCGATATATTTGTTGGCGATAAAGGGCCGTACACATAAGACTTTCGCTTTGCTTTGCTTCAGAGTTTCGCTTTGACAGATAAGTTGAAGACCTGATGTTATATGAGTGCTGCTAAATACAAGGCGAGAAAAGTAAAGCAAAGCAAAACGAAGCAAAATCATGGCGAACTCTCAACATTTGTACACTTTGACAACCAACTGTTTGCATTTCCATTTTATTTCTGCGTGCATATACACACGATTTAGAAAATTTACTAGTATTTCATAGTTTTTGCGTGTATAATTACTTTTAAAAAGATAAAAGAAGAGAAATATTAATAAATAGCAAATAAAACACCTCTTTGATCGGTTTTTATTTATCTTGTCGAAATATGCTCGGCCTGAATATAGTTTATTACACTCGCGACTTTGAAACATACATAAGTAGCATAACTACCGCTTAATTATTTAAGTAAAACTCATTTCTTAATATTTTATTAAACAAAATATTTGGAATAGACACAAATAACAATTGAAAACAAACCACTAACGTAGAAAATGTCAAAGCGTTCTATGTAGCAAACCTTCTACACCTCATGCTTTGTTGTTAAAGTTCGAATTGTCAAGTAAAGCGAGGAAAGTTGTATGTGTACGGCCCTTAACTTATAGCAAATTTTTTTTTGCCGAAAGAATTGACAAATCTATGTAGGTTTGGGGTTAAACTTAATTATTTTATATAGTTTTCTGTTCTAAATTTTTCCGAGTTTTGGTCCAAGAAGAATCCATATCAGGGAGGTAATCTGTAGTGCGGTGCGAAAGCGAATTGCGATGCGTTATGCAATTACAACTATGTTCTTACTACCCACTTATAATTTTTTACGGAAACGTAAATATCTGTTCCAGATGCGGTAAGAGTTTCAGGTTTAAGTACGAACGAGTTCTAGGTGCTTTAGCTTTTTCTTTTACGATTTCCCTGTAACTTCACACTACAAGGTACAATATCTAACTGTATCTGGAACAGAGCTAATATTAAGCGGCGTTCAGACAGAGCCTTAATTGAGAAGATTAGCAAATTGTCTACGTTGAATTGGAAAATGTACTAATTGAGCAAATTGGAGCCTCTAAGTGAAAATGGAAGCACGGCTAAGGCAGATCTAACAGGTAACCCCAGTAGAGAAATTACAACCCTGACAGGTTTTTTCATATACATATGTACATACATACCTTTATTGTCAATAAAAACTATCAAATCAGACTATTGAAAACAAAGGTTGACAAATCACAAATTCAATTTACCCAAAATAAACAAAAAACAAAATGTACATTTTCATTTCCGAACTTAATGTTTGAGCCCTGGAGCACAGCAGATAATTTAAATATGTATATTTAATATAATTTAAGCTATTATGTTTTTATTCATCGTAACTAAGGAGTTAAATGATGAATTTTTCAAACAATGACTCTTTAAAATTTTAACACCCACACTCCTTACTTACTAATTTCTGAATTGATACTCTGAACGTTGGAGCTATTATTCCAAAACTTTGGTTTATTACCGAATGAAAAATTTCCACTTAGTTTTGGTGCTACGGGCGTTAGGTCCTTGGCTGTGCGAGTCCTGTGGGAATTTGGATTATACATACATATATCAGTTACATATTTCTATTTGTATATTTATATACACATACATATGTACATATTGTACATATTTAAGTTAGTTTGAGCATTTAAGTTGACTTTCCTTTTCGGTCGCACAAAAATAATTGATTACAGTGTTCAAATGTGTGGATAAAACTAAAAAAATTCACTCGCAAATGCAGTTTACAGAACAGACTTTTATTCTACTATTTTCTTTTTAGATTTTTCGAGCACCTAATATGCAAAACGAAGGTTTGAAATTGTAAATTTTCGCGTAAATTTAAAAATAAAACGTTTTTTGACGAGCTTTTAATTGTTAGTGAAATGCTAAGTAACATAAATTAGTTGCAACAAAAAGTAACTTTTTTTTAACGAGCTACTGATAGTTAATAAAAAGCTTCTTGTTTAAGAAATATAATTTCATTAACATTTAGGGAAATTTATTAAGCAAAACAAAACTTGCATTAGAGATCAATGGCAAAAAAGACTTTGTCAATTTACGTTGATTATCATTGACATTAATTTAAAGTTTAACCCGAGTTTTACACTAAGTCTAAAATTCACCACTCAATCAATATTCAGCAGTAGGCGAAATTACAGTAAAATACAAAATACATAAATGTCTGTACACATGTACATATGCATACCAATAATTCAATTGATTTGTGGAAAAACTAACATAAACGATAAATATATATGTATATCATGTCTGCGCATGATTCAATTATGCATAACTGAAACACGAAGATTTCGTGGAGAAAAGAAAATTCCAATATGTGGCTCACTTGATATCATTGCGCTATGCATCATAGGTACAAGTATACATATACATACATATGTACATACATATGTAGTATGTTTGCATATTTGAATATACTTACACTGCTTTTAACACTTCTAATTTTGGTATATTTTTTGCTTTAGACGGCTTTACTCCAGAAGCTTCTTGTGCAGCAAATTCTTTGGGATGCATATTCTTTTTGTGCGTACGACAACTTGTGCTATTTGAAAAGGTCTTATCACAAAAGTCGCATGTGTATGGTTTAAGTCCTGTGTGAAGAATGAGATGGTTTTTCAGTGTCTTGGAGCGCTTAAAAGCTCTTCCGCAATAATCACATTTATGTGGCATTACATCAGAGTGAACCAAAGAATGGCAATAAAGTGTAGCACGTGAACTCAATTGCAGACCACATTCATCACAAATATGTTTATCTCCATGTATATCCATGTGCTTCTGTAAATAACAAATCAAATTATATCAAATATTGTGTAAAATATTTACCTTAAGACGTGATTCCTGTTTAAAACGTCTCCCGCACACCTTACATTCGAAAGGAGCATAGTTTGTGTGTGTAAACTTATGATCGCGGAAAGCCGTTCTGCTACCCACAATCTCGCCGCACTCCTCACAAACAAACGCGGTTTTATCGCCGTGAGTAGTTTTTATGTGTTGCGACATAAGCGTTTTCCTAGAAAATATTTGATTACAATTCGGACAAGTAAAAACTTGCTCCTCTCGTATTATCGGAATATTTTTAATATGACTGTGTTCCTTCCTTATATGTGATCTGTAGCTGCTGATTCGCAGAAAACTTCGTTGGCAGTTGCTACATACATACCTACTTTTATTTCGATTTGTGTTGAACTGTTCCTTGCCAAGCTCTAACATTACACAGTCACTACCGCTGCTATTGTCTTGATATTTTTTATCATGGGATTTTTCTCTTTCAATTACACCTGCTTTGGTTAGTGATTCAGGACTATACAATTTTATCCCTGCACCAATTGGACCCTTACATTTACTGATGGTAGCCAACTCAGCGTTCATTCCTTTCAACGGTGCTTCACCTATTATTTCCGCTTGCAACGGTTTTGTATATCCAGAAGAAGGGGAATCACAAGTCACCGAATTAGAAGTTGTTGTTTTAGTTTGGAATATATGTGACGCATTTGAAACGCGCATTATGGGTGAAACATCTTGAAGAACACCATATTTTTCTGAAAATAGATGTAAGTCCAGGATTCCACTATGTTTTTGATACTGGAGTGCGGTGTACATTTCTTGAACCTTCCTTACGCGAGCATTGAATTCCACAAGAGAATCTATTGTTGACAAACAATCAATACAAACAACTTGTGGTAGATCATCTCCCTTAGTTATCTAAATAAGCAAAATAAATTATTTTAAAAGTTGTACGAAAGTACTTACTTATTTATTTATTTATATTATATACATACCTGAGCGTGAAAGTTTTCGTTTATAACATCAATAAAATGTGTTTCGCTGTTATAACGTGGATAAACGCATTCTGAAAATATTTGATTATTTTTCACATCTACCTTTGCGCAAAGCCGACACCAACTCTTCCATTCCTCTTCAACATAATCCATTTTATTATTACTATATTAAAATGTTTTCACACCATATTTTCCGCTTACAATTCAGATTGTTCTTTTGTTAACACGACGATTTCTCCAGTTACTACTATATACATCGTGCCAGCTTATCAAATGTATTTTCTAAATCTTGGTTTTCAAGAATCAGAAAGTAAAATACAGGCAATAACACCACAGGTAGTAAGCAAATTCACCAATTAGCAGAAGTCATCAAAAGTTAACAGTTTTGAAACGAGAAGTGTAATTGAGAGAATTTATGTATATATTTTACAGTACGGTTTGTTGCAGGTGTATATTACTTTAATTTATTTTATTTTGATTTTCTATTTATAGATGTTTCGATTTTAACAAGGATCCAGCTATGCACAACAAATGGTAGGAGAATTTGGAGATTCCACCCACACAGGACCTCTGACAGCACAGTGCTTTTATCTGCATTAAGCACTTCGAGGAAGATGCAGTAGGTGGGAAATTTTTAAAAATTGGTGCAATTCCCAATTAATAATTAATTGGAGTTTTCTGACAAAACTTGTTAGCGTTGTAATTTGCTATTTATTTATTTATTTTTATGTTTTTTAATCAATAAAGTTTTAAAATATTGAATTTCAACTTTACAGAGAATCTTCTGAAAACACTCATTTATTAAGTGGTGTGAGAAAGTGTCGTTTTACTCGTATGAATAACACTTTCGCAAATTTTTTTCCAGCAAAGCTATTTCAATAATACAGTTTTCTCAAATATTCTCCAATAACCACATGATTTTGTTTTTCTTTTCTATTTCAGCATTTTTTTAATTTAATTTTAGTATATTTTTTTCATGACCTTTTCCATTTATTTCAGTGATAAAATTAATAGTGTTATGAAATTGTGATTAATTATTTAATTGTTTATTAATTAATAAAGATTTAAAATAAAAAATATAAAAAATATATCTTTTTACTATAAAAGGTGGATCCTTATGGTAAGAAATCTATCGAAATCTAGCAAATAGCGTGCAAACACCACCAAAATCACAAATTTGGTAGCACACCTACATATGTTTTTATATAAAGACAAATATAAATATGAACAAACGTATTGTTCACGTGCCCGCAAACCACCCTTGATTTGCTTTTGCTCGGATTTCCGACAATTCTGCTGCGAGACGAAGGCAATAAACCACCACCATAAATTAGAGTTGGGTGCAAATACTTTACGTTTCGCAGTAGGTACAAGGAAAAAAAGGAATAATAACAAAATATACGATTTAACTCTTAGAGACGTTTAACTGGGAGAAAATCAATAATATATAGCTGCTTAATATTTATTAAGGTGAGATATAGTGTGATACATTTTTTCAATAAATTAAAAGTGAAAATTAATTATGAATTTCTGTAACTACTTTTCATAAAGTAGTAGATTTCCTACTCCAACTACAAATTGCAGTAAAAGGTTTGCGAATTCAGTGAGGACCAACAGTGTTCAAATGCGACAAAATTCGGCTACGTATTTACATATGTAGGTATGAATTTGGCAAGAGAACATCGTATTAGCTGAGGAATGGCCAATATACATATTTTTATTTATTTTTCACTAACACATTTGCCGGACTGTGCCAGAATAAGGCAACGCCCCTGTACTTGCAAAGCTGAAGACGAAAATGTTCAAATTTATAAATTTTTGCAAGATCGCGAAAAATGTGCTACGCTGGCAGATTTCAGGTTGTGCTGCAATTTATGAATGAATGACGAGTTTTACGCACGCGCAATTTATGAATGAAATGGTTTAGGATTTATGGCGCCGGTGTAACTGTTGATTTAGCAGTTGCTGCGGGATGTGAGGACAGAAGTGTGCGCACGTCGATATGTAAATACATATGTATAAATATACATAAGTATGTGCGTATATTTGTGTGTACAAAGACGTAATTTGTCCTTGAATTTACATATATTTTGGCATGTGATGTACATACATATGTACATATGTAGGTCAAAGGTTGATTTATATGTTGTGTAAATACGAGTTCATTTGATTTTATAAAAGCATTTATATATCTAAAGTATTTATATAAATAGGTATATATGAACACACATATGAACAAAGTTAGTTGTGCATTTTGTATACCTACATACATACATACATATGTATGCAGAGATAAGTATAGTACGTATATAATGGGTAAAATATCGATTTGTATTATGTTGAATGGGGGTTTATATCGATGCACTCGATATATGTACATACATACATACATACATACATAGTATGTATACGCATGATTTGCAGTTATTTTCAAAAAATTTGCAAATAACTTATGTACATATGTATGTAAATATGTGCCACCAAATGCAAATCGCCGCCGGCATTTTAACATTTGCGTTTGCGCACCACCATTATAGATAATCGTATCATATCATATGTACGTACACACATATAACACATGAAGAGTCCTCCTTTAATTAATAAAACAAAGGTTATTATTATTTAATAAATAAAATTCGGCTTTTTACTTTATTTATGCAATATCCAAAGAAAATTCAAAAATTTCCTAATCCGTTATTCCGTCGGCAAAACAACAGGTCGATTATGCTTACATTTGGGCATTACTTAAACCCATATTCATAAAACAAAAAAGGGGCGCTTCAGTCAATAATTTCACAAATGCACATAAGTACCAATATACATTTTATCAAACATATTAAAATTATTCTGCTTTTTATTAAATTGTCAAAATCATCCCAAAATAATTATTATTTTTCTTACATTTATGAGAATATACAAGCTGTTAAATTTCTTTCGATCTCACTCAGCTCTGTTAACTTGCCACTCTCGCTATTTCCCCTGTTAGCCTGGGCGTGGTGGGATTCTGCACACATTCACTTGGATTTTGACAATTCACACTGATATTCGCGTGAAAATCTTCTCTGTCAAATATAAATTCTCTGGTTTCACCCTGTTGCAAAATGCAACTCTACATTTGCCCATTTGACAGCTTCATAGCTTGAATTTCTTTCGATTAAACACAATTTTTTTATCCCAATTCTCTACCATGTTTGTCAAATCTGTTTTTCCATTAAATTAAAACGTTTTTTCATAAAAGTTTGGGTGATAATATTGAGCCTACAGAAAAGTTAACGTGAAATGCTTGCCTCTAAAAAATCTCAGAAAATTTCAGCTGCAGAGTCGTATATGGAGAAGGACTGCTCCTCAGATGATAGAATCCTGCCTTGGAAGCGTTGGTGTCGTTTATGTGCGAAAGAAGATGCTGAAAGCAATTTGTGTGTCTTCCCAGAAGCCAAAGAACCTGGTAGTATGTTGGATAATACTTTGGCCACTGCAATTGGAAAATTTTTCTGGGTAAACGTAAGTATAGACAACATTATATTTATGTACATGCGTTAGACTTATTTCCATTTTCAGATTAGACCAAATGATGAAATACCAATATTTATCTGTCTAGAATGCCACACATTGGTTTCCTCTTTGTCGCAATTTACCGAACGCGTCAACAAGGCACAGGCCATGTTTTGCGTATTGCAAAACACAAATTCGGGAATTAATGTGGATCTGAATGAGATAAAATTGCAATATGGATTACTTGACATAGAATGGGAGCATGTGATTAAGCTGGAGCGCGCCACAGAAGAGAAACAAGTAGCTGATGATAAGCCAACGAGTGATGAGTGGGATTCGGATGGGGGTTATAAAAACGAAGATGAACTTGAATTTCAAGTGGAATGCAATGATGATAAAAATGAAGGAAAAATTTCATTTGAACTTGTAAAGCGCGGAGTGAAAAGAAAGCTGGACACCGTTGATGACAATGATGATGATGCCAATGTCATATCACTCGGTGCCTTGATTGGAGAGTCGGAAGAAGAAAACGGAGAAGAACATTTTATCATTGAAAAGAATTCAAGAGAAGAGGAGTTAGACGATGCTGAACTACTTCGTCAATTGCAAGGGGATGACGAAGATGAAAACGAGACTGAGGAGCCGGAAGAAGAGGCACAATCGAATAAAGA
Source organism: Philophylla caesio (assembly GCA_963971545.1). Classification (NCBI taxonomy): domain Eukaryota; kingdom Metazoa; phylum Arthropoda; class Insecta; order Diptera; family Tephritidae; genus Philophylla; species Philophylla caesio. The sequence continues at coordinate 52,479,098 of OZ020609.1, read as the reverse complement.
AGAAATAGCTGAAGACGAAAAAGGTGACGAAAGTTATGAACCGATTAATTTTGGAGATGAAGAGCTTGAAACCAATGACGATAATGATGAAAGTGCAAGCGTTGAGAAATCGGCACAAGTAAATAAAATTGATTCAAGTAGTCGAGTGCGCAGGAAACGGCGAGGTAGACCTGCAAGTTATGTTATATCAGAACTCGATGAAAAATATAAAACAGAAGCTGATACCGAAGAAGACGCAAATGACAGTACACAGCAATCTTACAAATATGAGTGCAGCATATGCCAAAAGAAATATAAAAATCCAACGTCCTATCGCAAACATATTTTAGAAAAACACAACCAGGAGCCAGACATCCCAGATTTTAAATGCGAGACATGTAACAAAATATATCCAACAGAACGGCAATTAGAACAACATGCGCGCACACATTTAGCTCTCGAAGATAAACTTGACATACCCTGCCCATTTTGTGATCGCAAGTTTACCAAAATATCAGTAATGCGTCAACATGTTAGGGGCATACATGAAAATACGAAGCCATATGTTTGCGATGAGTGCGGACGTTCAATGAAAACATTAGCGGCGTTGGGTGAACACAAATTGGTGCACACCAATGTCACTCCTTTCGAGTGTGAGGTGTGCCAAAGAGCTTTCAAAAATAAAGCGCGATTGAAGGTATTTACACTGACATACTATTTTTTTTTAACGCTAATAAATTGTTTAATTGATATTTTAGATGCACTTAGAGACACATACGGACTCCTCATTCATTTGCAGTGAGTGTGGCTTGAAATTGAACACGCGTCGAACATTGAAAATGCATATGCTTGTGCATTCGGATGCCAAACGTTACAAATGCGACTTTTGCCCTGCCGCATTTAAGCGCACTAAGGCTTTGAAAAATCACTTAATTCTGCACACTGGCATGCGACCGTACAAGTGTAATTTTTGCGAGAAAACATTTTCAAATGGTTCTAACTGTCGATCACATAAAAAGAAAATGCACGCGCAAGAATTGGCCCAAGAAGAGGCCATGGGGAAGAAGGCCGAAGCCGTTATGGTGCCCAAGTTGGAGGAGCTGCGTTCGAAGTAAGACCTACATACATAAATATGTTTATAAAATAAATATATTCATATATGTATTTTTATAAAAAAATTTCATTTATATTTTTAGTACAACTGTCATAGGAAATTTACGAAAGGTGCAACGTCATCATGGCGGTTTGCCGCTGCATATGCGGCAACTACTAATAGCAGCAGAGGAGCGTGCAAAACGTGATGAAACTAAGAAAAATACGACAGATGAACAAAGTAACGAAGCTTACGTCATGTCCGGAGAAGAAACAGAAGCACATTCTTTTGTAGGTTCCACTATACAACTTGATCCTGATGACGAATCACAGTTTATTGAATTACATGAAGATATGCTTGAAGATGAGGAGGAAGAAGAGGATGACAGTGAAACTGTTGTATATGAAATAATTGCTGAAATCTAAGTTCGATTATTTCTATCAAATGTACTAGCAGTTTTTAATGCAATATGAAATGACTCAAAAAATATAGAAACATTGAATAGCATAAAAAGCTGATAGTGCATTGCTCTCGATATTATATAGGCTTTTTAACATACTAAATATAACTTAATTATTATCTTTATTATATTATTATATGTACTATACATATTATTATGTACAACTAATTTAAGTAGTTAATAAAAATATTAACTCTTCATATTTCTCTTTGTATGAAATTGAAATCATATTTCATTTCGGTTTTCAATTATCGTAAGTGTAGCTCTTGGAAATCTACAATAAATAATACAAAATTTGCATTTTATTTAATAATATATTAAACATTTAATAATATCTACTATTTTAAGTTTTCATTTCAAAGTTTTTTTTTCTAGACACTCGTGTTAAAATATTATCCGAAAAAGCAGTTGTTGTTTGTACTCGTATGCTTTGTAGTGCTTTTATGAAATTAATGTAACACTAAGAAAAAATAATAAAAATAAATAAAATGTGTGATCCCGTTTCGCATGAAGAAAATCTATTTGTATGTACATATGTAGATATATGTATGAAAAAAAAATGCGCAACACCGTCACTATTTTTTTTTTTCTTTTATTTTTAATTCAACGGTAACTACATACGAGCCACTTGAAACTTGCACTTTATCATACTAAAATTAAGTGGGTTACTAAAATGCGTACTCGAAAATATTTAAAAGAAATTCTGAGAAAAGAGTTGATTTTTTTATTAATTGGTTAATGATTTTGTTAATGGAAAAATAAAGGAATTTTTTTAAAAACACATAATTTTTCACAATAAATTTCATTTAAATATTAGGTATGTAGAAAATGAAACTTCTTAGGCGGCATATGGGCAAAATGAAGAGGGAAATTTGTAAAGACAATTTCGTGACATGAAATAAGAAATAATTCTGATGTGCAGTTGTGGCGATATCCGAAATAGCAACTAAAGCATCAACCACTAAAAGTGTTGTTGCTTTTTGCAAATAAAATCTCGAGCTCACTTAAAATTACCAATTATTGATCATTTAAACAAAAGGCCATTAAAAAATTAACAAAAATTTATTGGAGTAAATTTTTATGCTGATGCCTTCCTAACGAAAGTACGAAAAAACGTAATTTTTCGTAGCGGTAAATTTTAACATAATTTTAAATTCAACAGATTTATGTATGTATGTATGTATGTACATACATATGTACATATGTATCGAAATATTAGAATTTTTCATACTTACACTTTCAGATATAAGATTTCGTCGCTACTTTTTAATGTTAATTATTTATAAAATTGGCGAGTTTTTAAATGTTTCTCTCTAATTTTCGTGGGTATGAAGAGGACACTACTTTAAAGTTTGAAATAAAAGTTTTTCAAAATATATACAGTAATCATTTTGAATATCTAAAAAGTTTTTTTGGCAAAGCTCCAGATTCGAATATCCAACACTTCAATATGTAGATACATATGTACCATATAATAATATACTGCTCACGCTTATTAACTAGATAACAAATATTCTCATATAACAATTCTATTAATAAAATAAAATGTAAAAGTTAATAAAATATTGAGTTTTATGAAATTAATGATTATTTTCTTTTTTTTATAAAATTTTAAACAAAAAATTAAATCAGATCTTAATTACTCTCTATTTATGAGTACTTAAAAGTACAAAAAGTTTTCATTCAAAATTCACATAAAAAAAAAATTTAAATTAATTTCTTCGTCTGAATGTAATTGTCGTTGTAATTTTATTAGAGAATTATATTTTTTAAATTTTGTTCTGTACAATAATAATAACAATACAATAATAAAAATAAGCTTTTAAAATACTCATTGGCTTTTTGTTGTTGCTCAGCTATTGCAGCTGCCACCAGTTCAGTGTACTTTAATATCTCCTTGTGCACATTTTTGAATGCAATTAAACAGTGATGCCTTGGTTCGACTCCAGCGATCATCAGAATGAAAAGAGAAGTCGATTTAGCGATGTCTGTCTGTCCGTCCGTCCGTACGAAAACTTGAGTAAAAATTGAGATATCTCAATGAAACTTAGTAGGTAGATTGTCTTTGACCCAGAGCAGGTTGGTATTGAAAATGGGCAAAATCGGACAGTAACCACGCCCACCTCCCATATAACGATTTTGTTCAAATTTGGTATAAGTATTACACTATGCATATTTAAGCGATATTTATCAAAATCTGACCATAACCACGCCCACCTGTCGTATAACGGCAATTTTCGAAAATACTAAAAATCGGACATTTCAATAAATGTTGAAGGGAAATATCTTGAGTTTAGTATGTGGTGTTGTATTGCAGCCCGAAATCCGACTATATGAGATCATACATATGTATATGTCTGGAACTACTTTATCGATTTCGTCTAAACTTGGCACACATGTTAGATTGTACCTAGTTAAGTGACTGCTACACCCAAAGCGGTCACGCCGCAATAATCTGCAATCTAAAATGTGATATTGCAAAATTCCAACAGGTTAATCGACCAGGAAGCTTCCGGGGCTGGAAGCTATCATCCTTCGATGCCGACTTATTCGCCGAAGCGTTTCCCGTGTCACAATACCAGGGGCCAGCAGAAACCATGGCAAAGAAACTTATGACAGACATCCGAGCTGCTTGCGATGCGTCAATGAAAAGATGCTCCTCTCGCAAAAATCGTAGTGCCGTTTACTGGTGGAACGATCACATCGAAGCGCTGAGGAAGAGCTGCTTGCAGGCTAGGAGATCTTTTCATCGCGCAAGAGGAAGAATAAACTTCATTGAAAGTAAAATAATATATAAGGCAGCACGTAACTTGCTCAAAAAAGCAAGCGTCAGTGTTTTCTAGAGTTGTGCGATGATGCCGCGGAAAACCCATGGGGAACCGCATAAAAGATTGTAATGAAGAGGCTCAAAGCCACCAAAGCTGTAGTTCAACTTGCCCACTGTTCCTCAAAACAGTAGTAGATACTTTGTTCCCTAAACAGAGACGGCTGGTCTCGCCGGTGCATAATGTAAATCTACATTTATTTGAAAAAGTAACTGCAGAAGAAGTCATACAAACAGCAAAACGAATGGACATAAAGAAAGCGCCTGGGCCAGATTGCGTGCCAAACAAAGTCCTTAAAGTGGCTATCGATCACAAAATGTCGTCGTTCGTCTCAGTCTTCAACGCATGTTTTGCAGAAGGTAGTTTTCCATCGATTTGGAAACAACAAAAGCTCGTGCTACTTCCCAAGCCTGGAAAACCCACGGAGAATCCATCGAGTTACAGACCGATTTGCCTGCTAGACTCTACGGGTAAACTCTTCGAGCGCATTATCTCCAACAGGTTGGAGGTAGAGATTGAGGTACTGGGTGGTGTATCGAATAATCAATACGGCTTTAGAAAGGGAAGATCTACTGTGCATGCTGTTACCGAAGTAATTCAGCTCGCGAGACAAGCAATCAGTGGGTCTCGATGGCTAGAAGGAGCTTACTGTTTGATTGTAACACTTGACGAGAAGAACGCCTTCAACTTGGCCAACTGGGCAAAAATCTTAGACACATTGGAACGCATAGGAGTATCATACTACCTGCGACGGATAATGAGGAGTTATTTCCACGATCGCATACTCTGGTATGACACAGAGCAAGGAAGGAAGACGATGGATATTACCGGCGGCGTACCACAAGGGTCAGTCCTCGGCCCATCGCTGTGGTGATATCTGCCAAACACCTTCAACAGATATCTGACACAGCCACCACAGCAGTGGAGAAAAAAAAGACATGGCTCGACCAACAGGGGCTAACGTTAGCAGAACAGAAGACAGAGTCAGTTCTTATCTCAAGCAGAAAAAAGCTGGAGGATATAACGTTCAGAGTTAACGGCTATCCTGTATCCACGAAGCCCGCGATAAAGTATTTAGGTATCATACTCGATAGAAGGTTGACGTTTAAAATGCACCTTGAATACGCTAGAGACAAGGCAACAACCTCAACGACTTCTCTATCAAGAATTATGCTCAACGCGAGAGGACCAAAGCAGCGAAGCAAAAAGCTGCTGGCAGGAGTAGTTAGAAGTCAAATAATGTACGGAGCTCGGGTGTGGTTCGAGGCGGTATGCCACTCATCTTACTTCTGGGGCATAAAGTCAACTTATCGCCTGTGTGCACTCAGGGTATGCAGTGCATTTAAAACTGTGTCCGATGAAGCAGCTCTGGTAATTGCAGGTATGTACCCAATAGACATTCTAGCTAAAGAGTCTGCATATATATTCACAAGGATGAGGGTTGCAAATGAAGCCACGGCGAAGTAGATTTTTACACGACCCAATTTCTAAGCGGTCATGGATGCTTTAAGTCGTATCTACATAGATTCAAACACGAGGTCGACCCTTACTGTAATTTCTGTGGTATCGGAGTAGTAGACAACGCTGAACATGTTTTGCTAATGTGCCCGCGCTTTATCCACGAGAGGAGCATACTCCAATCAGCAGTTCGAGAAAACCTTTCACCACAAGCGATCGTTAATTACATGCTGATGGGCAAAGACGAATGGAATTTGGCCAACGGCTTTATTTCATCGACGATGAAGGTTTTAAGAAGTGAGGAAAGAAGAAGACGCAGAAGCTCCACTACCATATAAGACGAGGTAAGAGGTCTTGTGTGCCCTAATGCATCATAGCAGATTGGATCCAAGGCCGTTGCAACCGCCAAGTGCTGTATCCAAATCGTCCGTCCGGCCCAATGTACGAGCAGATTGGAATCTCGGCCTTTCCGACTGCTTAAGGCCTTCCGTAGAAACACAAACTCAGGTGTGGATGCGGATTGGAACCTAGGCCGTTCCAACCGTCAAACTACGCAACGAGGAAAAAAAAAATTATAACAAAAATAAATAATTTAATAATATAAAAGTGTTTTTCATACATAAATGCAGCAAAGGAATTAATGCATCACAGCGGATTGGAACCCAGGCCGTTCCAACCGCCAAGTAGAGCATCCACAACGTCCGCTGGACCCAATAATCGAGCAGATCGGAGTTTCGGACTTTCCGACTGCTCAAGGTCTTTCTGCCGAAACACGCACACTCAGGCGTCGACGCGGATTGGAACCCAGCGCGTTCCAACCGCCAAAGCTCCCAAGGGGGGAAATATAATATTATATTTCATACAGTAATATACAAGTATTTTTCAGTCATAGACGTAGCAAAGGATTGAAGAATCTGGGGCGGATTGGAACCCAGGGCGTTCCAACCGTCAAGAGCTACGACGCAAACCTGGCCATCTTCCTGTTGGTAACTTTCAACCAATACGTTTACCTACATGGAATCACTCGTCGCATGCATATGTAAGTACATCGATGCCTTATTTACATTAAATAACTTAAAGGGGACGAGGCTGCGGCTTACAATAGACTTAGAACGTATGATCGAGCTTAATGCTCAAACCACCTCCCGACGGAATACCTGACGGTGGTACCGGGGGGTTCGGTACATGACAGTAGGAGGTTTAGTGCTGGTTAAAGTCCCAAAAAAAAAAAAAAAACCTAGTTAATTTAAAAATTTAGCTTAAATCGTGGGCCGGGTATACAAAGTTCGATTGAACTTAGCCACTTCTTTACTTCTTTACTTCTTTTTATAACAAATAATATTTTTTTGAAAATTTTTTTGCGAGTCTTTAAAACACATAATTTATTTTTTTATTTTAATTTGAATTGAAAAATTTTGTATTTCTAAGAAAAATATACATACATACATACATACATATGTACATATAGTATATTTTTAAAAGACCGAAATTATATTGTTTGCTACTTATATACATATGTACATTTGTAACTTTATCGTTTTTTAGGACAGTAAATTTTATTACAAAAACCATTCACTCAATTTTAAAATGAATTAATAAATTTAACAAATTTCAGCAACATTTCAAATTTTTTTAGAAGTGTTTGAATATTTTTGAGTTGGAAAACATTCAGTTTAGAAAATTAACTAGCCACTTTCTTGGTTTCAAGCATATATGTATGTATATAATACTCATATATTGGCAGTAACCAATCTGCGCAATGTGCAAAAATTTAGCAATCAAAGAGAGATAGTTTTAGTACGAATGTACGTTGTGCGCATGCGCAGTTTTTACATGTATTAGTATCTGTGAATACATGCGACAAACACATAAAAGCGTGTTTGAAATATCTGCAGTTGCGCCAAAAAATAAATTTGAAGAGGGGCGCTTATACCCTTTTTGACGAAATTTACTCATACTCATTGTAGCTCCTTGGAAATTAAACAAAAACGATTTGATTTGCATTGATAAGCTATTTTTTTATATGTGAATGTTTAATTCATATGCATATTGATAAATTTCCATTTTCTGTGAATAAAAATTTAATCATTGACTATTCAACTAAAGAGAAAAAATTTATGTTGGCTCAACTCAAAACTGAATTGATATTTTTACAATATTCGCAATGTCGTTAATTGGGAATTTGTTTGTTAATTTTTTGATGAAGATTTCTAATTTTTGCACATAGTCCATAATTTAAAAGCATATAATTTTTGTCAAATGAACTATAATTTTAAATAAAAAATAAATAAACAAACAATTTTGAAACGATAAAAACTATTTATAGTTTGAAAACTAATTTTTGGCTACCCTACTGGATTTTCTTTTGAATTCAAGTGTCATTTTTGACTTACGTTTTCTCGGTTTTCCTTTTCTAATTGTATATATTTGTACTGTTAAGTTTGTTGACTGCACTTGTTCATACTGCCAATATATAAGTATTATAAGTATATATGGTTTTAAGTGGTTAAATTTTAATATTTTTTAATAAGCTTTTTAACGTAATCTATTTTTTTTTATAAAAATAAAAGGAATTTTTTGTTGTACATATGTACATATGTATGCATGTATGTATGTACTTACACACAGTGGTGGCTAATCGATTTTTAATCAAATTCAAAATGACAAAGTTTGCCGCTTATAATAATTTTTTTTCCTTTAAAATTTATATTATTTTTTAACATACCCTGTATAAAATCAGGTTTGAAACTTTTAAGAAAACTAAAAAAACAAGTCAACAAATTTTAAATAAAATTTCGTACTTTTTGCTCAGAAGTTTGAGTATGCAGTTTTATGAACCATTCAATTTTGAAAAAACAATGTGAAAGTTTCATGTGGTTAAGAGTTACCGTTGATTTATTAGAATTTTTTGGTCGCATTTGTTTCCATATACCGAATAAGCAAAATAAAGTTTTATATGGAAGAAAGTCGCAACACCCTTGATAAAAAGAATTCTAAAAAATCAACCGTAATTCCTAGCCACTTGAATATAGCTTTATTTATATATGCATGTATGTATATTTATGATTTTTATTTGGATATAATTGTTTTTATTAAAAAAATATTTGTATTTTATTAAAGTAAATACTCAAAGGGTATATTCGTCTTTTAATAAAATTACATACATATGTACTTACACATTTAATTTTAAAATCAAAGATTACACTGGAAGTCGATGCTTTAGATGAGAATAAAAGATAGCAAAAGCTAAGTAGCGAAACCGGCATTTGCTGAGAATACAAATAGTTCTTACCTCAACGTTATATGTACATTCTGGCCTATCGCTGAGTACGTCGTAGAAAAGTTACGAACGTAACTTTTCGCTTCGAATACGAAAAATTTGCTATCGCTGATTCCGTGTGAACTCGAAAAAAGTGCTGCCAAACTCAAATGCCAAATTTAGAGATTTCAACATCAGCTGGCACAAAGTAATCACACACATTTTAGCAGAATAATTTAATTTTATAGCTTTATTCTGGATTTATTAAACAAAATTAATATCCTTGGGAGTGCCATAATAATATTTCTCAATTAAGAAAGGCGGCAAAATTTAACAACAGTTGAAATGCAAAGGACCTTTAAGATATACCTTTAGTCCTCTGGAATCTGATGACCCTTTGTATGAAAAAGTTTCGGTTGTTGAAAGAAATATGTATATAATTTTACCAGTTTTAAATTACAGATTTGTTAAAAATATTCGATTAAACAAATCAGCATTTGTGAATGTGGTTGGGGTTCTAAAATATGGCATCTAAAGTGTTCCGAAACCGTCGTCAATGAATGCGATCCATAAACTGGCTTCGGTGCTAAAATTTTGGCGGAAGGTGGTTACCAGCCGTGATTTGGAAAAGGCTATGATATACGGACATTAGTAATCCATATTTTTTAAGTTTTGAATATGGGCAAAGCTCAAAATTCTGAATTTTTCTGCAACTATTCTAGCATAATGCTAAAGCATTGTTAAAATTTTTTAACTCAAATGGAAAACAACAAACAAGAAAGAAAATTGCTTTATATAAAAACATTCTACGAAATCTACAAAATTGCGCTACGAATAAACTTACCGATGCAACTCAAAGAATTTCAAATCTTCGCATATCAATCACAAAACTCGATAATAAAAAATATAAATTTTTTTAGTTTTAAAATTTTGATATTAATACAAATATAAATTTTTTAATTGAAAAAAGTTAGTAATTGAATAAAGAAAAATTAAAAAATCTAAATTTTTTTACATATGTATATGTACATGTCGTATGTATAATAACCCTTTAAGTAATTTGGTAATCGATTACGAATTTTTTAATTAGAGATTTTTTTTACATATATTCCATATTACACATACATATGTATGTATGTACATATATTTTTAAATATAAATAAGAAAACAATTAGCTTACTTGTCTTATATAATAATTTTGGCGCTTACACTATTTAGCTCAGTGCTTGGCCGAGCTTCTCCTACCATTTGAAGTGTGCGTTTTTATATTGTACCACAAATGGAGGGATTACAATTTTGTGCCCACTCCGAACGGCAGATGTATTTAATGAGAAGCTTTTTCATGGCAGAAATACCCTCGGAGGTTTGCCATTGCCTTCCGAGGGGTGACGAAAAAACTTTTTCTATGATTAAGATTTTGTTTGCTCTGGCTGAGATTCGAACCTCGAACTCACCGGCATATCGAGTTATAGTATTCAACTAACTTTAATTTAACTGAAAAGTCATGCAGTTGGCTCCATTAAAAATAATCCATATATCAACAACAACTAGTTGCGAAATAGTTAGTTTTAAATGCACTGAAGCGAATTTAATATTTCTCTGTTTAAATTCCTAAAAAAACATGCATATTTACATAAAAACATATTAAAAATGTCCTAACATTTCAAAAAAAAAAATTACAATAAAAATGAATGTCGAAATTCTAAGTTCTGCGCAGCAGCAATAGCAGAAACAAAGCAGCGCTGCCCAAAGCCCGCAGCGCAGCCATCCCCCACAGCCAAATGCTGGTCGCTGCACTCACAAACATGCATACACATTCACGAACTCTGGCACATCTTTCATATTTCTTTTTGAGGCAGCCTTTGGCGTCACCGACTTACAAACTTTATTTGCAATAAAAACATTGCCCGGTTAGATTTTTCACATGTTTTCGATACAATTCACACTTAATTGAATTCTTATTATAAAATGACTTCATTTGAGGCGATATTTTCCACAAATTTTTAATTTTTCACCCGCGCTGCGGAAACTTGTGCGGAATCGTGTTGAATGTCAGTCGGAAACTAAATATCTCCTCAAGCTTTTTATGTATACTATATTTCTCTTCAGATCAAATATTGTGTTTAACCCCATCTGGTGATTTTTTTTATACAGCTTACTCTTTAATTCGACAAAAGCTCTACATAGAACTTTAAACAGTGGCCGACCAATACAAAGCAACTACTTCGTTCAATTTAAAATCAACTCTTATAGTGTTTTTATAAATTTTTTATTCATGTTATTTTGTTCAAAAATCATTTCCATAAAATATTGTGAAACGTAGGGTGTTCATTATTAAAATCATAATTAAAATTTATTTTTGGACACTATTTTAATAACTATTTTCCGAAGATAATTATAAAAAGTGTTCAATAAATAAGTAAAATAGTTTTTCTTATACATATATTTCATAAGACATACATATATGTATGTATGTGTGTAAAGATTCAACGAATTGGTTTGTTTTTAACAATTGTACTACAACTATGCTAAGTTGTTAGCAAAGCTTAGTAAATAGAAAACAACGCTAGGTGGCACTGAAACCAACGTTAGATCTAAAGGAAACTTGGTACACATAAAAAGCTCAAGTCCCCGCTCAGTTTCCGAACGACATTCAAGACAATTACGCACAAGTTTCCGCAGCGTGTGTAAAAATTTAAAAATTGTGGAAAATATGGCTTCAAATGAAGTAATTTTATAATAAAAATGATATTAAGTACACATTTTATCGAAAATGAGTGAACAATTCAAACGGGCAATGTTTTCTAAGTGTTTATTTAGCGAGTAACATTTGTAAGGGTGACGCCAAATGTTGCCGCGAAAAGAAATATGAAAAAAGTGCCATTGTTTGTGTGCGTGTGTGAGGGCAGCGGCCTGCAGGTGACTTTGTGCTGCTGCTACTAGGGAGTCATCAAATGGTGCTGCGCAGAGGGCTTCGGGCAGCGCTGCTTTTGTTCTGCTATTGCTGCTGTGCAGAACTTAGAATTTCGACATTAATTTTCATTGCAATTTTTTTTAATGGCAGGATATTTTAATGAGTTTTTATGTGAATATGCCTACTTTTGCACATGTTTTTTTATCTATTTTAACAGAAAAATATTAAAAGTTCTGATTTATACATTTATTAGTTTCAGAAATTTACAAACTAAAAAGAAATTAGGATTTTCTTTAGTGCAATTGTAGAGTAGCTCCCGTTGATTTTTTTTAATTGCTTAATGACACCTTTTTTTGTATTGAATTATCCCTGTATTAAATATTTACGCTGTCCCGAAAATTAATCGCTTTGTTAAAATGATAAATAGGTGCGCTGAAAACAATATTTGATCCGAGGTAAAGCCGTTATACACAAAGCTCAAGTCCTCGTTTCCGAACGACATTCAACACGATTGCGCACAAGTTTCCACAGCGCGTGTAAAAATTATGAAAATAGTGGAAATATCGTCTCAAATTAAGGAATTTTATAATAAAAATTTTATCGATCATACATATGTGAGTGCAGCAGCCAACAAGTGAATTTTGTATGACGGCGACACAAATATACGAATAATGTATAAAATCGAGGTAAGAACTTTTTGTAATCTCTGCAAATGGCGCTTTCGCAGCAGGCTTCTCAGCGCCCTTGGAGCAGCACTGTTGCTATTACATTTATTTAAACTTTTTCGGCTTTGATTTTTAGTAAAATTTTTCTCTCTAAAAATAGTCATAAAATTTTTTTAAGGTAACCTTTTAGGGCCGTTTGCACCATCTCTGGTTAAAATTACCGACGGTTAGCTACAATTCAGCTTACTATTTAGCGCTTGCTTATATGACGGATGATCTTTTAGTTCCGATTAAGCGCTTAACCGGAGATGGTGCAAACGGCCCTTAAACTTCAAGTTGTTGGCTGCCCAGGTTTTTTAATTATTGTATTGTCCAATTTTAACAGAATTGCTCCTTATTTTCACAAAGCCGAATAAAAAGTTTTAAAAAATAAAAAAAAATATATTTATAAAATTAGCGTGAATAAATCTTTAAGGTTTTTCTTTAAACACTTATGTATTAATTTATGCAATTTTTTAAAGACATTGTTTTATAATATTTTAAGCACTTTTTTTTGAATTTTGTCATGCATACTACTATACATACATAGATATGTAGTTGCCATTTAAGTACACGATTTGTTTAAATATATATTTGCATAAACTTTATATAATTATTAAAAAATGAAATAAATTATATTTATTCATATATGTATTTAATAAAAAAATATATATTATATCGACAATTCTCCAATATCGGATGGCCTTTCGAGTCCTAGATAATAACATAATTTATATTCTAAACAAAAAATGTAGGAAAAATATTAATTATTGTATATATTTTATGAAAATAAAAATGTATAGAAAAATACATACATACATATATTTTCAAATATTACGTTGCACTCGAAAATAAGCTTTTTCGTTTTTCAAAGCCAGTTTTAAACTTATTTAAAAATAAATAAATAAAAATACATATGGGTAAGTCCCAAATAAGGTCTACCGCGAACGGAAAATTCAAAGTGGTCAGAGTATGTTTTTATTACATTTCAGCATAAGTACATATGTATATGATATGGATATAAAATATTTTATAGTTTTCTCTAATTATAGACCGATAAATAGGACTTCAAAAAAAGGCTTTTTCGGCTTTTTCATTTGCCCTTTTTGCAAACAAAATATAACATATTTTCTTTTTGTATTGAGCATGTTTTAACTGGATCCATATAATTGCTGTAATTCCGATATTTATAGCCTCTTATATAACATTGAAAAAAACTCTAAGAAACTTTGGAAAATGAAGATTTTCTGATTCGACCTTACCCTTATCCTTGTGTCGCGTCCGTTACCAAAAAACTACACAAGTTGTTCCTATAAGCAAACATGTCCTCCAACCAAAAAAAAATATTTTGCAGTTAAGTAGGCATATGTACATCTTCCAAAAAATAAAATAATTTTTTACCGAACTGTTGAATAAAATATTTTATGGGTGATTAAAATTTGTCGCGTCCGCAACCGTGAGTACAAAAATTCACTTAAAGAATAATACATATGTGTTTTAACATTATTAACATTTTTGTTTATAGATGGAAACAACCATAAAGAAAGAAAGAACAGAAAAAATTAAGAAGTGGCGGGAAAAGATGTACATTACTTTTAAGTCTCTTTATTACTTTGTTGCACTTGAAATGTAATTTTTGTTTATTCTTATGAGAATTTCATTAAAAAACTAAAACAGACCTATTTACTGTATATTACTCATTGAGGTGGTCCCCATGTTATATAGTATGTAGAGTGCTGGTTCAAGTCACGGGAGAAATAATATCAAAAGTACTAAGAAAACTTTTCTGAAGGGATTCGCTACTCGGCAGTTTTTTGCCAAACCCATTTTAGTGCATTTTTGAAAGCTGGTAAACAAAAATTCATTTGGCTTATCGGATGCCGTTTAGAGTCGGCATGAAGCTTATAGTAGGTTCGCCATTTAAAAAAGTATCAGACTGCATATTTAAGAAAAAAATCGGCATAAATCTCCTCGGAAATGATATACTTTATACAATTTATTATGTATTATTATTACTATTATTCATTGGTAAAAATTTGGCGCGTGCGCAATGTCGCGTCCGTAACCATATTTTATCTCGTACCCAACTTTTTATAAAGATATTTTAACTTTCGTAAATCTACAAACGGGGGGCCTTATTTGACCTTACATCACTCATTTAAAAAACATATATTATCTTCTAATTTTCGCTAAGTTTTACATACTTTCGCAAGCATTAAAAAAATTCTTCCGTTTCCCGTCGCGTCCGAACCACATTATATATTAATATATATAAGGACTTAAATCCTTAAAGTCCCCAAAAAATATATGGAGCGAAGCACCCCGGCAGTGCTTTGCAATTATTATAATATGGATTGAATTCGCTTCTTTTTCCTGCCTTTTAACAAGAATTTAACACGTGCGAATGTCGCGTCCGCAACCCAGGACTTACCCATATACATATTTTCCAAATATGTCAATACGAATGTCACTTTTCGCTCAAATTTAAATGACATGAGCATTTAAATACGTGTGAAAAAATGTTGCTGGCATGAAATTTCACGCAAAACGCGAACTTAGTACCATGCTTAAAATAAAGTTATTTTTGTATGCAAGTGGTATGTGGTTAAAAAAACTTGTTTTAATACGATTTTAAAACGAACTTACTTACTTAATTGGCAACGTAACCGCCTAAGCGATTTTGGTGCTAATTGTTAATATCAAATGAAGACAAATATTTTACCTCTTCAGTGCTGCAGGGCTTTCATTCATTGGATTTTCATTCCTTTGGATTTTTATAACCTCTTGTTCTTGAAAAGCTCACACAGCTCTTTGTTCCGTCGCCTGCAAATCATCCTAAATCTTTCGAAGAATTTTTCCGGTATTCTCTGCAGCAAATCATCATAAATCTTTCGAAGAATTTTTCTCTCGACCACGACAAGAGCTTTTGCGTAATGAGATTCTTAAATATTGTGATGTTTGTTCACCGAGAAAGGAACATACGCTCAATTGCCTTCTAAGTTCGAATCAGCACTGGCTGGCAAGAGATATTATCCGCAGACTTTCAGCGCTGAAATTCGTACGCCTTCATACCCATTTGGTCTGCTTCTCTTTCCAGTTTGGAAAAGGCAGAATTTTCTCTGCGCTGATGCAATAATTCACTGTGTCTGAAAACTCGTTTGGTATCAAACGGTTCGGAGAGGTCCTTCCCATTTGCGAAGAAACAAAGTCGTTTTACAAAGCTGTACTAGCTTTGCGGGGATACCATTATTAGAAATCGGTTAGGTCAATTTCTTGTAGTGTTGTCGAAAGCAGATTTGGTCGCTGTTCGGAACCCAAAATTGGATTCCTTAACTTTAATTGTGGGTATAACCTAAAAACTATATTTAAACAAAAAAAATTGCCAATATTTATGAATTACTTTGTAGATATGCTTAATTGAAACACATATTTATGTATATTACTTAATTACATCTATTTATTGGCAAAATATATGTATTTATATTTTCAGTCACGTTCGGTTATATCGTTGAAATTTTTCAATCTTTTCCAAAACAGATACGGTTAGGTCATTAATATATTCGTTTGCCTTTGCCTCCGTCGCATTGAAATCAGATATGCTGCGCCTGCTCACATAATGATTCGGTAAATTAACCTATAAAATAGCTTATGAGTGACTCGATTTTCACATATTGTTGGATTTTTTTTTGTCCTTACCTTATGCCGCGCAATCGATTTGAGAATAAGCCAGAGCACATAAAAACTAAACCAAACCGTGAAGTAGAGTGGTATATACCACAATTTTCGACCAATATAAAAGTAGCTGTACTTCTTGACACGTGGCTCCGGTGGCGGTTCGGGTGGTGGAATTTCGGTAGGGGCAGGCGGCAGCGTTGGTGGCGGATGATCGTGATGATGATCGTGTAGATGATGATGATCATCCCATGTGACGTCAGGATATGAATGAAAGTATTGCGGATATGAAGGGAAATGATCATGAAAATCTAAATGATGATCACTGTGCGGATTGTGGAAGTCATGTGGAGTGTGTGAAATGTGTGGACTATTTTGCACAGTTTCGGGATGCTCTTCCACCCAGCCAGGTGGTGGTGTGGGGTATTCGGTATCATCATCAGGTGGTGGATGATCGTGTTCGAGGTCTGTGAAAAAAAAAACATATAGTTTAAAGTTTCGCATGCGTATTTTTGTGCAACTTACTGTCGGCCATTGCATCAGCGGCAGCTCCACCACCATCCATGTCCTTCTCCCCATCACCCATGGCACTGGCGGGGAGAACGCCTATTGTATCATCAGAACCATTGTCATCACCACCATCCGCTAAGCCTTTCTGTTCATCGGCAGGTGTTTTCGTATCATCATTCGTTGGATTAGTGGGTCCTGGATACTTGTAACCATTATTGCCATTGCCGTTTGCTGCAGTCACCAATGGACCAGATGGTGGTGGCACATAACTATTCACATTACTGGAGGGCAAAGCAATTTTGGGATCTTGATATGGTGATGTATATGGCGAATTAATATTTGGTGGAAACGAGTAAATATTTGCTGGCGGTTTATATGTTTGTTGTACAACTTGAGAAGCGGCCGTTATCTTATTGCCCGAATTGTGATGTTTTTGCTTGGCAAATTGACCTGCAGCGACTGCTTCACCAGGGGTAAAACGGTCACTAAATGGTGCTAGAAGTTTACGGAAATTGGAAGATTTTTAATAAATGCTATACAACAATAGCCTTATAATCTAAACGAAAGTGAGTTTAAAAAATGTAACTATTTTCTAGAAGGTATTTTACCATTCAGGATGAAATGTTGTTGTTACTACATAAGTATGATTCATGATTTATGTAT
Source organism: Philophylla caesio (assembly GCA_963971545.1). Lineage (NCBI taxonomy): Eukaryota > Metazoa > Arthropoda > Insecta > Diptera > Tephritidae > Philophylla > Philophylla caesio. The sequence continues at coordinate 52,461,561 of OZ020609.1, read as the reverse complement.
GTATGTGTAGAATACAACTCCAAAAAGTTGAAAAAATCGGTTTTGCGGTTTTGATTTCTATATGAATACAAAGGTAATCGCATAAAACAGGTAACTAACGTTGCTAACGTTGTCTGAAGATGATCTTATCAAATACATGGAATCATTAAAACTATCAAAGCTCACTAATTCAGCCAAACTTGAAGCACAAGACGTCTAAATCATTGAAGGAATTTGAACAAAGTAAATAGATCCTCGAAAAAATCAGGGGTTTTCCTCTATAATTAATAGCGTGGGAATGGTACTCGTTAATCTTCAAATAAAAATCAACGTCTGCGGTACGAAAGCTTTCTCTATAACGCCGTGTCTTTAATGGTTGTAAGCTTCACTTCTCTCTTGGGGAATATGCTTCTTTATACCAGACTGAGGTTGTACATCGGATCCTCTCAATGACATGAAGTAGTGGAAAATAGGTGGTTAATGCGTCTGCTGTGTCAGCACTCGAGACAGCACTTTAACTGCTTTCAAATTAGTTCGGCAATGAAAGTCTCAACTAAATTATGTTAGAAAACGTAACAAAGTTGTTTTACTCTGATAGCCAGTTAACTCTAACGTACCTGGTATTGAGGCATCGGACAAATTAGCTCAGCCTAGGTATTCGTGGGTTTGCAACTAGTTAAGGCAACCAGACTGAGGTTGTACATCGGATCCTCTCAATGACATGAAGTAGTGGAAAATAGGTGGTTAATGCGTCTGCTGTGTCAGCACTCGAGACAGCACTTTAACTGCTTTCAAATTAGTTCGGCAATGAAAGTCTCAACTAAATTATGTTAGAAAACGTAACAAAGTTGTTTTACTCTGATAGCCAGTTAACTCTAACGTACCTGGTATTGAGGCATCGGACAAATTAGCTCAGCCTAGGTATTCGTGGGTTTGCAACTAGTTAAGGCACTTCTAAATTTGGCTATTAAAGCTACCATCCGAAAATTGGGTTAATACTTTGCTCAGCACCAAATCGGAGGCAGATGGGCAAAGCTGACGACTGCTTTTAACCTCAGGAGGACTATTCAGTTAAAGCTCTCAATGATCTGACGGGACTACAGAAAACATATTGGTTTGCTGTTTGGTCCCTAAACGTGGTGTAAATATCGACAGGCGTGCATAACAACTTTTCCTACTCCTTCTTGAAAATAATGAGTTTGTGGAAGGTCTTTTTGTGCTTCTACCTAGCTTTTTTTGCAGAGACTTGGTAAAAGGTAATTGGTTTTAAAAACCAGATAATTTGCACGGAAGAAAATTTCCATGCTATTAAATGGTAGATAATGTTGAGTTAAAAATAAGTAAAAAAAATCTAAAAGCGTTGAAGCTAAAGTCCGTTTTCTTTCAATTGTGCAAAATCATCTTATTTATCTACTTTACATCGAAATTTTACATTGGCCTTTAAATGTGTATGTGCCTGGATTTGTAAAATTTTTTGATAAATCGTAGAATAGAACAATTTTGAAAAATTTTTAAGGTAATTTACTTCAATATTAGATCGATTTCGCTGGATGGTACTTTTTGGATTTAGATTTTGGTATGAAAATGTATTGTAAGTACATACAAAAACAAGATAATAAGCGAAGGCAAAGAAAAAAGGAGACAAGCGATTTGTTTGAGTCAAATGAGTAAACTGAAATGTTTTGGCTCAATATTTCTTAATCAAAATTTCAAACTATTTTTTCAGCAGTTTAAGATTCTATACTTTTAGGTTAATCAAATATTATTGACAAAAGAAATTAAAGAGAAATAATGATGTTTCAAGTCGCAAAAAATTACTATTAATTTTTGAAAATTTTGTTTCCTGATAGCATTGAATATAAATTTTGTTTTTATATTGTAAAATGCGACTTAAAAAATTCCAAAATCTTCACCGACTTGGAATTTACATTTTATTTAATAAATTAAATGGACCACAAAACTGCATACCCTTAAATATTTTTAAGCTGCTAAGAAAACATTTTCGAAATTTTGATGAAATCTTGTTAAATTATTATAATATTTTTTATGTGGGCATCTTGGGTTCATATTGTTTTGTTAGCGAATAAAATGTATTTTATTAAAAAAAAAAAAATCAAGATAAATAAAAGGAAAATTAATTGCGGAAATATTCATGTATATTAATAAACTTTAAAGTGAATTGCTGTCAATATTATTAAAATATTGGCAAAGTTTTTAATGTTAAATCTTTTACTTGTTTTTTTATAAAAATATTCACTATACAGCGAACAGAGTTTGGGTTCGAGGTCTCGTTAATCTAAATTTTTCGGATTTCAGAATAGAGTGACGGATTAGAAGCGTATAAACAATACATTGTTACACCCATTTCACACTCTTCAGTTATTTGCAATCGCATTTAAAAAAACTTAAAAACAATGTAAAAGGGTCTAAGTTTATAGTTGCGCCGTTCTCCACTTCTCCACTTCTTCGCTTCTTCTTCGCCACATTTAAACATTTATTCAGAACCTTGTTAAAACTTGAATTTTAGTAAAATAATGTGCAAATTTCAAAGGGCTACAAATTACCGTTAATTAAGGAAATATTTTAGTTTGGTTTTGCGAACTTTTTTTTTACATAAAATATATACATACGAGTATATGTACTATAAAATGCGTAAGACCACAAAGCGGCATACTGATTTTTTTGAGCTCTGTAATTAAAAGTTTGAAATTTATTTTTAAATTTCAAAATTTGTTATAAGTTTTGTGCAAATTTTGATCCTTAATTTACGAAATTTCCTTTATGTTATGAAATGTATTTTTATACGAAATTTATGTAAAAGATATAGCATGAAAACTTTGTCAATATTGTAAAAAAATTATCGCCGATTCACTGCATGGTTAATCGATAACAATATTGATCACATCGACATTTATATATTATAAGAGATAATTGATACCGATATCGCTAATAAAAATTACAAGCTCAACGAAATGAAATATTAGAATGGGTAATTTTTAATAGAAAAAAAAATTGTTTACGCACCTTTATATCATGTTCACATTGTGGCATAAACTCGAGTTAATTAGCCGTTTTGATGTTTAACGTCAAACATCACGCATAAACTCGAAATTAACAAAAAAAAAACAACAAAATAGTTTTCGCTAACAAGCCTTTAACACCACTTTTATTTGGTGTTTATGGACATGCAACCCTTTTTTTGGGATTGAATTTGGTAGCGTTCTTGAAAATTTTAAAATCACTGTTGGAAAATTGGCCAAACTGCTGAAAAATACGTCGGCTTTTCTGACTTTAATGACATTCCAATAAGACAAAGTGAACAAACAATTGTCAAACTAAACTCCGCGTTTGTTAAATACCCCCAAGTAAATGTTTAACAGTTGCTTATAAGCGCGAAACCTTTAACTTGAGTTTATGCCGCAACGTGAATATAGTATTTATTACTATGCCCACAACTAATTATGCAAAAGTACATACATATGTAAGTACATACGAGTGTATATTTACATAGGTACTGATAACCATACATTACTATACATATTTAGTGTATGTTCACACAAATCCCACTCACCTTTGCCTATGAGTTTATTAATTTCCGCGTTATTTGGCGGTCGTCGATGGTTATACGCATGCGGATAAACTATTTGCCCAATGCTGGAAGGCTGTTGCGCTGGTGTTGGCGACTTGAAGATTGCCGGGCGTTCGCGTACAGGCGGTACGGGTATTGATGGACTTTTGATTAAAGGCGTGATAAGTTGATTGAAATTATAGGCTGGCCGATTGTAGTCCACGGCGCGTCCAGTTGATGCATATTCCTGTAATGGCGACAATATGTCTGCTGGTGAGATATCCGTTGGTATTTCATATGCATCTGATTGCTCTGGTGGTTGTTGGCTATTAACAATTGCCAGTGTTGGATTTATGGTGGCTGCTATATGATGAGCAGTTATTTGGTCATTATCTGTTGGTGGTGTCACAAATAGTATTGGCTGCTCGGCTGCCATTAGTTGAGTTTGCTGTGTGTTGGGATTTGCATATTGTTGCTGTTGTGATTGTCGCCAATTTGATTCAGTTGTCGTCATTCCACTGATTGATGTTTCTGTGGTCGAAACTAATCTTTCGCTTGAGTTAAAGCTGTATTTAAGGAGAATAAATAAAAGATGAATTCTTTTGTAGATAGCATTCAATTATAAAAGCAAATACTGATAGAGTTTTGAGAATCAAATACTGCCCTATAAAAAAAGGTAGTAGCTAATACTTGTCACTGAACTGGCAGAAACTTACTAACATAGTTCAGCATTAAATCATATAATATACTTTCACAAGTCCCATTTAATGTCCTACAATTCTTTGTCATTTAAATAATAAAGGGTCAATGCCAAGCATAAATTTTTTTAATATCGATATCAATTTCCACTTGTCTTGTAATTTTCTAGAAATGATTTCAATTTTATCGGCGACAGTGGCCTGAATCGAGCATCTGGCTGGGTAACTTCCCATATACTCAATTACAAATCTTTCATAAATATGTATAACGTTGCATTTGCGTAGAAGGGGCTTTAAAAAAATGGAAATATAATCCAAATTTCAATGTAAAAAAACCATCATTTCTAAATTTTAAGATTTTGACTTCGTTGTAGTCTGGTGGCCAGACGATTTCAGCGGTATGTCTTCACCACTGAATGCAAATAATAATTTCATTATTCTTTCAATATCTTTTTCGCCAAGTTTAGATAACAACAAACAATGAAAAGAAAGTAAAATTGATGATGGAAAAATTTTCGAAACTGCTTTGTCGATAAACCGAATTCGGGCTGAAAAGGGCTGAACGGAAATTCATTCCAAAATACCTCGCATAGAAATCCAGTCGGAAGCAACAACCGCAATGTAAAGAAAAATAAATTTTAAATTTTTTTCCAAAAACGTAGCAAATTTACTACTCAGTCTCTAATAGAGACAAAAGTCACAATTTTAGACCGGTTGGCATTCATTAGATTCAAAATAAAGCCTTTAGTTTCAAAATAAAGTCTAAAAATTGAGACCTGGTGATGAGCAGGTTTCAAGGAGAATAGGTTCACCAAATTTTGTGACATCGTTGTTGAGATACCTACATACGATTTTTCAAAATTTCATAAAAATCAGATTTCTTAATTAACTATCTCGCTAAATATCAAATTTTAATTAATAAGTTTCAATAGATCAAGAAAAAACAAAATCTTTGCATTTTCCAAAATTTCCTTTATATGGGAGGTGGGTGAGGTTATGGTCCGATTTAAAAAATTTTTGGTGATGTTAAGAAAAAATTTTTCACCAAATTTTGTGACGATACCTTACACAGCTATTGAGATTTAAAAATTTTTTCATAAGTGGACGTGGCCACGCCCATTTTTCAAAATCATATAAATACCTAATTTCTTTGCTCAAAATCGCTCCAAATACCGAATTTCACTCAATTTGTTTTAATAGATACCGAAAAATTAAGTTTTTGCATTTCTAAAACTTCTGCTATATGGGAGGTGGGCGTGGTTATGATCCGATTTCAAAAATTTTCGACGATAATAAAAGCGATTCCATGGAAAATGTGTCCACCAAGTGTTGTGACGATACCGTGGCAACGCCCATTTTTCAAAATTTCATAAATACCTAATTTCTTAGTTCAAAATCGCTCCAAATACCAAATTTCACTTAATTTATAATACCCTTGTGTACAAGTACGCTCGGGTATAACAAAAGACAAAAACGTGACTCGAAATGTGACGAAGTTACTGAATTCGGGCAATAATTTTAACCTACAATTCAGTTACCAGTCTCATTCTCTAATAGAGAAAAAAGTAACAATTTTAAACCAGCTGATGAGTTAGTCAAAAAAAAATTAGACAAACAAAATAAATAAAAACTAATGGACGGGGAAAGGCTCATAGAGACTCATAGTGCAAAATTTTGAAACTTGAGATTATACTGGCACAAATAATTTTGTTACTGATTTGCACTTTTTTTAACGTAATTACTTTTTATTATTCGATTTTTTTCTCTTCGCACAAGATTAATTATTACTTTTTGCTTTCAATGTCTTTGATCCAAAGTATATAACTACATACATACGTACATTATTTTTCGATATTAATTTTTTTCACTCAATACTAATGATTATTTGTAAAAATTAGCCTATATGAATCGAATTTCAAACGTTTCGTTATCAAATCTTTTTTTTTATCAAACTCTGGTCCAATAGAGTGTCGAAAGAGTATACTTCGACAAGAGAAAAAACTCCTCATTTCGTTTTTAATAAAAAAAAATTAAAAATTTTGTCCATAATCGCTTGACAGTAATGCCAGCTGAAAATTTTGGTCTGGCAAACTCGCTACTTCTTCGAATATACATACATTTTTTTTTACTACGCGCCAACGACTTGCTGAGGAGCTCTTTCAAATACATTCAGATGAGAACCGTAAGCTTAAAGAAAAATACTTATTAACTTGCCAACAGTACGCAATACCTACGTTCTTGGATAAATTAAATCCATATTAAGTGCTTTGAAAATTTTTGGCCCTTCATCCTGAGCGCCACCACCACCGCTCACTAACACTTGTGAGTATCCTGCGGCATGGCCGACGAGTTGCAGGCATAGACAGACGGTGAAGCCTAGTAGTAAGTTCCATATTTTTGAAGAGTAATGTCTGTGCAGTTGGCGCATTTTGTGTATGTGATTGGCTATAGCTTTATAAATGCCTTTTTTTTTTCTTGTTCAATTCTTATTTTCTTCATGCACAAAATACAGTTGGTTTTAACATTATTTATGTATGTACACCCAATTTAATCGAGTTTATGTTATAAAGCAAAGCACAATTGCGCATGCGCACAAGTTCAATACAAATTTTTATTTTTTTATTTCGTTTAATCGGCTTCGTTCACGTTTTGATTAGGATCAATTTGAACGCGCGTCAACCTAGAGTGCCCGTTTGAAATACTCAAATTATACTGAAAGCGCAGCCATGAAGTTTTCATATTTTATCACAACAGTGATTTTGAAAAGGGGGAAAACGAATATGTCGAATGTTAGCACAGAAATTTTCAACCATTACACGCTCAACACATGCATGATCTAGTTTTATTATTTATTAGCTTCTTCATTTCGTGCTTTCATTTGCTCCACATAATCTAGCATTCTCAAAAGGGTACACACACTTACATACATACATACATATACATTTATAAATACTTGCACGTTGTTTGTTGTACAATTGTTGAACTGCTAATATATTTGTGAGGTGTTACTTTCATTCCTTGGCAAGTTCTTTTCGACTTAACACGAGTATATATACTAAATGATTTTTATTTGTATTCCTTACTTACATACATTCATAGGAATGTATACTTATGCACATAACTGTATACTTAAGCATGTGAAATGCTTGTGTTAGTATGCGTGCAAGCAGTGTGCATTTCTATACGTCGATTTGTGTAAAATATTTTTCGTTAATAATTTTTTACACATCTTTTGGTGTACGTATTAGAGAGCATCCGTTATTGTTGTTCCTGTTTGTTTAATTTTATTTTTAATAACAACTTTAGTCACTCATAGGTTAGTTATGTTGTGTAAATGGAAATTTACTCTTCTAATGAATGGTGTAGAGAAATATTTGAAATCAAAAAATAAATAAAAAAGCACCCGGCTGGATAGAATAAGGAAAAGTTTAAAGTAGAATATGAACGAAGAACTAAGGTGTAAATAGAAATTTTCATTCATTTCGCATGTGGGTGTGATTATCAAGCAGTATATATTTAATCAGTTCTCAAACCTGATGAAATTCAAGTAGTGAAAGTTAAGCGGTTCAGTTTTTGGTGAGTTAAGTCCAGACGTTTGAGAAATTATAATGTTTATATAATAAAGTTTGTACTATTTTCAATGATTAGCAAGCGATTGCCATTAACAGCAATCACATAAATAAATGCCAAGTTTTTACTATGTATTAGAAAAAATATATAAGTTTTTTTTTGGGCATTTTTGATATTGTTATTTCTTCTGGTTGGATACTTAAAAAATGTAAAAAAAAATGTTAAATAAAGAAAAGAAAATCCTTCAAAATCAATAATTGTTTTTAAAAAATATTTTAGTATTATTTAAGATCAACATTATTAATTTAAGTTCATTTGCAAATTACCATCTATCGCGGTCAAAAATGGTTTTTTTATATTTTACTTATGAATACATCTACATTTGACGAATATCTGTACGAGATGTTAGCGCTGAATTACAAATATTGTGAGAGTTAGGCAAGAACAAGTCCTGCCGAACGCGCAATGAACTTTGTAGCGCGTGTTCTCGAAACCATGTTTTTGAATCTTGCGGGCGTGATTTAAAAAAAAACTATACAACATATTAACGCGATTCAACGTTCATTTTGTAGCTTATGAAAATCTTCTCTATGTGAACCTCGAAAATTAAATAAATACTTTATTATGAGTATCAGCCGTGCTCACAGTTTCACATTCACAAATTTCTCTGTGGATTCGGTTTGAAATCACATGTTTGGTGCGCTCAATTTTACATTCAAATAAATTTTTGTGAATTGAATCCGAATGCTTGGTTGTATGTGAAATGAAAAGTAAATAACAAAAAGTGTGTGAATGTTTAATTATTTTCGATTGGAATAATTTTTAAAATATTTCTGATGTTTGTAGAAGCTATTTATGACATTTCTGTATTAGTTATTCATTGAAATATGCGTATTTTTAAGTGTTTTGCTGACGACTCCTCAAAAAAGCATACATAGCTGAATCCGAAAGGGAAATTGCAACAAAAGCTCTTTGTGAATTGCCACAACGATAACCGATATGTGTGAAGTTGGGAGCACACTAATTCACTTTCACAGGAAATTTTTAAAATAACATTGTGGAATTGAAATGTGAAACTGGCAGTTTATAATATTTTTATAACATAAATTACATAAAAAATGAAGTTAAAAATCATATTTTGCGTTTGCAACGTGGAAAAAAATTTAAATCCCCAGTTATCTGAAGTTTTTGAGGTTCATATTAGAGTCAGAAAAAGTATAAAAAATAAGAAGAAACTTTGTATCTATGTTTTAGACAAGAATAGTGAACGCATTTACGGATAACTCTGATATTTTTCAATAATTTGGAGCCAAAAAATCGTTGTTTAAATAAACCTCAAAGTTTGGCTAACTGTACTTTTTTCATTGCGCCAAAAAATTTTTTTATCGAAAGCACCTTTTATCATCTAGATGGCCGGACTCCCTTATGTCAAACTTGCAGAACGCTTAGTAAACTATTAACTCGCTTCATAAAATTTTAACCTTGAACAACAAATAATTATTAACAAAATTTAAATGTATCAACATTTTTAGGTTAGTAAAATAAATATAATTTGTTTTTTGAATTTACAAAATGTTTTTGCCAAAAAAATTTTAAATTTATACTATTCTATAAAATTTCATCAAATTTTGAACTTAATAAAAATAAATAATTATTCTTTCTTGTACATTTTTAAGTACATTTTTATCAAAAATTTTAAAGTTTATAACATTTAATATTTAATCAAACTTTTTTACTTATCAAGACAAATAGAATTCCTTTTTAACATTAGAAAGATTTTTTTAATTTATAATTTCAACCAAATTACATAAAATTTTTGAACTTATTAAAAAAAGGTATAATTGTTTTATGAACCTAAAAAACATAATATAAAAAAAAAATTATATGATATCCAACAAAATTACATTAAAATTTTTTTTTTTAAATAAAATATTTTTTTGAACTTGAAAAAATGTATTTTTAAAAATTTATAATATCAAAAAAACAAATTAATATTAAATATACTTCTTTATAAAATCAAAAAAATCAAATTGTTTTCCAAAAATTCCCAATTTACATACAATTTAAAAAAAAATCTAAATTTTTAACTTATTAAAAAATATAGAACTGTTTTTTTCAAACAAAATATTAATTTATAATATTCAATAAGTTTTTATCCAAATTTTTAATAAAAAAAAAGTATTCTATCGCAAAGCTCCAAACTTTTTAGGAGCGTTAACTTTTAACTCTGAGTCAATGCCATTTACATACATACTGCTTAACATAATTATAAGATACCACCCACTTTTTGGCAAATTTTGGCTTTTTATTTCTGATTAATTTAATTTCCATTCTTTGTAGAAAAAATAAAATTAACAAAAAATTTCTTTTCATAAAATTTTTGAATGTAATATATTCAAGAATTTCATTAAACTTCTCATCTAACAAAAACGGATTTCTTACGAAAAAAGTTATAATCACAATATTCAAGAAAATTTAAAAAAATATTTAACTTTTGCATATAAACAAATCTTTTTAAATTCACATGATATGAAAAAAATCAACAAACTTTAGTAAAAATTACTTGAATGCATTTTTTACAAATTTTCAACGGTGAAAATGTGACCGGTTAAAATTGGACATTATTTTGCATCGAAAGTGTGGGTTTTCGACCAGTACGAAAAGATTCGATTCAGAGATAGAAATTTTTCCGCTTTGTTGAAATAGGACCAGTACTGGTAGCAAACCAAGGGCGAATCGGAATTATTGCAGAGTATGTTTACACATTTTTTCCCCCTTAAGTTAGCCTATTGTTGTTCAATCGAATTATCGGCTTCATCATACGCATCAATTTTAAACTCGTTTGTAGTTGCCTGTTTACCACAATTTTTTCATTTTAATTCATACTTTTCTATTTACTTTAAAAAAAAAGTAAAAAAGCGCACGATTGTAGTGCCATATAAGAAGAAAAATATGGTTACTGATAGAGGACGCCGCTGTTCACTTGTTAGTAAAGAGGATATAGGAAGCTTTTAAAAATTCCTGATTGGAGCTTTTGCTACATCGAAGGGTCTTTAATAACACTGGACTTCCTGTTAATACTGATAGGATGGAACTTGTCTTCTTCACTAATAAATACAAAATACCTCCAAGCGACATTTTCCTCAATCGAAGGCGCTAATTAGCTAATGTCAGCTTAGCGCACACTGTGCGAAGACAAAGACTTGTGCAACCGTGAAGTGTTTTGGCTCGTGGAAGTGCCGAGAGTAGCCGCATTATTGTAACCAGATCCGCATTATTGTAACTCTATGGACGAGGGAGTATAATCTTCTTAACACTTTGTTCATTAAGTTTGAGGAGTCTGTTACTTTTTAAGTAGTCCGAATAAGCTCTCTGTAGGCGATACCAATAGCAAATCTAACTTCATCGCTGGTAGATGGCGATTATATGTACATACATTTAAGTGAGTCCACAACGGATGACTGAAGTAGTCCATTTGATTGCTAGAAATGAAAAAATTCGCACACCGTTTGTCCTAAAACCTAGAGTTGTAATATCCGATATGAGTAAACTAGTAGAATGATTATTATTTCAAATAAATCTCTAAAATGCTTTAAAATTTTATATTTTCCATTTTGCAATCTTTGCTTTTGTTTGGTCTATGTAAAAATAATGGGAATGCAAACAAAGTGCTAATAATAAAAATTATAAAAATTTGTGAACATTTCAAATATTTAGTAAATATTTTTTACAGTGACTCACAGATAAAATGGTACTATGAATTTCTTTACAATATTCACAATGTTTCTCGTGAATGTGCGCGAAAGAAATATGGATAGCACTTCCACATATATGTAGACAAATGAGAAGAATTTATTTTTCTTTGATTTCAATTCTTTGAGTAAAATCTCATAAAACCAAGTTTTAAACTTAATACAAAATTTATAAAAATTCAAGAAAATTTAATCATTTCAAAAATTATAATAATTTTGCTTAGTATGCAGTTTTACAGCTCATTGTACTGCAGGCTCCAAGTATTAAACATTATAAAAAATTATAATTTTTGAACTAAATTTCAACTAAATTTTTAAATAAAAAAAAAGCGATAATTTTTGTGAGTATGCAGTTTATAGCTCATTTAATTTTAGTACAATAAATTGCAAGTTTCAAGTGGCTGAAAATAAGCGCTGATTTTTTAAATTTTTTGTGGCGCTTTTGCTTTCATATAACGCATAGAGCAAATTTAATTGTATATGGAGAATTTTTCTTCTAACACTGACTTTTTATTATTTGTATAATATGTGCTGTAATTATAAACGAGTTTTGAAACTTTATTGTATGTAGGAGTTTGAAAATATATTTAGTAGAATGAAATTTAGTTTAAGTAAAAATTAACGAAAAAACAACACTGGGTATATTGTAAATTTTGGAAATGCACTGTACCATTTATCACTATGAGTCGGTGTATATACCTACAAAGTATGCATACGAGCGCATAGTTATATAATTGCACATTGAAATTTGCATTCTTATTTCAGTAACATACTCGTACATACGAGTATAACCGTTAACAATGACTTCATTGTTGATGCCGAAAATATGAATATTTATTATTTATTGTCATGCCAATTTTTGTCTATGAAAATTATTTTTTATTTATTGAAACAACGTAAATCTCCTACCTTTGGCTGAAAGTTCGCTGTAAATGCATATTTTTCATAAATATTTCATATTCATTTATATACGGGTTTATATGGATACACGTGCGAGGGCAAGCATATTCGAAATGCCATATACGCGTGGAAACTACATATGTATGTATATACCTGTACTAAGTTATTATTAATCGCCATTTTATTTTTAATAAAATTTCGTAAAAAACTGAAATGTATTATAAAATTCTAAGTTTACAATATAAACTGAATTGTTTTGTTTGCAACGATTGAATGCGGCCATGCATGGAACATGGTAGAGATTTTACTACACATTTATGTATTTTAATAGTATATTGAGCTTGATCTAACCTCCTTCACTGCAAGGCATAACTCATTAATGTATGCTCATATGTATGCTATGTTATGTATGTTCAATTTGTTCGTTATGTTTTCAATTAAATTTCACTTAATTTTTGCTGGTCTAATTTATTTCAATATATCTACCGGTATTTACATATGTACGTACTATTAATTTTCTTTTTTGGTACATAAAAACCTATTAATAAACTGTTAATTTTTTAATTTTTTTTATATCTTAGTAACTAAAATTTTAATTTCACTAGCAATTCCGATCGGTAAGTTGAAGCAATAACATGACGTTGCCTTTTCTCGAAACTATGTCGTCATGCAAAAACAGCTGAGCTTTCGTGAGGTAAACTTAGATAAAGAGAACTGAGGTGAAGGGACATAAAAGAATGGATGTATGGAATTCAGATGTGGTGTGTTAATGAGTGGTGAGCTTGTGTGTGGTCAGTTAATGTGTGGTGACAGCAGGCGTGGAAAGTTTAAATGTGGCGATTTAAGGTGTAAGGAGTTTAAGCGTGGTAAGTTCTGGTGAAAGTGCGGTGGTTTTAATAGCAGTGAGTGCAAGTATAGTGAGAAGGGGGGCGTCACACCATTTTGATTTCATTCGCCTTTTTGATTTTTTAATTTACTATCGCCGCGAATTGGTAGTGGTGCGTGCTATAACTTGATATGCCGGTGAGTTCGAGGTTCGAATCTCAGTCAGGGAAAACAAAATCTTAATGATAGAAAAAGTTTTTTCTAATAACGGTCACCCTTCGGCAGGCAATGGCAAACCTCCGAGGGTATTTCAGCCATGAAAAAGCTTCTCATTAAATACATCTGCCGTTCGGAGTCGGCACAAAATTGTAGGTCCCTCCATTTTGTGGTAGAATATAAATACGCATACCATATATTCTAGGAGAAGCTCGGGCAAACACAAAGCATAACATAACATAGCTTAACATAACATAACATAACATAACACAACATAACATAACGTAAATTAACAAAATAACGTAATATAACATATAATATAGAACAGTATTACAAGCGTAACAAAACAGACATACATACATAGCATAACGTGAAATAACATGGACTTGGGTGTAACAAGCTAAAATATGGTGCCCTGTCGCCGATAAAGCAGTTTTACTTACTTACAAAAAATCAACTTTGGCCTATAGATAAAACAGGACTGCAACAGTTAAATGAATGCGAACACAACCGTCCATCTCGTCAGATTTTGGTTTAATTCTAGGTGAAATGTCTAAAAAATTTACTTATTTAAATTTATTTTCTTTTTCAAATTGTGATCGTTTAGTGCGCAACCTAAAAGTTAAAACTAACGATGGATGAGTTTTGAAGAAATATATTTTTACATCATTTTAACATTGTGACAAATTGTTCCTCCTCCAAAATACTAAAAGTTTCACAGGCCGGTGTAATATGTGAATATAAATGGAATAACGGTATGGGAGATGTTTGTTATATTTCTCCGATCTTTATGATTTTCATTTCTAATATATTTATTGCTAACAATAACTGATATCTGTTCAAAACTTTAAGACTTTAGCTGATTAAATCAACGAGTTGATGTGCGAAATGCAATATCTGAACAACTGATTGTATGGAAGCCTATATGTTTTATTTTTCTGATCTTTATGAATTTCACTTTTAATACTTATGTATCTAATAATGACTGAAATTATTCCGAATGATGAAATGAAGGAGTTGTAGCGTTCATCGGAAGAGGTATATGTCCACTCTTTCAGCGTTACATACGTTCAAGGTTATAATATGCTTAACTTACATACATATCTACTCAACAAATATTATTCGCGTTGATTACCAGTTAGTTGCTAACCGCCTGTATATTTTCCTCTCAGAGTATGTACAAACGTACATACGCTCACCGGTACATAATATACATAAGTACATCGATATTAACACACATAAGTACATCAATATTATTTACCATGCATAATTACGTACGTAAGTAGGTATTTGTCTATTTAGGCATTCAATTCCGTTTTATAAAATTACCGTATAATATAGTGACGCGTAAGAATTAGTATTTAAGCAAAAGACAAAGTGAAATAAAACACAGTTCATTTTTAAACATCGCCTGATTTTCAGTTTAGTCGTGGAGACGGGTAAGGTAACCAAAGTGGTGACCCCGCGTTAAGTAGCTAATTTTTAAACATTTCTGGTAAAATCTTCTAAACGAGTACTTTCGAACCAAGCATGAAGGACGATGAAACTGCATCCGATAACCAGTCAACTAGTACTGAAATACCGCAACGCGAAATGCTAGGGGGGCGACATATTACGGATTCACAACAGTTTCCCGGCGAAATATTCCGTGTCGGTATCAAACCCCCCGTATTCTGCAAGGAACAACCAGACCTCTATTTTATACAAATGGAGTCGCAGTTCGCGGTAGCAGGAATCGTTAGCGACCAGACGAAATATAACCACGTTATTTCATCGCTCGAAGTCCAGTACCTAATCGCAGTGGGCGACATAGTCCGCAATCCTCCAGAGACAGGCAGATACGAAGCTGTAAGAGCGGCATTAATTTCGGAATTCACCGACTCCGATCAAAAAAAGCTACGAAAACTGGTAAAAGAAATCGAATTAGGTGACCTTAAACCGTCTCAGCTTTTAAAGCGCATGAAAGAGCTGGCGAACGGCAAAATAAATGACGAAGTGCTAAAGTCACTCTGGATTGAACGTCTTCCCGACTCTATTCGCTCCGTTATCACTATCGTTGATGGAAATTCAACACAAATGGCTTTAAATACTGCTTGACATGTGTCGACCGATTTACACGGTGGCCCGCAGCGATACCCGTACCAGATATAGCAGCCGACACAGTCGCTCAAGCCTTCTTGTCTGGTTGGATCGCGAACTACGGAGTACCTCGAGCCATCACAACTGACCAGGGGAGACAGTTTGAGTCCAAGCTGTTCAAGGAACTATCCCAACTGACCGGATCTAAGCATCTGCGTACTACCGCATACCACCCGCAATCTAATGGACTCGTCGAAAGAATGCACCGAACATTGAAAAGCGCAATAAAGTGTCACACAGCCGTCAATTGGATTTACAGTCTGCCTTTCGTCTTACTGGGACTCCGCTCCGCTTTCAAGACCGACCTGCTCGCCTCGCCGGCAGAAATGTTGTACGGTACCACGTTGTCACTACCCGGAGAATTTTTCGATCAACCGGGCGAAGAGTACACACAGAGCGACTTCGTGAACGAACTACGTAGAATCATGACCAAACTAAAACCTGTTCCAGCTTCAAATCATTCATCTTACAGCGCGTTTATTCATAAAGACCTACAAACCTGCACACACGTATTTGTCAGGGACGATAGCGTGCGCCCGCCGTTAAAAGCACCATTCGACGGCCCTTTTAAAGTAGTCAAACGCGAGACAAAATACTTTGACCTCGAAATAAGAAACAAATTAATAAAAATAAGCATTGATCGATTGAAGCCTGCATTCATCACGCCACACGACCACGAGGAAACCAAAAAGGCACAGCGCCACGCTCAGCAACAGCAATCATTACACAGCAAGTGGGACAAGGCAGCAATAGAAGAACCAGTAAAAACAAAGAGTGGACGGACAGTGCGATTTCCAGAGAGGTATTCCTAATGTACACGGACGATGCTGTTAGAGGGGGAGTGGATGTAGCGTTCATCGGAAGAGGTATATGTCCACTCTTTCAGCGTTACATACGTTCAAGGTTATAATATGCTTAACTTACATACATATCTACTCAACAAATATTATTCGCGTTGATTACCAGTTAGTTGCTAACCGCCTGTATATTTTCCTCTCAGAGTATGTACAAACGTACATACGCTCACCGGTACATAATATACATAAGTACATCGATATTAACACACATAAGTACATCAATATTATTTACCATGCATAATTACGTACGTAAGTAGGTATTTGTCTATTTAGGCATTCAATTCCGTTTTATAAAATTACCGTATAATATAGTGACGCGTAAGAATTAGTATTTAAGCAAAAGACAAAGTGAAATAAAACACAGTTCATTTTTAAACATCGCCTGATTTTCAGTTTAGTCGTGGAGACGGGTAAGGTAACCAAAGAGTTATATGGCAGCTATATGTTATATTTCTTTGATCTTTATGATTTTCACTTCTTATATGGGGCTAATAAAAGCGGACCTTCTGCAGCCTCTATCTGCTGAAATAGAGGAGTTATGGAGCTACATATAATATCTGAACAATCGGCTTCCATATACATTATAGTCGTCTGATCTGGCTGATTGCGACAAATGTCTAATAATTTATAAAACGCCACCTGACTGCCAATTTTCATCCAAATAGCTCTAAAATTGAGGGACTAGTTTGCGTTCAAACAGACGGACAAACGGACATACAGACGAACATGGCTAAATCGACACAGCTCGTCGCCCTGATAATTTCGGTATACTTTTTGATGGGTCTAACTATTATCATTCTTGTACTTACAAACATTGGGACAAACTTAATAAAAATCTGTCTTTCCGAAAATGTCTGATTCCTGGGTGAATTTCCAATTGCGTTGCAATAACTGAGGCAAACCAACTTAAGTTAATCTCACTTCGGAAAGTCAGCACCAAAGATCTTGCAAGATCATTAAATTAACTTGTTTGGATTATTCGAAGAATTCAGAAATATTTTGTCAGCATAAAACATAGAAATCAACAATATTTAGTTTTGAAAGCAAAGTTGGAGTACACAATTTGTGAGCGCCGAAACCGGTTTGTCTTAAAACCAAACTTAACAAGGGATGACGAAAATTCGTTTTAAAACCAGTCATTAAATTATTTTAGTTATTTTTGTTTTTTTATATATATTTAAAATGCTACAATTCAAAAGCAATCACATCTACGAATTTAGTTAAATTTAGTTTTTTGTCGCATTTGTATTTATTTATTAATATTTGTCTCTATAACCATTAAATGACCAATAATGTAATTGTGGGCATGCAGTTGTAAAACTTTTGAAAATGCAATTACATTCATTTGCAATTTCAATTACGCCTTTAAGTGCACTTTTCTAAAGTGCAAAAGTGACTGGTTGAATTTATAGCATTTTTAATATTTATTAAGTACAAGGGTTGTAATTAATTGTTTAATTAAATAAAATAATTTTAGATATTTCAAAGTGAATGAAAAGAGGCTTCAAATATGTTAATTTTAACATTTGTATAAACCAAAGCTTTTCAAAAGAATTATTTTTTTGTAGGAAGAAGAGGTTGTTGAATATTTCATTTTTAACAAATTTTTAAATCGAATGGATGAAACCGATAATTGCTACGTAGTGGCGGTACCTAAAGAATGTTTGATTGTATGTATTCGCTGATTGGAAGCACTTCCTTCTGGCCTCTTGTAGTTGCCGTAATTAAAAAATTAGTCAATCAAATGCATTCGCAAATATTTAGAATAAAAAAAAAAAACGTGAACTTTCTCTATTTAAGCATAAATTCCTTAAGACTTATTATATATTTTCTAAAAGAAAAAAGCAACAAAAAGCATGACGATTCAATTACTTATGTATTTAACAAGACCCATTCATCACGCTGGCTTGTGCAAACAATGTAGTACTTAACGCACGATTTCACACCCATCATCACAAATAAAACAAATAATTTTCTTTGCTTATACAAAATAATCGGCAAGTAGCTAGTGAAAATTTTAGTTTAACAAGCTTCTCGTGAAACGTTTACATTAACTGGCAAAAGTAATGAAGGGGCAATTAGAAGCAGTTGATACAAGGTATAATCGTACAATCTTTGTCAAATTTGTAACCGCAACACATGTATTGACAATTTGTATAATTTATTTAACTTTTATCGTATGAGTATTTTATTTCAAATTTCTAATCCAGCCCAAATGCTATGATCAGAACTACTCCTTGTTATCGTAGTTTTATACGCGAGAATGCTTTAAAATCTAAACCGAAAGTGAGAACAAAACTTTTGGAAGTATTTTCACAAGAATGAAAGTGAGAACAAAACCGTCGAGAACGTTTTGACAGAAGGCGAAACAAGAACAAGCTTTCTCGGAACTTTTTACAAATAACGAAAGCGGAAACTATCATGATAGGCATAGTGTAAACGTCAATTTAAGAAGGCTTAATTTGTATTTCGAGAGGACTTTTGGCTAGTACAATGCGGAAATATCTCTAAAATTTTTAATGTATTTATTAAGCTAAGACCTTGTGTCGTTTTAAATAAGCATACAATTAATTCCTTTTAGGTAGAAATAAAAGAGGTTGATTGAGATTTTAATAGATCATATTATTATTGTAATAATAATGAATTTATCGTAACCATTTCTTCAAGTTTGTCTTCGTCATCCTTTCGTTCTTAACGTTAGGTTCTCAATATTTTCCGTTTTGTTTTCCGATAGAACGTTCCACGAACTTTTACTTATATAATATGATAACACTTGAAAATGTCTTTGTTTCTTTTGGTCTCATAGGAAATACTTTCAAAAGTTTCGCTCTTATTCTACTCTACTTAAGAATGTTCCAAAGAGTTTCATTTTCATTTTGTTTTTGTTAAAAACCTTCGCAACAGTATTTTTTCTTATTATGTTCTTATGAGAGCATTCCCGAGAGTTTTCTTTTCATTTTGTTTTGGTTGCGAACGTTCCCAAAAGTTTTTTATACTCCCATGTTGTTTCTTTAGAGAACGTTTTATTGTTTTTTGTTCTTATTTTGTTTTTTTCTGACAACCTTCTCGAGAGTTTTGTTGCGTTTCGTTCTTTAAAGGAATGTTATTCACTTTTTTTTACAGAGAGTTTAGCTCTCAATTTCTTTTTTTCTGAGAACGTTACCATAAGTTCTGTTCTCATTTTGTTTTGTTTGAGAGTGTTCCCGATTTTCTTATTTTATACTTTTTACAAAACGTTCCCGAGAGTTTTGTTCCATTTCGTTCTTTTCTTTATATGTAGTTCTCGTGCAGCACTAAACCCAAATCGGAACCCTTTCTCAGTACCTGAATAAAGTACCTGAAAACCCATGAAAACCAAGTTTTAAAACTTTATTTAGAAAATGAACCAAAACTTCATCAAGCTTCCATCAAAACTCCAAATTTTTTCTAAGACTTTTTGATATTTTTCTGCGTATGATACTTTACAGCACATTTAATTTTAGTATACGAATAATAAAATGCAAGTTCCGAGTGACTACAGATTATTCACTGATTTTTTACAATTATTTTTTGCTGATGGTGGAGTTATATTTGTCACAAAGGGTATAGTTGCGTTAGTCAAGCACAGTAGTTCTCTAACCTACTTTTGATGCAAATATGTGCGGTAAATGCTTTTATCTAATCAAATGACACCTGTGGCCACGTGTCAAATGTGCCACATTTACTTACAATGTTTGCTCATAAACAGGGTAGTAATGAAATGTGCTAATTGTGCGCACACTTATCAAATATTTTTTGACGGGAAAGCATGTAAGAAAAACAAAAGCAAAGAAATTTAGTTAAGAAAAAAAATTGTTAACAAAAATAGTTTTTACAACACTCTGCTTGCGTGCTTAACTGTAAATTTGTTGTTTAACTTACAAATATGTGTTCGAAAAGACCGACATATCGTGACCATTTTTAGAACATTGCAATAAAGATTAGGGTTACTCACACCTTGCTTGGTAATTTATAACATTGCAGTCATGCAGCATAATGTTTGCATATTTCGAAAATTTATTTGAAAATTTATGTTTTGGTTTCAATGGAATCGCTTTTAGAAAGCTCTTACCATGTTCGGACCAACATCGAAAATATGTTTTCGTGCAAAAAACTTGTGTTTTTGTACATTTAAAATCTGTTGAATGAAAATCAGTATTCGCTGAAAAGTACATATTTGAAAACTCAAGTTCTACTCACTCTAATAGGTGTTTTCAATAGCTTTCTCAGCATATCTAAGTAGGCCCATTGCTGTTGTGGTCTCAAGCCTATGGTTTAGGCGCGTTCTTGCTTCCACTGGACATAGGCATAAGAGATATTCCAAGGACTACCTTGATCCCACTTCCCTACATTTCCTGCATACGTCGATGATCGTAATTACCATATTGACCGCATGTGCCGCTAATAGATAATGCCCTGTCAGAATACCTGTCATTGTTCTGCAGTCTCTTTGCGACAGCGATAGTACCCATCGAGTTTGTGCGTTTTCGTTTGGTTTGCAGATGACTCTTGAAATTTTGTTGGTAGTAGCATTTCACATACTAACTGCTCGCATTTTCGTCTTCCGTCTATTTCATTGTATTGAATTTCTGTATGCAATTTTCTGGTTTAAGTCCTAACTTAATTGCGCTTTTGGCAATCTTGTCCACTATCTTGTTTCCTGCTATGCGCCTATGACCAGGCCTACTGCTTCTAGCTTCTGGACTTAATTTGTTGTGAGCAGATTGCCTTTTACGCTGCTTGACTATCGCTATATATATTGATGTGGAAATTGCTCCTACACCGTCTTTAATTTTTGGGCCTTTACGCCACCTATCTTTCTCGATAGTGGTCCGTAATTTCGTTATCCAATTGAAGCGCGGAGCAATGTAGTGGGTATCGATCGCGCCTCTTTTGGCTGTTTCCGAAAGGTTTCTGTGTTAACGCAGATTTAGCTGCGAGCCATAAGAGTGTCTTTTCGATCACTCGCTTGGTTAGTCTAGCTTCGTTCCACTGTGCTCTGATTTTCATACTAGGCTGTAGCTTTGCAAGCCAAAGCTTAATAGCGGGATCTACTTTAGTCGTTTCTAAGCTACTTAAAATAGCCGCTTTTGACACGTTATCAAAAGCTCTTATATCTAAGAAAACTCCAAGAGCATGTTCATTATACTCCATGGCTCTGTCTTCTATACGTTTAGTACCTGTGATTAACGTGCAGTCCTTGTCGATCTGCCTTTTAATTAAATTTATATATTTTAACTGGTTTTTTATTTTCATTGAATTTTACGTTTTAAACAGGGGTACTCTATGAAAACAAATTTCATAATTGTTTTTTATTTAGTACCAATATTGAAATTTTTAAGAATATGGTTTGTGTTAGAGAATGAACTGCATTTCAAATTGAAAATTCTAAAAAATTAATAAATTAATATAAGTGGCAACCTATGTTAATTTGAATTTTGAATTTGGTTGCTAATGTTATGCACAATAATGCAAGTTCAAAATTTTGTATGCCATCGATAACTAATATATACAATATACATACATTATTATATGTAAGTTTTTCCATAACAATTTTGGTTAAAAAAATTTCTAAGTCCTAATTTCAAGATTTCTTCGGGACGTGTTCGGGACTAGTTTTTAGTTTTGGGTCCATTTCGAGACAAGTTCGAAACGAGTGTGTGAATAGTTCGGTACTTGTTTATGACCGTTCAGGAACGAGTTGGGAAAGTGTACCGAAAAAATACCGAAAATGTACCGAAGAGTATCGAAAATGTATGGAAAAGATTCGAAAATGTACCGAAAATCACAGAAAAAGTACAAGAAATATCGAAAATGTACCGAAAAGTATTGAAAGTGTATCAAAAAAATATCAAAAATGCTAAGAAAAGTTTCGAAATTGTAAGAAAAAAGTACTGAAAATGTATTGCAAAACTTCGGAAGTGTACCAAAAAATATACATAAATGTACCGAAAAAGTACAGAAAATTTTTGAAAAAGTACCAAAAATGCACCAAAAGTGAACCAAACTAATCTCAAAAAATAAAACGAAAAAGCTTTTATTATATAAGCCTCAATATACTCGTATGTACTTGTTATCGATGACTTAAAAATATTTGTTTGCTTATAATTATAATAAAAAGATTTTTATCATTCTTTTGCAGATTTGGATGATTTTTTTTAGCTCATCCAAATATATAGTAATTATTTTGGGTCTCTGGTAAGAAACGCGTGTGTGCTCTGTAACGATTTTGCTTGGTAGGTTTTCACAAGTTTAGCAACCATATTTTTGCAAAGTACTCTTTTTTCTTACAGGGGCTCAAAAAATTTCTCATAAAACAAAACCCACCGATTTAGAAAGAATAATTAGAAAAAAAAATAATAAGTTTAACATAAACCAAAATCTAGCTACTTATTTAGTATAAAAATTTCAATTTAAAAAATAGACACGACAATTTTACTTTGCAAATTTTAATTCTTTCTTTTTCGAAAGTGAACTTACAATTGATTTTGTTTTTATAAGTATCGCATTAGTTAGTAAATTCAAATCCTTATATGTACATACATACACACATACATGATATGCTTTAAGTAAAACACATCTAACAATCCTCGATAGTATAGTGGTTAGTATCCCCGCCTGTCACGCGGGAGACCGGGGTTCAATTCCCCGTCGGGGAGGACAGATAGAAACTTTTTAACACAATTTTTAGATATTTTATTATGAATATATTGCTTATTATTTAAAAATTATAATTAATATTTATATCGATAAGGTAAGATTTTTTTTGTATTTAATATTATTGGAAATAAATAAAAAACTCTTTAATTTACTTTAAACATTTAGAAACATTTATATTTGTATGTATGAAAAGCAAAAAATTAATAAAAAAAAAAACTAAAAAAAACAGGAACAAATCCCTCTCCTCTCTCCCCGACGGGGAATTGAACCCCGGTCTCCCGCGTGACAGGCGGGGATACTAACCACTATACTATCGAGGACTGATATTTACCGTCGATTTCTCGCATAACTTGAGTCAATGCTTATCAAGCTATGTAAAACTAAGCTTTAACGTTTCAATAATTCTTTTGTTTTATTTTATTTGTCACTTTTTGTAATGGTAGGTATATTACCGTTTTGATTCAAGTTGATTTTATTTGTTAATGCACTTAGCAGAAATAAAAAAAAAATAAAACTTATTGACATACATGCATCCATACATATGTACACACCAGCGGTTTATTTATAAAAATTTAACAAAATAGGGACATACATTGGTGTCGGCTAAAAATATGATACGCTATGTTTTTAGAGATCTGTAAAAAATAGTTTAAAACTCTTCGAAAGCAAAATTGGTGCTATACAAAATTGTGAATATTTTTTTTTATCAATATCATAGTTTTTAATTAAATTAACATTGTAAAGAAAAAAAGTATTAAAAATTTAAGCGAATTCCTTATTTATTTTTTTGCGTTCTTCTGACAATATTTATGTTTGCTTCCATTTTACTTTCGTTAATTGAATATTAATTAAAATATCGTAAATTTTTTTAAAATTTTATTATAAGAATGGATTTTCGGTATTATGATTTTATTTTGAGTTGTGGCATTTATGCACAAACTAAAGCACAACCACATACATACATACATAATAAAAAATTTGGAAAATGCTTGGTCGTAAAAGTAAAAAATTATAAAATATTTCATAATCCCAAAAATGGTTTTTGTGGTTTTGGTTGCTTCCACAGAAAAAGGAATTGAAATAAAACAACTTTGAATTTTTATGATTTTACGACATTACGACGTTTTAGCACATCTTGTGCATATCACATTTACATACATACTTACATATGTATATGGAAACATTTTATATTAAAAATTGCAAAAAATTAACGGCAAATTGTAGTCATATTAAAACTTGTACTTTTTGAAACTTCCATTTTACAATTGTTTTTAAAGAAATTTGAATGTTAAAATTTTTGTTTTTTCTTCTATTAAAGTTTGAATTTCGTGTTTATATATTTTGTTCGATAATGAATTGTTATTTAAATAAAAAAAATAATAGAGATTAAGAGTAAAAGAAAAATATATTGTCCAAATGAGTCAATATACGGCTGTAGTATAGTTTGTAAATGCAGTAAATGAAATTAAACGATATACAAAACTTATTTTTACATTTTATTGACTTAAACTCTTTTATTGCCATTCAATAACCCAATTCTACCAAAAAATTCTCCAAGTCTTGTGGAATTTTCACTCTAGTTTCTATTGCTGAAAATCGAAATTTCATATCATCTTCAACATAAATATTTTCTTTTTCAGCTTCCACACGACCGGACACCACAAGCTCCACCCACATATGATCATCCGCTAGAGTTAATTCATTCACCTGAGCACATATTAAAGTGCCATTACAACCGAAGACGTCTATACAAATCTCGTGACTATAATGGAAGGTGTTGCTCTCATCATCGAGGTTCACTGTATACTTGCCATTCCATTCCCATTCAAAAAATACTATGTACAATCGTATTGAATACAAATAAAAAAAATACAAAAAAGAATTTAAATGAAGTGTAATAATGAAGCGTTTAGTGATTTTCCCTTGAACTTACTATTATGTGGAATTTTTTCAATAATATCACTTATTTTTATTACATAACTGCAACCATTTTTATCGCACGCACTTTCGAAACTTTTCTCCCATCGGGCTAGGCAAAAATTTGTGCACAGCAGCAGCAGCAGCAGCAGGAGCGAAATATATGCCAATACAGCCATTGCAAAGTAACTGCATTTGCGAGGAAACTTTTTTTTGGTGCTACAACCAGGAGTGAGATCACTATTTTCAATAGCAAATGTTGAAGGCAAGAAATTTTTTAATAATTTGTATGCTTTAATGTTATTGGTTACGGTTTAATGTGATTGGTGTTGCCTATTAATTTTTTTTATAAAATTATTTATGTACATATATATGTTAAATATTGGGCGATTCATTTGGTGGTACTTTTTTGAAAAATTAAAAATGCATTCAAAAATTCCAAATTTCGAAGACGCGTTCGAGCATATTGTGTGTCATTCTTAAGAAACAGTTCTGGTCATTCTAGCAACAAAATCAAAGCTTCACGAGCTGTATCTTAAGTGATGCCATCTTGTTAGAATCAAATGTCTTCAAAATACCGAGTTTCGATTCCAGGCGTCAACTGGTCCGTTATGATGTCACGATAATGATAACCATTCGTACCAGTTAACCACATTTTATTGATAAATGTGAACCGATCATTTGATGTTGACAAATCGAGTGTAATGTTATGACAGCTTTTGACTTTTTCAGAGATGTTGTTCGCCATTAATAGAGATTTCTCTATTTGAGCTTTGTTGAAATCTCGTCATTAAACTAAATTTTCCGTAAAACGAGTAAATCTTGTTAACCACTTACGACAGCCTAAAGACTGGAATTGAAAGTTCGTTTCTTAATGAAGTGTGAAACAATACTGGGATACAGTTTCCAAAGAAACATATAAAAATAGTCTTTGGTTGGATATTTGATTTCATTTTAAACATATTTTGCCATTAGTAAGGAATTTTCTTCTCGCCGTTCTTGGAACGAACGCAGCAACTTTCCTAATCGCTGCACATGGAAAGTTCCTGAAAATTTTCTTAAGACTTTTGATTGGAAACATTGTTTTCACATTGTTTCCAAGTTGTTTCAAAGAGAATCGAACAGGAAGATATGTAGATTAGGAATGTACCTGTGAGATCTCATAATAATAATCCTAACGGTTTTCACCCTCCATTCCCGCCCAACCGACGCGAGAAAAATTCTATCAGTAGCTTTAAACAATGTTTTTAGAGTTGTAAACGATTTAAGCGCAAATGAGTCTGCATAATGTAACGTGAACTATAAAGAGGGAAACGCCATAAGGAAGAGAGATGTTGGATGTTATGCCATCTTTGTCTCCGAATACGAAATTACGATTTAGGATTTCTGTGGGAAGAAGAAACTATGCCATTAATTTTAAGGCAAGTAGCTCTAAGGTCATTAGAAATCACTCATATTTTTTAAAAATCGTCCCAAAATAAAAGTTGAGTTTGAACTTACTTACTTAATTGGCTCAATAACCGGCTAAGCAATTTCTGCCGAGCTCAGCATCACACGCCAGCTATCTTTCACTAACTGGCGCCAATTAGAAATACCGAGGCTACTCAAGTCCTTTACTAATCTCTTTTGCTCTGTTAACACCAGCGAATACTTTCAGGGCTGGAAATATTTCATCCATTCAAACAACATGGCTTAGCCAGCTGGTTCTTAATCCGCTGCACTATATCTGTGTCGTTATAAAGCTCGTGCAGCTTATTCATTGTTCCATCGTCTGCGATATTCGCAATCGCGAAGGCGTAAAGCCCCATACATCTTTCGAAGAATCTTGCTCTTGACCACTCCAAGAGCTTCTCATCTGATGTCTTCATTGTCCATGAAGTTGAGTTTGAATTACGTTGCAAATTTGAATAAGCTTTAACTTATGTGGGTCTTGGGGCACCGTAGTATTCGGGTACTTATTTACTGGCGAACAGGAGGTCTGTGGAAAGCGCCAATAATAGCGGGAACTATTAAATAATCAGGATTGCTGATTGACTTCCTTAAAATGCCCAAGTGTTTACTGAAAAGACCGGACGAAATTCCTTCTCAAGCAGAGTTGGAGAGAGCTATAAGGTCAAACGATGCTGATCACTAGACACATTCTGTTTGGAGCTAATGGATAGTACATAAAATTTTATCTGCGTCTGTCGGACGTTATCTAGACTCAGTTGGCGTATATTTGGATCAGATGTACTGAGAATGAATAAGCTACATTTTCTACACTTTCCTTCGACATGTTGCTTCGTCAATGCGTTGGGAATGTTAACTAGGAGAATTAACTTCATTTAATGCACTTTATCCCTCCATTTTCTTTGTATCTAGTACAATACAAAATTCAACGATCTTAACTTAACGGACGTATTTGGTCATTGTAAGACCTTTTGGAGCCAGAAAGCTCAAAAAATCATACCACACATTAGAGCTCAATTATATTAGAAATACTTCAAGGGAATGGCTGGGTTTGATTTCAGAGAAACATAAATTCGACATCAAATTTGAACTACCTCTCAAAAAAAAAAAAAAAATAAAAATAAAAAAAAAAATTATTTCAAGCATCTTGACCAACATAAGCCACATATAGTGCGCTCCTGTTTCGTCCGGCTTGCGCAAAGAAGACTCACCCAAAAGATTTGTCGGCAATCTATAGGTTAAGCACATTTCGAGTGGCATTGCATTCGATGACACAATCTTAATCTTAATACGTAAAGTGCAAATAATCCCCGGTAAAGTTATGACAAATGGTAGTTCCGCGTGATGGGGCGATTCGAATAAGATTGGCCTAATTTCAAGTGGCCGCTTAAGGGTACTATCATACAACAACATCCAAAAAAGACCTTGTGTGGCATCTTACGGAGATCGTTGCTAATTCAGAATCGTTGCTGATTCAGAAGATAGATAAAAAATCTCTTGAAAATCTTGAGAAAAATCTGTTGATGGGCGGCTCTCCTTCATTGTAAAAAAGAATTCCTATTATAATGTGTTTTATTTACTTATCCTAGTATAGAAATGTTCCCGCTTCTTATTTCCCAATCAATTCCGTATACGCGCCGCAACTATACCACGGCATTTTTTTTTTAATTTTCCACAGCCAATTTTCCAATTGCGGTTCTATAGATTTCATTGCTTTGCTTATTTTATTTAATGGTTAACCGCTTTACACGCATACGGCATGCACAATCGGATATTTATCAAATAAAAACAACAAAAGATAAACAACAACAATCTGAGTATGAACTGCGTAGTAATTACTAAAAGGCTGCTAGTGCGATATTTAATAGAACATTTGGGCTTGAGCTTGCGAGCGCCGGGGTAGCTGCAAAACGCGAAAAACTTTTTCAAACAAAAAACAACAAAAAATAAAGACCAACAAAATAGCAACAAATGAAAAAATAAATAATAGAAAATAAAATTAGAAATAAAGCTGTAAATAGTAACACCAACAAATGCGTCATTAATAGCTACGGGCAGCTAAATGAGCAGCATTGAAAAATAAATATGTACATAGAAATTTATAATTGAAAGCAAAAGTGTAGGTGTATGCGTAAATGCTGTGGCACGCATACCAACTATGTCGGAAGAGGGGGAGAAGAAAACTTTTCCAATTAAAATACAAATAGACAAGTGGGCGTGTGTAACGACGACCACAAACAAATACTCGTATGTAAGCGCACAAAGAAGTACACCAACAACATTTGCTGGCACAGTGGCGCAGACTGATCGCTCGATTAAAGAATGGCATTGACGTAGGTAGTGTGTGCAAATATAGGTTTGTGCATACATAGTAACTACTTTATTTGCGGATAAAAGTATTGGTCATGCTACACTTGGCTATTCGTGCGAAATGTACAGACAAACTGAAATTTAGACAGACGCGTACGGAAATAATTGTGGCATGCCACAAATTAAAAGAGAGGCGTTAAACTAATTCAAATGTCTGCTTGGTCGTCTGTCCGCCTCCTTCATGCTATTGAGTCTACATAAATGCGTACACATACATAGATACATACATTGTGTAATGCGTTTGTATGCGGCCTACTCCCCTTATCAATAGGTTTTCTGGGATTTTCGTTGATTGTTCGAGCATCTCTCCGGCAAATTGCAGGTACATTTTTTGGTCATAGAAAGATAATGAATGCTTTCATATACATACATACATATCTACATATGTAGGTAGTATTTAGGTGGACATGACGGAAACAGTTGTGGTTAACAAATCAAATTAATGTCAAGCTGTTCAGAGCTGTATTAATTTAATGCTATGGGAATTTTAGGAAAGGCTTTTGTTTCATTATTATTAACCAACATAATTTTTTAGAATTCCGTAACTAGGACCAGTGTTCGTAACGGTCATGACTTTTGTCGAAAAAATCGTTATTTTTTCTTCTATATTTGTACATTTATTTCTCCGTTTCAAAATAAAAGTTAAAATTTGACTTTTTTGATCGAAAAAATATATGTTAAATTTTAACTGTTATATTTTACGAAACCATTTTCAACTTTTATTGTTGATTTAAAAGTTCAAAATTTAACAAGTTCTTTAAATTAAAATATTTAAAAATTTTTTTTTATATATAAATATAAAGTTTATTTTAATTTCTGTAACAAAAATAATACTTAGTTAATTTTGAAAAAAAAAAATATTTTAACTGAAACAAATATTTAAAGGGTTGGATACTAAATGCTGTATTATACAATATTCTGTTTACAAAATTCTGTATGCGAAATTCTGTATTTAAAAATTCTGTGTTATAAAATTCTGTATCTAAAATTATGTATTTCAAAATTCTGTAAAAGATATTCTGTATTGACGAAATTCTGTATTGACAAAATTCTGTATTTTCGTAATTCTGTAAATAAATCGTTCTTTTTTTAGAATTGCGCACTTTTTTATAAAATTCTTTGCATTTCTTATCATTTATTTACAGAATTACGAAAATACAGAATAACTAACCGGTTTTGTTTGCATTTCTTTTAACTCTGTTTTGTTTTTTACTTCTTTTTAATGATTTCGTTGAAGTTGTTGTTATCAACTGAGCAATGCAGTTGAGCAATTCTAAAAATAATTCCAATGCATTGAAGCCCCTAAACTAGTCAGTACACAATGTGAAATCGCAAATATCAAGAGTAGAAAATTAAAAATAATTTTCCAAAAAAGTTAAGATAAATTAGATCCAACAAACAAATTAAAAGAATAATAAAAAAAAGGGTAATTATTGGAAAAGTATCTTTTTTGAAAAGAATAGCAAAAAATATTTGTTTTTAATCTAATTATATACTATTTTTTCGTACTTGAAATACTCATTTCTTATTTTGTACTTATTGTTTGAATTTTTGACTTAAAATTCTCACTTCTTTTTATTTGTATAAATATCGCTTAAGTTAATTTTGGAGTTTATATTGATAAGACTTCCGACTATTTAATAGTAACTCGCTTGGCACATGAAATTAGCAAATAAAAAACTTTTGTCAATACACAATTTTTTCAATACAGAATTTTGTCAGTGCAGAATTTCGCTTTTACCGAACTTTGTAAATACGGAATTTTGGAAATACAAAATTTTGTCACTACAGAATTTCGCGACGTTAGTTTTCAGAATTTTGTACGAAAATAATTTCGATATACAGCTTTTTGTAGGGATCCCACATTTAAATAGACTTTGTAATTTTAACTCTTATTATTGACTAAAGAAATAAAAACTATTTACAATTTTTTGAGCTCGAAGCCAGTTTGTGGAAGGTTTATTTGAAAAAAACAACAATATAAAAAATAAAAGTCAAATTGAAACTTTTAAATTAAAAATGTTAAATTTGATCGGAAAAGTAAGAGTATATTTAAACTGCTATATTTGACCAAAAAACTTAAATTTTTTAACTTTTATTGTTGATTAAAAAATTAAAAATTCAACTGTTATTTCAAGTTAAAAAGCGCAGTTATAAAAAAAAATAATAATTGATCTTAAAATTTGACCTTAATTTTCTTCGAACACAAATAACAGTTTTTTTTTAGAAAAAACAATGCGACAGATATTTTAACTGAAGCAAATATTAAAATATAAATTGTAAAAAATAAAAGTCAAATTTGAACTGTTAAATTTGATCGAAAAAATATAAGTTGAATTTTAACTATTATATTTGACCGAAAAAATAAGTTATTTATTTTAACCTTTTTTTTTTGTTGATTAAAAAATTAAAAATTTACATGTTATCTACTTTCAATTAAATAAAATAGAAACAACGACTAAACTTTTTGCTACAAATTATTCAAAGAAGATTTTAATTGAAAATTTATCTCAATAGTTTTAATACTTAAAAATTTTTTTAATAAATTTGCTAGCAGAACAATTTTGCAAACTATATATTATATTGTGCGAGCTAAGATAACATAAGGTATATAAATAAATCTGACAAATGAGAATATACATATGTATGCACTTATAAAAAACATAAATCATAAATAATTATAAGAGCTAAAGAAAAGAAAAATTTTTTAACATCAAATTGTACTACATTTGCGTACTTGATATTGAGTTTTGAACAACAATAACAAATGAAGACAGGAAAAGAAAACAAATGTATAACATTTTCATTAGAAAATTTTAGGCAATATTTCGGTACTTTTTCGAAAACTTTCAATACATTTTCGGCACATTTTAGTATAATTTCGTTAATTTTCAATTAATTCCGGACCGGTGCACAATTGGCTTGGAATCATACAGTACTATATAGTTTAGATATCGTTTTCGGGACTAATATAATAATATAATAATAATAATCCCAACGGTTTTTTTCCCTCCATACCCGCCCGACCGACGCGAGGGGCGCATCCGTATGACGCACGGATATATAAAAAAAAAAAAATTTTTTTTTTCATATACATATGCTGCGCCGAGTCATGAAAGGCAGAAGTTTGTTAAGTGTCGAGATCTAAAACTGTTAGCTACAGAACAAATGCTCATCAGCTGATCGAGTAGTAATATATAAGTATGTTTGTATCAATTATTGAGAGCATTGAGTATAGTTTTCTTTACGTAAAAAAGTGAGTCTGAAGTATCAAAAGAACCGGAATGAGTGTTAAAATCCTGGCACAAACTACGGAGTGCTCATTTAACTCAAAATTACTTTTGTTACTTTGCAGAGCAGTTAGTCTCATCTAAAGGTGCTACAGTTTTTGAAACAATAGAAGCAGATTGGGAAGGTGGAAGCAAATGAGGTGGAGATGAACCCACATCAGGTGAAGATACCTGTAAGTTAGCCTGATCTGCATTGCTTTTATTAGAGGAAGAAGCTCGAGTGCAGATAGCCCTTGACGAAGTTGATGAAGACGTACCCTGAGGCGGTGGGACAGGGGACAGAAGATTAATTAGCTCAATTTGTTGGGGTTTGGGCACTACATTCTTTTGAGGTACTATAAGAGGAGCGACAATACTTTCCTTGGGCGGGCTGTGGGTACGTTTGCGTTTGGTCTCTCTTACAGGTTGCAAAGTTTGATTATCTAGGCACTTAAATGATTTAAACACGTTTTCATAAAGTTTAAATTTTTCATTAAGTGCCCGAAAGTCTTTGCCCATTTCGAAAAATCCATTTCTGGTTTCTCTAAAAAATCGGAAAAGTTCAACCTCAGTTGATCTGCATTTCAAACAAGACCAACGAATACCTTTTCCTTCTTCTATTAAGTCCAGGACTCTACCAAACAGTCCGGCACATTTTATATGAGCAATCCCATCGCACAACCAGCATGCAACAGAGCGTTGCTCATTATCGGTTTTTTTAATTTTGCAGTTGTCAAAAATGCAAGACATAATTTAACACAACTAAGTAAAAACTAATATCAAAAAAAAACAAATACTCGTATTGTATTAATAAAATAAAGGAGAAAGCAGTTTGAAAGGTAATGCAAGTTTTTTAATGGTTTGAGAGCTATTAATGTAACGAACAGTTTTAGATGCACAGTATTTGACACGTAAAAAACTAAACGCAAACAGCTGTTTCAGGAATGACAATCAAGGAAGAGAAAAGAAAATGAGCGCAATACAAATACAAAGTCTAAAGCAAATAAGAAGCAATAACAATGTAAATAAGAAACAATAACAATGCAAAGCAACTAATGACTCGGCAATTGAAAAACTAAATTAAATTGCAATAAAATCAATGCAAATATGCTTAACAGATGTTATACTTAGCTCTAAATGCGCACAGATGAATCTCCAAATATTTTATCACTAAATTATTTAATTATATTAAATAAGTAAACAAATTTTAAAAAGAAAAAAATAT
The DNA here is from genome assembly GCA_963971545.1 of Philophylla caesio. Taxonomy (NCBI): domain Eukaryota; kingdom Metazoa; phylum Arthropoda; class Insecta; order Diptera; family Tephritidae; genus Philophylla; species Philophylla caesio. Next base: position 52,428,149 of record OZ020609.1, on the reverse strand, counting down.
CACAACAAAACACAACTTAACAGCTTGACGTTTGCGTATTATGACGACTAGTCAGGAACTCTCTCGAATGATCCTGAAAATGTCCGAATATTACCAAAAATGTATCGGAAAATTAAATTACCTTTAGACAAATAACGAAAATACCTAGAAAGGAACCTTAACTAGTTCCGTCGTTTGAAAAGATTCTTTTTCTCTTGTGAATTCGTCAGTTCTTTCCTTAAAGTAGTTATACGTTCATAAGGTCGAAAGCGAGACCTTTAAGCCTAGCGCTTACTATAAATTCCATCACCAGACGCTTCTCGACACTTGTCGTCCAGCGCCGTTTGTGGTCTCATCTGTCCCGGAGGTTATTTTGAGAGTTTTTCTGTTAAGAGAAAGAAGGCGCAAACTATGATATTTTTGTTTTTTTGGCGAACACTGTCAGCAGCCTGCCGCAAATCTCTAAGCGAGATGGCTAAACAGTTTGTATTTTACCTCGTAAATGTGCCAGGGCACAGTAACATACCAAGGAATGAAACAGCGGACGAGCTTGCCAGAGATGGAACATTCCTTCCGCTTTCGTCACTATGGAAGAGTTTAGGTATGCCGCTCGCTACCTGCAATCTCCTACTAAGGGATTAATCTCTTAAAGAAGCAGGAGATTGTTTGAACAATAATAACATCTGTATCTGGTCTAAACTAATGTGGCCGGAGAGGGACGTCAAACGGTTACAATGCCAGCTATTGCTAAGCAGAGTTAATCTGTCCTTGGCTTTCGGGTCACATACTGATGGGTAGGCATGCACAGAGACTGGGTGCCTCCTACAACGACTTCTGCATGAGTTGCAGAAATGAAGAATATCCTAAAATGGTGAGGCATTTTTTTTTTGCGAATGTCCCACACTATGGAAGATATGAAAGAAGTTCTTTTGATCTGAGTTTTTCCACGACCTGGCCAGGGTAGAGGCACGCAAGGTATTAAAATATACAGAATATTCACGATGGTTTGCGTAGGCGTTCTCCGAACCATGTGTTACCACAATGGGTCGAAAGAAGAGCCTAGGAGTGGCTGGTAGTCTCTTCAACCTGACCTAACCTAACCACCGTCAGCTCTGTCGTAATCGAGCCATTGCCAAAAGGAGTGGATATAAAAATCCACCTGAATAGTACTCCTAAGAAGGTTTTAATTTGTAGATAACATCAGATTTCTGCACTCCAGAGCGTGGTTTAAAATGAGAAACCCAAGGCCCACTAAGAGATTTGCAATAAGAAGAATTACACATAAGTTTTTTTTTCGTTTCACTATTTCTGAGGCTTAAAGATAAATCTAAAGCATACTAGCGTAATAAATATATGTATGTTTATAACTATTGATTTTAAACTTGCAAATATAACTTGAAAGTCCACATGAATTTAAATAAATGCGCAAATACAAAGGCGTTGCCACCTATTTCCGATTGCATTACTTACTCGAGCTAATTGTAAGCTTTCTCCATGCGACGTTCACCCTCCAAATGAACGCCGACTAGTAAAACTGCAGTAATACTTCGCAGGAAGTGCGATTGATATCTAAATGACTTTTGCTTAGTTTCGCTTGGTTGGAGTTTCCGTTTGGTTCACACCCTTTTCAGATACCACACAAGAATTGGAAAACGGGCGATGGTGGCTTGTTTTGTACTTAAGCGTGGGTCAAGTTAATGCACTGTATTTTTTGAAGATAGCTATTATAATTTAAACACATTTTTAACTTGAGCTTATATTTAGCTTTTAGAACTGACTTTGGCTACTTGGGAGTATTTAAAGTAAAATTTTGAAAGAATAATTAGGCTTTATGGGCAGAATAGAAAGTTTGAGCTTTCCTATTAAAAAAAATATTTCTAATTTAAAGAATTAAATATGTTAAATTGAGTTAAAAATTATAATTATAGCTAAATAAAAAAAATAGCAAAACTATCTGCAACTCTTTTATTTCCAATTGGGAAGCTTTGCGAGCTTTATGGCTGGCGCTTTCGATTTTATTTATCATAGTTCGTCGTTGCTGCTACTTTTCTGTGCACAAGTGCAAAAGTTCATTGCATATTCCTAAGCATTATAATAGTTTTAACTTTTCCAACAACACAATTAATGCGAGCTAGCGAATAGTTTACGATTCCTCAAACGGATATGGAGGAAAATCGGGAATAATAAAAAATAAGGCAGCAATGGAGCGTGAGTGGATAGCAGAGTTAGCTGAGCTACGTGCGTATCGAATTACAACGGATTATACGTTTTTGAGGAAAATTAATTTCTAAATTAGATACTTTATGGCACTTGAGGCACTAAATAAGCCAATATTGAAGCGACGAAGCAAGCGAGAATTTGATTTTTGCTTTATAAATGTTTTAGTTGTTGGTATTTTTCAGAAATATACTTATTTTTGTATGCCTGTAAATGTGTATGTGTTTTAATATAAATTTTTAATGTGTGCATTTCGTTTCTGATCCATTATACGCCCATTTTGCGTATTGCACGCCCTCCATTTCACTTTTATGCATTCGTTCTTTTTACATAGTACATATCGGACATATACTATACACACTTATTGACGTGAGTTTTTGTTAGAGAAGGAATAGTATTTTAACTAAAAGTATATTAGAAGTTAAATTATTTGGATGATTTCTTTAATTTTTCGATAAGAATATTTTTCAGTATCTTACAAAAATCATGTATTAAAACTCACGTTTCAAATTTAATTTAAAATTTATGATAATTTGAACAAATTTAGAAATTGTTCGAGTATGCAGTTTTGTAGCCCATTTAATTTTAGTAAACAAAGTGCTAGTTTCAAGAGCTTTAAACCAAGTGTTGATTTTTGACAATTTTTTTACTAGCACACTCAATTGCTTCCATATAAAAAATCTCGAGCTCGCGTTTTGAGGAAAAATCTGCGTAAGAGCGTCAGTAAAAAAATTGTCAAAAATGAACGGTGCAATTTAGCGATTTGCAAAATGCACTTTATTATACTAAAATTGAATGAACTATAAGACTGTGTACTCAATATTGATTACATATTTTGTAAAACTTAGGTTTTCGTTGAATTGCAATTGTAAAATATTAAAAATTAAATAAAGTAAAAATAAATTTTTCGACTTGCCATTATGTGGGTGTCGTATAATTGTGGAAAGCAGTATATATGGTGTAGCTTGAAATTTAAATGAAATCGTTACAAGCGCCGTAAATATGTAGCTGGGTGTAGCAGGTAGCACGGTTAGAGTTACAATGATTTCCGCTTGCTACTTTTGCGGGCAGACAATTTAAATGTTTGCTCGAATTTTGTTGCTTTTGTTTGAGTTGCTGTACATCCGGTGAATATAGATTTTTCGCAGCTAACTATTGTTATTGTGGTGCGGTATACGCCGGCGTATTTCAATGCAACTGAATACTAATAGTTTGCTCTACTCTACCTCAACCACATCCGTAACCACAATTGGATTAACGTAAGCCAGTGAAATTAGATGGACTTCGTTCGGGTGGCATTTGAAACAATGCCATACCGTGGCCAGTTGTAGTCGGTATTTGCCAGGAGTGTGGTCACAATAGTAATGGACGCCATTACCGGATGTGCAAAGAGTTTTGTTTGAGTGGAGAAATATTTGTATATTTTTATTTTTTTTTTTAACTACAACTATTGTAAATGAGTTGAGTGTTGAGTTGAGTTGGCAATGCAAGCCTGTTAGGTAGGTCACAAACGTCAGAGCAGACTTTTGATAAATGACTACTTGGTGTACAGGTGTGTTTGTGTCAGTGTGTATGTGTGTGTGTGTGTGTGAGTGTGTGTGGAAGAGGTGATTGTGTTGCTATAAGTATTTGCAGAATGTTGTGAAATAAGTTGGTGGCCAGTTTTACTGCCACAATCAATCAGTATTAGAAAATTGTGTGTTTGCATGGCTTTGGTAATTGAATTAGCGCAATAGGAATAAACTAAGTGAGCTGCTTCCGTTTAAAGGCATGACCCAAAGTAGGAAGCTATTAAAGCTATTAACTACGGAAGCACACACACATCATTTGTGCAAATTAAAGCGACTGCTGGCAGATATGTACATACTTATGTAGGTATACATAGAACTGAAAATCAATTTCGTTAGCTAATTAATTCTTAATCAAATATTATCATAAATATGTAGTGGCGGTCCGGTGCATAAATTAGTTTTTCAAAATTGTTTTAGGATCGTGTTTCTAATACTTTTTATTTTCCTTTATTTTTGCTTTCAATTAAGCCCTTTCTCAAAAAATATTACACGTTTTGTTACAAAATAGCATAACTTACTTCTGAGTTTTTTTACTGCTCACGTGCGCGTGCAGAATAAAAATTAAGCTGAAAAAATGCGATACATACAATAGTGTAGAAATAATTATATTTACGAATAGTCTGCTTTATTGCCAGTCGCAAACAGTGTATTGTAGTGGAAATATTTAGTTAGTGCTTTAAAATGCAGTAAATTGTAAGCGTCTCGTAATTGTTCTGCCTGCTTGTTATAAGTTTTCACGCTGTAGTTTGTTTAGAGCTTCTTTCAGTTCTTAAAAACATGGGCTTCTTGTCAAGTTGTATATGAAAATTAAAGGCGCGTATTTCAGTGTAATAAATATAAATATTTTGTTTTTGTTAGGTTACTTAGCATAAAGTTTTTCTCAGGGCCAATTTTACACTTCTTTTAAGGTAGCGAAAAATGGAGATTAGATTTACATACATATGTAATATCGGGCTTTAAACATAAGCTTCTTAAAGGACCTATAGAAGCTTTCTGGGTATATTTGTTTTTATTTCTGTGAATTTAAAAATTTAGCGGAATTAGCTTTAGTTTTAAGTTTTTAGGTGCTAAAAAAATTTTTATTTTTATTTCAAAGTAATTATTAAAGTGTTAGAACAATTCCTGGGAGATCATTCTTTTTTGGTATTGGCCTATAGAAATTAAATATGAGAAAATCCGTTTTGAACAGGTTGATTTTTAACAAAAGTCGGACTTTATATTTGATGTAAGCTCTTCTAATGTATCAGTTGTAAACATAATCACCCTTACCGGTAGTTTCGCCCGAAAAAAAATTCACCCGAAACTTTTTCATTCGCCCCGATTGAATATGCCTATTACGAGTTTCATCCGAAATAAATTTCGCTTCGAAAATTCAAACATGGAATTTACAACCCTGAAATGTGTATACTTGAAGTGTAAAATTATGAAATAATAAAAATAGTAATTTGACGAAATTTATCAAGGTGGAAACTATAAAGATGTAGGTTATGGTTTTGAAATTAGGCTGGTGCAAACGTGTTTTATTTAGATCCGATCAGAAGTTGTCAAAATTAACGAGTCCATATTATTCCCGCAGTGGGGAAAACGGCTTCCGATGGAAGACATACCGCTTTTGGCCAGTCCAAGCTTATTTTGGATAAAAAAATTAGTTTTATTATTCAGCTCTATACTTAGCTGTCTTCATAACATTTTCCTGGTTTTCTTTGACAAATCGTCTTGCAATATCTGGGTTTTCTTGCATTCTACCAATAGTATCTCAAAGTTCAAAGTTAATTGCTCTGTTTCTAAAATTAGATTATTTACATATATTTTTCGCCTCTCAAAAAAAAGTGAACAAATTCATTTAATCCGCCAAATATTTCCGCCCGAAATAACTGTTGCCAATGAGAGGAAACAATGTTCAAAAGCGAAAAATTTTCGCCCGAAATTTATAATAGGCGAACAGTGAAAAGTTAAAAGTGAACTATTTCGGACGAAAGGAAACTGACGTTAAGTGTGAATAAGTCCATCATTGGCATAGAATTCGTGGAGTTTCTTTAAGTCCTAATTTTAATAAATTATTTATGTAAAATAAAAAAGATGTTGCTGCTAGTTTTGAGCCTTGTGGACTACTATTTTAATTTTCTTTGTGGAGCTTTTTTGTCCCATTACCTTGAACATATTGCACTCTTTTTAACAAGAAGCTTTCAATGATTTTTTGATTATTGCCGCATATTCCAAATTCAGACAGTTTTCTTATCATTATTTTTAAATTCATTGAATTTAATGCCATTGACAAATCTATAATAAATATATTTTTTTCTATCTTTATTTTCATAGACTTATTTCTAAAGTGTTAGAATTCTCGATAAAGCCAAATTTATTTTAAAGTATAAATTTTTTTTTTTAATAATTTTTTTTTTAATTTTGTCAATTGTGCTATGTTAAGTTTGGTGATTGTATTGGGCGATAATTTTAGCAGCAACCAATTTTTATTTGCTGGTAGATAATGTCCCTCTCGATAACACTTATTGATGAAATATGCTAAAGGATCTGCTAAGAAATGTGTTTCTTAACAAAACGCCCAGATATTTAGTCTGATCCCTTTGCTAATTTCGATTTAAACTTATTTAATGCCATTGCCACTTCGAGAGTATCACTTTCGTGATGTCTAAGGTTTCATCAATATATGTATGTAATCACGTCAAGGATTTTCACGGCATTTGTAAAATACTCGTTTAATGAATTTTCAATTTCTTGACATACGCGAAGGCTATTAATAAAGGGTGATTTTTTAGACGTGTGATTTTCAATGTGGCAATACTTTTTCCGGAGTTGGGTTTTTGACAGCTGTTACTTGATTTATACCCAGTTTGGTTTGCCATTTCAAGACGCCTGGGAAGAGAATATGCGGCCCCAATTGCTGGTCAAAAATTGGGCCTCTCGTCTGGATTTTATACGAGCCAGCCGCGGCGGCGGTCACTTGCCCGAAAACATTTTTAAAACATAATGGTAAAACCCTAATCTTTATAATAAAGCTAAATTCATGGGCATAGCATGAAATTATATGCGTTTTATTTCTTATTAAAAACCACATGTCTAAAAAGAAACACCCTTTAGTTAAATGCGGGTGGGATAACGTTGGATATTGAAGAAGAAATGTAACACATTAATAGGTCTATTCCAGCAAGGTAATACAATTTACTCGAATACTAAAAAATTTGCCATTCAGTAAAATTAGTAACCATTTCGTATTCTACACCCATTATAACCAGGTGAATTTTGTAACGTGTGAGAGAGAAGGTAATAAAAGCAGCTATTAAGGTTTGTTTTTTTAATTAAATAGAAAACAAAAGCGAAGATGTTTCGGTAATTTTAACTTATAGAAATCCTTGAAGATAAAGAAAATATCCACGAAGACAAATAAAAAATGTTTGCTAGAAACTAATTATTTAAATTGGAAGACAAACATGTGATTCACCATTTTCGCCAAAAATAACCATTTGATAGAGGCCTTTACATACATATATGTAAATACATATAAAATTTTTTTCTGTCAAAAGACATCAGCTACTGTTTTATTTGGCCCATACATAGCATTGGGGCCATTAGACAATTTATCCCACTGCTGCTTTATTGTTATTTAAAATATATTTTATGTAAAAAAAATCTTTGCTTTCATTAATTTATGTTCAAATGTTTATTTACGTTTTTTTGTCAAATTTGATTGCTCTCATTGTCAAAATGTGAGGTGTTGGCATTGTTTTTAAAAATTGTATAACCATTGCTTTAGAATACCAAACTCAATTTCAGGTGTTGTAAAAGAAATTTTTATAGAAATTCGCCAAAGTCAATCTGTATGAAATATGGCTTTACAAAACAGCCTCGTTACGTCGAAAAGGCAATTGAAAAAGAGTTTATCAGCCATGATGCAATAATAAAAAGGCGAGGTCAATAGCGAGGTATTTGTTGGAGTTTTGAAAAAATCGACAGCTCGACTTTCAGTAATGCCTACATACTACATCTCTAAGTAAAACTGAAGTAAACTTGTAGTAGAACTGCTAATTTTAGTTATTTTGTCACAAACCTAATTTGAAGGATTTACCATAAGACATTTTTAAACTTCATCCATTTTAATAAAGAAGACAAAATTGGGAAATGAAATTCCGTACCCAAATTTTAGGACAAAATACCAAAAACAAATACTCATAATTCTCTGTTATTAAAGATGACATATGAATATGTATGTATGTACCAATATTTTCCATTCTTCAATAACAGTTCGCATTTTTTTAATACTTTTATTAAAATTGAAAAACAAAACGTGAACCATAAAAACTTAAAAAAGCACTTAAAAGTATTACAAAAAGGACTTACATTTATCTGCTTTTCTTACTACCTCCAAATGCATGACTACAATATAGCTGCGCCAAATAGAGTTGTCAAGCTTCTGATGTCATCTCTTTATTATTTCATTACATTTTCAAACATATTTTAACAAAATCATGTAAATGTTGGAATGTATGAGCGCTGTCGGAGATACAATGAATGTTATAACAAATTTATGTTGCTATTTAAAAAACGTTCATTTTGCCAGAACTTTTTCGAGCTGCTTTTAAAAATTTAATTCTATGAATATAACCTAACCGCTTATATATTTTCTAGAGATAATTTTTATTTATATTTTTGTTTTGCATTAAAAAATATTTTTATTTACAACACAAACTACTTTTTGCTTATTTATTTTTTGTTTTAACTATAAGAATGGAGAAATTTCAAAACTTTTGTTTACACCGATTACACAGAGCAATAGTAGCTTTTAGGGCGAAATGATTTCAACCCATGTTTAAAGATCTAGACGCATTTATAAAAACATCCAAATCGTTCTGCATTCTCAGGTCAAATTTACTGGTTAAGGCCATATAAAGTTTGCAAATATTTGACTGAGTGTTTTTAGAATAATTGAAAAAAAGGATTAAAATTTATATCGGAGCTAAAATAAACCGCTGAAAATACTTTTCAAATTTAATAAAAAATATAGAAAACACGCCAAAATTTTATCAAGACTTCGAACTTGTTAACAAAGTTTTAAAATTTTTAATTTTTAACCAATTTTACACTGACGCTCTTTCGCAATTCCTTCCTTATAATAAATAATCGCAGTTTTGCGTTGGATTGAGGAAACTGCCCATAAAAAAAATTGTCAAAAATCAGTGGTAACACTTGAAACTTGCACTTTCTCACACTAAAATTGAATGGTCCCAAAAATTGCATACTCAAACATTTTTTAAATCTTTTTTTTTAAAAGTGTGAAATTATGTTAAATCATTGTACATTTTGTAAATAGTTTAAAAAATGGGTGTCTATGGTTTTTCTTAGAGAATGAACCACATATTACTTGAAAAATAATTTTAAATAATTAGAAGAAAAATAAAGTGCCAAAATCGGTCAATATGTGGTTGTGCTACTTTCCTTCGACATATACATACTTACATATATCATAACTAATAACTTTGACTTGAGAATGCAAAAAGAATTGGAGGCTTTAGGTCTTTCATCCAGAGTTAGAATCATTCCGCCCCTAGACAGTGACCTTGAAATTGTTGCATAGGCAGTAGCTTAGCTACAACTTCTTGAGGTGGTTCGAGGGTAAGTAACAACATCCACTACTATTTTAATTAATATTTTTCGTTGTTATTCAGATTTAGACAATGTGAGTATAAAACTCTTTTTGTTCTATAATAAATTTTGGAAAAAAAAATTTTTTTTAGATATTTTTCTAAATTTCAAAGAACAGCGGAGATCGTTTTTCCGCCCCCAAGACATTGCGCTCGGGGCGACGGCCCCCTTCGCCCACCAATAGCTACGCCACTGTGTACAGATGGCTAGTTTGTCCTTCTATTAATACTTTGTATGAACAAATTCAAAGTCACAGAGCATATTTATTACATAAAACAGCAGCGTTGGAGCCGTGGGCAGACTATTATTAGAAGTATTTACAAATAAATGAAGCTTGCGGAAATGCTGTTAAGAAAAATTTCATTAACTGTAGGTTTACTACGAAAATATTGATACATTATGTGTATGTATATATATTTATGTACATACTTGCTATTATGTCCAGAAAATCTATTTTAGAAAAACAAGTAATATGAAACTTAATTGCAATTAGCAACAGAACTAACATAACATGTAACTTAACAAAGACAAAGCTTAATTGAGTTAATCAGTAAATTTTATCTATTCAATATCGAATTTGCTAATTGCCTTCATTAAGACGCGCTGCCTGAACGCCACTTTATCGAACAGCCTAATGCCATAATTCTAAATTATACTTACAAACTCAAGCCTTTTACACATTATACAACAATTCTCAACCATTTCCACTTGAGATAACGTCGATGTGAGCATGTGGATTAACATTTTCAATTGATAAATCATATTCATTGATTTCATTAAAACTTTGTGCATAGAATGGCTAACTGTAAAATCTGTATTCAATTACAAATTCCTATCAGATTTCTTAATTTAATAACTTTACATTTATAGCATTGAGTGAGTGTAGTGGCATGTTTGTATGTATTTTGTAAATTTGTGCTCATTTCATTTTGTGTTAATTTATAATTTAACTGCTCTTTAGGCTTTTATATAATTTATGCGAAGTGATAACTAATTGGTAGCAATTAAAACGGTTTGTAGCGAAGTGTAGTGATAAACTTTTTGCGTTGTAAGAAATCTGCACGAATACTAAGTTAACGGTAAGTGCTGTGCTGAATATGGATGCAAATCAGCTACGCACAAATGACATTTTTAGCCACAAATTATATTTGGAAATGATTACCCCAAAACATGCATTTGCAGTCGGTGCCTGGAACTTGCAAAAAACCGGCCCCATTCTTTGTTTCACTCTTTTGTTTTAGCTCGTTTTTTTTTTTTTAAATACCACGATAATACAATTAAATTAGCAAAAACACACAAATACTCTCAAAACACCATTAAATTTAAAAATTTCAATTCGACCTACAAAACTGCATACTGAAAGAAATTCTACAACTTTTTTGCATAAATGTAAAACATGTGTTTTATAGGTTTTGTTAGAACATGAAAAGCATTTTATCTAAAAAATTAATTTTAAATAATTCAAAGACAAATAAATTAATTTACCAAATGTGTCAATATGTGGGTTGTGCTATAAGTTGTGAAGGGCGGGTACATACTCGTACATACCATATACATATGTATGTGTGTATGTTAGTACGAGTATGTATGCACTTTTCAACTAGCGCATAACCATCGTTGCCGATAATATCGATTAAATTGCAATTGAATTATGTATGCATTGGTATATTTTTCTTATATTCAATTTTCTCTGCGTTTCGTTTTCGAACTCATAGCTTGGAACATATGTACATTTACTAGTATATATGTACATATGTATGAATGAAGGGGTGTGTCTGCGTCTGAACGAATAAATGCTTTTGCAAGTGCAGTCACCAGATATCGAAGAAATGGTAGCAACCACAACATTGTCTGCGATTGCTTTTCCAATCTAAATGCATTTTAAACGGGAAGAGAGTTTTTTTTTCTGAAGTATATTCTTGCAAGTATTATCTATCATCCACACCATAAATGTTCATTTGTACCTACTCTCACACATAACTATATGTATGTGCACAGTTTAAAGATGGCGATACGGAAGCAACAAATTCGATAAAAAATTTAATACACCCTATCTTACAATTATACACGCGCCAAATAAGATTAATTTTATTTAATTAGTTATATTTTTTAAATAATTACTGACACCACAACAACTCGTCCTTCAAACTTTGTGCACAATTTGAAAAAACTCAGAAAACTTTCATAAACACTCATTGAAAGAACAAATACCATAAAAACCCATTTTTAAAATTTAATATATGTAAGTACAAAATGTACAATTATTTAACAAAATTTCATTAAAATTTCGAACTTTAAAAAATAATTGTTTATTTTTTTTGAGTATGCTGTTTTGTAGCTCATTCAATTTTAGTGAACAAAGTGCAGGTTTCAATATACTAAATATTACGGTGGATTTTTGATATTTTTTTTTACTGCCGAGAGAAGATTTTCTGGTGGCCAGGTTTATAGCCTCTTTAGTTTTAGTAGATATAGTTAAAGTGTTTTTTGACAATTTCATTACTGGCGTTCTTCCGCAATTTCTTCACACCGCCAGTAATTTTTTTTTTCAAAAATCAATTTATTTTACTGAAATTAAAAATATTACCAGAATATCTAAAATGCTTAAGGTTGAACAGGTTATAATGAATACACATATATACATACATATGTACATGCAGCCCTTTCCTCCCTTCAATGTAAATGAGATCTTAAGAAAAAATCGAATGCAGCTTCATGTTTTGACTTGCACTAGCATTTTTTTGACGGCTCGGCTCCTGCGCCGCATTTTCGATTTAAGTTCCTTAACGGCGATCGATAACTTTTCATCATTTAAACTATCTCACAAAAGGACGCATCTAAAATAAGCAACCTTACGAAAGCACAATGTTAAACATATACCAAGTTTCATTTTAAGAACTCTGCTTTATGTGATAACAATTAAAAAAACCTCTGCAGCTGCTCTGGGTAAGCTATACGTTGATTGATGTTTTCTATATGGATAGATGAAGTAATTTTGAAGGACTTTGAGAGCCAAAAATAAGTCTCTAATGAATACAAAATAACTCGTTTATAAGAGTCAAAAAAGAGTGTTGAAAACTCTTCCGCCTTGAAACCAAACTTGAAAAGGGATGACAGAAAAGTGTAGAACAACTTGGAATAAAGCATTGATATTTTGCACACTGTCTCCAGCATATATTAAGATTTATTTAAAATAGTTGTAAGCCCAAATTTTAAAGGAGATAATTTCAATTTATGTTCCAAGGTCCAAATTGAACTGTTAAGTTTTACAATTTCAAATATTATGTTTGTTTGGAAACACTTAACGTGCTCCTTAAAAATTGTAATGTACTTGTAGCATGTCAAGAAGGAAGATAAATCCGATTTCCAGAAGAAAAAAATGTCTGTCCAAAGTTTGCTCCACATTTCTTAATACTGTTCAAAGTCACCACAAAGCAATAAATACAGTAAATATTTTTCTGTTTAAATTTTTTTCTAGCTTAACAGCACTAAACTGAAATTAAACTAGACTGAACTCCACCGCACTCAATTCCCGTACATAATTGTAGTACATACATATGTATGTACATAATTGATATTCAGTGCTTGGCAATCCTCTTAACTTCATACTCCAATTCTCACTCGATTGCAATGAAATCAATGCACTTCAAGCTCATCTGCTATATAAAGTCGGCAGAAGTGTATGAACAAATTTGTACAACTGACGTACACACTCGTATGCTAAGTTCATATTTTGATATAAAGATATTAATAAATATGTATGCATGTACATATGTGTGTACATTATGGTGGTCCAGAAATGTTAGAAGAAAAGGTAAAGCGGTATTTTAATGTCCTTATCCTGGCTAAGATTTTTCTATTTCCATTTTTTTATTAAAAAAAAAAAATTAGAGAACGTTCAAGAAACACATGTATATACATATATAATGATATTTTTAAAAATGTGTGCGAAAAAATCAAAAATTTAGTACTGGTACCTCGTAAGATTTTTGTATTTCGAAAAAAATATAATTTTTTTTGAAATCAATTAAAAAAAAATCAGCGTTCGATAGAAGATTTCTGTATAATTTTTAATGGGAAAAAATCCATTTTTGGTAGAAAAAATAAAAATGAACTACTAAGTACTACTAACTGTTAAGTTTTATTTAATGTTAACGATTATTTATTTAAATGAAGAATTTCCAAAATAGAAATCTATTGAATTTTAACGATTCAATACCATTTTCACGAAAAGTTTTTTTTACTCTCATGAATATAAATCACTAAATAATTTCGATTTCAAAATAAAAAGAATTTGGCTACGTATATTTTTCGATTAGGGTGTGAGCATTCTCTTTTTTTTTACCTTGGGTTTGCACACGCTGCGGCTAAAAGGTCAATTGTACTGAATTAAGAATGGCACAATTTATTCTAACGACACCTAAATTTGCTGTCTGCTCTCATGTAGCCTGAAAGGGTTCCACTTCACACTTCAAGTCATAGTTCAAGGCGTCTTTCAAAGTTCCTCTTTGAATGAGTTAAGAAGTTCTAAGCAATTTGTGATTATTCCCATCTCCTAAGTAACTCGGCAGTGTATAAGTAGATATGACCCATAGAAGGTATTGGTTCCATGCAAACTAATTTAGGCTGCACATTTCATGAGATAGCCAGACTTCTCGTTTGCCTTCAAGCCCTTCCTTTACTCTGGCTTGTTCATTTTAAAATTGTCTAAGACCTGTAATGCCGTTTGGACATTTGACATAATATGTTTCTAATCGCTTTTGATGACTTCCGCCTGGAATATGGCTGGATATGCGCCCTTTGCCAGCCTCAGAACTTCTGTCATCCATTTTACGTTCTTTCGGTAGCAGATTGGACAATACAAAAAATGGCTTGAGAATCTCTTAATGACCGCTAAGATTCCCAATTTCCATGCTGATTATACTCAACCTTATTTGCTAAACTTTTGCCCAACAAGTCAGAGCGGCATATGCACTTAAGAACAAGTTTTACCATGCAGTCTCTGACAGGCACCAAGGCTATTGTAGTGGATAACACTTTGGAGATGTGGGTTCCAATTGAGCGTTATATCAAGGGGTATCCCAAAATATTTCACCTCCTTTGAGTACTCAATTTCCGGAAAATATGAGTTTAATCAAATTTTCTTTTTATCCTTTGGTGAATGGCACAAACGGTTTGTGGCCACTCCCTTTTCGTAGCATAAGTCTTCAGTCAGTTTTAGCGCGACTTGAAATCTGGAGCAAATAGTGTTCTCTTGACAGACGGCAATGGAGGTCATCTATGTTACTTAGCGATATCATTTAAATCCATTGCCGTTTTTGCTTTTTCAGGGGGTTCGAGAAGGGACTTGGTTGAGAATAGACACGGATGGCGGATACTGTTTGCTTACTATCTCCTAGCTCCCCTATTATATGTAGTTCAAGATTTCCGCATGCTTAGACCGACTCTATTAAATTTAAAACTTCAACTTTACTTTTTTAACTTTAGAACCACCCTTATGTACTTACAAACATAGATTAAAATAAAGAAAAAAGGGTTAAATTTTTCAAAAATATTTAAAACAATCCTAGACAGTGAGAGCATTAAAGCGCCGACATAATTTTTTTGTACCACTCTAATATTTTTATATTCAAACACTGATTGCAGAATAAAAAAAATAGCTGTATATTTTTTAGGTATACTTAGACCAATCCTCAGCGGTCACAGCAATAAAACACCCACTTATTCGGACCAAACTAATGAATATATTACATATGTAAGTATATAGACAACATAACGTATATACTAGGTATGTCAATTTTGGGCTTTTGATTGATCCCGACATTTTCAAGATCTGAAAACAAAATCCCGGAACAACCCCGGGATCCCGAATATCACAAAGTTTTGATTTGTAATTTTTAATTTATCAAAAAATGTAACTGGTGTGTAATCGTTGGATTATAGAAGTATACAAAATAGCATTAATATAACAAAGAGAACGATTTATTGTAATTCATCGATGTATTTATTGGTCTTTTCAATAACTAAAAAGAAATAAACGTAAAATTTGACAAATCTACAAAATAATTTATACTTCAAGTACCAATATACATACATATGACAAAAGCAAATGCACCTGCTTAAATAAAATAGGATTTAATCACTTTTTAAAACCAATATTAAATATTAATATATTACCATTCCGTAAAAAAAGAAATACTTAAACACATAACTCATTCGACTTTGAGCGAGGCAGAATTATTCCTTATTTTGAACCAAATGCAATATTGACGGTATAAAATCCTTAAGTGTGTTATACTCCAACCTGGACTTAAATTTGTTGCATTTAAAATAAGCAGTGGAGACGCACTGCTGCGAATCCACACCTGTTGGTTGGATTGTCGACAAAAAATTAAATGCTCTCGCCTGCCTTTATAGCCTCATAACAAAAACTATCAATTTATTTTACTAAGGCTTCTGATAAATTATATGCCTTCCGATTAATGGACAATTGCCATCTGATTGTTAAAACTTGATGCAATTTATGTTTTTGACTTTATGCCTCATCCAGTTCAAGCACCTCTATTAACATCGCTTTCATAGTAAGGCACATTTTCTGCTCGAGAAGGATATTCTGCAGCTCATTTATAATGGCAAAGGTAAAACAAATTCTAGGGAGTTGACAAGCCGAGTTCTTTGTCGTAGTGGTTATCGTAATACAACAGTTGTAAACTTGTTGTTTTTGTTACTCATGTTAAATTTTCTTATTTCAATACAACTCTGAAAGGTATTTTTATTCCATCGGATCTTTCTGCTTTAAATCATTCTAGGTTAATTTTTTTTGTTTAAAAAAACGTAAATTAAAGTTAAATGGAATTGTGCGTATACATATTTTTAAGAAACCGACCTCTCATATTTTGTGGTGTGCATCTTTATATTATACTACAAATCGAGGGACGGCAGTTGTATTTTATGAGAAGCTTTTTTCATGGCAGAAATACCCTTGGAGGTTTGCCATTGCTTGCCGAGGGGTGACCGCTTTTAGAAAAAAACTTTTCTATGATTTTACTTGCCTTAGCTGAGATTCGAACCTCGAACTCTCAAGCATATCGAGTAATAGCACGCACTGTTATCCACTCGACCACAGCGGCCACATTACAAACGGTTTATTGCTGATTAATTGCCTGAATACCACATACAATAGTAAACGAAAACGCACAGTGCATCCATACGTTCCACTATTATTTTAATAGTATACTACAGAAATACGACAAATAACACTGATTGTGAACTCTCTAAAGGCTTTGTTTTGCCCTTAAAAGGTAAGTTTTTAATTATATAAAATTTGAAAAATAAATGGCTATTCAATTCACTGTTTGCTGCAATTCCAGGATTTGAATACACTTATCCCGGGATATTCGGGAGTTAAAAAAGACCGGGATCCCGGGAATGACATGCCCAATATATACATATGTACATATATTTATTTATCTAAAACAAATTTAGGAACATTTTTTTTTAATATTTACAGCAATCATAGGCGGAGAGAGAATCGACATTTCTAATTTTACATATTTTTGGACCACCCTAATGTTTATATATTCCAACATTAATTTCAAAATAAATAAATAGGGCACACCGTTTTTAATGTACATATAACAATCCTTGTCCGTATGAAAATTTAAACCTCCAATTTTACATTTTTTTGAACCACCTTAATGCTTATACAAATGTATATTTAAAACTTAATCTCAAAAGAAGTAAGTTTTTCAAAATAGTTAAAGAAATCCAAGGCGGTGAGTATGTATATTAAAATTCTTTCTACTTTTTTCGAACCACCCTTATGCACATTCATTCTCTAGCATTGCAATATGTTTCATCCATCTGCATGTTATTGCATTACTGCTTTCTTTTCATTTATATGTGTTGTTGTTGTTGTTGTTGTTGTTGTAAATGCTCGTTTTATAAAGTTAAAGTTTCTGTATTGAGTTCGTGTATGTTTGATCCAACGCCTGAGCTGAGATTATCCGGAAAGTTCAATTAAAATTCAATCTGCATTGCACAGACAGGCAGGAAGTGCGCTTTGACTGTATACAATTTTAGTGTATTTGCATAGCCAAGGTACACCCACACACCCCATGTACATATGTAAACGAAAAATATAAAAAAAATACTTACACATGAGTATATGGAAAAATATGCGTATGTATGTATGCATGTATGTGTGCATGTCCTCACTCACAGAAGCACGTAATTGCGAATATTTTGGTCAGTGGCGCTTGTGTGCAGAATTACTTTTCGGTGTGGGTAACGTATAACTTTGCCTTTATTTATATTAAAAATGAAAGAGTTGGCTACTCAATGAGAAAATATGAAATATCTGTGTGTTTGCACAAACATGCATTGCTCTCATATGAGTACATATTTTACCGACATGACACACACACATTTTACCCTATGATATTTTTATTGGAAGTCATTTTAGTTCACTAACTGGATATGCAGAAATAGGACACGTATGTACATGTACATACACAAACTCAAATACATTCACTACCTATGCGATATGCAATGAAAAGCAAAATTGCCAATGTTTTACAAAAAGCAGAAAATCTAGATTTGTTGAGGAAAAAAAACATTTAAATCAAAGCAAATCTCCGAGTTTGTTGAAATACTTACATATATGTAACATATATTCGATACAGCCGGAAATCCATAAATATGTATCTATGTATGTATGTGTGCATATAAAACTATTTCTGTTCGCAGCTAACATAAATCCGCAAGCAACGAGGAGTATTCGTAGCAAGTTTGGGTGAAGTAATGCCAAAATTGAGATTAAAATTTGTTTTGAATATTTTTTTAAAGGAATTAACTAAAGCGAATAAGCAATTTGCAAAATGTAGTTAAACGTAGAAAATAAAAACTAACAAACAAAGGTTCTAGATTTGTATTAAGTACTTATGTTTGTACTCGAATGCAAAGGAAAATATTTGTATGGTAATTGCATACCATAATGTGTACACTCTTTTCATAAATTAAAGCACAAACACATTCAGACAATTTATTAGCCTCGAATTATTTAAAATTATTTTTCAATTTAAACATCGTCAATGCTCGAACAAACATCATTAAAAACAACTTTTAATATTGTATAACAAATGTAAAAAACATTTATCAAAATTTCATTAAAATTTAAAACTTCGAAAAATAAATTGAATTTTTTGGGTACGCAGATACGTAGCTCATTGCTTCCATATACAAAATAATCACGGTTTCGCGGTGCAGCCATAAAAAAATTCTCAAAAATAAGTTATGACTTGTTTACTCTTGAAACTACCACTTTCTGAGATTAAAATTAAATGAGCCCAAGAGCTGTATACTTAAATTCTAAAAATTAAAAAAATTTTTTTTTATATAATTTTTGCGGTTTTGCGTTGCATGGACGAAACAGCCAATAAAAAAATTGCCAAAAATCAGTGATGACTTGTAAACTTTCTTAGACTTTAATTTAATGAGCCAAAGAACTACACATTAAAAAAAAATCTAAATTTTTTTTAATTTTTTAAAAAATCTTTTTTATGAAATTTAAAAAAAAATGGGTGCTTATGGGTTTTCTAACGGAATGAACCATATTTACTTGAAAAATAATTTTAATTGATTAAATGAAGAATACAGTGCCAAAATCAGTCAATATGTTGTTGTGCTATAATTTATGAACGTAGTACATAGAGTAAGTTGGGGTATTGTGATATGGGTGGGTAAAGTGATATACCAAAGTATTTTCTAAACGATGCAAGGTTTTGCATGAACTTTTTTTGTAAATACAATAGTAACGGTTAAAAACTGTTACTCCAAGACTGCGCATGTTACTGAAAGCTTAGTTTGCTTTCAGCATGCAAAAACATATTTTAATGTGTCGAATCCAAATATTTTAGTGCCTGTTTCGAAAAGTGAATAGTCCAAAGTTTTCATAGATTTTAAACTTCTACCATTTATTTTCTTTTTTTCGTGAATATATTTAATAATAATTGAAGTTAGTTTTTTATATTTGGAAGTTTATTCAATAGTACAAATTTTTTGGTTTAAAAGCTTAAGATGGGGTAATGGTATATCACAATAAACATACAGAAAATAATATTTAACAAAGGACCTATGCTGTTTATAAAATTAATTGACAACATAAATTATACCCATAGGTCAGCAGAAGTGAGGCAAAATTCGTCAGCAGAACGTAGAAAACATTAAAAAGCCATTAATACAGTTAGATATAAGAGGAGGGGCATCAAACGCGTATGGTATTTTATTTGCAACGTTGCCAAGAGCTTCACGTACTGATAAAGCTATCGATGATGTATTAAGCGAATTTTTCTTGAAGAAAAATAAAATTTCTACAGAAAATTAAAAAAAATACTTTATTAATCCATAAATTGAAAATTATTGATTAACAGTAAAAAAACAAATATTTTAATCTATGAATTAAAAATGGCAAACAAGAAAAAAGCACTTTCCCCCCCAAGTTAAAAATTTTGATTTCATGTATTTTTAATAACCTTTCTATTAAAATCTTACAGCCAGTTTCACCAAAGAAATTTAAATAAAAATTGGTTTTAGATATTTTCCTTTAATACAATTAAAATTAATTAAAATTTACTAGACTTAAGGTACATTAAGCTGTTGTTAAGAAATTGAAAAAAAAATAAAGTTCCAAAAGTACTTTAACTACTGCCTTAAATTATATAGTTTAAATAAATAACTAAAAATAAAAATATTGAAATTATTTTTGTGCTGCTGTTAGCATAGAAACTTTGAAGCTGATGTCTTTAGAAGTTAGCCATTTTTTGTTCACGGAATCAAAGGCCATCAAGTATGCGTGTAGGTAGCAGCAACATACTTTTCTTTTGACCTTTTTTGATTTTTTTATTTTAATTTGAATTTGAACATTTAAATTTTAAAAAATAATCAAAAATTTCTTTTTATGGAGTTAAATTGACTCTATGAGTATTACCAGCATAAGACGATCTTTTAATAGTATAATTTCGGGCAGTTTATTTAAAAATGTAATTATTTCAATTTGAATATTATTATTACAAAACATATTTCATAATACTCAAAACGATATTGTTCGCCAATATTTGCGTACTTATATATTCATTTTAAATAATTCTCATTTGGAATATAGTTCAATCTATAACATCAATCGTTAAAATTCAAAACTACAAACCTTTTTCAAAGTTATACAAAAATTTAACAGAAATTGGTTTGAGTAAACAATTTTATAGCTCATTCAAATCTAGTACAATAAAGCTTAAATTTAAAGTCACTTAAAATAATCATTGACTTTTGCGATTTTTTTTTGTCGTGTGTCTTGAAAACTCCCTTTAAAATTTTCGTTTGACTCCAGTTTATAAAAGCGTTTAGAAAATACAAAGTGAAGCAAAACTAAGCAATAAATATGTAAATATTAAGAACATTTAGCATGCTCGAGCCCCAGTTTAAAATAACCACAGGTCTTGCTTTTTCTAATCAAATTTTCATATTAAAAAATAAAAAAAATTAAATACAGATTTAGCAAAAAATTGACTGCCCCGGGTGAGGCTCGAACTCACGACCTTAAGATTATGAGACTTACGCGCTGCCTACTGCGCCACCGAGGCGATATAATTTAATTTGGCTGCGTTGCGAATGATTTTGGCGCGATAACAATTGCCTTAAATACTAAGGAATAGAGGGATTCAATTTAAATAGCTACATCAATATTTTCGTCTAACTGTAGTGCTAAATGTATGTACCATATATATGTACATATATGTATTTATTTACTCGTACATGTATGACTATACAAAAGATGGGGCCACTTACAAGGGCATGCACATACATACATACATATGTATGTATGCAAATCAATAATTTTTGATAATTTACTTTACTTTTGCTTACTTTTTGACAATGTTATAAAAATAATTTCAGCATGTCATAGATAACGATTATGGATTGAATTAGTATATTATTCTTCGTTTTAAAATATTTAAAAAGTGTTAATATTAAAAATAAAAGCCCATATTAGAAATTAGTATGAATGACTATTAAATCTTCTTTCCATAAATCCATTTTTTTCTTTCAGAAACCGGCATTACTCAAAATCACTGTCGATACGTTAGATTAAGGACAAGCAGAAAAGGTGTGTACTGTTAGAGAAACTAAATTCCCCTTAATATGTTGAACTTAAAAAGAAAATGTTAAAACTTTTTGAGATGTAGTTTTTGAGCCAACTGGCAACATAAACTGTCTGGGCTGACGTGCGTTCAGCTAGTCTCCACAGGCAGGCAGTTTCCCTGGCTAGAGAGTTTTCGGAGAAAGCCTAATTGAATGCCGTGGACAGGAAGATTTTTCCTCTTCGTACACATCCTCGGTTGCCTGCTTAGCCTTTCCCAGCAGAGAGAGTGGTTCTCTAGGATCTCCTGACCATTGGCGGGCCTGATCATAATCCATCTTCGGAAACGTAGGAAGGTTTTAGGGGGGAAGGTGGTCCATAAACATTCAGGTCGACTCGGTGGCGTCACACGTTAAGGCCTGAGTCCTGTTTCGGACGATTATTGGACAACACATGACTAGTGCTTAAGATCTTGTAGATTAATCTGCGATACTCCAAGTCGATGTCAGCCAATCTCTTGTTTCACTTCCAATAACCTATCTGAAGTTGGCAAACCAACTTTTTCTTAACGAAAAATTATCTATTGGATAATTTGCCGTAAATTATTCGTGAAAAGAAAAATTTTTTCGCGGTCATATTTCAAGAACTTCAGCTGAAGCTAGCATGCCACCTTTAAAAAAAAGTATGAAAGAGATCAGCTAGGCAATTTTTTCTTGCACAGTAATTTGCCGCTGTTTTGCCGTAATTAAACGGCATAAATCAAACATTCAAAAGAAATTTTTTTTAAATCTTCAGGTGAAGTTAGAGTGCCATCTTTGAAAAAAGTATGAAAGAAATCATGAGCATGAAGTATGCTAGACACCCATGGCAAATCGAAACGTTATACTATTTTTTTTACATATTTTTTTTTTGCCAACTCCATATGAAAAGAAAAAAAATTTTTTTTGGCTCAAAAAATAATAATATTTGCGTAACTAATGAGCAACAAATTCGCAACAATATATGAATTAGTTTTGAATTTTTTATATCGCGTTTTACTCATTTCTAGGGGGGGTGCTTAGCTAACTTCACGTCAACTTAGCAAAGCACCCCAAAAATATAGAACAAAAAGAGTAACAAAATTAATTTTTGCGCAACTAATTTGCAAACATTTAGCGGCAAAAGACCGTTTCGATTTGCCTTGGCTGCTTAGCTCTTTCATACTGTTTTCAAAAATGGCACGTTAAATTCACCTGAAATTTGCATCAAGGCACGTTCAATAAGAAGCAGCAGTAAAAAAATTAAAAAAAAAAAATTTGAGCTCTGTATATTTTGTTTTTGCTTTTAAAAGCTAAAATTTCAAAAATATTTTATCAACTACCTTAAATTGTACTGACAGCATTCTTATCACAACGAAATTAAAAATTTGACAATTCAAATTAAAATAAAATATGAAAACAGTTAAAAAAAAAAAGTTTTCTGCGACTACCTACATATTTGATGTGCCTTGCAGTGCATATATTAAAAAAAAAAATATTTGTTTTGAATTTATGGTACATATATGCCGTTTAATTACGGCAAAAATATGGAAATTTAAAAAAAAAATTATTTTGAATGTTTGATTTAAGATTTCCTTTTTCCGATGGTCTGAATGACCATTTTCCGTGCTGTAATGCCTTTGCCTGCGCTCGACTTTCCTAGTTTTTCAGATAATTGTAACCCAGGTTCAATAAAAACTGCTCAAATGTTTCTATGCTCTAAATCATGTGTCTGGACCTTGATGGGGATTTTAGCTGCATGATTCCCATAATTGTTTAAATTTGTTGAGGAATGCTTGAAAGCATCCACATGTCCACGAATAAATTGCGTACAAATATAATTAGCTTTTCCGTGACTCCGCTCCTCCCCACAATACACCTCGAACTCGGAACAGTTTGATACGTTTTTTCAGATCGGCGAGGACTGAGCATATTTGGAAAAAGAACTCTGTTATAGAATATGACGCTTTTTTTCTCTGCATACTCCGGTGGTTAAGCTGAACCAACAATTAGATATTCGGGTAACGTCTAGGGATATGTAGTGGGAGGTTGATTTGGTTTTTTTTTCTCTACATTTCAAATATATCCCTCCCATTAGATTATTCGATTGTATCAATATTCAATTTGTATAATGTGCTTTTGTTTATTGTATTTGCTTTTATTTTCTTTTTTAACGTCCATTATTATTTTTTACATAATACTGTTAATTCAACAAATATAATAAATATAAATAAAATTTAAAATTTTTTTCAAAATTTTTTCAAATAGAAAAAAAATTTAAATTTTTTGAGCATGCCGTTTTCTGGCCCATCTAATTCTAGTCTTAACGTGCAATATGAAGTGGCTACAAATTATGGTTTATTTTTGGTATTTGTTTTTTACAGACGCCCTTTCGCATTTTCTTCCATACAACACAATAGAAAATGCGCAAAATGTGTAGCCACTTTAAATTTGCACTTTATAACTAAAACACATACAAAATTCGATTATCTCTAGAAAAGAAAAAAAAAACGATTTTATCCGAATTTTTGCACTACAAAGTTTAATTTAAATAAAAAAAATCGAAAAAAAGTTTGATTAAAATTCGAATCTCGAAGCTTCGAATAACGAATTTACTCATCCCTTAAATCGTCATAGGCTGCGAATATTATCCTTAGAAGCCTGATTGAATATCCGAAGCAAAAAGCCGAAATTTCTATGACAGAACTGCTTTTAGCTGGTAAAAAGGCAAATGTAAATAAGCGCATATGTATGCAAAGATCTTTGTACGTGTCTACACCTGCAACCAGAGTAGCAAAGATTTCGTTAAATGTTGTTTGTGGCACGCCTGCCTAAATGTGTGCAAACACTCGCGCTGCCACTAAACAACAACAAATGAATACAAAACAAATCCAATTAGTTTAGACATTGTTTGTAGCCACCACCGGAAGGTTGGGCGCGAGGCTACCTAAAAAAGCAACAAAAACAAAACGAGATAAAATTGCAAACAACATCAACAGCAAACGTCGCGCCAAGTATTGTAGAGGGAAATGGGCAAAGAAAAACAGTAGCGGCAGGAGCAGCAGCAGCAGCAGCAAAAACCAAAGAACAAGCAAACAAATTGTACAATCAGCATGCAAAGCAGTTGTACATATTAGCTTATAGTTGTTGTTGTTGTTGTTAATGTTGTTGTTTTTACCCGCACTTAGCACTTTTGTGGCAAACAAGCTAAAGACTGCAACAAATCAACAACACAGTGCACGAGCTGTACAATAATAAAAACAAACAAGCAAAAAAAATATATTTGTTGCAACCACAAAAGCAGTGCGCGCACAAAAAAACAAAAACAAAAAGTATAAAAGAAAAACACAGCACGAACATTTTCGCTTTTCGCCGATTTCTTAAATTACAAGTCGCGACCGCTGCAAATCGCAATTGCCGAAAATCACAAAATGTGGTCAGCAAGCGCGCGTACACACACACACGCACACAGGCAAACACGCGGCAGCACACGAATGCAGCTCCTCCGCTTGTTAGCAAGCTTCACAAAATATAGCAGAGTAGGCGCCTAAAAGCAGGCTAACAAAAAATTAAATACCATTTTTCTTGCAGTTCCCGCCTTTGTTGCTCTACGCTACTCTGCAGGGTTGCATGCAGCAACGCCACACAGTTTGTGTCTATTGTTAACAATGTTTGTTGGTGTTGTTTTGTCACTTTGTTTTTTGCTGTGCGGCTGTTGCCGTCGTCGTGTTTTTCCTTGTTTGCTAGAGTCATGCGAAATGCTGCACCAAAAACCTAGAGCGCGAGTTTTATACGATTTAAGCGCCTGAAATAGTGGCCAACAACAAGAAGTGAGTAATGCGCAACAACAAAAACAACAACAAAAACAGCAGCAGGAAAGTATTGCACTATTAAGTTTTGTGCAATTTGGCAGCTAGGACCACCATGTCGGCACTCTAGACAACCAGGCCCCACCTGATATCCAGCTAGGCAGGCGCACCTGCTTTTACGTTGATTGCTGGTACTACTGCTGTTGTAGTTGTTGTTGTTGTTTTTGCTCGCACTATGGTAAAATTTTGGTAAAAATATAATTTTTTTAGTTAAAAAGGAGTAAGGATTTTTCTATTTCTTCGCTTCACCTATGGAGTTTTCAAAACCAGTTTTCTTAACTATTCTTCTTTTGTGGCTCTGCAACCGCTTGCCAAGGGAATTTAGATTCTTCTTTAGTTCGTTCTGCAATTATATTTGTGGGCGCCTTTCCTTACACTGGAATATTGTCATCTATAAGTATGACAAGTCCAAGACATCGTTCTAATCTTAGGCGTTTGACTATAGTAATTTTATTAAATGTCTCATTCTATTTCCTTCGATAATTTTACATAAATATTAAGCTTTCGTTAAGTCCTCCAAAGCTTTCCTGACAACGGCTTTGACTGACTACGTCCATGTCTTTGCGCCAAGGTATGATGATGGATTTGAGGAGCGAGTGTTTTGTTCCGCGAAAAGGACTTTTCTTTTCAATTCACTACAGAACCTAATGTAGGAGGTTGTTTGTTTTAATCTCATTCATTGCAAGATCAACCTCCGTTGCTTTCTTTTCTAAATTGAAATATTTGCATACACCAGCAGCATCGTGCTTTTCGTGACACTCTTCTTAAGGATATATACTTTGATTTTCCAATAACCTGACATGTACCAGCTCTTTGCTGCCGGCTTTTAATAGTTCAGTCGGTATGCATGTCGTAACGCCATCTCCAAAGATTGCTGTGGACGCCTTTGAAAAGTATTCATAAGTGTCCACCTTCATGCCTCAAGCGCGCTCTGAACGTTTGCTAACATACTTTTGTCATTACCTTTGCAGGAACCAGCCGCAATCTTGAAACCTCTTGCTTTCTACCTTATTTTCTCAAAGAATTTAATACAGCCGGCCAGGTATCTATGTAGTTACGTCTCTCCAAGCGCTTTGTCGTTCATACTGCTGCATTGAACTTGCCCAAGATAATTCGTCATACCAACTGTACCGGCGTGGTTGGTAGTAACCGACCACCTCTTCTGTAGCGTTACGTATATATTGGAAGATGTGAGAAGTTGTTTGCTTTAAGAGCTTAGAAAGCCGAGTTTAAAAACTCACTTCTGTCGGCTATCGAACTACTCGTCAATCAAACTTTCGCAGCGCTGCTTAACGTACGTTCTACATAACAACACATTAGCGCATAAGAATTTCAGCTGTCACGCGTCTACTACGCCTTCTTCTGAAAAAAAAAAAATGGACATATTAAGCAGCCTCGAAGCGCATTTGACGCCTGTCGTAACGTGATCTGTTTATTTTTTCGCTCATTGAAGAGTTGACACCTAATTGGCTTTGTGGATGCTTCGTTGCTGGAATGTGGCTTAACTCGCAAACATATTTCGTATCGCGCCGAAGTTGATCAGCAACACTTCATTGTTTGAATTTTCTGACTTAACTGTTGAACTACATGAGCTCTTTGTGGACGCAAAATACAACCTTGGTTTAGCTTCGAAGATTTTATGTCTGATGAAATTAGAGGTCTGAATGAGCAGTTCTCGTTTAAATAAACCGATACAATTATAAACCAAATTTTGAAATTTTCTAGCAATTTTAAGGCATTCTGAACAGTTCGAGATTCTTTCCTGATTTAAGTCCATAGTTTAGAAGATATTATTTCCTCCAAAAATGTATGTGACTGCATCACTGTGCGTAAGTTGCATGCGGCTATTGTTTGCACATTGTGCAACTCTAACGATGCGCCCTCATCTCCTTAGTCTTGTACTCAAAAATAAGCGTGCAACGACTAAGTGCTGCGGGCAAGGAGTTATGTAGGTGAATGTATGGACAGCTGAGGCGTTGCTGGTTTCGTTGCAGCATACGATGGCTGGAACAAAGCACGCACTGCACTTGAATTTGCAGCATGTTAAGCATTGTTCTGCGCTTTGCGGCTTTTGTTGTTGTTGCTGTGTTGTTATTGTTGTTTCACTTTCGCCGACGGAAACAAGCGAAAGCGGCAAACGAGCGGATTTTTTTTTTTTTTGGTAATGACAGCAGGCTTAGTAGTAGGCACAGCTTGCTGGTTTAGTGGCTGAGGTAGTTTCATTTTAGTTGACATTCAAAAATGAGGAGGTAACTTATTCAATGGATTGTACTTATGGTGCTGCACTTCTTACTTGCGTAATTCAAGGAATTAAAAAAGAAAGGTTGGCAAAACAGAATTCCGCAAGAGTCTAATCCTAACATTGGTGGTTTCACTGAATGGCTTTTATATATTATTGATTAACACGAATTTCCAGACTTCTTTATGTCTCAAACACATACTGTAACAGGAAATCACGGTAAGTCATAAATAAGTTTGCTTTATCAAGGCAACAGTTGAGTAAACTGCAATATCCAGTTCATAATAGGATGGAGAACAATCAGAGATTCTCTTCTTTAGGAGTTGTTAATTTGACTTCAACCAGGGTATTCGTTGGATGAAAGTCTGTTAAGTTGGAGATAGTATCTCCGTGAATATGAAGGATGTATTGACGGAGCTTTTTTTGGAAAGTGCTTGCCAACAGCCTTGTATTTTTTTAATGGTCAAAATAGACGTCTCATCTCGACATAAGTACTGAGTTCCAACTTGATTGTTACCATCCATTTTGTACAAAAAAGTCGATGAGAACTTAACTGGGGAAAAGTCACAGATTTTGTCTATTAAATAAGCGAGCACCTTCGAGATCTAATAAACCTTAATCTAAACCTTATAGTTAAACAACATGGGGGAGAGGGCACAACTTTGTGAGATCCTTTGCTAAACTCTTCTGGGATTTGATGTTGAGTTTCTGAAACATGCCGAGGATTGACTCAGGCGGTTTGCAGATCATCGTTTAGGTAATTTCGAGAGTGTTAATGTCTCTACGATGATTGTCTTGTCTTAGAGATCTAAAGCTACTAGGACGATCATCTCGCAAGATGGTTGTAGTTGAGGCCATGCTAATGCTTCACTGTATCATTGTTTCAAGTATTGGCAGGAGGTAGGCAAATAAATCGATAAGAGATACCGCTATCAGCCTGTTTCATTGGACTTTAACAACGGACTTTTACAGACAACTTTCCAGAGCTCGGGAGGAAATGGAATATAGTTGGATACAAATCCATAAGCATCAACGTAAGATGCAATGACCAATGATGGCTGATAATCTCTCCTCATATTTTTCCCCTCTTATACGCCTCAGAATTGGTCACACTATCACCACCCACGCTCATCTCCTTGCTGGAACAAGCGCACAACCTTGTCCGTTTTGTGGATTTAACATCTTAACTGTAGCTCACCTTCTCAACGACTGTCAGACCCTCCAATCATCTTAAAACAAAAAATGTCACTAACATTAATTTAATTTCCTAATTTGTTAGTATCTCGAAACTAAGTATCTAATTAATAAATTCATCTAGTTATAATTTGTAATCAAGCCGAAGGCCCTGACAGCTAGTGCTTTTTTTTATGTAAGTGTAGCAATTATTTATGATTGTTTCTCTTGTAAATAAATAAATAAAAAATAAATTTTCCCCTCGCTGACCAAATCAAATATTTATATTCTATTTCGGTCGTTCAAATGCAAACAGAACGATAGAAGGAGAAAGGGAGAAGGAGATTAAGAGATTGCATGTGAGGTTTCAGTCTGCACATTGGTAGATTTTTTTATTATACACTAAATGCTTCAATCCTACCGAGTATCCGTCAAAGTTTTCTGTCTTCAACTTTTCGAAAGTTGACAATTAACTTTTTTTTTAAAGAGGGTTTTTATTCGGAACGCTGCCTTCAAGAGAAGCTTTTGCTGTTTAGCGGAAACATACAAAGATTATCTGCCGGTATACAAGCAAATTTACAAGAGGATAATGGTCGTAGATATTTTACAGTAATAAAGGAGAAGAAAACAAAGAAACAATGGAGAAGAGAAAATTCAGTGCGAAACCAACAATAAGAAATTGATATTAAAGCGAGCAAGAGGAAGAGTAAAAATCTGACTATTAATAAAAGAAAACTCCATAATCCGACTGTGAAAATAATAAAAGCCGATTTATGTTGTTAGTTTTTCCAAGTGCCTACCTCACTCCAAATTTACCGGCGCTCCTTTTAATTGTTTCACAGTCTTGTTGTAATTGTTGTGCTTTTATTTTACTTTACAACCTATTGTTTTCTGCCATTTAGCGTATTTGTTAAGTGTTTTCATTGTAAGATAATCTAAGAAGAGCATCAAAAAGTGCAATGCTGACTGTCGGGGAATATACAGCAAAAAAAAAAAAAATCCACAACAACATAAGCATTGTGGCTTTGACGGTGGTTGGACAAAGCCTTTGGCAGTGACACTGGCAATGGTTTACCGACCGCAAGAAACAAAACAATTTCGAAGCATACTTATAGGTGTTTAAGGCTGAAAACGCCATTAAAATGCGTTTGATCTAATAATTATTGCAACAGCTTTAAATGTCAATGAAATGTTTGAATTGCTTTGGAACCGCTAGTGGCAAATTATTAAAAAAAGAGATAATAAAATGGTATTTTTAGTAGCCTAAAAATATTTTTAGTAGCCTAAAAGTATGTTGCTGAAGATGCTTAGATGTGCACCTAATTCAAAAATGTTAGCTATTCATTTTCGTGATATGGTATTTTTGTATATGTAAGTTTTTTTTGCGTTCGAGACGTCCTTTGGCGGCAGTAAATGATTAAGTACATACATAATAAGAAATTGGTTTTTTAAAATTATTGATTAAGTCATACTAGAATACTTCTATGTTTTCATCGATATTATTGCGGTCAGAAAATATAAATTTTGCTGGAATTCAGTCCCTACTAGAGTGAAAAGTCTTAGTTTTACATCAGTTGGTGTTCAGTAGCCTGAATATAAAATCTCAAGTTTCAAGTCTCTAAATAAAATCTGTAATTGTAAAAAAATAAAAATAATAGAAAACAAGAATATTGATGAAGCCAAACAATTATTTAATTTCAAATTTTTAATCTGATAGCTTAAAACTTAAGGTTATAAAAAAATACAGAATCTGCACACTAGAATTGACTTATTTTGTATGAAAAATAAAAAATAAAATTTGAGTTTCTGTTTACGATTAAATGAATAAAATGATATAAATGAAATTTGTCTTTTATTTTTCCATCAATTGTTATTTTTGACTAAAAAACGCTGCCATCAAAAAGTATCGTTAAACAATTAATGACATTAATAAATTATTATAGATATTAAAAAAAAAAATAATTAACACTGCTTTATAAAAATATGGAAATGGGATATAGCTGAGTCTTTACTTGGTCCCTGGTTATTGCTTAAGATAGCATTATTGTTATCGATGGCGTTGTTTGCAATCATTATCGCTTTCATATTGTTATCGGTATTTAAATCCATATCGTTATCGATATTTTATCATTTATCATTATCGTTATGGAAATCGTGGTCTCATCGTCATCGTTACAGGTATCGTTATCGTTTTCGCTATCGTTTTCTGT
Organism: Philophylla caesio; assembly: GCA_963971545.1. Lineage (NCBI taxonomy): Eukaryota > Metazoa > Arthropoda > Insecta > Diptera > Tephritidae > Philophylla > Philophylla caesio. The sequence goes on along the minus strand of OZ020609.1, from coordinate 52,397,083 downwards.
ATCAATTGCCGTTATCATTATAATTATCATTTCGTTATCGCTATCGTTATCAGTATATCATTCTTTATCCTTATTGATATCGTTGTTATCATCGGTATGGGTATCGTTATCCTCCACGTTATCGTTTTCTTTATAATTTCGTTAATCTTGTTATTATGATTAACGTTTCATTATCGAAATCTTTTTCGTTATATTTATCAATAGAGTTTTCGTTATCGTTATCGTCATCGTTATCGATGTCGCTTACGTTATTTCAGACATTATACTTATCGATATCGTTATATTTATCGTTGTCAATATATTAGTTTTTAGAGGAAACACCAGAATATATTCCAAGTAGTGAGGACGAACATCCAAGTCGTTCTATAGAATTATAGTGAAACGCATAATTTTTCACGCCAATAACGCAAACTAACGCATGATTAGGCGCTTCATTCTTGCTTCCTTCAATGCGCTTGGGGCGCACTTCAGTTGAATATGAGTTTCTTGTTAATCTTGACTGTAAGCTTACATAAATATATGAAGGGCTTAAGATTACTTACTCAAAGCGCATAGAAATTAAAAAAAAACCAAAGCGTTATATGTTCGTATAAACCAAGATGCGAGTTGTGTTGATTTTCGTATGAAAGCTTATATTCTTATACAACGTAGACACAATTTCTATTGCATAAAAGAGGCGATAGTTGTTTTAGCGGTTAAATAATTTCAATTGACTGAAAAGTGTAATTGGATCACATAAACCCATACAAACATACATACGTACATACGCGCATTCAGATGCGTAAAAACAATCATTGGCTTGTTCTAGTTTTTCCATCATTTCGGCCATCGTACGAGTATAAAGGAAACTATAAACTCCGCGCAAACTTTTCAGAAGCAATGAAATGAAAAGCGTAATTTATTTCACGCCTACAAAAAGCCACACCTAGCCATAAAAGATGGCAAACAAATACCACTGAGCGAATTGGTGGCTGCAGTTAAGCCTAGAGGTGCTTTTATAAAGCGCTTGTAATGGTTGCTTTCGAAATATGTATTTAGTAAAACAGCCGCGCAATAAGAGTAAAGAGAGGAAATGTTGGGGCCAAACTGATCGAATGTTTTGTTTTCGACACGAAAAGTGCTATTCAAAGGAGGCTTTGTTGCTTCCATATGGGGCACACACACGCACGCACCCACACGCACTCATACAAATAGGTGTGCAGAAATCACAAAATGGCGCAACAAGCAATACCAATTTAAGCGGCTTAAACTTTTGGTGGCGAATGACCCAAGAACGCACAAACATTCAAACTACAAGAACGTATAGTGCACATCAGATTTATAAGACACCCACATATGAGTAGATACTGGCGAATTTTGGTGTATTTGTTTTTCTTGTAATTAATTTGTGAAAATTTTGAAATAAAATACAGTTCATGGTGTAACAACAACCAAGGTACCTTGAACAAGAAACGGCAGTAGAAAAGCTGGTTTGCATTATTTTTACTTATTTTAATTTTTTTGGTCGTTTATCTGTCATTTTTTTTTTCACAACTCTATAATGCAGTTTTGACATTTCAAAGGATAAAAATGTGACTTGACATAAACCCCAAGTCTCAAACTATATACCAAATTAAATTTTTAGCTTTTGAAGTTTTGCAAAGTAATTTAGTTACGGAATACTTAAGCAATTATCATTATCATAAATTATTTAATAAACGGGTATTTAGTTTATATTGCAAATTTTTATTCACCATCAGATTTAATTTTCTTAAATAATTTCCAAATAAAAATTGGCCATTCAATAAAATTTGATCGAAAACGGCATTATTTTTTGGTTTATTTCTTTCCATTAATTTGTTCTTAATAAAAAATGGCTATTTAATAATTATTTATTGATGCAAAAATATTAATTTATAGGCCCATAGAACAAAAATAAAATAATAAATTATAAACTTTTTTTTGGTATTTTTCCAAAAAGCCAGACTTCTAGGGTTTATTGAAAACATTATTCAGTACCGCTTTGAATGTTTTTTTTTCTTATAAAATTACAGAATAAAAATTTAATAATAATTGATGTTAAAATACTTATGAGTCCAAAACTCATAAAAAAAAAATTTTTAAAGACATTATTTCTTTGTTTATTGAAAACATTTTTTGTACCGTTTTGGGTGCTGTTTTATCTTGAAAAATTTGGCAATGAAAATTGGCTTGTTTATAATTATTGAAGTAAAAATACTTATGAATTATCGAAGAAATAAATACTTATGTAAAAAGTAATTAAATAAATTAAAAAAAGAGAATGTTTATTGATAACATTGTTTCTACCGATTCTACTAATTTTTTTCTTTACAAATTTTCGCAAAAAAAATTGGTCCTAAGCTTATTTAACAATTTATAATTTGAAAATACTATTGTATTAAATCAAAAGTCGTAAAAATTAAATAATTTTTTATTAGGATGTTTGCGGAGCTTTACGACCGGTTATTTTATGTAAAGCAAACAAAAAAGTTTCTTTTATCCTCCTACGCCTTCTTCAGTATTTTAATCAAATTAAACACTAAAGATAGTTAAAAATAAAAAAATAAACAACATTAAATTTTTATTTCCTTTTTCTGTTGTCCGACAGGATGAAATGTTTATGTTTGTTGGAACGATTTTCCGTCATCCCTTGTCGGGTTTGGTTTGGAGACAAACCGGTTTCGGCGTTGTGCCATCATTAAACCAAAACTGACAAAGGATGACGGAAAATCGTTCCAACAAATATCAATACATATTTCCATAAATAGAACCATATCACTAATAATTTTTTTTGGAATTTTTTTTAAATTCTTTTTTCTTGTTTTTCATTTTTGGTACCTAATTTGTTCAAGAATCCAAAAATTGTACGTTGAAAATTTTTTTACCACATTTTCCATAAAATTCTTAACCCATAATCTTGCTTTTAGGGTTCATTTAGACCCTCGTTTTTTAAAAGTGTCCTCGAAGCCATATATCCAAGGGCTTTGCTGGACTGAATTAGTCCGCAAACCCCTTTCTTAAACAAATTAAACTAAAGGTTAACCAAACAAGGTAAAGTGGTACATAGAGAAGAGCTTAAAATCGTTTATCATTATTCGAATTTATCGAATTATCATATCATTTTGGTAGTGCTTTCTTAATAAACAAAATAAAAATGTCGACAAGCGATAGGTGGCGGCATAACCTTCAATTGAAGAGGGTTGAAATTCAGATTTTTCTAGTATTTCACGTAAGTTATTTTGGAAAGGATATTTTTTTTTAAACTATTTTAGGCTCTGGCCTGAAGACCTAAATTTTCCATTTGTTTGGTGACCCTTAATTAAATTTCTTGATAACACTTATACCCGATAATTTGAACCAGAAAGCCTTTGTAAAAATAGCACCAAGGATATCTTTTAAAACGCGCGATTCAAAATGACCCCTGTAAATGGAAGTTAATGGATTAAAGAGTTAAAAAGAGTTTTGCGCCAGACCATTCCAGACGATCCTTGAAGTACCAAAAATTGTTCGCAATTACAAATGTGTGTTTTATGACAAAAATTCATTTTTTAACTAAATTAAAATTTTGACTTAATAAAAATCTAAAACAATTTTATTGCCACATATCTCGAAAAAGTGGCCTAATAAAATAAAACTGAAAATGAGGTTTATCTACATTGGAACACTTCTTGATGGCGTCAATCTCGAATACAATTTTTTTTGCAAATGTTTAGCACACCACAGATTAATTAAATATTTTTATAAAAAGGCAAAGGCTTGACTATTCAATGTACTCTTAAGTTATTATTTCTCTTGCAAAAAATGCATGTAAACTAAGTTTTTAAACTTCTTAATTTTTTTTTTTATTTAACCAAATTTTATCACAATTTCGAATTTTATAAAAGAAAAATTTAATAGATTGACTTTTTAGTGTAAAAAAGTGTGTCAGATTGTAAGAGAATAAAAGGCACAGTTAAGTTTGACAACTTGTTACGGGTGCGTTTTTTTGCAATTTTGTCTTCATTTAAAAAAATCTCGAGTATACGATAAATGGAAAAAAAAAATGCAGAAGAGGGTCAGTAATTTTTTTTTTAAATCAACAGTATTTTGTAGCCACACGAATTTAACCTTTTATGTCCTTAAATTTAATTTGCTACAAAACTGCATGCCCTGATTCAAAATTCAATTTTATTAATTTTGATCGAACTTTTTACTTTTATTTAATTACACCAAGCGGCAGTAAATTTTACTCGCGAAACTAGGCGGCAAATACAGTAAAACTGTTTTTTTGGCTTTTGTCTCTCTGGTGTCAGGCATTTTGTTTTAGAGGATTTTGTAATTTGAAGGATATGAATAACTTAAGAAATAATAAAAATTCAGAGCAATATTGAGTAACATTATGAATATTCAATAAATGAAAAAATTCAATCGAATTAAAGGAAAACTAAATTTTTTTTGAGAACAAGTACGAATTAGTTTAGAAAATGTCACTTTAAAACTCTCAAAAGCTTCCAGTAGTTGGTTTTGTTGTGAGTATCGTATAATTGTGGCAACTAGTATGACTACAACCAAACAATCAACACGCGAAAGTTTGTCTGCATAAAAGTTTACCAGTTAAATGGACATTGAGAGTGTGGTCGCCACGAAAATTGTGCCGCAAAGTTTCGACTTTGTTTTTAGGTGCTTTGCTTTCACTTTGCTTTTGTGTGCGCGTCGGCGCCATTTCTGCGGTTACTCTACACACATACACACACACACACACACATTTAAAAGATAGTCGTCGTTGATGGTTGGTCTTGGTGTGCGTTTGTTAAGTGTTTGCATTTGTAGTTGTTGTTGTTTAAGTTTTTTGTCAACATACAACACTAGTCGGTATTATGGAATTCAATTAAAATGCGCTTTTTGTTGTTGCAGAACGAACAATAAAGCCGAGCGAAAATGATACTATTGAAATGGACATTAATGGAAAATGCCAACCGCAAAGCCTATTGACCACGTACATAGGACATACATACACACATACATATGTACATATGTATATATATACATATATGAATTGCTATTGATAGTGGGTGCGGAAAAAGCGGGTTAGTGTAAAAGGTATAGTTTGCAATTAAATTGTGTTAAGGAGTTGGAGTTGGGTAAAATGCTTTACAACTCTGTTTACAAAATAACCCAAAATTAAAAGGAAGTTTTTAAGCGTAAGATACACTAAAAACAATAGCACTTAAAATATATAATTTACATACATACATATGTACATATATAGGTTTGTTTGTGCATTTAAGTGTTAACCCTTTTATAGGAAACATTTTTGGTTTTTGGATAGCCAAATGTAGATACTTAATGGCAGCGTTAATTTTGTGTGACTTTTCATGACTTCACATTGGCATAAATAGTATATTGAAATTAAATGTGTAGTCATAAAAACGTGCAAACTACTCGTACTTAGTTTGGTTGGAGAGTTAGCGTATAAAATTAAACACCACATTTTGAGTGTAAATTCGAAGATGTTGTTGATAATTTTCATGGCTACCACTTACTACAAAATAATTGGAATTAAATTAAACACAATTGGGGTTAAATTTAACAATAAACTATTGTATGGTCGTAGCAAAATTTATGGGATTAAAATTTAATTTAAAATCAGTGACATACATACGTACAGAATTGAGATATACAATCATCATGCGTGGAACAATTTAAAATTAAATAGGAGCAACCTATTCAAGGCGCCTGAAAACAAACGGGGCTTTATTTAATTATTTATTTATTTATTTATTTATTGAGTCTATTGAACAATAGTTTCCTTACAGACTATTAACAATATTATGCTTAATAACTAAGAAAAGAAAATTTCAAAATCTAAAAAGTTGAATCCAAAAGATTTTTAAAAACATTTTTTGCATAAGAAAAATCTAATAATACCTTGTTCGATATCATATTAAATTCACCAATGGCACGGGCAATAGGGGCATTACGAGCATATTCAGTTTTGTAATTAACACCATAAAACGGCAAAAAATTTCGCAAACTTCGCTGAGGAATGTTAAAATTAAGTTTTACTAATAGAATGGGGCAATCAATAGCGCCATTAACCAAATTAAAAATAAAAGACAAAGAGAGTATGGATCTTCTAGAATCCAACGATTTCAAATTTATTAAAAGTAGGCGTGAACTATACGAAGGTACTGGTTCCGAAAATTTTAAAGAGCGTAAAGCAAACTTAAGGAATACTTTTTGGACATGCTCAATTCTGTTTAATAAATTGGCATGGTATGGTCTCCAAATGATCGTTGCATATTCTAAGTTAGAGCGTACAAAAGACGTATATAATAATTTAAGCGTATAGGGATCAGAAAATTTCGTGCTATTACGCCTCACAAAACCTAACATCGCATACGACTTTGCAACAATATGAGAAATATGACTGTTAAAAGTAAAATTAGAAGAAAAAATTACGCCAAGATCCTTGATTTCATTGAGAGATTCTAAGACTGATGAAGCAATACTATAACACGTAGGCACAATCTTGTGAATTTTAGCAAAAGTGACTTTAAAGCATTTGCTGATATTCAAAGAAAGGCGGGATTTAATGCTTGTCTAAATCGGCCTGAAGCTTAATTGCATCAGCTGAGCTTTTTATAACCGAAAATACTTTTAAATCATCAGCGTACAGCAGAAAATTAGCAAATGTGAAGCAATTGGTAATGTCATTTATAAATAGCACAAAGAGTAAAGGACCTAAAAAAAAAGGTTGCTCACTTTCGTTTCATTAACAACAGTGCCGAGGGAAAATATCTGGGCTTAAAGGTGGAAGAGCGCAAAACAAAGTAATTCTTAGCAACAAACTAAAGTTGCCACGTCCTTGTTTGCAATTACAAATTTGAAGCGGTAAAAGGTTCCTTTTACCCAAACCAGGGCAATATCAAAGACCAGTACGACTTGTGGCAATTACTGTACTGGTACTGGTGCTGGCATTCCCAAAATTCTCAAGTACAAGTACAAGTCCAAGGACAATTAATTGAAAAATACTTCAAGTTTTAGCAAATATTTACTTCAAAGTTTTTGAAAAGAATTGAAAGTACTTGCTACTTTACATATTTTTTTATGTTGAATTATTATTTGTTGTAAATTAAATTTAATTATTTATTTGTGTTGAATTTCAAATGCTCATGCAGTATTTATTTTCAAATGTGTACAATGAACTGCATTTTGTTAAATAAATCTAATAAAATATCATTTATTTTTGTAATTTTTTTTAAATATTGGTTTCAAGATTATAAGTAATTGAAAATACTTGAAAAGAATTGAAAAATCAATTCAATACTTTAAATTCTTTTCAAATACTTTGAAGTATTTGCTAGAACATCAAGTACTTGTACTTGTACTTGAAAATTCTGAAAGTACTTAGTACGGACTAATTACTTCAAAATCAAACTATAAAGTATTTAAGAACGTAATAGTACAATTACTACTCAGTATTACCCAGGCCTGCTTTTACCTAGGATCCAGCAGAAAAACCACCAATAATGTCAGTCTTGAGATCAATTGATGTATAACACTTGCCAATAGGTTATTGTTTGGATTGAAAAGCCGAGCCCTTTTTCGACGCTCATCCTCTTATACTACAGCGAAGAAACATGGACGACGTCTTTCTATAATGTGAAGGTTTTGGGGGCTTTCAAGGGTGATATTCTACGAAAGATTTTTAGTCTTGATAATATTATGCACCGTTTTATGTAGGCAAATATATAAAAAAAAAATAAACAATTGCGATGGCTAGCACAAGTCGTTACTATAGACGACGATGCTGAAAATATTCTTTGACACGCTAATGGTTTGACAAAAAAAAAAAAAAACAAGAACGTCACTGAACGCAATGGTAGAACAAAGTGTGAAAGGATCTGTCTTTAAGTGAACTGATTAACTGGTGTAGCTTCGCAAAGTGTATAGACAAATGACGAATATTTCTAGTCTCATCTCGCAAACCAACCAGCATCGCAGAGCCGAAGAAGAAGAAAAAGCGTTTACAAAATCTGCCCTTCGGCTTGGTGCGTGCCTGTTAGCACATAACACGCTTTCGTAATGCGTTTTAAAAATTTCTATTTCTCTATCAATTTAGCATAGCGACGAATATACATAATAAAAACACTTTTTTTTTAGAAGTAAACGAAAAATAAATTAATATTTAGAGCAACTTCAAATTCTTGGCTATTTACATAATAAACACACTTTTTTTTTAGAAGTAAACGAAAAATAAATTAATATTTAGAGCAACTTGAAATTCTTGGCTATTTACAAAACTTTCACCAGTTATTTATATAAACAATTTAATTAGATTTACATGCGTCAAGGCGAGCGCTTTTAAGACGGATGAGCAATAGAATTGACGAAAGTATTATCATTGAAATCAGTCAACAAACAAAATGGATGTGGGTCAAAAGCATACCGAATGCCGTAAACAACAGACCGACAACAGTGAACGAACGAACAGGAATCGAATTAACGAAAAAGTAAATACAAAAAGTTGGTAAAGGGTGTAGGAAGGTTGATTGGTTGATTTGGCTGGTTAAATTACGCATGGCAAGCGCTTAATATTAAGCGCTGATAAGTGGATGCTAATTGATGACGTCGCGTCGATATTTTGATGCTACAAAGAACCGTTAAGCGCTTTGACAAGTAAACACTTTGCGCGATGCTGCTACTTACATACATATCTACTCGCTTACATACACACACAACTGCATAGATAAGTATTAAAAAAAAAAAAAATAAACTGGAGCACTAGAACAACGAGTTTTGCGGCAAAAGGTAGCTGAGGTGGCGGTGGCACGTACCCACATTGTTGTCGATACGAGCACGAGCTGTGGCAATTAGCGCCTTTCCGGCCATTGGCCGCATTACTAGTGCGTATGAGTGTGTGTGTGTGTGTGTGTGTGTGTGTGTGTGTGAGTGCAGTAGGCAGTAAATGATAATTGCCTTGGCATGGCGGCCATGTGATGAGACTGTTCTAGATAAAAGTAGCGCTGAAATTTTCAGTAGCCGATGTGCTATGCATATATGTATGTATATACATTAATGTATATATTAATGTGACTAAATATTTATCGGTGGTACCTTTTAGGCCAACTTTTCTACTCAAAGATCTAGTGCAAATGTAGTTGTAGCGCTTTGAAGTGTGCGTGCCTATCGACAGGGTGTTGGCAAGAACGCTGGCCTTGCAACTGCGAACAGTTGAAATTGGACGCTCAGAACGATCGGTGTGATCAAAAATTTTAGTTAAGTTAAAGAAGGGAACTCTAAAGAACGCCTCAAAATGAGTTATTTGCTGTGCGCGTAAAACTTTTACTTATTTTTAATTAAAAGTTGTACTAAAAAATTGCCCCAAAAAAAACCATATACGAATTTAAATAACAAGTAAATAAACAAAAAACGAACTCGACGTAAAAAAGTATATTACAAAAAAAAAAAAAAAACGCTCAGCATGTCCCGCCAGGCACTAAAAGTTAACGCGCAGTTGAAGCCCTCCGGCAGGTGTCTCCTCTGCGTCATTTCATTAATTTTTATATTCTCCATCACCGCCTACGCTTTCACGCAATCAATGCAAGTTGCAAGAAGCATTGAAAATCTCGCGTCACAAGAAGTCGAAGATGAAGTGGACGCTAAAGTGTTGCAAATAATTATTAACGATGATGTGAAAGCAGTAAATGAAGCTGCAGCGCAGAGATTGCTGCTAGCAAATGTCGAACAACAGAGTAATGAGAAAAAGCTGCTGGCAGCAACAGCACAACAGCAAGTGCTGAAACACCAACGCAAACGCAATGTGAGCGCTAATGAGGATAATCAAAATAAGACAACCGCTAACCAAGGCTACTACTATGAGGAGCAACGTCCAGTGCTCGTACACGCTGAAAGTCTACCAACGCTCGGACGTCGGCAAGATAACTTTGGTGCGCCGCCGCCTACACCACAACAATATCCCTACTATGAACGTCCTGCCGCTAATGAGTATGAGGAGAGTGAAGAAACGCAGGAAGATGGCGAAGCAGTGAAGGCCGAACGTTATCCTTATGAGCAACGGCCACCAGCGGCCTACTACGATGATGATGATGTTGATGAGAATAATGAGCGCGTTGGTGACGGCGAGACGGAGAGTGTAGGTGAGGGACGTGCTGCACAAAATGACGCTTACAATTCATACTACAGGCAGTGGCATTATGCAACACCAGCGCCGTTGGCAAGACAACGTCCGAATGGTGGCTGGGAAGTTGGCGGTAATCGAAAATTGCAGAATGGCGAGCGGTAAGTGCGTAAATTAAGAGCAATGAACAATGGAAAGAGTAAATGAATGTGTGAATGAAGATGATTGTGAGTGGTTGTAAGCAGCGAGAGCGAAACAGAGAGAGAGAGAGAGAGTCAGAGCAAATTAGAGTGCAATACACTATTGATTCACTTTGAGCAATAAAAAGATCGAAACGAAGGGGGATAGAGGAAAATAGAGTATAAGAGTGTAATGCACTATTACTAAAATTTAAGTAAATAATTTCGTTTGATGATCATTTGGTGATCGTTTAATAACACGTAGCGTGTGAATACGGTCTAAGTAGTTATATTTGTGTGACCGCTGCGGTCGAGTGGGTAGAGGTGTATGCTATAACTTGATATGTCGCTGAGTTCGAGGTTCGAGTCTCCGCCAGGGCATGTTAATATCTTAAGTTTTTTTTTAATAATGGTCACCCCTCTGCAGTTAATGGTAAATAGTGTGAGCGCCAAATTAATAAATTAATAATAACAAATACCCTTTTTTATAAATAGTTGATAACCGATTAAAACATATCGGCACAGCAGCAGCTTTTTAATTTTTTAAAACTAACTCCATATTATGATTGAGCTAGCAAGCAGTTTTTATGAACATTTCAAGTTATAGTTGGTATGCTGGGAATCGAACTTGGGTCTTCCTACACTTACATGTTGAATTAAGCTTCCGTTGGGTAAACTGTTGCCATTTTCCAACTTTGTATGCTTAACAAACTTTAATCATGAGCACTCGATTTTCAGTTGTTCAATGCTTTCCATACATGGCTTTATTCCACGTACAACGACTTCTGCGACACCTAGCGGGTGAATATTTGGTAAACTTATGCGCCGTTATACATACGAGTATGTATCTGGCTGTTAAGAGGGCTGTGTAGTGTGGACTGTCTGTAAATTTTAAGAAGATGAAGTTTGCCTTTAAAAACGAGGGGATACCTTATATTGAAAAGCTTTCAAAAGGAGGGACTCCTTTGAAAATTTCTAAAGATGTCGGGTAGATCTAATATCGAGGAAAGTGAAGTAGAGGACGATGTGAAAAAAATTCTATATCAAATTTATTACTTATGTCGTAGGAACACCCTGGAGATGAATAAACTAACTAATTAGTCATGCTGTTCTCTGCAGGGGTTGCTCTTGTGGGAATCATTGTGGATATTCGATAATTCCCAAGGACGTAAAGTTCATATGTACCTCATGTGACCAACTAATGTACGACTAGTTACGTTGACTCCCGGCTGATCTTTCTGTTTCCATATCTCCTTAAGTAATGATAATGATAATATACCCTTAATTATATCAGACTGTGTAAAGAGAAATTGGCGGTTGTTCTGACTGAGCTAAAACTATGCTGCGTTGGAGTACTCTTAAAGCGTTCTGTTAGCGAGTAGAATAGGGCTCAGGCTAGCAAAGCCTCAATTCGGTGGTCGCTAAAAATCTACCAAGAGCGCTTCAACTTTTTGCCGAAGATGTGGTTATTAAGTACTTTGCTTACAGTCGCCGTTCATATCTTTTTCGTCGCTCCCATTCACGTCATTATGTGACTTTAAAAGTTGGCCAGCCGTTGAGTTCCAGCATAGACTACGTCGAGTATTGCTGTGGTAGCTGTGTTAGATGGTCACCCGTTTTGTGTACGCCAAACTTTTTATTTTGAAACTGTATCGACGAAATCCTTTCAATTTTCAGCGTTTAATTTGTCTAGCTTCTAGGCAATTTTGTCCGAGCTCACCTAGCACCACACCGTTTTTGGTTCTCGCTAATCAGCGCCCCTTTGAAAACACCTAAAGTACACAAGTTTTTACCGCTTTGTTTTTTTGTAACATAGAGGAGGACTATCACCGTCCAACGTCGCAGTATTTGGCATCGCAAAGATATAAAAGGTCATAAATATTTCGAAGAATTTTTTGCTTGATCACTCCAAGAATTTTCTCACTAATGGGATATACTAGATTTCCAGACCCAGCCGCTTTGCTTCTCTATCCAGTTTTTAAAAGGCAGAACTGACAAGGTTGCGTTTTATTAGTTGGACTGAACGAGCAGTGAATTTTGAAACCCTAAAGTGCTTACTTAATGGCGAGCCAGAGATTTCGAATTCGATCGTTTCCTGAACTTGTTGGGCGCAAGGTTTTTTAATAAAAGAGCTCTGCTTGTAGAGTTTGCCGTGAGTGAGTAGGCAAATCTTGAGCTCATTTTCAATTAACTTGAGCTCTTTCCTCGCCTTGCCTTTTATGTTTATCATTTCATGTGTTATGATAACAGTAATTTACAAGGTTATAATGAAGGATCTCCAATCCGAGTCGATATCTTTGCACGCATATGTAACCTATACAATCTTATCGATATTTCTGCAAATCATGTGTGCCCTGATTCAATCCATTATGAAGTATTGCGTTTAGCGCCAGTTCGTCACCAATCAAAATTCGTTCAACTGAGCCTGTGTGATCTCCTTAAGGTTTTAAAAACAAATTTTCTTGCAACCTTCCAAAGTATACCATTAGCAGCTGTGACTAGCTGCATGAATTAACAAGTAACATAATGTTGCAAGTATACGAAATTTGCTGCGTCAAAGACATGTCATTGCAGGATGGTTGTTGTGGGCTGTTTTGTTTTATTGTCAAAAGTGTTGCTACATTTAGCGCGTTAGAATTGCAATATACTTAATTTTCGTGCAATTTCATTGTTGTTGCTTTATTTGTACAAAATTGACGCAATTGTTGTTAGGGATTTCGTGTAAAATTTAACACACACATACGAGTACAGACAGCATTTATTTATGATATGTTGGCTGCTTTATAAAGCAATTAGCAGTTGTTTTGTTGCAAGCAATATTCTGCACGCACTATGTTGCAATACATATTTTGCAATAAAATCGCCTTCACGTGTAAATTTATGCGGTATTTTATGTTTGCAGTTTATGCAACAATGCAACTGTTGGTGTTGCTGCTATCATTATTGCTACCTTCTCTCCTAAACATAACTGTATATACTTACATACAATTAGTATATTTTTTACTATACCGCATGCTTGCAAACACAATGTTGCACGTGCGTGCTGACTGCCGCCGCTGGCATATCTGTGCCCAACGACTTTTGTTTATTATTGCAAACACCTCGCACAAGGGCGGCTGTTGTTGTTGTTAATGTTGTTGTTAATGTTGATGTTGCTAACACTTTGTCGTTCTACTTCAATATTTCGTATATTCCGTGCAAAACGTAAGCAAATAAAAACTCGCACACTCACACTCATTTGCCGCAACTTTGTTGATTGCATCCTCCACAAATTTATGATGTGCATACATGTTGCACGCTCTTTGTTGCGTGTCGCTGTCGGTCTGGTCTTGTCTGCCTGCAAGCGGATGCGCGTTAAATTTCGTTTCATAAAATCTTCTAAGTGAGTGCTGGTTGTTGCATACTTTTCAGATATGAATTTAAGTAAAAGAAACTGTCAAGATGACGAGAAAATTTCTAAATTTTAAAGAAGTCCTAACTCAAATAGTTCATTTTAGATACTTTAGTTCGATTTTAAAAAATTTAAAAAATGATAATCGGAAATCTAAATTGCGAGCGACTTTATCAAAGATCAATTTTGCGGACTAAAAATCAAAAATAAATGGCATTATTTGGTCAAATTTCTTACAAGCGGTTTGTTAAACCTTCAAACATCCACTTACACAATGCGACTGGCATGAAGTAAAGGGAACTGCACCGCATGCGTAGTTCAGTTTGCCTTTAAGTTCGAGCTTTTGAAGATTTTAATAAATTAGCACAGGCAGGCCTGTGACAGTTGGCGGCAGCATGTTCATCAAAAATGAAGAATGTGAGAACGCGACATTACTTTTCTCTGGAAGCTTATAACCTAAATCTGATATTACCAAGGCAAACTTACAAGCAACGATTAAAGCTCAGCTCAGAGCCCAGCTGACAACATTGGATTCTCTCTAAAACTCAACTTTGCTGTCAAACGAGGACAACAGTGAATGAATCAAAAGCACAAGCAGCACTCTAGCACAACTCTTGTAAACGCACTTTCCAGAATTCTTAGATGCCTAAAAGTACTCCCATTAGCGCACATACAACGCTATTGCGAATTTTATGCGAATAATTCATTCCCATACATTTACAGGCAATATACAACCAAATTTGTTTATATTTTTTTTTTTATTTGAAAAATGGTTTTTGAATTGCTTTACGAGTTATAAGAATATTTGTTCACTTGTTACTTCCAAAGAATGTTTACATCCAAAGAAACCTACTTTGGAGCATAAAACCACATCGGACGAGAAGGCAATGTTTATAGCATTTGTAACGTCCATTTGTACAAGAGAAAACAAGGGTTGTTTTTCAACAAAAGAAGCATTTAGGCATTGGTTAGCGTGAGTGGTATCGTGGGTTCGACTCCCGTTGAGGCTATGAGGAAGAAGTCTGATGAGGAGATGTGGTGATCTCCGAAATTGAGTAATAAATTCTAGCGCCTTAGGTATTGTTTTTTTTTCAATGTATATTTAACAATGTGTGCCAAGTAATGACGGGATGCTTATTATGTCAAAATGGCAACTTTCAAAACTTATTTACATTGCTTTAACCCATAAATATACATAGGAGGAAAAGACCCAATAAAGTTTAGGAGTACATTATGTATCTACATAGATTCGAGATATCGACAATAATAAATAAAATATAATTAATAATATAATTTGCAATTTACATTTTATTTATAATAAGGCCTTGAGCTCGGATAGCTAAAAAATCAACAAAAAACATTCAAGCCTTATGAAAAAATACCGAATTTTTTTAAGTTTTTAGCATTAAGCATTTTTTACTTCGGCACAATTTTTTTACTTCTTTAGACAAAGATATATCTTTTATTTTTTCCTGAATAAATTCACTTACATATTTGCTTGTGTTTACATCATTTCAATTCACTGATAAAAAGAGGTTTTCCAAACATTTAATTTTATGGGAAAAATGTGAATTTGGCTTTTTTAACTCCGTGCCGCCGAGCTGATCAATCCAAGTCCATGAGCTTTCGTTACGAATTTCTTCACGCAAATTTAATTTATTGATTAAAAAGCATAAAAAGGAAATTGTTTGCTATTTTTGCATTTAAAAATTGCTCACGATGCTATTTCTTCGTTAAATTTAAAATTATTTTCTGAAAATTTTTCAAGCTTTGTATGTATACATGTGCATAGTACATGTGTATAATTTTCCCACAAAACTTTTTTTTATTTTTATTTTCATTTTGAACACATTTAGGGGTTCACAAATTTCATAAGAAGAACGAAAATTGACACTGAAGATGGCACAACGCCGAAACCAGTTTGTCTCCAAAGCAAACTTGACAAGGGATGACGAAAAATCGTTCCAACAAATATCAACAGTTTACACTGTCGGACAAGAAAAAGAAGAAAACAAATTTCATACGGTTTGACATAATAACGCTCCGGTTTTCAGGGGCTGTCATTACTTAGCACACTTTGTTAAATAAACTTTGGTTATTTCCTTATCATTTTTTTTTTCAAAAACCAGTCCGCCTTAAAGCTCTAAAACTAAAATAAAATAAAAAAATAATGCGAGATCATTGCAAAAATTGCAAGAGTAACCCAAAAAAAGGCCGGTGGAGAAAAGGTTGATGGACCGAGGACAATGACTGCTTTATTTATATCAATCCATCACCACGGAGTGGAAGTTGGGAACCAATGCTTAGCTTCAATCGAGCTAGACATGAACAATTTTTCCTTCAAGTGTTATTGACAGTATATTTAGTTTTAGAGCGCCCGGTTAAGGCGAATTCCGAACAAAAGGGCGATGCCAAAACCTATCCTCTCTAACACACTCATTCTATTATAAAGAATACAGAGGCTTATCGTTCCCTTTTCCCTTGTCGTTGAACACGATCTGGGTTTGGTGAATGAGCGAAAAATTATATAAAATTTTTTTTTTTAATTCTTTTTTTTGTTCCTAAATTTCAAAAAACACCCATGCTTCCAGTGTTGATTTTCCACACTTTCGAGTTTATAGAAGTTTTACGATTTCTAAACTAAATATTTAACAGAATCGAACATAATGGAAAAAAAACCAAACAATTTTTGATGTGCCACCTTTGATAATGAATATGAAAAGTTTGTTCCTGATTCGAGAACTAAGCTCTTTGCGAAGATTAAAGAAGCTTCGTTATCGAATATATTTGCTATTTGATATGCAATGTATTTTCCTTTCATTATGAATTAGAAATCAAATTAACTCACGAAAGCAAATTTTAATAAGAAATTAATTGTCTTTTCTTTTATTTCTATAATTCCCAAATTTTTCGAATCCTGAAAAACTTCCCTGAAACCCGTCAGTTTTTTCGCATGGGTATCTACAAATCTAATCCTTTTAATCAAAGAAGTCTAACTAAAGTTGCTCGTTTCTCTTTGAAACAATATTTCATTGAGCTTATAGACAAAATTTTAACAATAAATTAGCCTCAGAGATGGTTTGAGATGACTTTTTGCTATAAACTTAACACAAGTATATGATTTTTTAAGAAAAACTGCACAATTTTTTAACACTTTTAGTGCTCGCTTCATTTGATGCTATCACTCATTGTTCACTGTGCATATTTAGTAGCAACGTATAAGTTAATTATAAAATTAGAATGCAATTAGAAATAGAGAAATTGCATTAGAAATGTAACACTCGATTTATTTAAAGAAAAAACACATACTCACATACATAAATAGAAATAAAGATATACTCGTAAATATCGATATATAGCAATTTAGATGTCACAGAGAAAATCGGCCACACACCAAAACATTCACACCATAAGTTTAAATACGAATATATTGCATTCAATTGGCATCAATTAGTATGTGCATCTATGAATGGACAAGGAAGTACAGTAACTGCGTAATTCAGTATAATTAACTACAAATTAAATTGCCTCAATGCAAATGTAATCGCACACACTCAAAAACGTTACAAAAGATATATTAAAGCTGATGGATGGATGTGTTAGTGAGTGAGCTGGCCATCAATGACATGACCAATACACAATTTTAATATCATCCAGCAGGAAATAGTAAAAACCCTGTAGGAATTTGTACAGGAATATTTTGAGGAGGTGAAAATGAAACTGAGAACGAACTTATAATAAAATTTAGTTCTAAAACGGTCATATTACATATGAAATAGGCTTGAAAAATTAGGGAACCATAGTAATAAGAGAAAAATATAATTATTCTCTCATTAATTTATTTTTCGTTGGGTAAGGACTGAAATTTGAATTTATTAATAATGGAAAAGGCATCGGATATTGGGTAGAAAATAAATTGGATATCGAAAGTTGTACCTGTTCAATTATTTTCGAATTTCCAATCCAGTCCAATGTTTATTGGGTAGCTTTTTTAAATAATTTTAATTGTAATTTCCACACTTAAAGTTATTCATATGTATGTATATATAATTTATTCTACTGTAAGTTTCACAATTTTATAATTACTTCTATTAATATTCATTTAATTCTACATACTCTGTATATATGCTCATGCATATATCAGCTGACAGTCTCGGGCACATAGTTTTTGTCATAGAAAAATATGAAACCGTTAATAAATTTCGATATCAAGAAAGATTTTTTACCATATACATACATACATATGTATGAATATCGAAAATTTTAAAGAAAATTATGACCATAAACTATGTCGACGGTAATAAATGTTAATGATTGTAAATTATTTTGAAACGATAAATATCGATATCAATACATTCATGTCGACGATTTTAATTATTTGAATAAATAAATAGCGAGGGCTGTAAAAAATTGAGAGCGATATACGAGTATATCGATGAAGAAAACAATATCGATGAATTTAAGAATAATGATAATGATACGGATAACGCGAATAAGGATAAGAACAGGAATTTGGAAAAGTTAACGTAACTAAAAACGATAGAGATAATGATTATGATAAGGATAGGGATAATGATGAGGATAAAGATAAGGATAATACTCGTAAAAGGAAAAGGGTAAAGATTTGGATAATAATAAAGATAAGGATAATGTTAATAATAAGGATAAGAAAAAGATAAATATAAAGGTAAGGAAAATGATTAGGATAAGGATAGAGATAAGAAAGAGTATAAGGATTAGGATAAGGATAAGGGTAAGAATAAAGGATAAGGCTAATGGTAATGATAAGGACAACAGCAAGGATGAAGATAAAGATAAAGGTAAATATAAACATAAAAATAAAGATAAGGATAAGAATAAGTAAAACTCTTAGAATAAGTATACGGCTTGGGACAAAGTTGAAGATAATGAAAAGGATAAGGATAAAACAGGATATAGATAAGGAAAGGGATTTATATAAAGAAAGGGATATCTATAATGATAAGGATATGGTCACGGATAAGGATAGGGATAAGAAGAAGAGAAAGGATAACAAAAAAGATATGGCTTAGAATAAAAATAAGGGCTAGGATTGATATAAAGATAAGAATAAGGATATGTATAAGGATAAGGATAAGAATTAGGATAAGGATAAGGATAAGGATAAGGATAAGGATATAGATAAAGATAAGGATAAGGATAAGGATAAGGATAAGGATAAGGATAAGGATAAGGATAAGGATAAGGATAAGGACAAGGCTAAGGATAAGGATAAGGATAAGGATAAGGATAAGGATAAGGATAAGGATAAGGCTAAGGATAAATATAAGGCTAAGGATAAGGATAAGGCTAAGGATAAGGATAAGGATAAGGATATGGATAAGGATAAGGATAAGGATAGGGATAAGGATAAGGATAAGGATAAGGATAAGGATAGGGATAAGGATAAGGATAAGGATAAGGATAAGGATAAGGATAAGGATAGGGATAAGGATAAGGATAAGGATAGGGATAGGGATAAGGATAAGGATAAGGATAAGGATAAGGATAAGGATAAAGATAACGATAACGATAAAGATAAGGAAAAGGATAATGATAAGAATAAGCATACGGACAACAATAAAGAAAAGAGCAGATAATTAGAAGGATATAGATAAGTAGAGGGAAAGGATGCAGATAATGACTGTATTAGGATAAGGACAGCTTTAATTCATTATAAAAACGAAGATGATAGTTAATAGCCAGATTTAGTTAACTCGATACTATCACAAATGATATAGAGCAAGCAATTTCCTAGTGGGTATATTGTACAAATAAGATCCTTTTGTAGTGCATTAATATGTGACCATATGTAGATGCATACATATAAATTAAGATATTCTCGTACATACGTAGATACATACATACATACATACATGTATAAGTAAGTAAAGCTTTTGGCGAATATAATAAACGCGCTTACATCCGAATGGGAAATTCAAATGCCCATCCTTTAACTGGTTTCAAAGCACTTTATTGCTGCTACGCTTTGAGTAGGCAATGTGAAAAGCCACCAAACGCCATTGCAAAGAGAAGCGCATCTAAAGCGCATTGAAGAAAGCATAATGACAAGACAATCCTTAATTTTAGCGCTAGGGCTTTGCTAGTTTTCGAAGCATTTCTAAAGCACTAATGAAGCGCACCATTTCCTATTGGGATATTGGCAAAACGCATACAAACAAAACTTTGTTAGTGTGTTGGTATTATGCTGAACATCACCGAAACAAATACATATCTTGGACAACACTCACAGGGAATACTGAATTCTGTAACCTCGGGCGTCGCATTACAACCACGGATGTATGCACATGTACACGAGTACGCATATGTGTATGCATGTATGTACATATGTGCCAAAGTCCAAATGTATGAAACGGAAGTGATTGAGAAATTTTAAATCCAATTAAATTTCACTTCGAAATTGACTGAAATTTCCGTGCGAATGAAGTTTCCAAACAAAAATGGTGATTACTTGTTTATTTATTTGTTTGTTTGTAAAATGGAGTATTTTAAATTAAAGCTTACACAAATTAATGCATATGTATGAGTATATCGCTTGCCAGCGATTTGCAAGAGCAATTGTATTGTTGCAGCAGTACGCTCTCATTTTGTGTTCGTTTTTATGCAGTTTATTTTTTGTTTTTGTTGTTGTTGGTTAATTTTGTAACGTCATAAAAGCATGTTTCTGGTTTTGTTTGTGCTTTTCTTATTTGAATCATTATTGTTGCTTGGATATTTATTATGTATGTATGCATTCAATTTTAAGTGTTTGTGTTGTTGTTAAAACAATTGCTGCTGGCGAAAAGTCTCACTGTCAAGTTGATTACACATAATTGTAGGCTTTTATTGCAATCATTGTTGACCGAACCGTACGCATGATGGTTTATGCGAATGAGTAAATTTAAAAGTGAGTGTAAATACATACCACATGCACGAATGAAAATACATTTTTTTTATCCAGGAGGTTTGTCAATGTAGAACTTTAGCCCGTACGAAAGCTTCTTCTATTATCATGTACCGTTCCTTTCGTCCCCTCGTCTTTCTTCCGGAGCTGGGGCGTTACAGTTTTGATACGGTCCTTAGAAGTTGTATCAACTTTGGTCCATTCTCTGTTAGTCGAAATAGTCCAAGAGATCAAGTTTGTATGCACAATATATGTACTACATTTGTTCAGGCTGTTGGGTCCTTTCGACTATGGAAAGAGCTCCTAGCCGCGTATTGCCTTCACTTCTACACCTTTTCCAAAGTATTTCAGAAAAACACAAATGTATTTCAGAAAAGATCAATTGTATTTCAGAAAAACCCAAATATGTTTCAGAAAAGGCCAAATGTATTTCAGAAAAACACAAATGTATTTCAGAAAAACGCAAATTTATTTCAGAAAAATGCAAATGTATTTCAGAAAAGCACAAATGCATTTCAGGAAAATGCAAATATATTTCAGAAAAAAAAAATGTATTAATGTCGTCTTTTCTGAAATATAATTGTGCTTTTCTGAAATACATTTGAGCTTTTCTGAAATACATTTGTGTTTTTCTGAAATAAATGTGCGTTTTTCTAAATACAATTACGTTTTTCTGAAATACAATTGATCTTTTCTGAAATACATTTGCGTTTTTCTGAAATACATTTGTGCTTTTCTGAAATACATTGGCGTTTTTCTGAAATACAATTGATCTGTTCTGAAATACATTTGTGTTTTTCTGAAATACTGTTGGAAAAGGTGTAGACCCCTTCGACTAATTTTCGTTTTGTAAAACTAGACTTGCTCCGAGCAACCAATCCCACAATTAAGTGCTATTCAAACAGTCTGAAAGGACGAGTTCTAGAGCTCCAGAGCTACGCTGACTTTGCGGATGGAGTAAAATATATTCTCGATGACGGCCTCTCTTCTTCTTTGTAGACTCTATATTTTGAAACTTAAAACATTAGTTTTCCGAAGTTGATGGAACGAACGTGATTCCAAGCAGGGTTTCATCTAGCTATGTAATGTGCAGGCGGTCTGAGGGATGAGTTCCAGAGCTATTCTGGCTTTGTTAATGGAATAAGTTTCAAATCGCGTATTATATTTACTTTTAACTCCTACGACAATGCTGCATTTCGTAAGAATTGTCTGGATTCCGAGCAGGCCTTCACTCGGCTACACATTGTGCAGGTAGTCTGAAAGGGCATATTCCAAAGCCTGGATGGATGAAAAAAAGAACAGTTTCCATTCTCTATATGCGTTTGTAAAGAAACTCTGTACGATTCCGCATACTTGAGCTGTTGATGCATTTCTACAATTGCGCTACAGATTGCTTCCCCAGTTCGATTGTTGCTAAGCAGCAGAGCTTAGCGGGTTTGCTGACAGTGTATTTATATTTTGTGTTACTGCCGAGAATTGTGGACAAAAAAGAGAAAGGTGGCTCCTCCACATTGCATGCGGATTAGAAAGCAGACTCGTCCAGTTCGAAGCGGTTTAGGAATTTTCAGTAGCAACCGTGGCCGCTGAGTAACTGCGTTAGGTGTTATTTATAGTGTAGCAAAGCAAGTTGTAAGTCCTCAAATGATCAACTCAATACCGAAGACTGAGCTTGGGAACTGAAGCACGAATTTTTCATGAGACAATTATTTTACTTGGAGTTGACTTGAATAAGATATTCTGCACGTGCAAAGATATTCTGCATCGTTTGAACCGATTTGAATACTGGAAAGCTGAGCTGAATATCTCCAGTGTTTGATCGGAATGCCACGGAAACTCGTGTTCAAATGTCAAGGAATTCAAGATGTCAAATGGCAAGTCGAAATTTTCTAATTATCCTCGTGATCTATTGAGTTGGACTGCATGATCGGCCAACACAAAGAGGCTGTTCTAACCAGTGTGAAAGTCAATACATCTTTTCTTTATTGAGTAAATACAAACAGCAGATTTCAAATAAACTGCGCTAATTGCTCCGAAATTGGATCGATCAGTTGATTCATACATTTTTGCTCGTGTTATGTGGACAATTTAGACCGCAACAAAGTGGTTTTCTTCCTTTCTAAATTGTTTCAGTATTTTTTTTTATAAGGAACCTTTTATTAATATCGAATAATTATAACATACATATGTCTCCCATACAATTCGCCCCATTCATGAAAGGTATGAAGCTTTCGGCATAACCGAAGACAACCTTTCTCACTTGTTTGTTTACATATCTGTTGTCACAAGCGATAACCGCCTAAGTCCTATGCTTTAACACAGGACTTAGGCGATTATCGCTTGTGACCACAGATATATGCAAGAAATTGCTAAAGAACGTCTTAAAAAAATTGTTAAAAATCAACTAAAGTTTCTAAATATATCAAATTTGCATTATGTTATACTTAAATTAAATGAATTAATATTTATAATATATTTTTTTTAAGTTATGGTTTTAAAGTGCAATATTTTTAAGCTAATTTTTAATTTTTATTTAAGTTTTCATTTGAAGATGAACCTTATTTTAAATGATAAATAAAAAAAATTAAATAAAAGTAAAGGAAATTGCACAAATTTGTTGATAAGTAGTGAACTGATAATTTCGTCAAACTCTTCTAAAATATATGTATGTATGTATATTAATTAATGAATTTGACTCCACAAATACTTTGTACACCCTGTATTAGCATTTTAATTAAGTCTCATATATATTTGCAGACATGTACGCATATATAAATGTGTACATACATATACGAATACAAAATAATACAAGTTTGCGGCGTTGCATTTAAATATATACCTTCATTCATGTAAATTACACCAACACCAATGTATTTGTATATGTAGGTAGTTTTTCATGTACTTTATTTATTTTTACGCTCAGTTTGATTTTATGCAAATACTCAGCAGATTTTTCAAGTAACACACACAACTACATTAATGCATAAAATTATTAAGTTAAAATAACAAAAGCAAAAATGATGACAGTATTATTGCCAATATGATATGCACTCGAAGTGGCGGAGAGTGAAGCAAAATTTGCAAACTCATACAAACACACATTTGAGAATTCCAGTTATATAGAGAATGTATATGTACGAGTATGAAACACATTAGCTTGGTTCAAAAGAAAAATGATTGTCGAAATTTTAATGTTCTTCCCTCCTTTGTTGGAATAAAACGCCTGGGTTTTTTTATCCAAAAATATTTAGAGCTCGCTTAAACGCTCAAATATTGGCTTTACATTTTTTGAATGATATTTTTTTGCATTAAAAATATTATATTTTTAAATTAGTTTAATACGCAATTATTTATTATCATACATCGTAAAGTTGCTAACCCCTTTTAGTAAAACTTTACACTAAAATGAAAGAAAACATCTTTCAAGCCATAACTTTAATATATATGCTTAAAATTGCAATAAACCCTTTACAAAAAAAAAATATATTTTGCCCAAAGTTGTAAGGCATAAATTAAAAAATAATAATAATAATATAGCTTAGTGTTTGGCCGAGCTTCTCCTACCATTTGTGGTGTGCGTCTTTATATTATACCACAAATGGAGGGACCTACCGTTTTGTGCCGATTCCGGACGGCAGATGAATTTTAATGAGAAGCTTTTTCATAGCAGAAATACCCTCGGAGGTTTGCCATTGCCTGCCGAGTGGTGACCGGTGATCGCTATTATAATAATTATTGTTGTTGGGGAGATATCACTGCGATCTTAAGGTCTATTGTGCCCCCTGCTTGGATTAAAGAATTTCCTTTAGTCCAACCTCCGAGATAAATCTTAGTATTGAACCCAAGTCTCTGGAAGTTATCCCATCGTCCGTAACCAGGCCGCTATTAGAAAAAAACTTTTTCTATGCTTCAGACTTTACATACCCTGACTGAGATTTGAACCTCGAACTCAGCGGTATATCGAATTATAGCACGTACCGCTACCCACTCGACCACAGCGACCTCGTCATAAATTAAAAGAAAAGTTAAAAAAGCAGATTCTATTTACAACCATTTTTAGCGATTCTTATTATTCTTATTTCGACCAAAAAACTTATTTAGCGGCGGCGGCGACGATATTCAAAAGTGAGTGATGAAGCATTCGTTTAACTTAAGTGGCAGTACTTTAATACCATTTCTAATGAAGTTTTTTCTATTTTAAATATGTATGTATAGAGTAACATTTAAACTATTCGTGCGACTTCAAACACTGTTTAAAATAAAAGAAAATAAATCGTTATATTTTTTCAATAAGAAACAAGCTTAAAAGAAAAGAGCATTACAATTTCCAATTGACTTGGTCGAGCTTAACTCGATATTTTTCTAACTGACTACGGAGTTATTTTATTTCCATATTTTTTTGTATTTTATAATTATTAATTTTGAAATGATGCCACGCCAACAGCTGATTCTGTCAAAATCAGCTAACCAAAGAATCGGTGTCCTGATCGGTCTATTAAGTTCGCTGCACCTTTTGGAAGTCATAAACAATTGATTCAATCACGTCGTCACTTCATATTATACTCGTATTATATGAAATCTGATTACATCCTATCGCATCGCCACATCACATAAACATGATATTACATCAAATAACATGTAAATGCTTTGTAATGTTATACAAAACAAAACATAATATAACATAACAATATCATGACCAAATAACATATCAGATAGCATAACATAACATTATATAACATAACGTCAAACAGCATAATATAACAGAACGTACAACATAACATAACATAAAGGAACTTAAATTATATTGTTTAACTTAGACTTAACCTATATAAAGCAATTAGCGTAAGAAGTGGGGAAAGTCTAAAAAGAATGCTAGAAAAAATAATTGCGGGCCCATTATGAAGAACAAATTTACGTTAGTATTAGTTATTTTTTATATATTTTCAATTATTTCTAGGTGTTTTTATGAAGTTTACAAACGTTTTATGCATCTGTTTTTTATTTTCTTAATAACAGCCGTGTACTAAGCTATTAACAAAATAACTTTTTTTTCGTGGGGTTACCTTTTAAAAATAGTCAAATTTGGTAAACTTTCCTATGTTATGATTTTGAGTTTAAGGTTTGGGGCAAAATATAGAAATAAAAACAAATTTATTTAATCCCTAATAAGGCGATTTAAAAATCCTTTTTTCTTTGAATTTTTTTCTTAAAAAAAATTGATCCGCTCTAATGTTCATACATACATGCTACGTTTGTATTCGTAGATGTCTATTTAAGTATTATTTCAACGCCTCTGCGCCAACTCAACGAATTCCCATTGAACTGTCATTATCCCTGCCAAGCAAAGTACGAGTGAATACATTTTGTGGCATTGCTGCCTTCAAGTTGCCAGAAGATGGCAATTTCATCCTTTTGCCACGCTGATCAGCAGCAGCAACAGCAGCTCGACACTACGCTGACACTGAGTGCAAAATAATGAGCTGTGCAATTGCCAACAATGCAACTGTTGCAGCTTTGGCTATGCCTTTGTGAGCAACTAAAGTTTGCACATACTACATACATACATATGTGTAGATATATATTTAAGTATGTATGTACGTTTGCATGGAAAGTGCTTGAAATGAAATTTTGACTGACAGGATAAAGTGCGTGTCTGTGTGACGAGTGTGTTGGGAACTGTGCTTTATCAAATCCTATTATATGGAAACTTGAAGATTACGAACGTGTGATGACAGTTTATATATGTATATGTTACATATTATATATAAGTATGTATGTATGTATATTTGTTTATGTACATATGTAAAAGTTTGCAACTGTTATATATTTGTTTAATCATTTGTTGCCGTATTATATTTCATGAGTACTAAGAAATCCTTTCGCAAGGATATTTTAATTAATTTTGATTTGCTTTACTTACACAAAATTCACATTTCCCATTTGACAATAGAAGTGAATTGCAGTAGCTGTCTGTCTTTGCTGAGCTGTTGTAAATAAATTTTGATGCAAAATAGATGTAAATGTAATTTGATTGGGAATTTCAAGTGATTAAAATTTAAAGTAAATTTATAGGATTATTTTCAATGTGCAGGCATTAAGTTTCAGCTTTCACTTCCTAGAATATGTTCGTAAATGTTGGATTATAAATTAAGAACAAGTTAAAGCAATGATTTGTTCTGCTTTTCATAAATATAAAAAATTATCTTCAAACTTTATATGATTCACAAATAAACAGTTGACTTACTTGGACTCCGCTCTTATCGATTTCGATTATAATTTAATGCATTATAAAAATACATCAACTTTTAAAATTTCAGCAAAATGTTTATAAAATTAAACGCGAAACTTGCTAAATCGGCTTAAATAGTTTGTCGTCCTGTCGTTTTTTGTGTTCTTATTGATATTGACATTACCGTTATGATTATCGATGTTCTCATCACCATTGTAAGCATTACTTTAAGACAGGTTTTAACGCTATCGACATTGTTACGTTTGAAGTTATCGATATGTTTATTGAAACCCTAATAAATAAATAATAGTGGTTGTGTTAGATATTTTCTTCATATTCATCGTATTTCCCTAATCCCGTTATTCCCGTGCTTGCTGTCGATATCGATAAAATTGTAATTATTTCTATTGTCATCGTTACTTTTGCTATTATCGGTGCACTTACATAGTCCTACCGTTTTCTATACGTTTAGTTCATATTTTACATTTATCGATATTAACGGAACGCAATTTCAACATAGCACATATTTATATTATAACCGATTTTGCTATCGATATTTTTGTGTTAGTTCGAAACAATGATCTTGAGTTTTATAAAAATTTAGCGTAATATTTCCTATAATTTGCCATAGTTCTTTTTATCGTAAAAATAATCGAAATTGTTTTTGATACATTTATTGTAGTTTTAGTTGAATTTTTAATAGTTAACGAAAGTTTTTGTAATAATCGTTATCGCTAATCAAATCGTTATCAATATTTTTACAGTAAGCTATTGCTTTTGATATCGATATTTTCTACATCGTTTAATTCATCATAATCAAAATAATTATAGTTATGGAAATTGTTATATTATTTTCATTACAAAAATTACCGTTATCTTAGTTATTTCCATCAAAATTATTTGCCCGCTATCAAGATAACTATCTGTTATCATTACCGATAATTTAACTGTTATTGTTATCGATTTATTTATCATACTAGTAATCGACAAAATAATAATTATATTTCATTTTATAGTTTCTGTTACAACTATCGATCATTTATTTTTTGTTTATATATTAATCGATATCCTTGGCATGGCGAAAAACGAGATGATTATTATTATCGGCTACTTTAACATTTCTTCTAACGATACCGTTATCGTTATCCAGTATGTTGCATATACAAATCTCTTACGAAAGTAATATCGAGGTTTTTATCGTTGTTATCAATATTTTAGCCATTATTGTTATCGTTATATCTATGCATTTATCACAATGACAAAGGCATTGAAAATGTTTACATTATTGTTTCCTTTGCCGGCACCGTTATCGCTGTCTAGTCCTTACCTTTACCGTAATCCATAATTTAATTTTTGTTCAACGGGTTTATTTATATTGCTTGCGTTACCTTTTTCGCAATTGCATTGTATTTTGTTAAGGATATACATATCTGTCGTGGTCAAAATCAAAATCATTATTCTTAACGGCCTTTAAGTCTAATTTATGTCGATATTATTATCGCTATCGATATCGTTATCACAATTTCAATGCAGAAATATTTCGAGAAAAAACTTCACGCTTACCAATTACAAAAGCTTTGTGGCCTTTGCTATGAGTAACTATATTCAGCTAGCAGACTACAGCCGCGTAAAGGATATATGGCTATGAGCATTAGAGTAAAATTTTGACTAACTCGAGCAAGCAATCGAAAAAATCTGAAAACAAAATGTAAAAGCATACTTGGTAGAATCCACACATTTTTTAATGAAAAATAACTAAAATGCTTCAAAACATATCCTGTCACTGTGAGCAAACATTTCCGCCTGCATTTCGTTTCCCCTCTCTAGTTTCACGCTTTTTCACATCTACAACCATGAACATACATATGTATAAATGTATTTATACTTTACTTATATGTCTACATAACTATCGACGCTCGCTGATGTTTCCTGCACTTTGAAAATGCACCCTTCATTATTTTAATTTTATTTTTTTCATTCATTCAGCAAAGCATTCAGCTTTCAGCGCGAAAATGAATGTTGAAATGTCGAAAAGTGTTTGCATTTATTTTCAATGCGAATTTTTGTATACTATTTTGATGATCGATTGCATGTGGGAGTGAGAATTGAATGCTTTTGGGGTTTTCGGTTGGTGAATAAATGAAAATCAGGGTTAGAGGGTGGATAGGAGGCAAAAAATATATCTGCGATAATTTGTTTTTTAATATTTTTTTGGGGACAAATGTAGACAATAAAAATATGCCAATGACTGCGGGGCATTTAAAGTGAATTTGGTTTTCGCTGCTGTTCTCTAGATTGAAGACATGGAGTAAACTTACTCATTCAAACCGCGTTTAGTATTGACCCTCTGATGTCAGGATTTTTTAAAGGATTATGGATTTTCAGGGATACCATTAATTAAAAAAATTTATTGAAAAAAGCAGTGCAATATAGTAATATAGAAAACTGGGTATTCATTTAAACTGAAAATTATATCGAAGAATTGGTAGAGAGAGTGAGTATGTGTTTAATGTATATATGATGATGTTTTATTTTTTTGATAAAGTTTGGTACTTTTTTACTTACATTTGCTTGATTATAATAATACATTTTTCAAATTCTTTCAAAAATTGACAATTACACTGTAAAAAAACTTTAAGTAACTGAATAAAATTCCAAAGCTTTCACAAAAATTAAAAAAATGCTTTGTTCACTACAAATCAAGTCTTCTAAGTGCGTTCGAAGCACTCTCAAATAATTTACCAGCGTTATTCCCATCGACAAGTTTCTCAAGATCTTCGCACTCACGCAGTTCGACCTCTTTTTTGTTCTTCAAAGAGCGAGAAATGTGGGCCCGTTGTTCGAAAAAACATTCCTTTAATTACTGCTCTCGGAGACCAGGAGTGCAAATCGACTTCGAACTCTCTGTGTGTAAATTTATGCGCACTTTTTGCTGGACAGACGCGTGTGCGGATCTCAGCAGGCACAATGTAATGACCCGAGTTGCTGCTGAATTGAACCTTATCAGTGTGCGTTTACACCTGGTAAATCTATTATCGACCAGATATTCACAGTGCGACAGATCTTGGAAAAAACCCAAGAAAGAAGAATTGACACGCACCATCTTTTTGTCGACTTCAACGCCGCTTTCGATAGCAGAAAACGAAGTTGCCTTCATGCCGCAATGTCTAAATTAGGTATCCCCGCAAAACTCCGTCAGGATCTTTGATACCAAACGAGGTTTCGGACAGAGTGACCCCTTATCGTGCGACTTCTTTAACCTCATGCTGGAGAAGATAATTCGAGCCGCAGATTTAAATCGGTCAGGCACCATCTTTTATAAGAGTGTGCAGCTGCTGGCGTACGCCGATAACATTGACATCATCGGTCTAAACAACCGCGCAGTTAGTTCTGCCTTCTCCAAACTGCATAGAGAAGCAAAGCGAATGGGTCTGGAGGTAAACGAGGGCAAGACGAAGTCATCTGTCATCAAATAGGCAGTCGGCACATTCACGACTCGGATCAAAAATCACTGTTGACAGTTATAACTTTGAAAAAGTAGAGGACTTCGTTATTTAGGAACCAGCATTTACATCAATAATAATGTCAACCTCGAAATCCAAAGGATGATCACTCTTGCCAACAAGTGCTACTTCGGACTGAGTAGGTAACTGAGCAGTAAAGTCCTCTCTCGACGGACAAAAACCACGCTCTATAAGTTTCTTATTATGCCCGTCCTATTGTATGGCGCAGAAGCATAGAAGATGAGGATATCTGATGAAAAGGCTCTACGAGTGTTCGAGAGGAAAATTCTCCGAAAGATTTATGGGCCTTTACGCCTTTGCGATGGCGAATAGCGTAGAGGATAGAATAATGAGCTATACGAGCATTATAACACCAGATATATAGTGCAGCTAATTAAGATCCAGCGGCTTTGCTGTCGTTCGAATGGATGAAAGTGCTCCAGCTCTGAAAGTATTCGACGCGGTACCCGCCGGTGGTACCAGAGGAAAATGAAGGCCTCCTCTGCGTTGGAAAGACAAAGCGGTAATGGACTTGGGTAATCTTGGTATTTCCAATTGACGCCAGTTAGCGACATGACAGAAATGACTGGAGTGCTAAGCTGAGCTCAGTTAAAAACGCATACGCGGTTATTGATCCAATAAAAGAAAGAAGAGTTGCTGCTCGTATAAAGTTCACTAAAGGCATTTCATACGTATTGCTCATTAGGTATGAAATTTTACCATTTTAAAACAGTATCCGAACAGTCGCAGTCCGCTGTCAAGGAAACTGCAATTTTCGACTGTGGAAACAACGGTACCTTTGTCTCTCACCTTGGGATTGGAATCGCCAAGCAATATTTTAATATAAAGAGAGGTATAAAAACGGCCTTGCTGAAATTCGGATCGTGATCAAATGTTCGCCTACCAGTATGAACGACAGCATTTGTCGTCGAAGTCTCGATCTAATCATAAATCCCACCCCGAACTTACGCTCCTTTACATGACAGCTGTAGAAAATGTTGCAACGGGCGTTCGGTGGGCAGCAGTCGGTTTATTATCGAGACGAAACGTTCGAAGTGGGAAACATTAAAGCAGGCGATATAACAGAGTAGCATTATTTGTTTTATCTGTAATTAGCTCGTTTCTTCTCTGGATGAGACGTGTCAATAATTTTCAGGCGTTTATTAATATTGGTGGCATCTAAACCAACCTTGGAAATATAATGAAAAATAACCAAATAATGAATGAATAATCTACTAATAAAAAATAGTCAAAGAACTAGAAATAATCAAATAATTTATTGTCTTCAAAAAACTAATAATTTTTGATTACTTGTTAATATAAAATATTCATGATTATTTTTTGTTTATTGTTAATTTTCAAAAATATTTATTTGCTGTGTCATTTAGGAAAATTAAAATAATCACTAAAATTAAAAAATAATCAAGTTATTAAAAATAATCAAATTGTTATTAATTATTTCAAATAATCAAATGCATAGTTGTAAAAAATTGATTTCTCTAATTAATTGATAATTTTTGATTATTTTTTTACAACAAATATTTAATAAATACTTATTTTAAAAAATAAATAATTGCTTGGTTGTATCAGAAAACTTAAATAGCCATTAAAATTGTAATTTATCAACTAATAAAGCATTTCATAAAAAATGTTAACACAGTAATTTAATTAAAAATAATTGAAAAAAAAAATATTTTTTTTGCTTGTCAGTTTTTAATTATCTCCTTAGTTTTAAATGGCAATTTGTAAGGTAATTTCTAAAATTTTTAATATTTTTAATTTTAAAAAAATTTATAACTTTAACTGCTTGTTATAAAACATTAAAATAATCACTGAAATTTGAAATAATCAAATAATTTAATATAATAAAATTTATTTTAAATGGCAAATAGTACTGATTATTTCTTTCTTCTTTTAATTTTAATAAATTATTAATAGCAGGAATATGTAGGGAATTTAAAAATGTTTGAAGAATTAGAAATAATAAACATAAATATTGAATTAAAAAAGCAATAAATTAAATGCAAGTAAAGAAATAATGCAAAATAATCAAAAAATTTCCAGAGGATGAGTATTTTTAATTATTTGAATACTTTTCATAATAAAAACGATTAAAAATAAATAAATTAAATAAAAGTAATCAAAATTTAAAAAAATTTTAAATAATTAAAAAGGTTTAATATATTTAATTACTGAAATATATACATATGTATGTATGTATGATTACATTTTAATGGTGATGATAAATTTGAAATATTTTAAAAATAACAAGTAAAGAAGTGGCTAAGTTCGATCGAACTTTAAATACCCGGCGCACGCTTTCAGCAAAATTTTTAAATTAACTAGGTACAATCTAACATGTGTGCCAAGTTTAGACGAAATCGATAAAGTAGTTCCAGACATATACATATGATCTCAAATAGTCGGATTTCTGGCTGCAATACAACACCACATACTAAACTCAAGATATTTCCCTTCAACATTTATTGAAACGTCCGATTTTTAGTATTTTCGAAAATTACCGTTATATGACAGGTGGGCGTGGTTATGGTCAGATTTTGAAAAATATCGCTTAAATAGGCATAGTGTAATACGTATACCAAATTTGAAGAAAATCGGGTGGGTGGTTCCAGAGATATACATACATATGAACTCATAAGTGGGCGGTGCCACGCCCCTGTAAAAATTTTAAATTCAGTCGGTATTCCTGCCCGAATTCAACAATACAAACCAAATTTAAGCAAATAACCTTCCATAGCTACTGAAATATAGCAATTTTTGCATTTTCGACAATTGCCGTTATATGCGAGGTGGGCGTGGTTATTGTCCGATTTTGTCCATTTTCAATACCAGCCTGGGTCAAAGACAACCTACCTACCAAGTTTCATTGAGATATCTCAATTTTTACTCAAGTTATCGGGCGGACGGACAGACAGACATCGCTAAATCGACTTCTCTTTTCATTCTGAGCATTTTAGTATATATATGTCTATATCTATCTTGATTCCATTATGCTGTTACAAGCAACCGTTATGTGATCAACGTTATTGTACATAAGTGCGCGGGTATAAAAAAAATGTAATTAATAAAGTTAAAAATAATAAACTAGTAAAGAATAATCAAAAATATTATAGACGATCGATTTTGTAGAGGGAATTAAAAATTTAAAAATAATCCAATAATTAAAGATAAATGCAAAATAGTAAAATAATTCGAAAAATTAGTTTTGTTATAAGTGATCAAAATATATGTTTGCCTAACTAAGTGTTTAATAAGCTTTACTAGCTCCTTTAGTTGCACACAGCGTATACGCAACATTTTAAAATCCACTAATTCAGAAATTGCTATGCTGATTATTTTAATTCACATAAATTGCTACTAACTTTTTTTTAATTATCAATTTAAATATGTATGTATTTATCTATGTACACATTCCTACCAGAGTACATTTATTAAAAATTTCTAATTACAAAAGAAAAAGTAGAAAGAAAAAAATAGACGCGGAAGTTAAAAAAAGTTTGCTAGTCATTAGTGCTAAGGCGCTTTGGAATCGAAACTCAAACAAGCACATTGACTTACATACTTTCATATGTGTGTGTGTGCATACAAACAAAAGTTGGGTGAAAAGTAGAAGGCTTCACTCATTTCTATCGCAACGCAGTTACTTTTTTACCAATTTTTTTTTCCTTAAGACATCACGTTTGCGCAACTTTTCTAAAACTTTCTCGTTAGGTGGCGCTTTATTTAAACTTTTTTTGTTTCTTTTGTACTTACAAGTAATTTCCTTGAATTACCGCTGCTTGTGTTGCGAGTGTGTATTATTGTGTGTGTATTGTTGTATTACAGCAAACGTAATGATTTAGCAAATTTTCTTCAAAGTCAACGTTGTCTACGTAATTTTCATTGTTCCAGCAAGCTTTTGCTTGCTATTTACAATTTGTTTTTCTTCTATTTCTCTTGCATTTTTTCCGCGCGCATTATTTTTTTTGGTGCAATGCTTTTTTGACTTGTGCAGCAATCCGATTTTCTCTTCAATAAATTGGCTATGCTATTTGCCATTCGCGTCGTCGCTGTTTCTGCTGCCGCTAAACACGCTCGCGCTGCATGCGACGTGCCACTATTTGGCGCTGCTCAAATGTTGCAATAGATTCTTCGGTGCATCTCTGCGTTGCCAGCATTCAAATTGTTTTTCGTTTACATTGTTGTTTTATTTTTTGTGCAATGTTCTATTGGTTTTTTTTTTCATCTAGTTTTCTCATCAACTTCCTTTAGCGCATTTTGACTTCTTGGTCGCTGCTGTGTGCGGCATGGCGTGGCATCGCTTGACGTGCTGCAACTTACAAGGTTGCCATTTGCAAAGTTTTTGCGCTTTTGAATTTCTCGTATTCCAAACATTTGGTTCTTCTGCTGCTGCTTCTTCTGCCTCCCCCGCATCGGCTGTTGTTGCTATTGCCATGCAAATGACTTATATAGTTAATGCGCGCCAGCTTTGCACGTTGCTTTAAAGTTCACGTGTCGACGACAAAAATCAATTTGAGGCAGCGAACTTGACACTTTGGCGCACTGGTAAGTGGATGCCACAAACAAAAGTGAATAGCGAAGGTATTAAGGCATAAAGTAGAATTTTTGAATATCATTTGGAAAGGTGAATTTGAATTGTGTGATTTTATATTTTTATCACTGCGTTGGTTTGTTTGTATGTACATAAATATTTTACTGTAGCTTTCGTGCTTTCTTTTAAAAACTTTATTCTTTGCTTATTCGAAAAATTTAGATACAAAAAAAAAAGATGGCGAAAGTTAAAAGTTGATTTGCATTTGCTTGAAATATTTTATGAGAAAACAAAAATTCTTAAGTGTGTCGCAAGGACATTTCACTTATTTTTCACAATTTTATGGAAATTCTAATATTAATTTAAACTGCCTTTAAGTTTTCTTTTGAAAAGTTTATATCCTTCTACTACGCTTTGGTAATGAGCGTCGGCATAAAACTTTGCTAGCGTTTATTTTTAATATCTTTTTAATAATTTTATAACCAGTTGTGTTGCGTTTAAAGCTATCTGTAAAGTTTTTTCGAGTTTTTTTTTTTTTTGTTAAGAAATAAGTTTTTATCAAATTTTATATCATAAAACTTATTTATTCATTTACTATATGCAGTAAATTTAATGCATTAAATTTTAATCTTCCTTGTGCAACATTACAAAATAACCTATTGCACTATACTTTTGAATGATTGAATAATATAAAGAAACGAATTTAAAAAAATTTTTGGACGAGAGTTAATAAAAAAATTACCAAAACTGGATTGTGGATACCAAAAACATTCACTATTTGATATTGAAATTGAATAGTGTACAAAATGGCGTAGTCAAAAAAAAAAAATGTTCCAAATTTTGTAGAAAACTTATTTAATTATTACTGGTAGGTAGGTAGGTGAGGCTGTCATTGCTAAACATTGACACATTTGGCTCAAGCTCACTAAAAAGAGGCGATCCTAAAAAGCGTAACTTGCCTTTCGAGAGCGCAATATATTAGCGCAGTAGATGAAGAACAATCTCCCCATTCTCTTAATTCTTGCATCTTCCCACTAAGTCAAGCGACAGAACGTCTGGAAAGACATTCATGGCGGCCCTTAGTGTTGCATGGATGGCTCCGATTATGAAGAGCATGAAATTGCTCTATACTTTGTTAAGTTGGGTCACCATACGATAAATCCATAAAAGAGAAGTCTACCGCCCCTTTATGAATGCCTCTCACCAATGACCTTCTTACAATAGTACAGGGCTATAGATGGCTTCGTATATCGCTGGACGATGTATTTCCTTCGGCTCAGTTCCATATCTAGAGTGACGCTCATGAACTTGGCTTAACCTCCTTAACCGCGATATTTTATACCATCAAACTGGGCTACGTCATCCGCATATGCGACAATCCTGGCACTCAGTGTACGGTAAGGTTCCACAGGAGAGCTGAAAACATGTCACTTTTCCCGTGATGGTCCTTCCCCACGGCATTTGAGCTAACAAATCAATCAGAAACTTTTCTACTACAAGTCCTCTCAAGGCTTGGTTTATTGTCTCTGGACGTATGTAATTAAATGGTACCTCAATGCCCAGAAAAGCTAGAAGAAAACGATATTTGCAACTGAAGCACTTTTTAATATAGTAGAGACTATAAATTAATGCTGTATTGTAGAGAGATAGAAGAAGTTGGATGCTAATTAAACGTTCTAGAGCTTTAAGAACAGGGAATGGCAGGCTATGCATAGGTCTTAATTTCTTTGGATTCGTATGCGAAGGCTTTCTGCTCATGGGAATATAGACAACGCAGGCAGATCTCTATTCCTTTTTTATTTAATTCAATTTAAAGCAAGCTATGCAAATATTACGTAGCAGAAGTTTTAAACATAGCTTTATAAGTTTTAGAGTTTTGTATCACCGAAATAAGGTTCTCTTTTGAGACAGGTAGATTGACAATCCAACTGGAGGGATACAATTTCCAATTGGGGCTTGCATGGACTATACATATGTATAAGCTTGTATACCAGATCTTTTCTTTCTCCGAATTTCGTATGCTTTATGATTAATAATTCTTATTTACATTATTGGAAAAGAGTGGTCCCATACCGACCCCCTAAACGGCAAAGGCAATAAAGGTGAGAAAAATTAAAATTTTCTGTTCAGTTCAAAAAATTACTTTGTAGAGGGATCAGTTGACTATATTTCTTATCGAAATATGAAAGTCCAGGTTTTGAACGTATTCAAAAGTGCTGGTCCGAAACCAACCCCCTATTTCTTAGCAGGAAATCGGAAACAAAAGTGTGTTTTTAAATTTGTATTGTAAGGTGCGAAAAAAATTCGATAACAATGAATACAATTTATTGATTTCAACAAATAGTAAGAAACATTTGGAAAGATCTCTTCAGAAAATACAAGCTTGACGATTACTCGTAAAACATAGTTTTACATAGAATTTTACCGTTTTGAAGTGCTTTGTCGCAATTTTTATATTGTTGACATTCACTTCTTTAAGACGTTCTGCTGTTTCAATTCCTTCTGGTGTTGTATTTTTTTTATTATTTCTGCGATACAGCAGTAATGTTGATCGAGGAATTGCGAATTCACGGGCAGCTGCGCGAAGCAGTAGTCCAAATTTCATTGCTGCAACTGCTCTACGCAGAATCTCCAGATTCCTTTTTGAGGTTTTCCGCTAAAATGTCTGTCGCTTTTCTAAATAAACATGTGCAACAATTTTCAGAAATAATTTTTTATCACTTTAAATTACATATTTTCCTTTTAAAATACGCTATGAACAATATAATAATAATAATATATAATTTTGGCGCTTACACTATATACTTATGTAGCTCAACGTTTGGCCGAGCTTCTCCTACCGTTTGTGGTGTGCGTCTTTATATTATACCACAAATGGAGGGACCTACTGTTTTGTGCCTTTGTGCCGACTCCGAACGGCAGATGTATTTAATGAGCAGCTTTTTTATGGCAGAAATACCCTCGGAGGTTTGCCATTGCCTGTCGAGGGGTGACCGCTATTAGAAAAAACTTTATCTATGATTAAGATTTTTGCTTGCCTTGACTGAGATTCGAATCTCGAACTCACCGGCATATCGAGTTATAGCACGCACCGCTACCAACTCAACCACAACGACCACCCATGCTATGAACAATTACGCTGCCAATAAATTGGGGGTCGGTTGCGGACCACGACGACCTTTTTTTAATTAACTGCTCGCCATTTACTAATGACGTAATGAGCGATGTTATTCATGAAAGATATTACTATAAACACTCAGAATAACTTACCATCCGATCTTTATGCGAATATAACAACACTTTTAGCTCAAGTTTCGTGGAGCTCGAAAATAAATGTCAGGGTTGTTGAAACCTAATAAACGTAAAAATCGCAGCGAAAAAGAAGAAGTAAAAATGACTAGCTATGTTAGGTCCAAAATGCCCATCTCTGGGAGGTCGGTATGGGACCACGATCCTCTATCAATTTCCTCATAGCTCTAATTTTTATTATAACTATAGTCATAAATAACGTCACTGCTATCAACCCCTTGTATACGCGTGCATTATAAATTATTAATTATCCATTTTTATTATTGTCATATTTTTTTCTACCGAAAGGCAAGCGAAATGCAGATGCCTTTTAAGGCCTCCCCACATATAAAGGCACAAAGTATAGTAAGCTAAGCGCTAAAAGAGTCAGTATTTGGTTTATGATTATTTACAAAAAAAAAAAAAGAATTTTAGCGCTTACTTATTTGTAAATGTCTCACATTTTATTCACCAAAAATTTCATATCGATTTTGTTTTTTATTCAATTCTTTTTTACAACTTTGCAACAAATTCAACTGATTTTGCTTAAAGTCAAAAGTCAACTGGTTTTGCAAGAAATTATTCCTTAAAGTTTTGCTAACTTCTTCATTGGTCTCTTAATATTCGAATTTTGGTAATCGGATCACGTTTTTAGTTTATTGTGAACTTTGTGCTCGGAGTAAAAAAGTTCACATGAATATATATGTCAAAGAGTAAGTATATGCGTCACGTTCATGAACAAACATACATACATACATATGCATCTTTTCACATTCACTTGAATGCGAGAAAAACATACAACAACGGTTATAGTGAAATGACTTTGAAAAGTATAGTAACTGAAGAATTGCTGATCTCTGGAGGGAGATATTCTTATATAAAAATTATTTGTTTACATTTATGCTGCTGTAACTGAATTTATTGTTACTTTAGTTTAGCTTAAATTTCGGCGCAGTTAGGATACGTTGGGCCTTAAAATATTTTCATAGTAATTAGTGAAAATAAATTTAATGCCATTTATTCTCGTATGTTAAGAGACCATTAAAAATAGCGTTACATTGCTCTTTCGAACGGAGATTAAATTATATACAGCACCTAAAATTATACTTTAATTTACTCCAAGTTGTGTAAAATCCCACAAATATGTGTTTCGGTTTCGAAAGCCTTGATAAGTCCACAACCGATTTTTATATCAAAAGCTAATCCTTGAAATATGCATCATTGTAGTTCTAAGCATAATTTATACCAATTTATATTTTTTTTCTTCTTATAAGTGGGTAGCACATATATTTAGCCTGATTTTTTAGCATAAATATCCTATGTGGTCGAGTGGGTAGCGGTGCGTTCTATTACTTGAAATGCTGTTGGGTTCGGGGTTCGAATCTTAGCCAGGGCAAGTAAAATCTAAATAAGAGAAAAGTTTTTTTCCAATAGCGGACACCCCTCGGCAAGCAATGGCAAACCTCCGATGGTATTTCTGCCATGAAAAAGTTTCTCATAAAATACATCTGCCATTTGGGGTCGGCACAATATTGTAGGTCCCTCCATTTTGGGGTAGAATATAAAGACGTACACCACAAATGGTAGGAGAAGCTCGGCCAAACGCTGAGCTACATAAGTATATATTGTAAGCGCCAAAATTATATATATTATTATACTTATCATATTTTTTGAAATCGAGGCTCATATTTGTGGGATTTTTACATAACCTTGAATTAATAAAAGCATTTATTCCTATAATGTAGAATGAGAAATATATTTGTTTAGTCAAATACTTTGCATACATAATTTCAAAAATTCGCAGCAAAATGCTAGCAGTTTGCAGTTTCCATGGCAATCTTATAAGTGAGTGGAAACGATGAGTTATAAAAATCAATTGTGAGCGAAAACACGATTTAGCGAATGTTTATAGCACAACTTCATGGTAGAAGATTTGAAAATGTGCTTTAATAGGGTTTCAAATTTAATAACGATTTTACTGCATACTTTTAGGCGCTATAGGATTGATAACTGTCATTTTAAACTAACTCCGTCTAATCTTATGAACATCACCAAAATTAAGGCGTCACTATTGTGACATTTACTGCGCCTAAAACTTGATTAATAATATCTCTTACAAAATAACTCCTTACATCTTGTGGGATTAGAGAAAATTTAGAACATAATTTTAGGCGCATTAAATATTACAATAGTGAGGCGTTTATTTCTTTATAATCAAAATAATGATCTTCAAAAGTGCGAAACATGATTTTGAATGTCAAAATGAATACATATAATTAATATATTTCGGAATTTTAAAGGTGAAATAGTTCTCCATTCTTTGGTAAAAATAACAGTATTCATCTTTAAAAGTTAATGTTTCACTGATATGGAAAAATTCAAAGAAAAACATTTTTTGAGAGAAATATTACAAAAAAAGCAACAAATCAATCGCTACTCTTTTTGTCAGTAGCTCATTAAAAGCAAAAACGTTTTAAATTTGTAACATTCTTTGAGTAATAAATTAGATAAAATGTGAAGCAAGAACTCTTAAATGGATCGACGGTTTTATCGTCAGATGGCGGTGAGTTTTAATTATTATTAAGAATTCTATTAGTTCAATCTACGTTGTATGTAAGAGACAAAAGCTCATTTAGCTCTGGTCTTTCCCTAACGAGCACCAATTACAAACACCAAATGTACTCAAGTCCCTCATCTCTTAGTTATTCGAAATCTGAGAAGGCCATTCTCTTCCTTTGCCAACTCCAGCCAGTTGGAGGAACTCCAGGAACTGCTGGATCTTAATTATATGATCGGTCGTTCGCCTGCAAAGACTTAATTGCAAAGCTTTAGAAACATTTTTCTTTCGAACACCTTAAAGGTCTTCTCATTTGGTGAAGTTGTATGGTTTTGTTAAACCGATAAAGAACTCTACTATTATTCTTCTATAATATTATTATTATTATTATAATTGTTATAAGAAAAATGTTGGGTCCTAAGCAAATAACACTACTTATGTTCATTATTTAGCTTTTGTTAATGTTTTCCTAAACCTGGGTAAATTAATCGCTAGCTCACTTTGAAAGGCATTTGAAAAGTTATCAATAAACTATAAAATTGAAGCTCAAAAATGTGCGTTTAAATTTCAGTAGTAACTGCCCTTAAACAGTTTTTTATTTAGTCAAACTTTAATTTAATTAAAATTTAAATTAAATTTAGTAAAAATATGTCAAGGACATCAGTACTTATTAAACGTTTTTAAAAGAAGTTGGGAATGAATTGTGCTGAGTAGCGATCAAAAACTTGCTGATATATTTATTTCGGCATTTTTATACCTCGTATTTTATACACTTTCGTGATTTAAAACTCTTCGCTACAACTTCTTCCTCCTTTACCGGTGTTGTTCTTGCTACATCGATTACTCAAACTCTGCCCAAGTTAGCAAAATTTTTTTCCCTAAATTTTGTTGGCTCGTAAAAACGTGTTTATTTGCTGAACATGCACTTGTAAAAATACAGTCTACTAAGATATTTGTTAGCTGACGGTCAGGTAGCTCACTTTTAGGCGCATACCTGTCGCCCTTATTTGAGTGCCAAAATGTTATAAAAAAGTAATAAAAAAAAACACTGCGTAATCAAAAGTTTTCGTCAAAGTTACGAGTTAGCAGCGGCAGGTCGAGAACTAAGGTGAATATCAATCAATGTACATATGTATGTATGTCTGAACGGATTTGAGTTATTGGCAATTCGTGGGCATTTACAAGTGTGTTGAGTGCTTTAAGTGAGTGATATACTAGATGTTTTTTTTTATTTGAGTCGAATTTAGTAGGTGGTAATTGAGATTTTTTTTGTAACACGTTTGTGCGAGAATCACAAACTGATTTAGATATATGTTTGTAGATAACAGATGCCCAGATTTACAGCTTTTATTTCATCATTCACAAACTTTTATTCAGTTAGTGGTGGAGTAGAATGCAAGGACGGTGTAAACTTTGGAGCAAATATTTCTGAGATAAATCTTATGTTCAGAAAAAAATACAA
Organism: Philophylla caesio; assembly: GCA_963971545.1. NCBI lineage: Eukaryota > Metazoa > Arthropoda > Insecta > Diptera > Tephritidae > Philophylla > Philophylla caesio. Next base: position 52,354,880 of record OZ020609.1, on the reverse strand, counting down.
AGCTGATAATATTACCTGTAAGTTTAACTGAAAAGGCTGCAAACGGGTTTGTAGTGTGTAATTTTTATGACCCAATTGCCAGCTTAAGTTAAAGCAGCCATTATTTGCCTTATTTATGTTGGGAGAACTTTTCGAAGCAGTAAACTGAAAAAAAAATCAACATAGCGAAGGAGACGGTAAAAGGTCCTATACTTACCTTATATAAACTCACCACACCTTAATTCACCATATTTAAACTCACCACACCTAAATAAATGATTTGTACTGTTATGTTATCACACGTTACCTTACATTACGCTATGTTATGTTGTATTACGTTGCATTACGTTATGTTATGTTATGATATGTTATGTTATGTTACTCTATGTAAATTTAAACTCATTACATCTAACTCGCCACACGAAAACTCTCCACACGTCAGTTCTTCTCACCTCATTCACTTGCCAAATTGTGACATATCGTTCGTCTTGCATATGTTTGTATTCTATGTATATGCACAATGCGACAAACATTTTCAATACCATATTTTCGAAAAAGTACAATAGGTCAATGATAAGTTAGATCCACTTGAAGCCTGTCTATACTCAAATTAAACAGGCTACAAAACTGCACACTCCAAAAACTCAAAATATTTATTTCAAATTTCGAAATGACAATAGAAATTGGTATAATTTTATATAGAATTTTTTTAAATTGAAAATATTAGAAATCAAATAAAAGAAAAATAAATTGTTTAAATTCGTAAATATGTGTTTGTGTTGTAGCTTTGAAATGCCCTGCATAATAAAGGTCTTAAGACTTTGTTTTAAAACCGGTTCTCGAATAATTTTAAAATCATCACTTTAAAAAACACCTATAAATCGGATTTTCAGTAAGAATCAATAATAGTAATATCTTATTTTTTAGAGAAAATATACACTGTCAGCCAAATGCAATAGCTAACCGAAAAAATATCGATAAAAAAACAAAATCAAGTTATTTAAATAAAATATATTAAAAAAGATGAAATTTTACGCCAATGTTTTGGGTTTTACTACGTCCAACGGCATTATCCAATTCATTTGAAACAAATATTCATTTTTTTTTAAGTGCTTGGTAAACATTCTGTGGTTGAAGGTTTAGCAATCTTAGCAATTTAAGTAAAAAACCCAAATACAAAATATTGGTTTATTCGATATTCTAGGCGGAATTATAGTTGATAAAAAACCGAAAAACTCGGTTTTAATACAATTAAAATTCAATATTGAAAAATAAGCATTTTTCTGAGGACAGTTTTCACAGTGGGTAGGAGATAATGATGAATAAACAGTGGTTTTATATTACTTTAGCTTTCCTCATAATTTTCATGTAAACATTTCTGGGGCTAACGCTAATTTTTATGAAGATTTTTTTTTTAACATAGTACTAGCTAAAACCTTAATACACTTTAATAAAATCCTTAAGTCTAAGAAAAAATGTATATGAATTATTTGGATATTTATTCACAAAACAATAAAACCAAAGTTTACTGAATATTTTTAAGTTGATAGTTAGAAATGACACATAATTAATAAAGGACCAAAAGCAAAGTTAAAATGTGGTTTCACTCTATATATAAGCGTTCACTATACGTACTTAGCTTTTAAAGTTTAAAGGATATCATTTTAAAAGATCGTTTTTTTAACATGGATGTACCATATTAAAATTAAGCATAGTATTTTCAAATACATACTTAGTAGAAATTGTTCTCTTTGATTTATGATCCATGTTTTATAAGAGACTAGCTGACCCGTTCCGCGTTGCTGGCCCTAAGCAAACATTAGTGTTGTATTACCACACGATTTAAATTGAGCTTTTAATAAAAAGCGAAATATTTATTAGACTCCTAAACATAAATAAACAACCACTTTTGGTAGAGGAACAGCAGTTAGCTTATGCAAAAATTACATCTGTAATTATAAATTATGAAGCCGGACTCTTTTTCTACGATGTTTCCGGTGGAACAGCTTACTACTTGCTTATTATATGCTCTTACTGTAAAAATTTTATTAAAATCAGTTAGGTACTTTTGATGCCTATAAAGGACATGCATAAACATTTGTTCTATTTTATATATAAAGATAGATAGATTTCCTTTTTGACCGCATTGGGTTTTTTTTATCGTAGTAGCACACGCTGGGTATCCGCTAGTAAGACTATAAAGATAGCTACTTAAATTAAAAATAAGCTCATTCATTTCTAAAATATTTAAGTGCAGAGTTTTAAAATTTTTAACACTAAGTACAGCATTGCTACAACCGGATGTAAAATCAGTGTCGTAGCGGGAAGATGTATAATTAGGTAAGTTCGGGTACGGATAATTGTTGAAAGTTTTCGAAAACTATCAGCTTTTAGCGTTCGCGTTCGCCAAAAACTAACAAAGTAGGGAAAATTGAGAGAACAAAGTGACATTTCAATTTAAGGGGAAGCTGTTGGAAATTTGCCAACAGCAAAACAGCTGATCAAAAACAGATGATTGTAATTCGGGTAATTACGAAATTATTATTTAAGAATTTTAAAGGTGAAAATTATAAAATATGAGTATTAAACATGCTAGCAGCAAATTATTGTTAGTTTGATTAAGTTTCCTTAGTCGAATGTTTCAAGAAAACACTAATGCAATGTTTTCCATTTTGCATATTTGGATGCGGACAAGAATTCAATCAGCTGTTCGTTAAATTTGCAAGTTTCTGCAAATATTGCGTTCGCGTACTGTTTTGGATATTTTTCTTTTGTGAGAGAAGAGAAGACAATTCCACTGAATTTAGCTGTTGGATAGTTTCTGTTGAAGATTGTAAACGAACGTACCTATTGTGTGAGTAGTAAATCAACTACTCTTCGTTTCTACTTCGTTCGGCTATGCTTAGAGAGATGTGATGTTGACTTCGTTGATAAACAGATGCAAGGCGAAATGATAACTTTGATACACACTGGTAGATATGTACGAGTATGTATGTTTGTTTTTCAGATGCTTTGGCATCATACAAGTGATCAGAGCGTACGTAGCAAGCAACAACCGATTGTCTCTTTCTCATATTGCTGTTCGTTTCGTAGGTTAACAAATGTAAGTAATTTCTATATATATTCTATATTATTTTTTACTTATTGTACAGTGTTGCACTTTATTAAACGCGGAATATCTTGTGTTATCGAATGATGTAAATATTTTGTAAATAAACCGAAAACTCGGATTTTTGAATGCAACATTTCGAAATTTTTAAAATTTTGATATTGGATCATTATTAACATAGGTTTTTTGTAAATATCTTCAGAACTACATAACCGATTTAAGAGTTTGATATCTCGTTTTGAAAAACATGACAACGGCTTTCAAAAAAAAAAAAAAAAAAAAATAAGGAAAAAAAAATATGTACGAGTATATGTCATTGGTGGTGCAATATGAAAATGGGATTTTGCCACTCCCATTCGCCCGCAGACCGAAAATCAGACTTCACAGTGTCACCCGCCTGAATATTCTCAAGATTCCCTGAAAATTTCATCAAAATCGGCCCAGCCGTTTTGGAGTTCATACGTTACATACATACATACACACATCCGGTTTTATATACATATATATTGATAGATTGACAATAAGTCTTTTGAAATAATATTTTGAACTCTTAAATACTTTCAAGGTTATAGTCGTTTAAAACTATATAACGATAAGAAAATTAAGATCTTTTTGCGTAAGGATTTATTTTGTTTTATTGAACGGTGTTATTTACGAAAAAATATTTATTTATGTAAAGAAAAAGAACACAAAGTCCGTTCTAAAAAAAAATGTTAAAAAATCCATAGCTATTCGAAGCCATGCGCTTTATTGTACTTAAATTTAATGTGAAACTGCGCACTCAAAACATTATTTTTTTTAGAACTCGAATTTTTTATGAAAATTATTGTTATACAAAATTTTTAATTTCAGTACCTCAATAAAAGATTTACTCACAAGACAAATTTGTTGTTTATGTATTTGTGATCTTCACACCAGTATTGGTGTTTTCTCTTAATTGACATCACAATATTACAAAAAAAAAATACATACGTTAGGAAGACAACTTGAAAACCAAGATATATTTCACAACTAATAACAAGGTATTTATTAGGTTAAATGCAAAAGTTCTTCAAAAAAAAAAATTGCCTCACCACAGTCCATTCTTTTGCATGAACTCTTCCAAACGTTCCGGTATGTCTACCAATTTTTTATGAAAGCTTAGACAAACATTATCATCCTCATACAAGGTTTCATTTTTCACAATAACGGTACCCTCAAAACACCATTCTGCAGTGCCGTCATCATCATCGGTTACTTCAAATTTTGTCGTCCGAAAACAAACTTCAGCAACTTCGCATATGAGTCCACAATACCTTATCGGATTGGCATCTGTGTAGGGATAATATGCGAGAAAATCCATTTCCTCGCCATTATCAAAATAAAGGCTATATCCAAAGTCATGCTCCAATTTGTTAGCGCAAGCGTAAACTTTGTTGTACAATAAAATCGAAAATGAATTATAAATTTTCAATTTTATACTTTTTTTTGTACTTACGTATAAAATCTACAGTCGTTAGCATTTTACTAAAATCCACGGAACAGCATCTATCATCCATGCAGTGCCAGGCATCTTCTTTTCTACACTCAATTATCAGGAAAGTAAGTAAGAGTAGTAGCAAATTTATTGTGAAAATTCTATATGATTTTGTGTTCATATTGTTTTCTGTTGTAAAAATATTTAAGTACTAAAAACAGTCGATTTTAAAGCGTGAATAGGCTTTTGAAACTGCTTTAGTTCTGTGACTCAACTGCCAAGAGTATTTTTGTGAAATTATTTTGTATTCATGCTTAATAAATAACGTAGTGAAGAAAATTGAAAGCAAATTTTAAAAATTTCTGCCAATTAATTACAATTAGTTACGCAAAGCATAGAAAATTTCTTGAAGTATCGATACATTTTCAGTAGATATTCTATGAAAAGACACCAACATTGCTTTCTACGTTAACCATAATTGTGAACATAACAAAAATGGAAATTTTAACGAAAACGTTTAAAATTATATGTGGAACGCCCCAAACTTCCAAGTGGTATTGTGAGACAATTCTAGGACCATTTCATACCAGTTGAGAGAAGTAACCTGTACAGCATGGGGTTTGGAGTAAGGAAGAGGGTAGTGAGAAAGCTAGCGGAAAATAGTGAGAAAGTTGAACTGATTGACATATGGTAGGCATGTGAGTTAAGTGAGATTGAGAAAAGGGACCGCAAAAGTGAATTAGGTTTGGGTGAAATTATTGGCTGGTGATGGGTATGAAAACATAGTGAACAAGTAAGAAATGCTAAATTCGGGCGAAACCGATTTTTATATACCCTCGCGATGTATTTTTGTATTGACGGTGCCCATAATTTCATAAAAACCCCGTTTCTTTGTTTAAAATTTCTGCTAGTATTAAACTTTACTCAATTTCTTCCAATAAATACTGAAAAACGAATTTTTTTGAATTTTTCAAAATTTCCGGTATATGGGAGGTGGGCGTGGTTAAGGTCCGAATTCAAAAATGTGATGCTAGTGATATCAAGGACAATATGTTCTCCAAAATTTGTGACGATACCTTACATAGTTATTGAGATACTAATAGACGTTTTTTATAAGTGGGCGTGGAAATTTTTCAAAATTTCATAAAAATCAAGTTTTTTAATTAACTATCTCTCTAAATATCAAATTTTAATTAATATGTTCCAATAGATAAAGAAAAGCCGAAATTTTTGCATTTTTCAAAATTTCCGTTATATGAGAGGTGGGCGTGGTTATGATCCGATTTCAAAAATTTTCTACGATAGTATAAGCGATATCAAGGAAAATATGTCCACAAAAGTTTGTGACGATAACTATTTAAGACTGTTTTTGAGATACAGACAAGTGGGCAACGCCCATTTTTCAAAATTTAATAAATACCTAACTTCTTAGTTCAAAATCGCTCCAAATACCAAATTTCACTCAGTTTTCTGCAATAGCCCATTTTTAAAAATTACATAAATAGATACCTAACTTCTTAGTTCAAAATCGTTTCAAATACAAAATTTCACTAAATTCGTTTTAATAGATACCGAAAAATCGGAGTTTTTCCATTTTTCAAAAACTTCCGTTATATGGGAGGTGGGCGTGGTTATTTACCGATCTAGACCATTTTCAATACCAACCTACCCTATCCAAAGAGCAATCTATGTACCAAATTTTAGTGAGATATCTAAATTTTTACTCAAGTTATCGTCTGCACGGACGGACGGACGGACAGACAGACATCGCTAAATCGACTTCTCTTTTCATCTATCTTGATTCCGTTATGCTGTTACAAACAACCGTTATGTAAACAAAGTTATAATATCCTTGTGTACAAGTACCCTCGGGTATAAAAATGAAGCAGTTGGCAGTAGTAAAAGAGTATAGGGAGGGCGGTAGTTGACATATTAAATATATACAAGTGGGGTGAGAGAAAGAAGATAAAGAGATGAGACAGGCAGTAGAGGTGATTCAGAGATGCAAGAAGTAATTAGCATATTTTAAATTGGAAAGATAGGTCCGACGGCGAAAGGCAAGCAGCAGAGGTAAGTGAGAGTTGATATGAGATAGAGAAGAATGCAAGGTAAGGCGGGTTTTAGTGTGGGGCTACATTTTTTTCGGATTAATTTGGTTTGGGTTAAATCTGTTGGTGATAAGTTGTTCTGGAGGAGTTTGCCTGAGCACGATAAAACGCTAAGAGCTTAGCTAGCAAGAAAGCAATAATGTTTGATGACAAAATAATGAAATTCTTTGGATATTTATGCCAAAGAGGAGGGCTTTCTTTTATAGCGGGATACTTTAAAATAACTTTTTTAATAGAATAGTTCAATAACACAGTACAACACATGATTTGCCAACTCAATTCTGAGAACTGTATGTGAAATTAGACCCAAAAAGAATAATTTGTGCATCATTCGTTTTGTCTTCTTACCTTCCAAAATATTTTTAATATCAAATGTTGGTCAAACTGTCTTAAGATTGTTTAGCGTTTCGTCAAATGCGCTTTTCTTATATTTTCATAATTTATTAAAAAAACAAAACAATTTAAATTAACAACCCTATCCACTAAATAAAAATAAAACTTAACTTAACTTAGTATTTCATTATTTTACCAAATTTTCGATTCCTCAAGAAAGTTAATCAAATCTTCGGGTATATCTAAAATGTCATTGTGAAATGTTAAACAAATGTTTTGATCTTCGTATAGTGTCTTATTTTGTACATCAACATTGCCTGCAAAGCACCACTCAGCGCTGCCATCATTATCATTTGATACTTTGAAACTGTTCGACTTTACACAAATCATTACTTTCTCACAAATTTCACCACAATATTGTGTCTGGTCGAGCGCTTGATATGGATGATAAGCGATGTAGTCCATCTCCAAGCCTGTATCCAAGTATAAACTATATGTCATCTCACCATCCACCGTTTGACCGCAGGTATACACTTAAAGCATATTGAGTGAAGTAAAAATCTAAATGATTAAATGAAAAATTGTCACACTACTCGCGTCAGTTTTAACACTTACATACAAAATCGACAGTTATCAACATTTTGCTAAAATCTATCGAACAACATCTCTCCTCCAAACAGGCCCACGCCTCCTCTTTTGCAGCCTCAGCTATGATGTGACAAAATATCAAAAGCACAAAGCCTGCAATGTAAATAAAATGTACAGCCGCATACATATTTTTTTTTCGATTGCAAAATTTTCAACAGCGAGGCAAATACTTAGATAAAAGAGTTTCTTGCTTTTATAGCAGAAATTCGTCATTAAAATTTTTTTATAAAAACAAATTATGTGTATGCTTGTTCGTCATGGCTCAGATATTTTACTTAGCGTGAAATTGTATATTTGCAATCGACTTTGTCTCAAGTCAGTAAAACGAACTTACATTTTTATTGACTATCACAAAGCATTTGATGGAATAATAAATTTCACTGACCAAAGGAGCGTCTACGAGATGCTAAGGCAGCATTTAATAATAATAAAAATTAGGCGTTAACGCGACCGGTACCTATATCATATCGGCGATGACGACGTCAATAATTGTTACTGACTTTGTGGCACAGTTTTTCTATTAAAAAATGTCTTATTGCGGATGATCGCCTGTAAAAAGTTGTTGTTGTTGTTGTTGTTGTTGTAGCGGCTAGCTACACCCCACTGGGTTGGCGGACTCCCTCAATCGTTATCGTCGAGCTCAACTAACGAAAGGTCCAGGAAACGAGCTGTTTCAACAGGGTCGGACCATAGGGAGAGGGGTGTTAGTTGAGTAGGTTTGGCCGGGCATGTGAATAGGTGATTGGTGTCGTGCGGAGACTCTTCACATGCCGGGCACGTGTTGGGGGTGTCGGGGTTGATCCTGGATAAGTAGGAGTTTAACCTGCTACAATATCCAGATCTGAGCTGGGCCAGAGTTACGCGGGTCTCACGAGGCAGCTGGAGCTCCTCAGCTGCAATGGGTGGTGGTTGGACTCCCAGGACTGCACTCACAGGGCGGCTGTCGATGTGTTTGGACACCGACTCCCTGTGGATGCTGTCCAGAGCCTGTCGGTACGTCCTTGGGTCCAGCGGTCGGTGTATGTATGTCTGGACCTCGTCCGTCAGTTGTGAGAGATGTCCCCTGATGTGCCTGGGTGCCGGCTCCAGCGCGAGCAGGTCTCTATTGGGGTGCCCCGGACGGTGGCATCCCAGTAGAAACTGCTTTGTGAGCATAATGTTGTGCTCCTGCACTGGGAGCACGTTAGCCTCATGGTAGAGGTGATCCACAGGCGTCATCAGGAGACATCCCGTCACTGTCCTGAGTGCGGCGTTCTGACAGGTCTCCAGTCTTGACCACTGAGTCCTGCTAGTTCCAGGCGACCAGATTGGCGCGGCATAATTTAGTAAAAAGTTGTATTTTTTTTTGCTTAAAATGAAAGGGCCACATAACTGCGTATTCGATAATAATAATTTTAACATTAAAAAAAAAATTTTTTTTTATATATTTTATGAAAGTTTAATTTTTTTAGAATGCATACATAGTTTTCGGCATGGGTTCAAATCTTTTAGTTGAATAATTCCCTGTACTTTGATTGGTAAAAAACTTTTTAATGATATATAGAAAATTTATATTAACAGGCCGATTCAAGTCCAAATATCGACAAATAAATATCTTCAAAACGAATATTGAAGTTTTGTTAAATAAAGGGCCTCGAGCTTGTTAAAATAAATTTTAAAATTATAAACTGTAGGGCTGTTTTTTTTAAATAAGTTTCTTGTGATAACGAATAAGATAAGTGGTTTAAAATTGACTGAATAGAAAGCAAAAGTTGCGAGTGTATTAAATTATACAGTTTAACAGCGAGCTGTGTTGAAGTGAGGTCTGATGATATGAGTTACGGTCATGTGCGATAAGAGTAAAGAGAATGTGTTGTGTTTTAATTTGGATATGGTGAGTTTAAGTGTGGTGAACTAGGGTGTGGCTAGTTGAGGTATGGTAGGTTTAGTCGTGGTGAGCATAGACGTAATGAGCTGAGGTTTGGTAAGTACAGGTATGCTGAATTTAGGTGTGGTGGGTAGTAAGCAAGCAATGACGCTACAAATGAAAAAAAGTAGCAGATGCCATCACAAGTATCTACTGAAGTAATTAAGCTATTAAGTGCAGGTACAGAGCTGCATCCTTTTGTTGCAAGTAAAGTGAGTATTATTTTTGCAAATATTTTTTTTGAACTTGTTCAAGTACCGTACAATTTTTCTATCAGTGTGAAAAATTATTGACCGGTGTGCTAAATTAAACTAGGTAAAACAAGGGTGTCCATTGCGCTGAGAAATTCAAGCAAGTAAGTAGGAACTTTTTCTGCGAATCTTAAGCTAAATATCACACTGCGCACATACACTCATAATTCAGTGAAAGCTCAAACAATCAATTTTATTGCAAAATCACTTGAAGATAGCAACAAATAAAAATTAAAAATTAAAAATTAATTCCGAAAAACTGTCAGTGAGTTGAAGAGAATCGGCAATTACGCGTAAAGCATTTATAAAAATATTTATATAAAAAATCACTCGAAGAGCTTTAAAATGCGTTGCCAAACTTAAAAGAAGCACCAACAAAAGTTAGCTACGAAACAAAACAAAGCACGCCTATTAAAGAAAATCCACTTGTCTTCTTATAATACGCGTACTAAATAAAGAATGCAAACAATATTGTGTGCATAGGTATATGTATGTACATATATCATTAGGGTGGTTCAAAAATAAGTAAATACGCTTCCATCTCTAGGATATTTTAATTTCACAGAAAAGTACTATTTTTTTTGAAATAAAAAAAATATTTCCACGTCGTTCAAAGCGTTTAAAGTTTTAAATGTGTTTAATTTGTGCCAAAAAAATTAATAAATATTTGCGACCAAATTTTGTCAAATTATATACATATTTGCTTTACAATTTTTGTAATTTTTTCAAAATAAATTTTAAACAAATATTCCTTAACAAAAACCTTTTATGCCCAAGTTTTAAACTTTACACAATCTTTACAAAAAGTTGTCAAATTTTGAATTTTTCACTTTTTCAGCTGAATTTTTAAAATGTTTCTGAGTTGAAAATTCAATTTTAGTCTAACAAAATACAATTTTCAGCGTTCTAAAATATACAGTTGATTTTAGAGAATATTTTAAGGCAAAGGTTTCAATCGTGCGTTGAATGAAAAAATGTGCAACACTCTCAGTGAAAAGAATTCACAAAAATCAACGCTTTATTTTAGCTACCTGAAACCTGCACTATAAAACTGCATACCTCAAAATTTGATTCTAATTAAAAAGTCTGACATATTTTTTTAATATCTAAAAAAAATTGTTTTTAGAAAATTTTATTTAGAGAATTGTTTGAACTTGAATTCAAACACTGGCAAATTTTAATAAGGAAATAACTTGTTGTCAAAAGCTTAAAATATATGTACATCATTGCGATTAATGTACTGCAAATGAAAATAATTCTTACGAATTGCAAAAGGTAATACCAATTCTTTCAAATTTATATTCAAACTATTTCAATAAAATATTTTTTATTGGTAATCAATTGCTAATCAGCAATCCCCACACATTTTTTAATACCTTATAAAATCAGCGGTTTGATTTTGCGTAAAAACCTAGTGAGTGAGATTATTCTTTAGACCACACTAATATACATGCAACCGCTCATCAGTAGCATGCTCAGAAATAAAGCATCAACATATTTTAGCAAAAAAAAAAAAATGCCAACCAAAACCAACAAAATTCTCAAAATTCTCAAACTTGCTATGCCAAGCACCCGCCTTCGCAACGCAAAGTCCTGAGCTAAACTCGCAAATTCATTTTCCCGCCTACAAAGCAAAGAAAGAAAAATTAAAAACAGAAAAAAATTCACATCCACACTTCTCATAAATAAAGCGTAAAATAAGCTGAGTGGATTTTTCGGTTGATGCTTCTTTTCAAGTTTTTGTTTTTCTTTTCGAAAAATTTTTGTAAATGAAAAAGTTTTCAGCGTGCGCGTCGAAGGCGTTCAAGTGGCTTTCTATATGTTTAAGTAATTAAATGTTTTTTAACTTCATATTTTGAGTGTGTGCTCTTGTTATTATTTTCATTATAAAATTGATATGTTTTCGCCTGTCAGTTGCCGAGTGTGTGAAATGCTTGTGTGTGTGTGCGTTAGTTAATCGCAGCTAATTAGTCGCGTTGGCAATGTTTATTTTTTGTGTACTCGTATGGATGTGTGTATGCCGTTGCTACTTTGATAAATGACGTTTTTTTCTGTTGGTAGTAATGTACACACATACATATGTATGTACATATGTACGTTTGTATTAATGGTTCATTGTCTTCGCCGCTGGCAGTTATGAAATTATTTTTTGCCACGTTGCACAGTTTCCGTAAATATTTTAACTTGCTCATTATACCTTTTTGATACTTTGACATGTGAGCACATCAAGTTTGTATGTGTGCATATACTTCAATTCATATTTGTGTATGTATATGACAAATTTGACATGTGCTTGTTCGTGGTCTTTTAACTAGGCCTTTTACGCTTTTTCTACCCACTTTCTCCTCGTCACGGTATATGTCTTTACATTTCCTGTTTCCTGGTTGTATACGTAAAAATTGTATTACGTATTGTTTTAAGTATTATATTTTGTATTGTATGTGCAAACATATATGTATGTACGTAAGTGTCTTTGCCAGCAGCTATGTATGTACCGTGTGTGCTAATGAGAAAATGATAATAAGTAAGTATCATAGACTATCATTTACATCACTCATACGCAATGATGGGCTAGCACTTTCACTGCAACACATTAAACGGAATTAGTTGAGGAGTGTGAGTTTTTAAGGCGAAGGATGCTGGAAAAGTTTAAGTGGGCTGATGAGTGTTGGTAAAGGCAACAAGAAGATGTTGCTTTATCAAAATGCGTAATTGTTTTATCACTAAATGCAAAACATAACCGCTGTTCATAAATTAAAGCACAACCATATACTGACACATTTTCACAATTTATTTTTCCTGCCGTTAATACTCTAACAAAAACTATGTCCAGCTATTTTATAAACTTTATACAAAATGTGCAATGATTTAAAAAAAAAATTATCTCCTTATAATAACAAACTTTAAAAAAAAAAATTATCGAAAATATTTCTGAATAAACAGTTTTGTAGCTCATTAAATTTAAGTACAAAAAATACAAGTTTTCAGTTGCTACATATAACGGTTAATAATTTTTTTATTTTTCGCAATATCTTCGATATAAGAAGTAATCGCCAGTAACTAAGTTGCCAAAAATAAGTAATAAAATTCAATGAGCTACAAAATTGCAAACTCAAAAAAAATAAAAATAATTTTTTAAAGAAGTTTGGAATTTTGTTTAGTCAATGTTAATTATGTATAAAGTTTAAAATGTGTTTTTACAATTTTTTTTTAAACGAATGGTATTTTATTTCAAATATTCTTTTGAAATAAGTAGAATAAAATTAAATAGTCAAAATATGTCAGCGTGTACACGTTTTTAATTTAAAAATATTATCAAGAATTTTATCATAACCTTTTTTTCTTATTCTGTAGTAATATTGACAAATTTAAAATCTCTGTGGTGAATAATTTAATTAGGAAAAAGTTCTTACGAAAAATAAGTAAACTATAGAAGAGTTGTTAGACACTGCGTAGTAAATTATTGACGTAGCTGATTGTGTAGATTAAAGAGCTTTTTATCGGACATAGATAGTTCGATGAATTATATGAAAACATAAAATTGAAATTTTTTAAAGAAATTTTTAATAATATATCAAGACATTAATTGATTCGTATATTAAAATTTTTAAATGTGGTCATTGAAATTGTGAATACAATAAAACTTTTAATATTTTTTCGATATATTTTATATTTGATAATTTGAATGTTAATGCAAAAAGTGTAGTGTACTTTCTCATTTTCGAGTTAACACAACTTTATTAAACAAAAGAAGAGTATTTGTCATCTTGACAATTTATCAAAAAAATTGGTTTTGATATTTGACAAAGATTACAATGTAATAAATATTCATTATTGATAAATAATTTATACTGTGGAAACAAGGAAGGTTAATTCACCGACATCATTGCCTTTTTCGAAACCATCTTTTCAGCTGCTACCACATTTATTAAATTAAAATTTAGAGCAATTTAGAAATTTTTCTAAAAAGGGGTGTTACAATTTTATTCCCAATGACACTGGCTAAATTAGTTTTTCAGAAAAAAAGTATTCTATAGAGAACTTTGATAAAATGTTCCCGGTGGAGACCTATCGAAAAAGTCTCCTCCCTTTTCCCGTATATTGTGTTTCAAAACGCTTTAAAATTTGGGGTTTAATGGATTTTTGAGGGCGGATTATTAGATATTGATAAATCTTTACCTGTTTGTGTGCGATATTAGTCAAAACAATCATTGGGGTAGGAGGAACACAAGAAATTAGTATATTATTCTAGCAAATCAATTATATTTTCTAGTCACTAGAAACTTACACTTTATTAGACTAAACGATAAACGTCTGACTATTGTGAAAAAAGTTTAAAATTTGGTAAATTTTATTAAATTAATTTCTCGATGTATCTAAAAATGTTGTTCGAAGCCTTATGTTGTCAAAGTCTTTTCTATTATATAATTAACAGCGAGAAAAATAAAATAGGCATAAATAAAATAGGCATCTGTTCGGGTCTGTTTCGGGACCAGTTAGATATTGGTTTGGGAATAGCTCGGGACTAGTTTGAGATATTTAGACATCAGTTCTTGCACAGCCTGAGTTAGTGACTAGTCTCGAACTGATGGCAAGGTGGTCCCGAACTAGTCCCGAAAAAGTCCTGAACCAATCCCGTAATGGTACTGAACTAGTGCCGAACTGATCCTGAACGAGTCCCGAAATGATGTCCCAAAGTAGTCCCGTGCTAGTTCGAAACTCATCGCAAAATGATCCTGAAATTGTACCCTCTTAAAAAGTCTTTGAGAACTTGAAAGTATTTATCTCGCTGTTAATGCTTATGAAAAGACTTTTATGATATAGTAAATCTCAAATACTCGTAATACACATCTATAAACTTTCAAAACTCTCTCACATATAATAATTATTAAAAGACTTTTCAGATTGTTAATTTTGATGACTTCATTAGAAATCCACCATAAAATAATTATTATTATAGTTTTCTGCTTATTACAAAAATATGTTATTTTCTAAGAAAAATGAAGTAAATTAAATTATTTAGACCTCATACAAAGCTGCTGAAAATTTAACCTTTTTGTAATACATTTTTAGAATGTGTTTGATAGTGTCTTTGTCAGTTTTTATATTAAAGCGCAAGTTTAAAGTGATTTAAATTTCCGTTGATTTTTGATAATTTTTTACAATAAGTCAGTGACTTTTTGAAATTCCCGCACAAAAACTTTAAATTCATCAACTGCCATTATTCCATAGACAACTGTGAAATTTCGAACAAGCTGAGTCATATCGTTTATGCTTGACAGCCATTCACTCTTAACAAAAATGGAAAAAAGTGAATTTCGTGTGCTCGTTAAACATGATTTTCTACGTAGAAAAGCCTTCACCGAAAAAAAGGAATACTAAAGGGACACTGTACTATCAATTTCAATGATTATATATTGGTTAACTAAGTTCCGTTGGGGTCATACCAGCACAGGTGACGCCGAACGATCAGGTTCTAATACCAGAAATCGTCGATAAAATCCACGGAATGATATTGGATGAACGGGTAATGAAATACCATGAGGTGGCTGAAACTGTAGACATCTCAACTGGGCGGGTACAACATATATTACACAAATATTTGGATATTAAAAAGTTGTCCACGCGATGGCGTCCGCGATCGCTCACAGTCGATCATAAACGCAATCGTGTGACCACTTCAAATCCATGAATTGGGCAAGGAACTGCAAGCCCATCCCGAATATTCTACAAACCTCATGAAATGGCTGGGTGGCGAGAGGTTTGGGTCAAATAAGATTATCACAGCAACAAACGGCTATTTGGAGAGTCGTGAAAAAAGCTATTATTTTGAAGCAATCAAAATTTGAAAAAAACGCTGGACTAAGCGTATAGGATTAAAAGGAAATTAAATATGTTGAAAAGCAGAACGTGGTTTTGCCGAAAATAAATATAGTTTATACAAAAAGTCACTGACTTATCAAGCCACGCTCATACTAAGGATGTTGCGCAGTTTTTCCATGAAAGAAATTACGGAGGAGCAACAACAAAAATTTTTGAAAAATCACCGGTAACTTGTAGCCACTTGAAATTTGCACTTTTTTTTGGATTACAACTGAATGGGCTACAAAACTGTATACTCGAAAACACTCTAAAAAATATATCTGTTAGAAAAAGTACTTACTATGAAATACGTCTTTGAATTGGGGAGAAAGTTTAAAGTTCAGTTTCTAATGGTACTTTAATTAAAATAAAAATTAAGAATAATGGGTTGATTGAGAAATTTTGGCAATTTGTTTTTGTTGTTGTGACCTTATAAGTTAAACATAAGGCATGTACGTATTTACAAGTAACTTTTGTGTAAGTGCATGGAACTATTGAAGGGAATTGCATTCATTTTTGCAATGGCTTGCAGTGCTGCTTTAAATGTTACTCATACGCTTGGTTGTACCGAACCCACTTTTTTGCACAAACCCACGCTCACCACACCAATGAGCAAAGAGCAACAACTGCGAATGCTAACCTCAAATAACCAAAAGTGCATGCAACACAAATTTAATGAAGAATGTGTGCATAGGTGCATGCTAGTGCTTTTGCATTACGAATATAAGTAGATATGTACGATTATGTAAGCAACGCACAAATTTCGTTCGTCAATTTTTGTGCCTACTTACTGTTCATTGCTCACACTTAGTTAATGTTGTTATTGTTTTGCTATTTTTTGATATATTCGCTTGTCGCAACCTGATGTTGATGTTGCACTAGCCATCAGCGTACACGGCGCGCATAAACAGTATTGCAAATATTTGCACGAAACACTGCTGCCAGCAGTCATTAACCGCACCGTTACGCAGCTAAAGAACTGATAAGCGCGCACGCACATAAACACAAACACACACACAAACAGTGAAGAAGATGCATGCTAGCACACAAATATGCTTAAAATGGCCGTCATATACTACAAAGCGTGCGGCAAACGAGCATCAGTCACGCGCAACGCCTCCACCAATCAATGGTGCACACAAGCGCATACACATGCATACATCCATACAGATGTATTAGTAGGAGTACGAGTATATTAGTGTGTTTGCTATTTACGAGTGGCAGCGCCGCAAAAATCGACAACTAAATCAACGCAACGCAACGCCACAACCACTGCCGCCGCTGTGCCACCATCATATATGGATGTACATATGGTACATACAGACACTAGGATAGCAATAGCGCATCAGCAATAGCGCATCAGCGATTGCAGCAATAGCAACAACAATAATACACACTGTATAGCCATAGTTATACACTTCAATGCACTCACTGCACTCACTCACTCGCGCAATCGTTCGCTTGTTGTGCAAAGCTGGAATTTTTCACTACACTTTTGCTACTAATGCCAGCCAGCATCATTAAGTTGCAACAGCACACAGCAGCAGCAGCAACATCATCAGTCGGTGTTGTTTTGTTGTGTGTGTGTGTGTGTGTGTGCGAGTTTACTCGCATTCTTCGTGAAACTAATTTTGCTGGTAGACGCAACGTCGATGCAGCGATGCGTTGCAAATATATGTGTTTGTGTGTGTATAACGATAACTTAACGCAAAGTTCTGCATTCCACACTGTATCAGTTCGGTCATATTGCCGCACCCGCCCACTTTTGAGCAGAAGTTGTCGTGAAAGCTACATTAGCTAAGCAATTGCGAAAATTGCGGAATACGTGTTTTGATTTTTCATTTTTGAAATTTAATAAAACTTGTTTGAAAATTGTTAAGCGTTAAATGGACGAAAATGGTTGAGACGAGAATTGCGTAAATATAAAATGAGAGTATTTATAATCGCTCTCAAACTCAAAGGCCGAAACATACCACACCTAAACTTACCCCACTTAAACACTCGTCACCTTAACTCACCATATCTTAACTGACCGCATGACAACTCTTTTCACCACAGCTTATTTAAGCTAACCCTACCTAAAATTTCACCCCACGTATCCTTTCTTCGCCTTACCTCACAGCAGCAGTGTTGGGCCACAATAACTCTGTTGTACTGTTGTACTCAGGGTCCAGAGACCTACGGCCTTCTACAGGCAAAGAAATTATTGGTAGGATATAGTAACAAAAGGTATAAAATACTTACAGGCCTCCCAAAAGTAAAACATAGAATCTGGTCGAACGACCTATATCGCTTCTGCGACAGGGTAAAGGATACCCCCACTCACCTACTCCTGGAGTTAGATTCTACAGCTCGACGAAGGGAAAAACGGTTAGGTCGGATGTGGTCTAAGGTCTAATGAAGGTCTCTGTCACCGGAATCCATCTTGAAGTTTATAGAGGTTTTCAAGCTAGCGAAGCTCTTTTAAGGCACTGAGGGCACAATAGATCGATTGTTCGCAGTGCGATTCTCATTTAAATTCATCTAATTTAATCGACTGTTTATTGAATAATTCTTTCACTGTGAAAACTTTGCCTTCAGTAAAAATAATTCATTGGAGAAGTAAGGCCTTCCGTTTCTTCATAAACTCATCTCGTCATGAAAATACTCATTCATAATGATCAAGATTTCTGTCCACTTGTCGTCTTGACAAGAAGGAATTTCTGTGACGAAAAAAAAAACATGAATTACCATCCGACTTGTTTCTCAATTGGTGGCATTTGCTTACAGTAATTTGTTAGGCAACCCTAATATGGATTGCCCTTCCGTCAAATTATTAATATAGGTTGGAAATTGTCCTTCCATGCTGACATTTGCCTCCTTCCATTTTGATAGCGTAGAGTTTCGTATAAGGTTCAATGTGTGCTCATTTAAAGACCTTTGAATTTCTGGGCCCAAGTGTGCTTGCGTTAGTTGCAGTAGTTGTTCATCGAAGATTAATTAATGCAATAAACTAAGAATCCCTTGTCCATCAGAGATTCTGATTTTGAAAGCGTACGAGATGTAAAATTTTGGTAGATTGGAACCAGTTCATTCATGAATATCCTAAAAAATTCCAAATAATTCCAAAGATCAAAATTTTTTTGTACTGTTTGGGTTGGGTCTCTGCAAGGAGCTCCAACAATCCCCCTATTCATTCCACCGTGACAGCTCCGCATACCAATCTGTGATGTTACCACATGATAAGTAGTTACTTACTGTTTACTGGTTAATAAATCCTAGAATTTTAGCACATAATTATCCTAAATATTTGACTGGTTGGAAGGCAGCGAATGTAACTGACGGTGTAGAGCTCTTTAATTCGAAAATCTCCAACGGTCACAAATTAAGGATTTCAGATCACTGAAGCAGGTAAGATTAGATTTAATTTATAAGCTATCTTTATCGAAAGAGCAGATGTAAGTTGAAGTTAGCGTCAGCCAAATAGTCTTGTTTATAAAGAATTCGCCTAGTTTCGTCAAACTGAGGTCTTAGATACTGTCGCTTCAGCCCCACTAATGACGGAAAATGAAGTATTCGATCACATTTTCGTCCCGGCAACTCGACTGAAGTCATTTGCTAAGGACACAATACGAGTGGCTTATTCCAATTAGTCATTTTCCAATGATGTTTGCCTTAAATCTTTTTTAATTAGAGCGTTCTAAAAAGATAAATTATCGTGTCTTTTATTTTGCTGAACTTTGGACAATCTCGACGTGCGAACGTTGAAGTAGCTTTTAAGCCAAAGTTTGTGTGCTAAGAGAGAGTTCTAACCTGGTCATTATAACTCTTAAATCTGTGTGCCCTGGATCACAAATCACCCGGGTGGTGTATTTGAATGTAAGCTCGTCCAGAAAATTTTTGTATTTTTATAACCATTTTACAGGAAGTCGAGTCTTCGCTATCGTTGAGCAGACTCTTTCTTATCTTTATCTCATTTATATCCTGTCTAATGTGCCAAATTACTTCTCTCACTTGTCTGAATTGGAAGTCGCTCTCACAGCAGTGAACCCATTCACAAATCCCGAGCATCATGCTGCTCTAAGCATATAGATCAGACCTTGATGGAGCTTATACTGGAATAAATGGGAGGACTACATTTAATCTACCGTCGTTTGCAGCCTCACTTATTTTCTCTGTATCTCTCTCTCTTTCTATCTCCCCTTCTTACAATTTACGCGTACAAGTATGTAAGTCTTGGTGTGTTAGTCCCATCCGTTGTTCATTTTAGCTTTCCTCTCTCTCTAACTCACAAAGCTAACAAACCCTTATCTCACAGTTTCTATAGAAACCCCACCTACCGCAGCTAATAAAATGGTAAGGTGAATTTATGAAAACACTCTCTTCTAGACTGCTAAGTTTTTATGAGACACACTTCTTTTACAAATAAACTGTAATTATATTTTATTTCGATTTCGATATACATACATACAAATTATAAAATTTTCTAAATTACTAATTGTCATTCTAAACTTCCAACGCATTAGAAATACTCAACACCTTTTATCGGGTTTTCATACCAAGACGTTATTCTTCACTGCAGGGCAAACGAAAACTTTCTTTATAATTCGTAATTGTATTTAATTAGTCTTAAAAATTCAAAGTTAATGCTATACAAACTGAAATGCTCCTCCTTTAATTGCAGCGATCCCTATGCAGCTTACGATACCGATGGGCCGTTAAGTGACTACGAGTATCCTGGTGCACCAACAGCATTACAAAAGCAACAATACCAACAGCAACAGCAACAGCAACAAGCGCAAAACCGCCCACAACAGACCCCATCAAAGCATCGCCAGGCGGTACATGGCGCTGACGAACATAACAACCCATCAGTCACGCCGACCAGCGCACCCACCGAGAATACGCTAGTCTCAACGTTGAAAAGCCTCAAAACCATGTGGGACATTTACCAATCGCTCTCTGCCGCGTGGAATATGCTCGCGACACATCAACAAAAGCAGGAGCAACAACAGCAAGAGGCAGCGAAACGTCGTCAACAGCAAATCGCACAACAAATGCGTATCAATTCAAAAAAACCGCCCAAATTCGAAACGAACGATAAGTTTACACAAAGCAACAACAGTGCAAGTGATGTTAGTGGTGGCGCGGAGGTCGCAGGCAGCACCACCACAAATGCGGCCAAACGAGTTAGACCCAATAACAAAGCGACGAAGAATCCCAAAACGACCACAGCCAAAGCAACAACAACGAAGAGTACTTCAACAACAGAGTTGGCAGTGAGCAGTGAATTGGAAGAGATGGGTGGCTTGGATAAAAAAACGGCGGTTCAAAATGCTGAGGGTAAGCGTGAGAAACGTCAAATGTCCGACGTAGTCGATGCGCCAAAATCGACAGATGTGGGCGAAGCTCGTTACATCAAAGGCGATCCGTTGAGGGGTTACTATGATTTTGTCATCACCGAGGGCTCCTACAAATTCTGGGCAGTCTTTCAGGTGAGTGGATTTTGCAAAAAAAAAAACTACAACTTAATATGAGGGAGTAATACTCGTATATATATAAAAGAAAGGAAGCGCTGGATTTTTATTTGTTTTTTATGGAATCTTAAACTGGTAGCAAAATATGAAGTAATACTTAATTACATAAAGTACTCAAATGAGTTCTCGGGAAGTGAAGTGTGATAAGTAGGTGACAGTCTATGTAGCTATTAGACGAAAATTCTTTAAGAAATTAAATTTGCGTAAAAATCTCTGTCCAGCATTGGAAATGTTATATAAGTTGGGGTTTCTACAGCTTATTTAAAAGTACCCTAACTTTGGGGAATTTATTTGTGTTTTGAGTAGTTTTATTCTTATTTATTTTATTTGCAATAAATTATTAATATAAAACATCAATTAATACTATATAATACATAATTCAAAATGTATAATTCAAACAAACTATCCATATTTCATAATTCGTAACTTATAATTATTCACAATTCATAAATCATAATGCAAAATTCATAATTCATAATTCAAAGATCGTGTTTCATAATTTTTGTGACATAAATCATAATACGTTATTGATAATTCATTACAAATAATTCAACAATCGTTTATCTTAATTTTTTTTTTCTAATTCAGAATTCATTAAACATTATTCATAATTCATAAACCGAAATTCAAAATTCATTATCCATAATTCATAATCGATAATACAAAATACGTGATATGAAATTCTTCACTCATTATTCATAATTTAGGATTCAAAATACATAATTTATAATCGATGATTGTTTAATCGTAATTCATTATTCATAATTTACTATTTAACATTCGTTATTTATAATTTATAATTAAAAACTTATAATTTATGACATATTCATAAATCGAAATTCATAATTCATAATTAATCATTGACAATTCATGACTCATAACTCATAATTTAAAATTTATTGTTTATAATTCATAATAACAAGATAAATAAAAATTTATAATTAAAAATACATAATTTATAATTAAAAATCCGCAACTAATAATTCATGTTTCATAAATCATAATTTGATTTCAAAAATACATAAATCGTAATGCAAATTTGAAATGTTATAATTTGCATGCCGTAATTCATATTTCATTATCCATAACACATAACTGATAATTCAGAATTTTATTCCTGATTCAATAATCAAATGTTAATGTTTATAATTTATAATTCATAATTTTTAAATCATATTTCATTAACAATTATTCATAATTTCTAAATCATCATTCATACTTGGTAATACTTAATTCATAATTCATATCATATAGAATTCGTAACTCATAATTCATAATCCATAATTGAAAATTATTAACTTCGGATTCAAAATTCATATTCATAAGTCGTATTACATGAATTGAAATTACTAATTCATAATCAAAAATTCCTAACTTATAATTAATTATACGTTGCTCGAAATTCATATTTCGTTGTTAATAATTCTTTAATCAGTATTCATAGTTTTTCTTCCATAATTATTAGTTTATCATTTATAATTACATAAATAGTAAATAATAATTACTGAATTTTTAGATATAAAAAACAAATTATAAAAAGACAGCTAAATAAAATTTATATTTAATAATAATTAATAATGTATAATTAATAATTAATAATTTATAATTTATAATTTATAATTGGTAATTAATAATTTATAATTTATAATTTTTAATTTATAATCAGTAATTATTTAATTTATAATTTATAATTGATAATTGGTAATTGATAATTCATAATTTATATTTTAAAATTTTTAATTTATAATCTATAATTATTTAATTTATAGTTAGTAATTTATAATCTATAATTATTGATTTTATTATTTATAATTTTTATTTCATAATTCATAACTTAAATTAATTAATTTATAAAGTGTAATTTATTGATTTTAAGTCAGTAATTGCTATTCATAACTAATTATTAATATTTATTATTTCATAACTCATCATTCATGATTTGTATTTGATGCTTCAAATTCATACATCATAATTCATTACGCATAAATTAGAATTCAGAGTTTATAAATAAAAAAAAAAATAGTATACCTTATATAGTTGCTTTAGACAAAAAATATGCAAGGCTAACGGTCTACGTCCCCATTCATAAATGCACTGGTAATAAAGTTGCCGCTTAAATCTCATTCTTAATGAAAAAGATTCAACACATCTAAAGTTTTTTTTGGCAACCAGAGCTACTGCGAGTTTGCTCGTTTTCAACTAGTTATTTCGAGAAGCTCGATAATTTAGCGAGTGTATTCGGAGTGCTTTAAATGTTGAAAAATAATCGCATACTAAATTAAAAATTTATTTAGAGAAGATATGGTGAAAAGTGCCAAATATAAAAAAAAAGTTAACTAAAAGCAACAAAAGTAAAAAGCAAACACAAAAATGCAAAAAAAAAACTCTTCATCACTTTGGCTTGTCATTTATTTGCCACATAATAATTTCCCTTGCATTCGGCAGCACAACGCTTGATAAACGAGTACGAACACAAGTCAGCCGGCGAAGGCTGACATGTGTGAGTGGGAATGCAGGAAATGTAGGAATACTCAAATAAATAACTAGTTAAATATGTATGCATGCATGAATGCACTGCTGCATCTATGTATGTGTGCGATTTTATGTGCACAGACATTTATTTTGGCACACAATTACATATGGCAACATTACTTGTTGTCATTCGTCAGCCGCGAGTGATGATGCCAGTCGCCAGAAAAAAGTAGATCAACAAAAAAAAAAAAGAAAAAAAGAAAAACTGTTGACCAAACTGACAATGGCAGACAAATGTCAACAACAACTATAAAGCGAACATAAGAAGTAGGCGAAGAGTAATAAAATAACAAAAGGAAAAGAGAAAAAAAAATCACACATTTGGCAACGCTGTGCATTCTCGTTTTTGTCACATTTAAGTAAGACAAATTATGTATTTTTATGTCAGTTATATGGCGCAGTTGACGGTGGGTGGAGAGTCAGTGGGTTAATGTTTTGGGTTCGCATGGTATACATATGTTCATTTATATGTATTTGGGTGCGCTTACTTTTAAGTCATGAATTACGTATATCTCAACCGTTGTGACAAGCCAACCTTTTAGTAACACCTGGCTTCTCATTTTTGTAGTTTCTATTCTTATTTTTTTTTTTTTAATTATAATAATCATAATAATTCAACCAACTCCAAAAAATGCCAGTGGCTTAAATGAGCTTTAAATCAACATTTGTATTTTTTTTCTTAAAACCGCTTAAACCAATCTGAAGTTCTCAAGAAAATTTACACCAATTGCAAAGTACTTTTTCAAGCAACAGAAATAATTACAAATATTTCTTGTGATTGTTTTTTTGAGAGCTGTTTTCTAAGCTTAAGCTAAGTTCAACAACTGCGAAAAATTTACTCAATAGATGGCACTGAGGTTGAAACAATTGAAATAATTGCATTACGGTCTTATAAGAAAGCGGTGGCGTAAAATCATTATGAGAAATATATTTCAACTTTAATTTGTATAAAAATTCTAAAATAAATTTCTTCTGGTATGTTTACATTATGTAAATCCGATAGGTGTCGCTGGTGATGAGACATTTTAAAAGTTTTTGTAGAGAAAAACAATGCAAGCCAATCGTTTGATATCATTGAAGTGATTAAATCAATTTAAACTGAGTTCTGAAAATCTAAAAATTAATTTAAATAAATATTATCTACATATTGTTTATAAAAAGAAAACATGTAAGTGAGTTTATTAAATTTTTTTTTTATTTTTAAGAGACAGCTTTCATTCGATTTTCAACCAATGCAGAAAAGTTGTTGAATTTCGTTTTAATTTTTCCTTTGTTTTTTGGAGGTCGCTAAAAATAATAAATAAAACAAAAGAACTTAATATCAGTGTCATTCAAAGGGAACCAACTGCCGAAACGAAAGATTCATAGTTACTGTGTTCATTTGCTTCCATTTTCTGAAAGTTTCAAACATAAAAAAATGCACATTGAGTTCTTAAGGTAGACAACACTGAGTTTTTTTTAATTTTTGAAAATTTTCTAAAAAGGAATGCATTCAAATGCAATGCATTTTATTTGCTTAAGGATTTCCACACATTTACAAGGGCTTTCGAGGACCTATGAAATTGATCGAATCGCTATTAATCAAATTAAAAATGTATACCTTCAGACAAAAGACTAAAATGTTAAAATATAAAAGAACCAATTTTGTTGTTATGGATTACTAGCCAACATAGGATAATATGCTCGATTAAGCCGACTGATGAGTGAGTTATTGTTGAGCAGGTAGACAGTTTATAAGTTTCAGAACTGCTGCACCACCGATGCTGGTATTGTTCGTGCATACGAGGTCCGTTTGAGCCACCAGAAAAGCAATATGGGTTCGGGATTCAAATGGGAATTGTAGATCGAATTCGTTAGGGCGAAAATACAAGATGCGAGAAGCAGCTTCAAGCCAGTAAGGGACATCGAGCAGTCCGCTAAGCTCTTTGTTGTCGTCGTCGTGCGATTGTGCTAGAAAAATTAAATCCCTTATTTAATAACTTAATAAAGTACGCAATTTTTTTTCTATATTTCGCTTACTGTCGCCAACTGGAAATGCCAGGTACACTCAAGCCCTTTTTTACTTGGTTTTACCAACACAGAGGAGGCGTTCCTCTTCCACTGAAACCCTTTCATCGTTCCATCGACTGACGGCATTCTCTTTTGTGAAGACATAACGGTCTTTAAATATTCCGAAAAATATTTCAATTTATCACCTCAAGGAACATCTTATCTGTTGTAATCATCATCCATGCTTCTATGTCGAACAATAGGCTGGCTATAAGGTGTGCCTCATAAAGTTCGGTTTTTGTTCGCCGAGAGAGAACTTTACTGCTCTGGACTTGAAGGCTGTCTTTATTGAAGTTTTTAATGCTTTTTTATTAGTACAAGAAGTCCAATACCCTTCAAAATCGGGATGCGGGCAGGATTCATTTACAGCGCTCAATTGATAGTAATTTAGCTGTTATTGCAGTCTGAAGTTTGTAACACGAACTTCCATGAAAAGTAGGTGAAATCCTTGAATAATAAAATTTTAAAAATGTATAATAAATTGTAATCGAAAGTGGTCAGCATCTGGGATTTTCTTCAAATAACACAAAGTTGATAAGAAGTCATCAGGTAAAATAATAAAATTGTCTAATTTCAAAATAAAAATTTATTTTTTATACATATTAGCCTGCCTCTAAAAACAGAACAAGAGTTCATATCGCTGAATTAACATCTCGAAAACCTAATTTATTTATTTTTAAAGTAAGATAAACTAAATGCAATCGCCGTATTTTAGAAATTTCTGAAGCGATAGATTTTATATTTTTTTTATTAATTTTTTAATAATCTTCTACTCAATATTTTCTCAACAAAATCTCAATGAAAATAATTTGCAAAAATCAATTTAATTTTTGCCTTAAACAAATTTGAATATTTACTTGTACAAAAGTATTCCAAAGAATTTCTTTGTAAGAGGCTTAAGTAGTAGTTAAAATATAATAACACTTATATTTTCAAAGAATTACTCAAAACGAGCATAGCTTAAATGTAGTTAATCGTAAGCAAAAGCTCACCGCAGACAAATTGAAAAGAAAAGCTGAGTATATGTAAATAACAAAGTCTGTGAAAAGTGTGAGCTTTGAATTTGTTAATTGAAAATATTATATAAAAAAAACATATGTATGCGCTTATATTCATATGAATGGAAACACACAGCGCACAAGTTATGCAAATTCTATGCAGAGTAACAAGTGAGAAGAAAGCTGAATATGAATAGAAGCAAATTATCCCTGCAATTAAATGTACTAGTTCTTAATGAATTTTACAACACAACTAGTTGTAAATAAGCTTACTAAAGTAGTACGAGTTGTTTTTACTATTTAGTGTTTACTCTATTGTTTAGTCAAAATCCACGCCTCAAACACTGTTGGTTTAGGACTTCAACCCAAGTAAATCTCCTACTCGCTGAGTGCCAATATCGAAGGTGATACCGATAAATATTTAGTCGGAAGTAGTTTGAGTATGAGCTCTATGTTTACTTCAGTCTCGACGAAGTCCATCGAAAGTTTTAATAACTTTGAATCGTAGTCTTTTTGTTTCATTGTTAGTCTGAGCTTTAAACGATTTATGTCTTGCCTGCTCTTCATTGACTTAGTCGCATATTTTGTAATGGCTCTTATTTCTTTTGGTGGCTTCTCGGATGCTCGGACACTTCGCTGGTCAATGGGTGCGATATGTGGAGTTTCAGGCCCACATTGCGTTAGTCATTGAGTTGGTTCTTGGCTGTGGTTATGGACATGATTCCGAACCGCTCGGGTTCTGTATTTTTTAGTTTAACAGGTGCTCTGAAAAGATGCGCTTCAGAGACACACTATCTTACCGGTTCAACTACATCTTTGTTGAAGTAATCGGAAAGTAAAAGATTCCGAGTCGCCAGTTCGCTAATGGTCCAAAACATATTTGGGGTAGTCGTAATGGATGTGAGTAAACCGGCCGCTTAATTTGTCTACCTCTTTTGTTAAGGCAGTCGGAATTGACGTAAGTCCGAGCCGCCACATCGCTGAGCAAGTTGGTAGAGACAGTCAGAATTAACGAGATACTAAACCGCACGGTCACTGAATTTCCTTATGGTTAGATAAGCCCAAGAGACATTTTACTTTACAGGTTGAAAATTACTTCCTTTTACACCAAAGTCTTGTATCTCCCCTATGCTCCTCTGCGGATCCATTCCGTTTGACTTAGTGTCGAAAGAAGCTGACTGAATTGGACGCCTTATTTTTGGATCTTTGAACCTAGGATTTTCCCGAGTTCGCAACCAAAGCAATAGAAGATAGGACGCTGACTAAACTTGCTGTCTCGTGGTGATAACAAGAAAAACCAATAACTTTGACTTTTAATGTGAACTGCATGCGTGCCAAGAGCTTGAGATGTTAACCGACAAAAAAATCATTGAAATCTCTACCAGCAGGTTATTGAACCTTAAAGCTCTTTTATGCGGGCTTGTTGATATGGAATAACTATATCGACCACGCAAGGTTATTTGAAGTATATGCCAACAAGGCTCAGCCCGTCGACAAGCGAACACAAGGCAAACATTCGTGTCGAAATTATCGCAAATGCTGAAAAAAAGTGATAGAAATGGCATTTAAATGGTGCATTTTGCTTTGAACGATAACGGCAGGCACTTGATTGATGTTGTATTAAAAACTAATTTGCGTGCGAAAGATCAATTAATGCCACTTAACAACTGACAGAAAAAACTGACTTTGGGAACAGATGTCGCTGAGATGCAGCCACCTTCGAACTGGTATGACTGTTCTCATTGAATACCAGTTCACGAACCAAAATCGTGTTTTTTGGTTTGTTTGAATTCTTCACTGCAACGACGATGCTACTTCACTGCTTTTCTTCTCATTTCATTGCATTTTATTCCTACAATAACTAAGTGCGAGCGTAAAATAAAAACCAAGCGAATGAACTAAATTGGCATTCATGCCGGAAGACTGCATTAGGGGAATGAATTAATGTCAAAATGAAAGGAATGAAGTGTATGAGCAGACTTAGAATTTCCACATACAAAGCATATTTGTGTGTATGAAGAAGGGCAAATGAGAGTGGTTGTGATACGACATAGAAATTCGCCATAGACGCGCAAAAGCAAAGGTATTTTCTGCACCCACACACACACACACACACACAAACATGTACACAAACGCTGGCATGAAGTGAGTAAAGCAATTGCTGCAAACTTTAACACATGCATATATTCGAAAAAAAGTGAAAGTAACGGAGTTAAACTAGTGTAAACCTTCATATATGCAAATATTCTGGTACTAAAGGATGCGCGCAAAAAGGAGAAAAACAAAATGCAGAGTTTATTCTTTTTCACACTAACTGCATGCGCTTTATATAAATTTTTTTTTCTTTATTGTAAACTCGGCATTTTTCCGTTGAAATAAAAATGCTTGGCTGCCCCGTAGTCCCTGTGCGGGACGTGGCTGCTGCAATGCCCGCATTTTCCATTTCGTTGCATATTTTGTGGGGCACAACCGCGTTAAGCTGGCATGTGTTTGTATACGAATGCGTGTGTGTGTGTGTGTGCGTGTGCCTGTGTGTACTGGGAATATGTAAAGTATTAGGTTGAGTGTGCTGCGTGTGTCAGTTCATAATTTATAGTATATAATACTGCTTACCATAATTATACGACACCCATATATAATTTTCAGCCAAAACGCAGTTAAGCTTCTAACGAAAACTGTTTAAATCCAAGTTTTGAACATTACCAAAAATTTGTTATGAATCAACAAAATTTTATAAAAACTTCAAAACTAAAATTTTTGTTAGAATTATTGTTTTTTAGAGTTTTTTGAAATATTCCGGAAGAGCATTTGTAAAAATGATATTTAAACTTAAAAGTAATTCGTGGTCACTAAATAATAATAAGAATAAACAAAAAAAAATTTTTTTGTATGTTTCTCAAAAAAAAAGTTAGAACTTTTTTGAGTAAATAGTTTTGTAGCTTGATAAATTTTAGTGACTACGAATTACTTTTGAGTTTAAATATCATTTTTACGGATGCTCTTCCGCAATGTTACAAAAAACTCTAAAAAAACAATAATTCTAACAAAAATTTTAGTTTTGAAGTTTTTATAAAATTTTGTAAAACTTGCATTATTGATAAAAATTTGTTTGCAATTTTCTTCAAAGCTCGAAGTTTTATAAATTTTTTTGGAAGAAAAATTGTATGGTAATTGAATTTTACGAATTTTTTGCATACTTTCAATCTGCCATATACATATGTATGTAGATTTTGTTAGAGAATTAGAGAATAAAAAACCAAAAAAGTTATAGAAAATTTATTTGAAAAACATACTTCGAAACACTTATTTCTTTGGCTTCTTTAATAATATTTTTAAAGTTTTTATTAAAATTGCATCTGTAAAGTAAGTTTGTTGACAAATTTTTCAATGTTTTATTAATTTGCTGCGATTTTGATAAAAATTCTTGATTAAAATTGTAAAAAAAAATTAAAAAATTATTAATAAAAAAAAATTAATATTTTTTCCACTTTTTCAATATGTGAGGGTGGTTTTTTGCCTGAACCATGTGTAAAGTAGTTATATTTGTGTACAAATTTTAATAAAAGCAAAATATGTAAGTGGTCAATATGTGGAGATCGTAGAAATTTAAATTTTTTTATTTTTCTAATTTACTGGCCTACAAAAAAGTAACAAACTTTTCTTATTTTTCTATTGAAATACAGAGAATTTTATAACAAAACCCGTTTAAACCAACATTTTAAATTAAATCAAAATTTATAATAATCGAAGAAATACTATTTAAACCACATATTTTTTTTTAATTTTGTAGCTTTGTAGCACACTCAGTTTAAATGTATTGAACTAGAACTTTTAAGTGACCACAAAGAAATGCTGGTTTTTGACAATTTTTTTGTCGAGGATGTTGCTTTTTATAACATAAAAAATGTGGTTCAAACAATCTTGCAGTTTGTTGTACTAAAATTTAATGGGCAATAAAACTTCATATCCACAATTTTTTTCCAAACGTTTGAAAACTTCATAGGAATTAATTTGTTTTGAAACTTATATGTTAAAAAATAATCGAATATCAGGTAAATTTTTAGCGACTTAAAACATGCACTTCATTCTCTTAAAATTGATTAGGCTACAAAACTGTACGAGTATACTCAAAAATATTTAGTTTTTCATTTTTTAAAATCTTTAAATTATTATAAATTTTTTTTGTGTAATTTGAAACTATATGTGTGCCATGGACCATGTATTAACATACGCACACATTGCATAAAATGCGAGGTTCCAAGGGGCATTCGTATGTACCTTAACATACATATGTATATGTGTGTTCGCGTATGTCTGTATGTAAACGCTTGTACTTTTCTGCGCATTTGCTGCAACGCGCACCCGTAAGTTAATCACTATTCATTTAACGAGATTTTCCATGTGGGCGCCTAAAAGCACTCAATACAAAAGCGACGATGCCACATGCATTTCCATGTTTGCATATGTGTTGGTATGTTGTTTTGTATATAGGTGTGTGTGTGTGTGTTATTTTACATTTAATACCTTTGCAAAAAAACACGCTTAGGCTTTTCGGCGAAAATATGTTTTTTTTTTATCTGGCAGCAAATTTAACAACATTTTTTTACAGTGGCGTTTGAGGAGAACAAGAAAAATTATAACAAAAAAGGAGCAAATTTTTTGTGCTTAAATAAACCTGCTGCACATTTTGTTCATTTGACAGCTGTACTTGAAACCTTAGCGATAGCGGTGTCACATAATTTGAGTGGAGCTTTTAGCTGTTAAATTTTTTTGCTCATTATATATTTTTCATTCATTCATTCTACTTCTTTTAATTGACAATATTTCTCAGTAGACTTTAATGGGTCGCATTTTATTTTACTATTAAAATATTTAATTTTGTAGCCCAACATGTTCACTTTTGGCGTTTAACTTTAATATAGAAATGACCTAACTTGGGTTTTTGACATCAAAAAATGCTACAATTACACATACATACATACTTAGGTAAGATCAACTGAACTTAAGATAATATAAAAGAAATCAATATATTTATTTCGTAATTTTGTGGTGGTGTGCAGAAGAGACAAAAGTTGACTTTTAGACCAGTTGGCATTCATTGGACTCAAACAAAGTCTCTAATTTAAAAAAATTAAAAAATTATAAAAAAAAAAATTTAAAAAAAAATTTAACAAAGATAAGTAATAAACCCTAACTTAAAGTCTCATTGGACTCAAACAAAGTCTTTAAATTAAAAAAATTAAAAAATTATAAAAAAAAATAAAAAAAAAAATTGAACAAAGATAAGTAATAAACCCTAACTTAAAGTCTCAATAACTGAATACCGACATAAAAAATCTTAAATTTAAAAGATCACAATTTAAGTGAGACAAAGTAGTGGTGAGTTACAGTGTTGCGAGTTAAGATATGTTTAAATAAGGCGTGGTGAGTTTTCGCGTGGTGAATTTAGGCGTGGTGAGTTTCGGTATAGGGAGTTCAACATAACGCAATATTACATAAGATACAACAAAATGTAAGAGTGGTGGGTTTAGGTTTGGTGAGTTAAATTATGGTGAATTCGAGTATGGTGAGCCAATTTCATACATGCAACCACTGCTAAAGAAATTTCACTTCAATAACCAGAATATATCAGTTTTGGAAGTTTTAACATGAGTTAAGGCATTTTCATGTTAAGGCAACAACGATATGTACAAGCAAGTATGCAAGTATTATATTTATTGTTCATCTCCACTTTATATTCTCCTGCGGTTATAATTAACATTACTCAGCTGCGTTTTTTCACTCACTCATCTTTCATCATTCGAAGCATTTTTTTTCTTCCTTCTTTTTTTTTTTTTGTTTTTTGTGTATCTCGCTGTTGCACTTGCTCTAGCATCGGTAAGGTCATTTAATTGGTTGCGATACGCGCATTTTGCACAGCTGAGTGCATTGGCGCAATTTGGGAAAAGCAACAAAAAAATGCAATGCAGTGTGAAGAAGAAGAATGTAAAATTGAGAACGCGTAGCATACATTGAGGCATTTAACAAATTAAAATTTTGCGGTCGAATGATAGTTTGGTGTACATAAATACATGTGTATGTATGTGCTAGGATGCTTGACTTGGTTTTTTCGAACCTGTTTACTCCGTTTTTTCGTAAATTATTGTACGGTTTTTTTTTGAAATTTTGTTTTTTCGATTATCGAATAAATCGGGTTTTTAATCTCCAAAACCGGGGTTTCTTGGTAATTGATAGAAATATGGCAACACATTAACTAATGTTAAATGCGATATAGTTTTATAAGGCAACCACAAAGTGCTTATCCATTAGCTAAGACTTATTCGAAATTCAAATAATTTGTAGAAACAACGCATCAAATGTATTTTATATATTTATATTTAATGTCAAACGAGGACGAGAAAACCTTGAAATATTGTACAAAGTCTCTTTGACAACAAGATCTTCTAACTCGCTTAATTTGCTTAATGTTAAATTAAGCACTTTGGTATAAACTCAAGTTTTAAAATTTGAGACTATGTATGAGTTGCAGATTATTGTCTCTCCTCACTTTTATGTTTTTATTTTTTATGTTTTGTCTTAATTTTTATGACCTGGTCATAATTGAGAGACTTTATTTTGAAACTAGAGGCTTTATTTTGAGACCAATTAATCTCAACTGTGAGTTTTGTCTATTATACCCGAATTCAGTAAGCAGTCTCAGTCTCTAATACAGACAATAGTCACAATTTTAGACCAGTTGGCATCCATTAGACTCCAAATTAAGCGTATAATCTCAAAATAAAGTCTCAAAATTGTGACAAAAAATTAAAATGCAAGCAAAAGAAAAAAACGTGAAAGCGAGGAAAAGCAATAGTCTCTAGCTCGTTTTGAGACTTGAGATAACACTGAGTTACATAATTCGGGTATCAGTCTCGAATAGAGACAATAGTCACAATTTTAGACCAGTTGGCATTCATTAGTTTCAAAATAAAACCTCTAGTTTCAGAATAAAGTCTCTAAATTGTGACCTGGTGATAAGCAGGTCACAAAAAAATAAAATAAAAAAAAATTACGTGAAAGCGAGAAAAAGCAATAATTTCTAGCTCATTTTGAGACTTGAGATGAGACTGAGTTACTGAAATGGGGTATTAGAGACTGATATTACTTACTTAACTCGTACATAAAACTACATTTAATTTTCCAAAAATTTCATTCATTGAAATAATAGTATTTAGTAACATGTACGCTCATCGATGTAGCTTTTTTTACTTGGAACAATAATTGGTTTACTCGGTTTTTGCTTGTTTCAAAAATTAAGAACCGTTTTGTTTTTCAAATTGACGTTTTTCGAATAATGCGAAAACCAGTTTTAGAAAAAAGTTGAATAATCGAACACCCTATTATATACATTGTCGTTGTTTTTTCCTCGCACAAATACATACGAACTCGTCAGAGGCACATGGATTTTACTATGCAAACATCTTCTTTTTTAGCTACAGCTGTGCTTTTGCTTTTTTTTTGAATTTACGTAAGTTTACATACATAGAGGTATGTAATCTTATGTAGCTATAAATTTATAATTGGGTTGCCATCTTCAGCTGCGATGTTGCAACTCTTAAGTGTTTAATACTCCTTTGAAAGAAGACTTTACTAAATTGTTTTTTCAATAAGTAATTTTAGATTTATAAAAGCTTTGTATGAACCTGTAGATTTGTTCGAGTTGAGATTAAATGCTTAAATGGTTCATTGTGAAACCGCTGTAGTGGCGTAACTCAGCTTAGCTCACTAACTTAACGTTTGGTAGCAGTTAAGAATCTTTAGTATATTAGTTTGCTTTTGAAGTCGCCGCTAAGAGACTCTTTATCCTCTGGCAGTACTACAGAAAAGCTACACACGTGCGAATCCATTTCGAGATTTTGAGATGGATATTTGTGATCTAGAAATGGCTCGTCCGACACACGTGCTTTTGAAGCCGCTTCTGCCTGTACTAAAATTTAAAAATATACAACTCTACTTATGACTAGACTAGAGATGGTCAAGCAGAACAGGTTAAATCTCATTAGTTTTCTTGGCCACAGGGACATTGAAGGTTATTGTTAAGCGGACGCACCTGCAAGGAAGGAAACAACCAAGCAGATTCTACCCAGCAAAGAACGCATTTGTATGCATCTGCAGTACTTGCAAGCTGCTTTTATGCTCTTGTTAATGCTCTTGCAAATGCCAGCTGGCTGCGAGGTACCTTCTTTCGGACTTCTAGAAATATTTGGCCCAGATGAGATTGTAAACGGTCTCGTAGTCTATATTCTTTACGAAGAGATGATATATCCCAAGTAATTGGCACATTAACTTGGCACTACCTCAGATGATGTAGAAGCTGACATAATTTTGAAGAGCAGAAAATGGTTCTTAACTTTTCTGTACTGACTGATTATCTAAGTGAGTCACTGATTATAATCGAATAATTAATAATAGGTATAATTTTATTTTGATTACTGTTTTTAAATGTTTACCATAACTATCATTAATTTCTTAATAAGGAACACCCTGTGTGAGCTGCATAAACAAACATAAACATGTTGTAACCTGAACGTGCGCGCTCCGATAATGTTGAAGGTTTGATGTATACATTTTAGATCTCATACGACCCAGCAGAGTGTCGTATTTTCATAGGTTCTTCAAAAAGCTGCCTTAAAGCAGTTCTGCTTCACAACGGCGGTTTCTATACTTCCATTCCTGTCGGTCATTCCGTACACCTCAAGGAAACCTACAATAACTTGGAATTTATTTATTCTTTTCAAATTAAAATATAAAGACCACGGTTGGCAAGTGTGCGGTGATTTCAAAATCTAGGGCATGGCGCTCGGACAACAATCTGGGTTTACCAAATTCCCTTGCTTTTTGTGTCTATGGGTTAGTAGAGACCGAACAAATCACTGGACCAAAAAGTGTTGGCTTCCGAGGGAGCTTAAAGTTGGCGAAAAGAATGTCCTTTGTGAAAACTTTGGTGTCTCCTCATAAAGTTCTTCTACCACCGCTTAACATAAAGCTGGAATTAATGAAGCATTTTCTAAAATCGCTTCCAAGAGATGGAAATTGCTTCAAATACTTAATATCAAAGTTTCCAGGCCTCTCGGAGGCAAAGTTGAAGGAAGGTGTTTTCGTTGGACCAGATATTAGACGGCTTATGGCTGATCCACTATTCATCTCAACCATGACGGATCCTCAAAGAGAAGAGAAGATTCCCTTTAAAGAGGTCATGAAGAAATTTTTAGGCAATAACAAAGATCCTAACGACAAACAAATCGTCAAAAGAATGTTAAAAGCATTTCAAGCTTTAGGTTGCTTGATGAGTTTAAAAGCACATTTTCTTTATTCCCACCTCGACTACCTTCCAGAAAATTTAGGAGACGTGAGTGAAGAGCAAGCTGAATGATTTCACCGAGATATTAAGGTGATGGAAAAAAGATACCAGGGAAGATGGAGCGTTTCAATGATGGCAGACTAATGTTGGGCGCTTCAAATAGACCTTCCTGATACTTCCCACAAGCGAAAATGTACCAAAAGGAGTCTCACTGAGAAAAAGAAATGTGCTTAGTGCTTACTAATTAATGTATTTTACATAAATAAATTAGTTTTGTTACGCAATTATAAATTAAATTTTTTTTTTAAATATTTTATTTTAAGATGATAACTTGTTTAACATAGAAACCTACATAGATTGTCAGAAAACGTGACTTTCTATGACACAATTAAAGTTATTTTCGGATTCAGCACACCCAAAAACATAAGAGTTACACAAAAAAACCAAAACAGCTCTCAATTATTTTTTTTTTTGCA
This sequence comes from Philophylla caesio, assembly GCA_963971545.1. Classification (NCBI taxonomy): domain Eukaryota; kingdom Metazoa; phylum Arthropoda; class Insecta; order Diptera; family Tephritidae; genus Philophylla; species Philophylla caesio. The sequence continues at coordinate 52,318,317 of OZ020609.1, read as the reverse complement.
GGTAATCACACCTACCTACCAAGCCACTAAGAACTACAGTGATTTTAATATGGCTACAATGGTTGTTAGAAACCAAATTTCACATAAAACTGTCAGTGTGAGACTTCAATCAGAACAAAACTTCCAACCATCAAAGTACTAATGCCGTCCACAATACCGTCAAATTTTTCAATTTTCGATTTGAGCATAAGCTCTTGGCTTTAGAGTACCAATTTACGAGTAAATACACTGCATAAACACAAATTCGTTCTTAGTGGGTGTTTTTCTGAGTTTCCGAATTTCTTGCTGTGGTCAGTAGCTCCAACCGATAGGGTATTAGAAATACACAGTGTTTTGGTTGTTTAGCTGCTTCTGTGCAGTTGAAATACACATGATTCCGAGTCACTTAGCCACTGGATTTATTCTTGAATAGTTGGTATGAGAACACGAGCCTAAGAGCCGTACTACCTTGCCGGTTCAGCTTCAAATTTTTTGAGGCAAACGGAAAATATGAGATTCCGAATCGACCGGTCGCAAAAGTTATTGATGATTAAGCAAAATTTAAGGGAAGTCGAAATGGATGCGTTACCAAGTCACGTGGCCGCTGTAGAACGAAAGCTTGAATTTTGGAGCCAAACAACTAAGGGCTACAATCCGCCCAAGCGCTTATATGAACAGTGCATATGTTATTCTTTAAAGCTTTATACAAATTCGTGTCTACTTATTACAGCAAATGAAAAGTTAAATGGTTTTATCGATTTAAAGAGGATAAATGGGGCCATTAATTGTTATAAATTACATTCAGTCTGATGTAAAATTTATGCCTCCTTCACTTTTAATTTCTTGCATTTAAAACATAATCTTAATCTTTCTCTCTCTTTCTCTTTGTTCAATTGCAGACGGGCACCGCATTGCTGATCATTTACTCGACATTCGCCGCCATTTACTACTCGAAAGTAAATCCGCTGGTGTCCGATTACGACTATGTTGACTATTTGGGTGGTGCGCGTTCGCTCAGCGGTGGCGACGACGACTTCATCGATGATGATGACAGCGGCATGGCGACGGATGGTAACAAGCAACGACGACGCAGCTGGTTGAATGGTATGTTGCCGCGTGCTGGACGCACAATGAAATATATACTCGATGCGCTCGATAAACTGCCGGTGGACCATCGCGAAGCGGATGAGACAATGAAGGGTGAACATTTAAGGCTAGCACCTACAACGGAACGGGAAATGCAGACGAATGCAAACGACGACGACGACGAAGTAGCAACGACGAATGAAAGTGAAGAGATGAGACAAAGCGACGAGGCTATTGTGAATGTCGCCGCGGGGAGAGCGGAGCAAAAGTTGCAAGTAGCGCAGCGACAAGTGCGCGCCTATGCTGCCTGATGTACAAAAAAAAAGAAAAAAATGGAAGAACGACAAAAAAAAAAGAAATTAGTGGCTGCAATAATAACTTTTCCTCGCAATTCTGGTTGCTGTGCACACAGTTACATACATACGAGTATGCACGTCATACGCACTTGCAGGCGCTTGAACATTCGCAGCTACAAAATCGCGCGTCATAAATTCTCACGCAATTAATTACAATACTTTCTTTTATTTCGCTTTAGTTTTTCATTTGCCTTTTGTTGGTATTCCTTCACCTTTTGGCAATTTTATTGCTCCACTTTCTGCTCTCACAGCTCTCCACACATTAATTTTATTTATTTATTTACAGTCGTCCCATACATTTTTGCATTTATTTTCTTTATTGCGTTGGTCAATTGTTATTTGTTTTTCTTTTTTTGTTTTTTTGTTTCTTTGCTTCTTTGGTTTTTGTATTTTCATTTTTTATTTGTATTGATTTATAGCGGAAAATTTATGGCAGCCTTCCCACCAACACACACACAGCATAATGTTGTTGGCAAAGGTGGATGCGCAAAATCGTTAACTGTGTGAACACAGCTGCTCTTTGCAGTGCCACAGCATTGCGGTTTAATTTCACTAAAAGACATTTGATGCAGTTGGAGTCTTTTGACAATAAAATGGTATTCTTTATATTTTGCGAAAATAAGCAATTAAAAATCGATTAAATTTAAGTACATGCAGCAATATTTCAAAAAATTTTTTTAAGCAAGTAATATTTCAAATGCTCTCGAAGGTCTTTTGGTGAAAGCAATGTTGTTGAAAGTGGCCAACTTTATTTTAACTTTAATAAACTTTAGTTGTTTGTGTATATACATGCAAATGTATATACAATCTATTGTCTAATCTATGCATGTAAGTATATGTATGTATGTAATCGAATTTCCACATGTTAGCTATTATAAATGATAACGAATAAATTATACGCGATAATAAATTGTGGTGCGTTTGAATTTATTTGAGATAGAATGTACTCGTAAGTATTGCATTATTACTTCGCTAGTGCGAAAGTTATTTAAATAAAATAAAAAATAGTAATATCTACTAGCTTGTATCCGCAGGTTTCACTGTGTAAATTAAATAAAACATATTACACGCTTATTTTTTGTCCAATCCATTTGATTTAATGTTTCAATTTTGATATGTAAGTGTTAGCTAAGACATTAATGACAGATACAAGTATTTAGCTAGAAGTCATCTCAGCAAAAGAACACTTAAAAAGCCTACGAGGCGAAAAGACTACCCATAAATCTATAAGGTTGATGTTAGAGTAGAAGCGAGATGCGATCCTATAAGATGGTGCAATTTCTAGAGTTGCCATAGAGAGAGAGAGAGAGCAAGCACCACAGCGACTTTAAGCGATTTGGAGACACCAAAGCGCCAAAGCTAATTGTGCAGTGGTTTACCGCTTGAAATCTCTTTGATGCGACTATTATTAGTATTTGTTGTATTTAGCGACTTTTTTGTATTGAAAGTTTTGAGTTAATGTTTAGACTGGGTTAAAGACCATTCCAGGACTATTGCGGAATTAATTCGCGAATAGTTTTGGATCAATTGAGGATTATTTCGGGATCAATGCGACTAGTCGCGGAAAGGTTTTAAAATAACCAAGAAATTTTACCGAATTGGTACTGAAAAAGTCGTGAACTGGTTTCGAGAATATAAATAAAATTAAATTAACAAATCACAGTTCACAGTTTTATTCAGCTCGAGGCCAGTTTGTGGAAGATTTTATTTTGAAAAAACAACAACAGTTTTTTAATGGTAGAAGTTATAGACGCTATTTCGGCTATCGTAAAATTTCAACGCGCCTTATTAATAAAATTTAGTTGTTTGAACTTTCATAAAAATTTGTTAAATTTTTCTAGATTATTGTTTAACATTTAAATTGTCATTGTGTAAATTACAAATATCAACCGAGACATATAAAATATGAAATCTTAAAATAAATATTCAACAATATAATATACATATATGTATGTACATACATATAATAAAATAAATTGAAAACTTTAAATCGAATTGAGTTTGATTTTTTTTTAATATTATGGGGCACATATAATATTTGTTTTTGTTTTTAAAACCCCAACATATATGACTACATAAAATTAATTTAATTTTATTACTTTTAAATTTAGATGAAACTTTAAAAAATAAAAATTCAACAAAATTTCGTAAAAAGTATACATTTTTAAAAAAAAATTTAGAAAAAGTTTTTAGTATTTTGAAATTTTTTTTTATTTTTCAATTTTAACACAGAGAATTTTTTTTCAACATCATTTTAATTTCTTATTATCTCAAAAACGAATATAGTAGCTCGCCTTGCTTTGCTGCTTCCCACTCTAAGCAAAAGAGTCAGACAACTTACCAATAATGCAGCAACTGTTGCAAGGTTTAATGTATAAATCTACAATTCTACTACGTTTCTTGTAAAGTCCCTTGTTACTACTTGTCCAAATATGTTAAAGAAATTCCGAAAATGCTTCCAATTTAAAAGATAAACAGAAAAATATGAAAGTTATGTCTTGATTTCGTTTGATGTTGACGCTTTATTTACGACTCTTTAACACGACCACTTTTATTCGAAAATAGTTATAAAGAAATGAGACACAATAGAAAACGATGAGTTCAAAACCAACTATGCTGTACGCAAAACGTTGGAATGTAATGAACAACCACCTCTCGATCTACTTGACAATACCATTTCGGAGCTTAATTATTTCAACATTGACATCAAATTTAAGTATACCTATAAAGTATATGTAGGACATCTGTAACAAAAATAAAATTCCCGTCACATCTGTTCACATCCGTAGAGAGATGCTCGGGGTTTTGTTCAAGACTATGCTTGGAACAAGCTCAAGCATTGTATTTGTTTAAGACCTTTAAGACACTATAAGCCTACATATTATTTAAATCCTAATTGGTATATTGATGCGCCTTCTGGCGTGTCTAATGGTACCCTTACTGGTCTATTGCATTACGATGCATGCAAGAGTGTGACTTTTGGCCTCTTGAACTGTATTACATTGCTAAGAAATTTAGAACCGATTGAGCCAACTGTAAGTTGTAAATATCTTAAAATTTATTTTACTTACTTAGTTGGCACAGAAACCGACTAAGCGGTTTGGGCCGAGCACAACATAGCCAAGTATTTCACCACTTAGTCTATCTTTTCCTCTGACATTATCAGTGAGTACCGTGTCGGAAACTAAAGGCTTGGATATATTTCATCTATTCGAACAACGTGACCTAGCCAGCAGCGCCGCTGGTTCTTAATCCGCTTCACTTTATATCATTTTATCGTATTTGATATTCGCCGTTGCAAAGACGTAGATGTCCATAAATCTTTCGAAGAATCTTTCTCTCGAACACTCCAAGAGCCCTCTCATCTGATATTGTCATCGTCCATACTTCGGCGTCAAGCAATAAGCCAGTCATGGCGAGATATTTATAGAGTGTGTTTTTTTTTTGCCAAGCGAGGACTTTGCCACTCAATTGCCTACTCAGTCCCAATTATCACTTATTGGCAAGAGATATTCTTCGCTGGCTTTCAGGGCTGGCGTTGTTATTGGTGTTAATTGTGTTTTTGGTTCTTAAGCACCCAAAGTCCTCTAATTTCCGAATTTCTAACTATCAACAGCGATGTGTATGCCCAGTTGTAAATGTGCTGACTCTTTAATTAACGACAGAAAAAAAATTAGCCTTGTCCTCGTCCAACGCCGGACCTATTCGCCTCGCTTCTCTATCCAGTTTGGAAAAGGCAGTACTAACAGCAAGAGTTGCACGCTCTTGTAAAATATGATAACTGACCGATTTAATTCTGCATGCTGGAACTATTTTCTCCAACATCAGGTTAAAGAATCACTTCGTCTGAAATCTCTCTTGTGCCGGCGAAAGCAGCTTTGAAATCGACAAAGAGATGGTGCGTGTCGAATATTCTTTTTCGGATCTTCTCTAAAAACTAGATTACTGTAAATGGTGGATGAGGGTACGTCGATATCGTCATGATTGATTGGTGCTTCGGGTTTGTCATCTTCTCCAAAGAGACTGAAGCTACGACCATTGAGCTCTCTTCTCCTCACGAAAAATGCTTCTCGCTTCCTTCCTCAGCCTACGAAATCGCTCCCTTACAGCTCAAGCTGCGCCTGATCATAGCGTTGCTCTGTAGGCAACATCTTTCTATTCCGTGAAATGTGGTTTCTTTGCTCGGAAATATCATTCCTTGGAATATTGCTCTTAGAGAGAATAAGTGCACGTACAGTGGCGAAGTGGGTGGCTGTCTGTTGTGAACTTCAATTTTCGATATCGAGGCGTGTGTGTGTTCGATTGTCTGTGGCGAGATAATGATCAGAGTCGATGTGATTTGGTCGAATCTTGTTCACCATTTAAGACAATGAATTGAAATCGGATAAACCGCTTCGTCAGATCTCGTTCGTTGTATAAACTAAGTTTAATCTCGTTGTATAGCTTTTCAGACAATTTAAAACGTAATTTTAATTAAATATAAACCGCCTATTATGTTAAAATTAAACTGAGTTAAACTAATCATCAGTTTAGCTGTCTGCTCTCTCTGTTTCGACTTTAATACAATTAAATTGAAAAAAAATTGTTTTACATAGTGAAACAACAATCTCTTAATTGCATGCCAATCTACTATAAATTAATTAAGAGTACAGTTTGGTCCAAAATTAAAATATACAGTTCTGGTTTGTTAGCTAAACAAAAAAGAAGCTTTGTCGCCCTACAAAAGAGTTCTACAGCTAAAATATAAGCGTACTTGGTTTAATAAAACTTAAACCAACACTGAAAATTTGGCCGTTAGGAATATTCTCTAACTGTAGTTCCAAAAAAATATCGTATGATATAAATTTGTTCAGTATTAAATAGTTTGAAAGGCACTGGCTTACTGCACATTTGTTAAATAATTTGTTGTATACTTTCAGGCTTAGCATTGTTTGCTTTTAAAAGAATTCGTCCAATTTTCTTTACACTTGCAGCAAAGAAGTAAATCTAAAATTTTTTTTTATGTTTTTGTTGGTTTTTTTTTTGTTTTAATTTTAAAAGCAAACTTGCAACACTTTTATATACACTAATTGTAAAGCATAGTGTCTTCTACAAAAGTAACTGTAAATATATTCTTACAAAACTATATGCACACACACGCATGCATAGCAACAACACAAAACAATAACCAAATCACTAGCATCCAAGCAAACGAGGGTGTGTGTAGGAAAATTATTTTGTAATTAAAAAGCAGCAAAGAGTGAAGGATATACATAATCATGCACAAAAGGAGGCAATGTGCAAGACTAGTAGTATTTGTTTTATTGAAAGGTAATTAAATGTAAGTAATTCAAATTAAAATAAGCATGAATGTTCTGGAAAAAAAACTGAAATTTTAATTAAAAAGTAAAAGCAGCAAGTGCAAATGAAGGAGCAAACATTTATTTTATTTTCTTTTTATAAATACATAGATACATACATACATACATGCTGAAAATAGTAAAAAACGATTGTCGATTATCAATTTATTTCTAAAAAAAGATGTGTTCAAAGTAAATTTCTAAATTTTGTGATTCTCTGGATCAAGACTATAAGGTATGACGTTTCGTCACATTTTCGCATGATATCATGTGACTATTTTGAAGTGATCAGGTTTGGGTAACTGTTATTGGAAGTAAAAGTTGTAGAAAGACATAATTTTGTAAGATTTTTCACGATATCAGTGCAAATATTAAATCTATAGTGCATCACTTGATGATATCATATGATTAGATCATATGTGATGATATGATAATTTCTAGAAAGCATTTATTGAAAACTGAAACAGTGAAAAACGCGCATTTTAAAGTTACTTAAGCAAAAAAAAATAAATCATTGTTGCTTGCAGCATGTCTAAAATATCTTCTGTAGGCATTAATGGTGATTTTTTATTCGAATTTATTATCATATTTATGGCAAGATCATATGATCAAATTTAATATTCGTTTCAAGCGTTATCAAATGAGAGTTTTCTTAATGTAAACAAAATAGAAAAATAAATAAGCAGCTTAATTGATTTTGTATCTTTAAACATACATACATACATACATCACTTTACATGAAATTCAATTGAATCACATCACAAGAAAATCGTATCACAACGCGTAACATTATTTTATCATTTCATTTATCGTTACAAAATTATTCTGTACCTTCTCCATTTTATTTAACATAATTTACCTATAATAACTGCATTCAAAAACTGTAAAGAGCAGTGGCGGATACAGGATTTGGAGAAGGGGGGCCTCCAAAAATTTTGACAATTTCATTAAAAAAATGTTCCTGCAAATATGCAAGACTTATTAAAATATTTCCAAACCCGAATTATGTATAAGTAGATATATTCCGGGCCCGAAAATCCCCTGTGGATCCATTACTGATATGGAGTCATAAAAGAACGGAGATTTGCCAGATTTATTTTTTTTTCACATTTTCATAATATCACATCTCATTGCCTAGAACAACAAAACATATGAAAACCTACCACGTTACAAGAAATTCATTCAAATTATATCTACTTATGTACATCGTTAACATGACACCACATCACATCACTTTATGGCACATTCCATTAACTTTTGCATAATTGTGGTGAGTCACATGATTTCGCTTCTGACCAATAATATCATATGAAAACAAAGGACATTATCACGAAACTTTTTTTTTTAACAAAACCAAACAAAAATGATATTATTCCATTCGATGTTGCAAAGAGTGCACGAATAATTGTTCAAATGTCGAATTTCTCCACATTGTATGAGCTCATATCAAATCACATTTTAACAATGCTTTTAATATCACATTATTATAAAGGAAATTTTTAAATTTTACATCAAATATGAACAAACAGATATGCATGTGTCTAATGTAATTAAGTCGCGTTAAAATATTTTTTGTAAAAATCACATTAACTTTTTTCATTTACCAAGAAAATTATTAACATAATCATGTGATCTGATTTTGTATTATATCAAGAGAAACATAATTATAATTATTTTCTGGTGGAATTTTAAAAAGTCAACCAAATTTTTGTAATGGTTATTTTGGTAATAATTTGTAAAGTCATCGATAAGTATTATTTTGATACTAACCTATGTTATGTTATGAAAGTCTTTCCATAATAATAATTATCAGCGGAATAAATATTTTTATTTAGAGATTCTTATTATACAAGTTTTAACATTATAATAATCTGCTAGATAAATATGGTTAACCCTTTTTGGCATCGTCACGAACGAGTGACTATTCCGAAGCATGTTCGGGACTAGTTCGGGATTAGATCGATACTTTTTGACACCATTTCGGGACTTGTTTGGGACTAGTTCAAGGCTAGTTCGGGTCCATTTCGGGATAAGTTCGGGACTATTTCGGGATTAGTTTGGGACTTAATTGCTCCCGCTGTTAATTATTAAGAGAAGGCTTTTATAATATAAGTCTCAAAATGAAAGACTTTGAAGACTTAAAAATATTTATCTCGATGGTAATTATTATGAAAAGACTTCGAGAACATATTTACATACATACATACAAACATACGAGTATGCCTTTGAATGATAGTTATAGACTAATCGAGAAATTTGTATCTTACTATAATTATTATTAAATTACTTTTATTCTTGTTATGCCTCGGTATTTTATCAATTCATAAGAAATTGATCAAAGGTGGTAGGTACATAGTTAGTTTACTTCATATTATGTACGAGTATGAATTACAACTATTACTGTAAAGTAAGCACAAAAAACTGTGAAATTTTTAAAAATAAATATAATTTATTACTAACCGTTGCGAATGCTATGAATTGATTGCGAATTAAGAAGTAACACAAAAATATATTCAATAAAAGTTTGGTGGAAAGAAAGACCGACTGTGTAGAATTCAAAACCACAACGAAGAGGCTGGTGAAGCTTAAATAATCAGCTGTTGCTGCAAAAAAAAATTGTATTCATTAGCCATGCGTATGTGTGCCTGCTCACCGCTGTGCGTAGCCAAAGCAATATTTTCTGCACTAAGTAATTTCTCTATATTTTCCACACTTCTTTACAATAATTTTATGCAATATCCATGTATGCTCAATACTCATTTTACATCATCTCAGAATTATTCAGTATTTTAATGCTAAGAAATGACATAACAACAGCAGAAGAACAACACTAACTAGGCCGCCAGGCAGATCGATCGTTGGCTATGATGTATGTAAATTAATCAATAAAGAATATATGTATGTAAATGTGGCCAACCGCCAGCAGGTGAAAAGTTCATTCAGAATGTGAATGAAGTTTTGCGAATAAGAAAAAAACAAAAAAGTGAAAAAAATTACGGCCGCAACAATAGAACAAACATACAATGTGAAGTGAAGTACAATAGCGGTAAAAATAATTAACAGTAATTTATTATATTTGGAAATTTTAACGATTAGTTATTTGTTTACAAATTTCTTTAAATTTTTAAAATTATATTTTTTAATTATCTACAAAAACAAGGACTATGTTGAAGTGTGGTGACGTTATGTGTGCTGAGTTAAGTTGTGGTGAGTTAAGATGTGGTGGGAGCTGGTCAGAGGCAGTGAATTAAGATAACTATCACACGTCATCATATAATTTATAGCAAAACATTACAAAACTCAGTCAACATACCATAACTTACCATTATACAATATAATTTAATATTACTTATGTATGTAACTTATTTTAACATAACTTGATCCAACTAAACATAGCATAACTTAACATTACTTAAATTGAAGTGTGATGAGTTCAGTATGGTGTGTTCAGATGTGGTTGGTTTTGGTGTGGTGTGTTTCAATGTGGTGAATTTAGGTATGGTGAGTTTAGGTGTGGTGAGTTTCGTTCAGATGTGGTGAATGAACAGAAAAAGCATTGCATAATATCAACCATTTTCGTATCCCTGCAATTATTTTACCTGACACTGTTTATGGCATAAAGATGAGCGGAAAAATGCAACAGTTGACTGACTTACTGTTTACCAGCATATGGCGGCTAGAACGTTGTTACTACAACAATAGTAATGCCTTATTAGTTGTGTGAACTGAGGTAGGTGGTGAAGTGGGCGGGTAAATTTTATTCAAAACTTTACCAGCTGATTGATTTCACGCAACAGCCGGTCGGTCACCGAAACCAGGCGTTATTCAACGATACTAATGTCATGATAAGCCGCTTATAACCAATTCACTCAAGAGTGTTTGCCATACAGAAGCATTCATTCAATGATTTATTTTGTACTCCACTCAATGCATTTGTGTTGATATCTAAAGATCACAATGCTTGGCTTTTGATGCAAGCTGCGAAAATTGTGTTAGCAGTGGCTTACGTTGTTGCACGTACTTAAAAAATAACAGCGCTATAAATAGAATATACAATTTTTTTTATCGCAATTCTAGCTGCGTTGCCAATCGGTTATACATTTACTCGGCTGAAGAGCTGGCCATTGGAGTTATTTTGTAAAGTTTGGGCATAAGAGATAAGCGAGCTGGCCATAAGAATTAACTTCAGGTATTTAGTGGTCATTTCAATAAATGTTAAACTCTCCTATTCTACCTACTTATCTCATCTCGTGCTGCAGTTGATTTTTTTCAGTTGTTGTTACTAAGACAAGTTTTTAATAGTAATTACTTTGGTGCAATTTTAAAATTTACCAATTTCGATGAAATGCGACCAAAAACTTTTGATCGCCGAAGGAACGCAATTGAGTAATTGCAGTATTGTACACTGAATGGAAATAAAATTGAACTATTCTTAATGGATTAAAGACTTTATGTGGTTATGTTAATAGATTAAATACTTCATAAGCTTAGATAAGAGATGGTAAGAAGAGGTAAGCATGCTGAAAAGAAACAGATCTATAAACAACAAAGAGCGGAAAGTTGGAGAGAGAAAAGAAAATAGAGAGAAGAGGATCATAACCGTGACGCTCGAGGCCGGTTCTTGGAAGATTTTGTGTGAAAAAACAACAACACTTTTTAATGGTAGAAGTTATAGTACTATTTCGGAAATCACCACATTTCTTCGTCAGACTTCTTTTTATTAAATTAATTACATATATTTATTCTTCATAACCACTTCTCCCAGGCTTTGAAACCAGCAGCCGGATTCCAGCATTCGCTAACGCTAAAACTCTAAAAATTATCCGAACTTTTGGCGATTTTTGTTAAATGCAATTCTAGCTTTTTCATCGCCAAAAATCTACTACAATAACTAGTAATCATCAAGGCAATGCTGCAAGACAACAATTTGTAAACAACTACAAACTTTATTAAATAAGATCTATATAATTGCCAAATAAGATACAGATTTCTAACAATTCTAAATAGAAATATCAAAATTGTAATGACCACTCAAGATTTATTAAATTTTTGAATTTGGTTAAAGCCTAGATAAGCATTTACAGTAATTCAACAAAGTTTACGCACGAGGAACGTGTAAAAATCCAATTTAATATTTCACTCGGCATTGTATATATTTATATAAATTTAAGGATTTATTTTTTACAATAATTTAATTAATTAAAAATTCAAATAAAAAGAAAATCCAGTATGTGTATTAATTTTTTTTTTATATATAAAGTTATTTCAATATAAATTTCAGTAAAAATTCTTTGTGAAATTGCACGTTATTGGATATATATGTAAGTAATTCATTGACAAGAATAGTACGTAAAAAGAAGTGCTGTTCTACGACTTTAGGAACTTAACCTTCAGCTTAAATACTAATTTATTTACATAAAATGCTGTTCTACAGCTTTAGTTTTCCATTTTATCCTTTTACAAATGTTTCTTTAATATCAATCATTTTAAACAAACAATAATAATATTTATTGTCTCGGATATTTTTAGCATCAACTTTTTCTCGTCGCTAATTTAACATTTTTCTTAGCGAAAAATTGAGCTTTTTAGCGATGGAAAATACGCTGGAATCGGCATTTTAGCTATACGAGCTGTCGAAAAGGGTTCACTCCTTTTATCCGGTTCATTTTGTTCATCGCTAAAATCTGCCAAAAATATAGCTAAAAATGGAGGATTTTGGAGATTTTCAGGGATGCTTTTTTATGCCAGAATCGCGAAAATAACTAAAAATTGTTAAAATTAATTTAGCGGTTTTTGGCGATGGAGTTTTAGCGATAGCGGTAGCGAATCCGGGTGCAGGAGCTCTGAGTAGCAGAGCCAACACGCTACATACTGTGCTACGCTAGCCGAGTTGTCTGTTGTGTTTATTTCATCTTCCTTAAACAACTTCTACCATTAAAAACTGTTGTGGTTTTTTCACACAAAATCTTCCATAAACTGGTCTCGAGCTTAATAAAATTGTTAATTATTAAACACATTTATTAGGCCAACAGGAAAATAACAAACATCTAAGATAGCAAGCAAAGTACAGAGTAGCATCTCAACTGGCCAAAAAGAGAGAGCGTTCCAAATTAGAATCCAAAAATAATCTAATTTGTTTGCATTTTGAGAGTTTTTTTTATGAATTTCAAAAATTTGCTCGACATATGCACAACATTCTTACCTTTACTCAATTGCGAATAAAAGCGAAACGCGTGCATCGATTTTCATGATCTTTGTCTCATTTTGCTCATTGGAAACTGTTGCTTGTATAGGAAAACAATATATGAACAGATTAAGGGAATTGTAATTCTAAATTTTTAAAAATTTATTTCAACTAATCTGGCTAGTGGCTGTCGAGCTATGTCTAACAACAGGGCCTAAAACGTGATAAATTCCCCTATACGATAGTACTAACTTCAAATCGATATTAAAAATATTTTGGCAGGTAAGAAGACAAAACGAATGATACAGAATTTATCTTTTTGGGTCTAATTTCTGTATGTGAAATTCTCAGAATTGAGTTGGCAAATCATGTGTTGTACTGTGTAATTTACCATTTCTTGGAGATTCTTGAGAGTTCAAATTTTGATGCTCATTTATTGAACCAAATAGCTTCAAATATACCATCGAATAAGAGGCAAAAAACTTCCAATTACTCGTATAATGCAAAATGACTCCTATATATTGTCAAATAAGCTCTGTAATTCATTGAAAATTAAAACTTAGTTATAAGTTTTTTACGATATATTTTCAGTCGCTGAACACACCGGGAAATTTAATTTTCCCATCTGATTTTTACATTTTTTACTGTATTGCTTAAAACTGACAACTGGTTGATACGTTTTCCGAAGGAACAAGCTTACAAGATAAACAAAGGACAGTGAGCATATATGTAATACCAGATCTAGACCCATCGAATACCATGTAAGCCAGCCTAATTAACTGATTCAACTGGGGTTATCAACCTCTTTTATGAGGTGTGAAGGTTAGGCGAGAGGGCGTTAGCAACAAGATATTGCGAAGATTAAGTTCAGCTTTAGAGCCCTTTATTACCACATCAGCAGGGACTTCATAATACACCAGGAATTTGAGTAGCGGGTTAATCGGATTGCAGCAACGCCTGCTTCCCGGCATGGGCATTACAGAGCCAATTACAGAGCTTTTGAGATTTCAACCTAATCATTGCCATATTTTGGTTAAGCAACTCCTCATAATGAACTTTAGGCATTTTTAAATAACTTCACTAGGGATAGACGCACAGGAGATTGTGTGAATAGGTTGTAAGTTTATCTGAGTTAGGATATTTTGAGGGGTAGAAGTACTTAAGTACATAGCAGCTCAGTGAACTATTCGCGCAGCGAAATGCGCAAAAATCCAATGACATTATACAGACAGACTTTTAAAAACTGACCATCACCCGGGAGCCTTCTTTTCTTCACCCGGCTACCACTAGCCATAACAGGGAAATTTTTAAATATTTAAGTAAACAGTTTTTTTAACAGTTCAATATTGTCTCTGATATTCTACTGACAATTGATCTGCATCAATTTGTTGAGCGGGGATAAATGTTTCACAACAACACTAAATGGAACTACAAAACATTGCATTCAAAAGAAATTTATTACTACGCGCGCTCTTCTTTTGCCTCCTCCTTCCTTTCTCATTAACACACATTCTTTAGGGACAAAGACAATTTGTTTATCATTGGATTACTTTCTTTTATTTTGTTTTCATCACGATGATAAAGTATAACGACTTGCTTTCGAAAAAATACAAATATATTTAAGGAGCAAGTACGATGTTGTTTTTGTTTGTACTTGTATTCCTGAGATAAAACCTGAAAAAATACAAATTTTATGCAGAGTCAATGTTGAAAATTGAGTTGCGCTTTCTTAGACAAAATAATCTATTTTCATTTTTATTCCATGAAAGTATGTACATATATATTTATTTAGTGCTCCAGCTGCTTTACCTTCCTGGCAGTTTGTTGACATTTGACGTTCTTACAATATGCTGAGCGATAAGATAAGCTTGCAACGCTACCAACGTGCAGATGCAAGGTAAATAGAGTAATCTGTTTAGTAGAGTAAAATCAATGGAATAGGAAAGACGTTGTATGTTTTTACAAGGAATATTTATTTGGGTTTGTTGCCTTATTGGAAGATGTTACACGTCTGCTATCGGTAGGTAAGATGTAGTACATAGTAACTCGTATATTGCAGGTGAATTGATTTTGCTCAGCTGTGAGCAGTTAATTTACTAGCTGTGATATTGTTTGCAATGTGTCTTGTATTACTTCATTTATATCACAAGCTTTCTGCAACGTACTTTTGTACTTATATACATATGTGGAAGAAAATCTCTAAATATATTCGATTTTGTATCCGCTGGCAGTGGTCTTATTTCTGTTGTAATGCAAAGCGACCTCTAGCGCCTATTGTGCATAATCTTAAGCCCCATATTGGAAAGTTTTTAATGCAGATTAGCAATTCCGTGCGCTTTTTATTTAAAATTTTATATAAACTAAGGCAAGCATCACCTAAAAGAGCTGGTATCGGCTTAGCGAGATTGGTACATACGCAAAGAAAATTATGAAGCGGTTATTTGTTCAGCTCGCAGAAGTGTCCGTAAGATTTATTTTACTGAAGAAGCAGTGTTTTATGTACTACCTAGTAAGAGTTTTAATTGCCTCTCCGTTTAAATTCAGCACATTTTTGGGACCTCCTTTAAAATACAGTTAAACTTTTTGGGTTGCCACTGTCCAGGACATTTCTTCCAGTGTCTGTTGAACACTTCACCTAACCAGTTATTTACTATCATCCTAAAGATGGGTTTGATAAGCCCAGACTAATAGTCCATCTCGTCTTTCAAGTAAATGGTACCAAAACAGACTTCGTAGTTAGTCCTTTGTTTTAACACCATCTTTGAGTGGAACGTGGGGCTTGTCGCATGGTGATAGGCTCGTCATGCATCCGTTTACTTATATAGATTAACAGATCATCCACATAACCGTACGTTTCAAATGTATTAGCTAGTCCTGAACACAACGTGCAACTAACAAAGATAAGCTTTATAAACTATCTGCCTTTTGACATTAAGGTCGTTGGGTAGTCCTTATAGACTATTCACCTTAGTGACGCCGGTTTGGTTTCACTGCCGCTATCGCTGAGAAGCAAGGATATCTCCTTGCTAGGCGCACTGTCATTTGTACTGAGGTATTTTTATTATCGTGCTTTTCGAGCTTCGGTATCTTTTGGTGTCCAGGTTCAGCTATCGGTCCAGATTTGTTTTTAATACAAAGTTCCTAAGCCAAAGTACAAGTCTCCTCGTAATCAATGCTCTGTACAGGTATCGCTTGAGGTAAAGCGTACTTATCGATATAACTTAAGTGATTCTACGACGGTGGTATCCGCCTGAATAATTCGCATCGCGCAACCGCAACTGATCGTGTCATCAGCCAACTTGTTACCTTCGAAATTGCTTTGTTTGGAAACATAGCAGAGAGTGACTGTACAATCTCCGATAATACTAGTTTAGAATCTTTTACTTTGAAGACTTCTTGACTATCAACAAAGGTAGTGGCCTTTTTGTAAGGAAACAATCTATTATTCAAAAGGCTAGTCGCCCTCTCTTTAGCGTTGATCTCAGTTTGAAACACATTGTAGTCGTTCGGCAGTCGTAACGATTGGTTGACTTGTAGGTTCGTCGAGTGTTGACCGACTCGAATTTCTTAATTATCAGTATACATAGATTGATATCTTTTCTTCCAGCATCAATTTTTCTCTAATCGCCAACCTTCCATTAAGCCATCTCAAATTAAATTTTTACTTTTATTCTGCGTGTCTAATGTGGCTTATTTCCCACGTTTTGACTTCCTTGCAGTCAAGCGATGGAAAAAAGTATGCTGTGGTGGTACTTAAAATATCATATTAAGCCTTTCCTAAAGTGCGTTTCTCACCGCTTCCGATGTGTTGGGGCATAAAAGACTTTTGCACTTTTCCCATACTTTCCAATTGTTTTCTCTTAGAGTGTCCGAAAAGAGTTTATTAGTATCTACAAATACATCTTGTAAAAATACTGTAGGTTATGGTGCGTGCGGCGAAACCTTTTTTCTGTAGTTACTTCTGCTAACCATGGATGTGATCTCAAGTTTTGTTCACTACAAAAATAAATATCTAGTTTTTTTTTTACAAAATTTTGCTCAGAAGGATGACAAATCGAAACATACTTACGTTATTTATAATAAAGGGTTTTGAAAAATTTAAAGAAATCTTATTATTATTATTCGCTCATTGAAAATTAAGGGTGCTGACTGAATTGTCGAATTTAGTTCGGAACTCAGCATTTAATTTTCTTGAAAACCATTTTCTTACAACGAAAAGTTCTGTTTCCGTATTAAGTGGTAAATATCAAACTAGTTGCGAGCACGATTTAAGCTGCGCATCACTTCGGCAGTGTTGCAAGAAAGTACTGTGTTCATGTTTTTGATATATTCATAATTTTAAAGAAAGAATTTTAATATACAATATCACTGCAGCAGTGTTGCAATTTAGAACTATCTCACCTTACATTTACGATATCACTGCAGTAGTGTTGTAAATTATAACTACCTCTAATAAAATTTTTTGCACTCCATTATTTTGAAGAAATATTGAACATTGTTTCGTGATATCACTTCGGCAGTGTTGCAAAAGTAAACGAAACTGTTTTACTTACAAATTCTTTCCTCTTTCTTCATTCAGTTTAAGCAGTCTAACGGCTGTGTTTTAAATTATTTTAGTTTTATATTAAACGTTTTCTTCTTTTCATGCTTTTTTAATTCATCATTTCGCTTGATTGCTTCAAAATTTGCCGGTTGCACGCTTGCGCGGCTAGGCCACACGCAGAAGTTTTGTGCGGCAATTGACGTGCCCTCAACAGAGCTCAGGTTCAATGCTTGCCCTGGCGATTTATGGTGGGGTATGTATGTATGAATATGCGTAAACACTCACGCGTACATATATGTACATATATTCAGTATCAATGCGCTGCAACAATTATTTAGTAAGCACGAGCGGCTCAGTTTGTTTTGATTTGATGCCTGCTTTGCTTAATTTATCTTTACTTGGCTTTTTTTTTTGTCACCTTGCTGTCATTACACGTGCGATTTTCCTTTATTGAGCATTTATTGAGTTGTCCATGTTCATGCTTTCAATATTATATTTTTCCATTCCTTTATCCGATTTTTAATCTAAAATTTTTTACCATTTCTTACGTCTGCTTTTTCCCTACCAAATGCCCGGCCAATACTCAACTTTTGTTCTTTGCTGCTTCTGTGGTTTTTCCATTAACTCACTGATACCCATCTACCATTTTTGTACACCATGTTTTTTCTTTCTTTCTTTCTTTCTTCCATTTTTTCTTCGCCAACTACATCGCCACCAAGCGAACGCTATGATTTAGATCGCTTTGTAACTTTCCTCCTCTGCCTTGTTTTCATTTTCTTTTGCTCGTGTTGGCTTTTGCTTTGTTAACTTTGTTCGTGGCTTGTTGCAATGCTCCAAACTTGATCTTGTGATGGCCAATTTCTTTGGCTGTGATTTGGCTTGCCTTGCGCCTTGGCATTCAGTTCTCTTGCGACTGCGTGCGCGTTAGCAACCTTTAAGCGTCTTAACTTCCGCGTCTTCTGCTTCTCGCATGTGTAGTTTGGAAATAAATGTGGTTACTGCGATTGAATGCTTGTGCAGTGATTGTTGAAATTGTGTGACAGCAGTATAAGAAAAAAAAAAAAATATATATATACAATACTTATACTTAACGAAATACAAAACGAAAGACTTAAGTTGCAAACTCGCTTGTGTTAATATTTCAAAATAGTAGGATTTCTCAGTGTATTTTATATTTAATTGAAGAGAAAATCCAGAGTAGTATTTTGTTTAAATAAGCTTCTCTTGCTGGCAAACATTGTTGCATGCCACATACTTGCGGTCTGCCTTGATTTATAGCACACATACAGGCTGATTGTTGACTGCTGACTTTGAACTCGCCACTCAAGTTCATTGGTGAACTTTTGTTGGGTGCTTCGACAGTTTGAAAAAATAAACTAAATATATAATATTGAACATTTGTGCTTGTTTACCACTTGTAAAAGTGATACTTTAATACCTTTCACACTATTACTATTTCATTGATAATAATCATTACTGTTTTGTGATTCATAAAATATAATTGTTTGTTAGAAAACCTTTCGCTGCTTTGGAGCAACTCTATTTTGTATGCTAAGTGAAATATACTAACTGCGCTACTCCATATAGTTAGATATAATATAAACTGTCTATTTGGACGCTGTGCAACTGATCATTTATAAGTTTTTTATGGTGAGTTATAAAAAAATTTGATTGTTATTTGATTATAGTGCTCTGTTGAAAATCGAATGCTAAACCGCTTAAGTTGCTCATTAAAATTTTTTATATATTTCACTTAGAAAAAAGCTGGCAAATGAGTCTCTATTAGACTTACTTACATTTTTAAAGCTTAACAGTTATTAAAACGATTTTATTATTTGTTTGCGAGTCATAAAATTAACCAACCGAAACGAAAGCTTATAGCTGCTGGCGTTAAGAAGGCAAAATTAAAATTTCCTCAAAATATACTGGGATCATATAAAGATATATATTGCCTTACATATTTGGAAGATAACTAAATACTGACATGTTTCGATTATTTATTATGGTTTTAATTAATGTCTAATATTTTCCAACAGCCTATTCTCTAACAAAAACTATATAAAACCAAATTAAAAACTTTTTACAAAATTTGCTTTAATTAAACAACATTTTATCAGAAACTCGTACTTTAAAATTTTTTGAGTTTTTTGTAGTAGATATAAAATTTTGTAGACCATTAAATTTTAGTAAACAAAGTGCAAGTTCAGTCTTCCTTAAGAATACCCTTGATTTTTGAAATTTTTTTTTAGAATGTGCTTCTGTGTAATTTCTCTTACATTAAAAAATCTGAGTCAAAAGTTTAGTAAAAAAAATTGAAAAAAATCAACAGTAATTTGTTGTTACTTGACACTTGTAGTTTTTTTCTTAAAGTTTAATGAACTAAAAAAAATTTTCGTGGATACTAAAAATTTTTTTTTTAAGTTTTAAAATATTGTAAAAATATTTGCTAAAATATTATAAATTTTGTGCACAGTTTGAAACTTGGTTATATTTCGTTTTTGCTGAAGAATTATATATATTTTAATTAAAATAAAATTGAGATTTAATAAAAGCAAAATAAATGATCAATAAGTGGCTGGTCTTTAAATATATAAAAACAATATGTTGTTGTAGATTTGGAAAAGTAATACAAACACGACGTTCTTACCACTTGTGACTATTTATTTTTCCTTTATATAAGTTTAAATATATTTTTCAATTAAAATATACTTAATTTTCTAAAAACACGATATTTCAATAAAATTTAGAACTTTTTTAAAACAATTTTTAAAATTTTTTAAGTATGCAACTTTTTAGATCTTCCGATTTTAGTACACTCAAGTGCATGTTATCAATTGCTAAAATTGCCTTTGATTTTAAACTATTTTCTTTTGTTAAAGGTGTTATGTTTTTTTTTCATATTAAGGAAGAAATATGTTTCAAATGCGGAAACAAATTTCGAAGATCAACATTCCTTTTTTTTTACTTTATGCTACTGAAATTCATTGTTATATAAAACTGCATACTAAAAAAATTTTTAGGTTAAAATTTGAATGCATTTTTTTGAGCAATTATAAATTATTGAAACTATTTTGATAGGTCTCTATCAAGGCAGATTTAACAGTTAACCTCAGTGGAGTTAACAATTTGTTTTTTTTTTCATTTATTTTAATTGTCAAACTTTTTTTCCTTTGATAAAAATAAAAAAAATTTGTTTACATCTGATTCGTGCTTTTTAGTGAAAAATATGTATGTTGTGCATTTTTCTCAACAAATATATGAATATGTTGTATATTTGTATTGTGTATTTTGTGCCCAACTAAAACAAAGTTGGGGAAGTGCGTGATCTGCAAAGAACGGCTCGTATAAGAAGGGGTTTCTTTTTTTAAAGTGCCGCCAGAGCCATGCCGAAGGATTGTTAGGAAGAGAGAATGTGGCTTGGTGTCCATAGAAAGCTGTGATTTAGTTTCTGGCGCAAAACCGGTACACTTGATGCCTAACTCTGTCCCAATAGTCAAACATTTAGTTCTGAAATAAAAATGTACATTTTGTATTGCATTATTTTGGATGAATTGAATTTGAATTTATTGACAATAAAGGTATATCAAAAACCGGGCAGTGTTGCAATTTCTCTACTGCGGTTGCCTGGTTGTCTTGGTTTCTAGCAAAATACACATATGTACATATATTATTGCAGTCTGGATAAAAAAAAAACATTAATAAAAATAGAAATATAACTATTTCCTTAATAAGTTTCAACAAAACATAACTGAAAAGGAAAACACACATATTTTTATGGGTCAATAGAAACTAACTTGGGAAATGCAGGAAATCACTTTCAAATAAAAAAAAAAGTATTTCAGAAAAAGCAAAGATGGTATTTTAACTTTTTTCCTTTGGTTACAAAAATGCAATAATAGAGAAAATCTTCTTATTTTTTTCAAGACCGAAAAATTATTTCTTTAAGATTTAATTCCTTTAAGAATGTTTAAAACAGAATTATACCAAATAAATTCACAATTAAGTTATTTTCAGAACAAAATGTTGGTTTCATTTAACCCGCATGTGGAATTTCAAAATGATAATAAGCGATTCCGTAGGCCAGAGTAAGGAGTTTGAAAACTTTCCTTGATGTATATTAATATTTTTATTATCTTCCAATAAGTTTTTTTGTTTTCGCTTTGTTTAAGAGACCAGAAAAAAAGCTAACTGGTGTATTGAAGTTTTTTCCGCTTCTATTCTGGAAGTTCGGACATACTTTTGGCAATTCGCAGAGGTACTTGTAAGGGATATTTATTTTTTTCGTCATTGGCTGTACCTATTTTGAATGTGTTATTTTCGTGATTTGTAGTTAGCTTGGCGTTTTATTGGTCTCAGTTTGAACTACTTTGATTTTGTTGAGTCTAAGATGGTACATTTTAGGTATAATAAAGGTCGTAATCCACTCTTTGCACTACACATTAATTCGCGAGAAATAAGAAAGTTTGGCAAATTTTTATCAAAAGAAAATCATTATTTTCATTGGTATACAAGAAAATCGAAGAAATTAGAGTTAATGCTAATTGAAAAGTGAACTGAGATCAACCTGTTTGAACGAGATGAACCAAAAAAAACCCTCCTCTTTGCATCTCAGCTGCTATTTAACTATAGTTTGTAGATTTAGTTCTCTATTTTTCAGTAATTTCTTCAATAGACACTCCCTCAGGCATTTTCCCTGACAAGAACTTGTTCCAAAAGAAGTTCAATTCGTTTTATGTAGTTGTTTTGATCAAATTCTCTATGGTTACTTTTGATCTTATAAATAGCTTTTTCTGTTATAACCAAGGATAACGTTACACCATCTAAAGCAAGATTTTTTTAGTCATAAATTCAAAAGTTATAAAAATAAGAAATAGAGCGGCATGTTGTAGCAACTCGAGAAGCTTGTTCTATTCTTTAGAGTATACACCTCCACTAGCACTGCTGTTAAGCTTGGAACCACGTGGTAGAACTAAAGAGAGTTCTTCAATTATCGTATCACTTTAGTCTGTATCTCGCTTCAATGGAATTACTTACAGCTACATTTAGACTGTTGTAAATACCTCTTCCCTTAGCTTAAAATCAAATTACCACAAAAACATTTTAAGTGTGCCTGCAGTTGCGAAAACTCGTGGAAAACGGAGTGTTCCGTGTTGTATCGACACCAAACTGGGATAAAATTCACAAAACAAAAGCAAGGGACAATATGAGTATTACCTTTGAAGCTGATGGTTTACGAGCTGAGCAACCTGACCGCTTACTGTAAGGTTGTAGACTTGGTAAAATTTGCATCGATCAGACAATTAGAAACGCCTTCGACTAGAAAACTTCTGACACAAAGTAGATAGTCAGATGTGTTACTGCCGACTCAGTAGGCAATCGAACAGTAAAGTCCTCTCGCGGTGAACTAAAACCGTACTCAGTAGGTCTACCCTTAAGATATGGATGATGACCACGTCAGATGAAAGAACCCTATTAAAGTGTTCATGGAGAAATATTGTTCGAATACCTCAGACAATGAAGTAGTGAGCTGTACGAGATTTACAACCATATGGACGTAGTGAAGATCTAGTGACTTTTCTTGCTAGGTCATATCCTACAAAAAGATGCAAGCGCTCCAACCTTGGAAGTATTCATCTGAACAACCACTGGTAGGGGTAGAGACAGGTGAACATCTTCTTTGCAGTGATATAAGTAAGTGGTATTTTTACTTGTCGCCAGCTAGCCAAAGTCCGCAAAAGCTCGCGCGCTATATTGAGTTCATACAATAGAGGAAACTTGACAAAATATCGCTTATTTAGTTTTAGCTTTCTTTCGGGGAATCTTTCTCTCGAACACTCGTAGAGCCTTTTCATCAGATATCCTCATCTTCTATGCTTCTGCGCCATACAATAGGACGGGCATAATGAAAGACATATAGAGAGTGATTTTTGTCCGTCGAGAGAGGACTTTACTGCTCAGTTGCCTACTCAGTCCGAAGTAACACTTGTTGGCAAGAGTGATCCTCCTTTGGATTTCGAGGTTGACATTATTATTGATATTAATGCTGGTTCCTAAATAAACGAAATCTTCTACTTTTTCAAAGTTATAACTGTCAACAGTGATGTTTGATCCCAGTTGTGAATGTGATGGCAGGAGATACTTCGTCTTGCCCTCGTTCACCACCAGACCCATTCGCTTTGCTTCTCTATCCAGTTTGGAGAAGGCAGAACTAACTGCGCGGTTGTTAAGGCCGATGATATCAATGTCATCGGGATACGCCAGCAATTACACACTCTTATAAAAGACGGTGCCTGACCGATTTAGTTCTGCGGCTCGAATTACGTTCTCCAGCATCAGGTTAAAGAAATCACACGATAAAGAGTCACGCTATCTGAAACCTCGTTTGGTATCAAACGGCTCGGAGAGGGCCTTCCCAATTCTGACGGAGCTGGTGGTGTTGCTCAACGTAATTTTATAAAGCCGTATAAGTTTTGCCGGGATCCCAAATTCAGACATTGCGGCATATAGGAAACTTCTTTTCGTGCTGTCGAAGGCGGCTTTGAAGTCGACAAAAAGATGGTGTGTGTCGATTCTTCTTTCTCGGGTTTTTTCCAAGATCTGGCGCATTGTGAATATCTGGTCGATAGTAAATTTACCAGGTCTAAAGCCACACTGATAAGGTGCAATCACTTAATTGACGGTGGGCTTTAGTCTCTCACACAATACGCTCGACAGAACCTTATATGCAATGTTAAGAAGAAGGCTGATACCACGATAGTTGGCGCGAATTGCAGTATCACCCTTCTTGTGGATTGGGCAAAGTACACTTTGATTTCAATCAGTAGGCATGCCTTCGTTTGAGCATACTCTGCAGATAAGCTGGTGCATGCGCTTTACCAACTCTTCTCCACCGTATTTGAATAACTTAGCTGGCAGCCAATCAACTCCGGGCGCTTTGTTGTTCTTTAGCCGTGCTTTTGCTATACGGATTTCATCGCAGATCGCCGTTGTCGTTCTTATAGGAATTCAGGAATTAAGTAAGGGACTTGGGTACGCTTGGTATTTCCAACTGGCACCAGTTAGCGGAAGAGAGAAATAACTGGCGTGCTGTGCTAAGCTCGGCTAAAATCGCATAGGCGGTTATCGAACCAATGAAAGAAGAAGAAGAAGTTTTAGTTTTTGCTTTGTACTCATATAGAAGATGGATAACAGAATCTTCATGGTATGTACACTTTAATGCAAATTTTCTTTTATAGAGCGAATCACAATTTACAATAGCTCCCACATCCCTACCTTACTCTTTTGCTATTTGCGCAACTGTCATAAAATTGCACTGAACTTTAAAAGTTTTTCAAGTGCATTGTGTCATAAAACAGAAATGACATAAAACACAGTTGCTGCTAAAATATGCGCAAAGATTGTAAAAGAAACACGAGCACTGCAGACAGTAAGAGGTGGAGGAGCAGATAGTTAAATAGTTAAGTATGACCTGCCATAGTTAGGCTCTAAGGAAACTTCAGTGATATGCAAGCATTTTTTCTTGCTCTTGGCCTCCACGCGTACAAACTCGAAAGCTAAGCAGTTTGAATTACAGTGAGCAAGTTTTACGCTTCAAAAGATTCGTTTCCAACGTTTATTAGAGGGGGAATAAAATCTCACTCACCATGAACGTAAACTTTTTGCGCGCGAGGAATTTGTGCGCATTTTTCATTATCCTGCCACACATTTGCAGCAGACGCGAGGCGAGGTTGTGCCATGGCATTTCTATTGTTTCTGTGTTGTTGTGTGCGCAAAGGTGCAATTGTGTGTGCGAGTGAGTGCGGGCGTGTGTCATTTGCAACTGCCGTTAAAGTTTGTACCTTTTATCAGTAGCATCTGACTTTGACTGGCTGGCGTTAAGCTCATACCTTCTGTGCTTAACTGGTTTAGGAGCGCTTTCTTAACCTTCTTCGTGCCCTCTTTGCATGCTCGATGTGTTTGTTTGCATGAAGTTGTGCAGGGCAGCAGCGTGTTGCATTGCTGTGCTTAAGAATGATTTCTCTTTTAATTACATAGTCCACTCAAATATTTGTTTTCAATTGTTTTTGATTAAAATATTATTTTTTTTTTTAATAAAAAAGGAAAAAACAACAGGTGAGAATAGACATCATAGTAGTACGAGTATTTTGAAATTAACAATATGTATTAAAAAAAAAATGTATCACGTGTTTATTTTTAGAGCTTCTTCTCCTAAAAATATGCCGCAAAATATTACTTATGAGTTTTTAAAAATATGTTTAAGGGGCTTGAGAAGTTTTAATTTACAATATTCAATATGCTCGCAAATTAAACATTTCCGTAGCAAAACCGCAATCCAAATTAATATATGTATAATTTGAAAATCTTCTTGATACGATTTTTTCACAAGCTAGCCTTTTATATTATTAATAAGCTAGTATAAGTCATTTAAGGATAGTAGTTGTTTGTTTTTGTTGCTGAACTAGTTCAATTAGCCGAACAATAATAGTTCTATAATGAGCTTCAAGTATAACCTTTAATAGCCTATTTTAATGGATGGAATGAATAAGAAGTGCTTCTTAATGCAAAAGCACTTCACTCCTTATTTAAAGGAAAGTGTCTACCAATTTATTTATTTTTATAATAGTTATGATCTTGCATACTTTTAGGTTAATCTTAATTATAAAATTACTTTGTCTATATATTAATCTTATTGTAGTTTTTAGAATTTTTTCGGGATTTTCTTAGGCGCAGAAGTTATAGCAAAAGTTAAGAAATTACTTTTAAAAAAGGTGTGTAAGGTTTATCAAAAATGTTATGAATAAATATAGTTTTTTTTTTGAAAATTGGTGCCACGATCGAATGAGATCACAAAATAATACATATACTAGGTTTTTATATTACAAAATAAAAGACTACGAATTCGAGGGTATCAAAGGCTTATAATTTGGGCAACTACATAACACTAGCCAATAGCGTAAACTTGCTTTATATTAATAAATTTTACTATCATCATAATATGAGTGCTTACGCCTAAATCAATGCCTTAAATTAATAATTTAAAGTCATAAAAATATATGAATGATTTAACAATTTTAGCAATCAAATTTTAGGCGTAATAGTTAGCACAACAGAGATGTATTGTGTTTATGATAGTATAAGAATAAAAATTCGAACTCTTATTTAAGTGGCAGTAAACTTTTCCATCTAAAATTGGTACTGAGTTTGAAGACAATCAGGGATCCGTATGGACTTAGCATGGTAAAGAGAAGAGGGTGCGATGTACATATTTTACATAAGAACAATAATAAGTTGATCAAATTCAAATTTTTTTATATTTTCGTTAGAGTTTTGAAATGCAAGGCTTTATTTTGGAACACTACCTTATGGACTTTCAAGAATTGCAAGTTTTTTAACCATCACCATCTGTCATTTAATACTCAAAATAATATACTGCAAATATTGATAGGCAATTAATGTATGACTTTTTGTCTTCATTGCGTGTGAACTATTTTGGAGTTCGAGTGAAGTAAAATTAACACATAAAATACCAGCCTAATTTGAATTTTTTTTAATTGATAGCGATTCTTATATCTGTGACGTTTTTTTAGGTTACAGCTTGATCATTTCGCTAGTTATTAAATCGTAGCCAGTAAATTTGTTGTGCTTAACTAATAGATAACAGCTTATACTTTTGCTTGTTCTAAAAAAATATTTAATACTTTTCAATTTTATGCTTTTTCTCCTGCGAAAGCTTATCTGCCATTTTAAACGGCATATGAAAGAACAATCTATGTACTTTGATTATTGATGATTGATTGGTCAATGGCTAGACGTAATCAAAAGTCACTAAATTTCACAGAGACATCGCTTTGCACAAATCAATAAGAAAAAGCATTAAAAATAAGAATAAACTGCAAATTTGTTGCTATGAAAATTTTTTTCAGGAGAAACAAATAAAAAATCAAAACAATTTCCTCACTATCTACGCTGTCAACTAAGCTTTGTGATAATAATGGCATTGCCATTCATCCGCCGTTTAAGGGCAATAAACTCGAATGAATTTTGTGTGAAAGTATTACTCAAGTAATTAGCTCATTGTGATAAACTGTGAATGCCTTTTGATACAGAGGTGTCTCGATAGTTTCGACGGCTAACCACCGAGCAATATTCGAAGTAACAAAACGTTCGAATTAACGAACTTTTTTTTTATGTTGCCATGCTTGTTGTTGTTGTTGTTTGTGTAGTTGTTGTGGAGGTCGTTGAAGAACTGTATGCCCAGAGTGGAGCCATCTCGTTGAGAGATGTGCGACATTTCACAGCCACAATGGAGGCCAACGAATTTATTGCTGCCTGGTTGTTAGTGAAATTGTAGATATCAACCTCGCCTATCCTATCACACTTTACCAAATGTGCGGCCTTTTTTATTGCCATAAGCTTCGCTGGAAAGACGCTACAGTGAACCGGGAGACGGAAGCTGAAAGAGATCCCCAGACTCCGGGAATATACACCTCCACCAACTCTACATGGATAGGCTCGCCTGTGATTTGTCTGGAAGGCGATTCAAACTCAAGCAGGTATCTATTTGGGGTTTTCCATGCGGTGGCAACCCAACAGAAACTGCTTGATGAGTATGGAGTTATTTGCCTTTGTACGAAGCAGACTGCACTCGTGTAGCAGATGGTCTTCAAGTCATAATGCACATATTTTTTCAAGTGCCACTTTCGATCTTAAATTGAAATTGGAAATTTTGTGAGCATTTGAAAAGTTAATATTTTTCTGTAGGACAAAAAAAAATGCCAAAAAAATTTCAGAAGTTTAAGTCAGCAACGAATTATGTATACTTAAAAAATTTAAATTTTTCTTAAAAGATGGATGTCTCTTTTTTTATTTTGCCCAAGGTCCTCGTAATGATCTATGTATTTAACATAAAAATATCAAATTATTGTAAAAATGGTATAGGATCCTTAAAAGTCAATATTTTTGAATCAATCAACTAAGCCCTTTTTGCAGGAAATTTTAAAAAATAATTCTCAATTGTTAATTAAACGATTTTGAATATTAAATTAAAAAAAAAATTAATTTTCTTACTTTTTGGTAAGCCTCTAACATATAGTGAGTATTAAAAAATGGTTAAATAAGAAATTGAGTATTAGTCTTTCAGGCTAAATGAAGAAAAGCAGATGTGACCGATAAAAAATTGTGGTAGCTTCTTTGTGTTATAGAACAATTTAAAGTGGGGGCCGCAATAAAATTACGACTTTACTTTTTTGGACGACCTTAGTGAAGGTATGTAGACCAATTTAAATTTGGTTGATATGATTTTACATTTCTTAGGTTTTTTTTTGTTATTGTCTCTCGCAAGCATTCTTAAGTACTCAGTTCATAAATTCACAATTTAACAGCAACTCAGGCGATTTTAAACAATTTTCCATAATAACTAATACATTTCTTTTTGAAGTTTTCCCTTTCAATTTCTTATTAATTTCAGAAGCCATAAATCACTGTAAAAATTACTGCTTCACCAGTGAAAGTTCAACAATCCAATCAATATGAATTCTTAACGATGTGAAAAGTTTAAAGAGATGTTTGTTGTTCTTGTAGTGTTTGTTGTTGTTTCAGCAGTTGACTTTCTTTCTTTGGCATTTACAGCATGAACAAAGCCCACACATTGTAAGCAAGTAACAAACGAAAAGCTCTAAACAGCGCAGCTCAGCTTAGCATTTTAGCTGCTAGCCACTCTGATGGGTAAGTCAGAAAGTCATTCAGTCAATCAAACAGCCACTCACTCACTTATTCACACATTCATTCAATCAGTCTGCTATTCTGTACATATGTAGATATGTACATATGTATGCAGGTACATTGACGTCTGGCTAGCTTTCGGCATTGTAAGGTGTGTAGAAAATTAAGCAGCATAGAAGCAGATTTTTCTAAAATTTTTTTTTTATAATTTTGATTACCTCGCATGCATATTTTAGCCATTGATTTGTGTACATATGTTACATACATATGCACATACATAAAATTTTTGGTTTAATACTTTGGCTTTCACTTTTAGCTGTAAATTTTTAAGAAATTTAAGCTCTTTCACGGCCTGAAGATATTCGTTGACAGCAAATTGTTTGCATATTTAAGTGATGCTGAGATTCTCAAATTTTAAGCTGTTTATTTTTTTAAGCAGTTTTCAATGTTCAATGCTATTAAGTTTTATCCACTGCCTTTTGGTTTGTGTGACATAAATCAGTAAATTTTGCAATTTTTTGTGTGTTTATTGTGAAAGTTAAGGTGAGATTTGCATTGCAAATAGAATTCTAAGCTTAAGATTTGTGCAGATAAAACTATTTTGTCGCTGATAAATTGAAAGTTCGTCTCATAAAAGTCGCATTTTAGTTTAAAAAAAAAATAATTTTGTTGTTATCTTTAAGCTGAGATTAAATACATATTAACGCGCATATAATATTTGTAAAATTACTAATGCAAATCTTAGTGAAAGTTTAATCTTTTCCCTATTGATTTGATTTATCTTGATTTCAATCTAAGTTGCTGTTAACTGCTTGTGCAGTTCTTAATAAATAAAAATGATTTACATTTCCACTGAATAGTTAAAAATCGACTTACTTAAGTGTTTACCTACACAAGTATGTGTATTTTTAAGCGAAACTTTTAAAGAGGCCTATTCTATTCACTCGTAGAAAACACAAAACAGTTGCTGAGTCTGTTGTTTGCTTTATTAAAGTTTAAAATATTTTTTATATTTTATAGTCTGCTAGCTGTAATTTAAAAGAATGCCTTTCACTTTAAACGCTTTTTACAAATGCTAAGACGAAAATAAAAGTGGCCGATAATTTTAGTTTAAAGAGAACTAGTAAACCTTAATTTAGATCAAAGCAACGCTTTTTTCTTTAGTACAATTGGTTGTTATTGAATTTGTAGGTACTCCCTATTCGTGAGCTTTCTATTTTATAAATATATTTAGATTATGATACTGATACATTTTGACACAAAAAAGTTTTTCTAATGAAAACTAGCCATTTTTTAATTAAAATAGGTGTTAATAAAATTATCATAAAAACCATAAAAATCCCATTTTAAAAGTTTATAAAAACTGATGTTTATTTAACAAAATTTTTTTAGAATTTCCAGCAAAAGAAAAATAATAGAATTTTTTGAGTATGCAGTTTTGTAGCACATTAAATTTTGTTTACATAAAGTATTAATTATTGAGATGGGCGCTGATTTTGACGATTTTTTTTTCTGGCGCGCATTCGCAATTTCATCTATATAAAAAAGGAAGGTTTGCATCATATGAAGGAAGTTGCCAGTAAAAAATTTATTTAAAATCAATAATAATTTGTAGCCACTTTAAATCTAACTGCGTGAATAATGGATCAATCTATATATTCAAAAAAATTATAGAAATTTGCTTAAAAGTTTGAAATTTTGCTAAAAATTTGTTAAACAATTGTACGTTTTGTGCTAAATTAAAAATGCGGGCTTTTATTGTTATTGTAAGACAATGAGTTGTAAATAAATTTAAATAACCTAATTGAAAATATAAAAAAATATTTCTCACTTCAATGTTTAAAAAACGATGCAATTAAGACACAAATTTTAAACATAATTCTAACAAACATATACGAGTATTTCAAGAAATTTGTATCTAATATTTCGAGTTTAAAAAATTTAGTATAGTTTTGAGTAGATATTTTTGTACGTCTGATTTTTGTCAATTTATCTGACGAAGTTGTTTGGCTCTTCTTCCATACAATTTTGTTCTTATGAGCTTCCGCTTTCTTGTACTAAAATTTAATGTGCTACGAAGATGAATATTACAAAATTTTTTTAATATTTTTTTAATTGCAATGTTTTAATAAAACTTTGTGGCGTTATTTAAAATTCTATATATAGTTTGAAACTTGGGTTTGGTGGGAGAATTTAGTTAGATTTAATTAAAAAATATTTTAAAATAAGACAAAAATTTTGTATTTGACAATTACAGTTACAAGAAGCGCTGAGTGCAGTAATTCTTTCGAAGATATTGAGGAATATTGTGTCAAACTGGTTTGTCTCCAAACCAAATTTGAAAATGTTTTCATTTTAAAAAATATCATTCACACTTTTGAGAAAATATAGAAAAACAGTTCAAAACAAAACTCAAGTTCCATTAAATATGCGTTCCATATGGCTGAGGGATTTTAAAAGGAGGAAAGTAAATGTTTAAAGTGAAATTACGTTAGAGAGTACAGAATATTTAAGAATCCATGGAAATTTCACAAAGAAACTTTCCTCAACTTGACAATTTTTCCATTCGACCCCAAACGGAGTGCTTCTTATATAGTTTTCAAGCAACTATTTATATAAATCTGTAAAACGCCTTAAGTCAATTTCAAATGGAGATGAGAGAGTAGTGAGTCATGTAGCAGAGTTGAGAGAGTTGTAAGGAATGTTTTTGGCAGCTTACGGGATTGATAGTGAGGTAAGATGGTGGTGAGAAACTATAGAGGCTGGTTGGTGAAGTTGATTATTATGGGACATGGTTAAGAATGAGAAGAGAGGAAAGTGAGAGCGTAGTGAGGTGGTCAGCAAAGATGAGTGAGAGTTAAGAGATATGGTTAAAAGATAATATGGATCAGAAAAAGGTAAGAGGGGGAAGAGAGTAAAAATTCAGACCGCAAGGGAACGGTTTCAGGAAGCAGGCGAAATGAAGTATGGAAGGTGATTGAATGGTTATATTGATGAAAGAGAGGTAAAAGAGAAAAGACAGAGATGTGAGCCAGGCAGAAAAGAAAATTGGAAGTTGGGGGTTAAAAGACAGATAAATGCTGGTGAATAAGTATTGAGGTAAGCAGGAGAGGAGACTCACTTGTGGTATACGGTTATAAGGTGATACGCTTAGTAATAAGAGTGTGGGAGATGAAAGATTGTTAAAGTAATTCGTGTGAGATAAATTTGTTGGGGATAATTTCTACGGAATAGGTATGACTTTTCCGTGTTGTATTCAACTAGAACCTTAATGGTGCTGCAACTTGTATACATAGCTGACGCTTCAGATATAAATTATAATTCGCGAATACATATCATTACATCTATGAACTGTCTATTGGTATTTTTGATATGTTCAAGAAACCAAAAAAGGAGACTGACTCACATGAAGATGTGAGCTGTAAATCAATCTTACTTCTATCAAACAAAATTAAATAATAATAACATAATCCCAGCCTACGGCATACCTTATATATCTTCGTCAGGATCGGGCGCTTATTATAGTGTAAAATTTTTTAACCTAAGTTGAGAAAAACAAATACTTAAGATAATGAATATGTTTATATCAAACAACGTTAGCGAGGAGTGCTACCCCATTTCTACGCAAAAAAAATCAGCAAATCACAAAAAAAAAACATAAAACACAATTGAACGCCCAATAAAATAAAAAAAAAGTAATCGAAGGAGTTGCTGGCATACATTTCATTCATAAACCGTTATTTAAAATTAGACAACGGCCAACCACACGCCAAAGTACCGGCATCAATATTACAGCAACAAAAAAAAAAAAGAAATATTGGCGTTGCTAGCACGCTACCACAACATGCCACATACAATTAAGAAATCACGGAACACCGCCAAAGAAAAACAAAGCACCTTAGCAAAGAGTGGAATGCAAAAAAAAATAAATAAAAATATAAAAAAATGCAGCGAAATGTTGTTTCGTTAAGAGATTGATATTCAAGCAGTAAAGCAGATAGAAGCATATAATAAATCGAGCTTATGCGTTTTCCACTCTATCGTTTTTCTTTTGTTTTGCGCATTTCCACTCAATTTCCTATGCACAACAAAATTTCTGGGTTAAATGCTTTGAAAGATACAAATCAAAGGTGCACCGAGCTTAGCGACAATGGCGGCGGCGTTTACATTGCTTACCTCTGCCAAGGTGTGTCTTTTGTGGCACACATTGTGGCAACAAATTAGCGACAAATTATTGTAAGGCGTTATCGGTAACCAAAGAAGGCGTGAAGCGTGCAATTTGCTGCTGAAGCGGCAATCGTTACGAAGGCGGTAATGACGCGTGTATAAGTGAATGTGATGTTGCAGTTGGGGAAATAGGGTGTGAACGTGAAAACATAGTCAGCAGGTTTTTGAAGCTTAAAAGAAAAAATGTGGGGTATTCAAATATGTTGAAATATGTTGACAAGCAGAGAAGCTATAAATAAAGGAAGGTGAAGGAAAAGTCCGATATGTTTGCCTAATTTATCTTTTCTAATCAAACTCTACTCGTTGCTATGCAAGAACCAAGAGCAAGACAGAACGGGGTTTATTCGTTTGAAAGATCAAGATCTTCAATGTAACACTTTACTCGAGCTCTCGCTTACAGCTTTCTGTCATAATCATCACGGGAGCAGTTGGTAAACGATTGAACTTTTTTTTTATAAGGCAATTCATTATTTACTTACTTTTTTAATTGGCCATCAACCGCCTAAGCGATTTTGGTCGAAGGTCTCCAAAGCACGCCAGCTGTCCTTACCTCTTGCTAACTGGCGCAAATTGGAAATCCCAAGTATAGCCAAGCCTTTTTCCACTTGCTCTGCTACCACCAATGGGTACCGCGTCAAAAACCTTCAGGGATGGAGCTATTTCATCTATTCGAACGACGTGACCTAGCTAGCGGAGCCGCTGGTTATTAATCCGCTGCACTATGTCTACGTCCTTGTGCAGCTCGTACAGCTAATCGTTTCATCGCACACGGTATTCGCCGTCGCAAAGATGCAAAGGTCCATACATCTTTTGAAGAATCTTTTATCTCAAACACTTTAAGAGCCCTCTCATCTGCTCCTGCGCCATACAATAGGACGGGCATTATGGGAGACTTATAGAGTATGGTTTTTGTCCGTCGAGAGAGGGATTTACTGTGACACTTGCCTGCTCACTCCGAAGTAGTACTTGTTGGGAAGAGAGATTCTGCGTTGGATTTCATGGCTGACACTGTTATTAGAGTTAATGCTGGTTCCTAAGTAAACGAAGGCAATTCACTAGCTCAAGTTATGTGCTCTATAGAACCGTCGTCTCGCGGTGTTCACTAATGACTGCTGAACTTGCTTGACAACTGAAGCACTTGCAGCGGCCTGCTTTAATCGGTATTAATTACTTACTACAGCCGACAGGCTACTTGTTGTTTTGTTGAACATGAAGCCTGTCGACGTTGCAGACAGAACTACAGCAACACGAATGGCATGAAAACTGCCTCAAGACTGGATACTTAGGTGTTCAGGCGGGCCTCAACTTCATCCCTGAATGGTCGAATCTCTGCGCATTCTAATAGCTCCATATATGTTCTCTTCCAATATTATTCACTCAGTGGGAGACTTAGTCGAGACATTGTAATAAGGCAAACGGACAGCTGTGAACATCTTTACGTCAAATCTTTGATAGTAGATTCTTTTAACTAGACCTCTCCATCAGCATTAAGTACAGACGTTCGGACTGTGTTTTTCGGGCAGCAGCCGCAGCAATCAAGGGCGCAGTGAATTCACTGATCATAATGCAGCGTCAATCAGAGATGGAAACATTCATTCAGATAGCCAAGAATGATGGTGCACTCGAAACTAGTGGAATGTCTAACCTCCCGCTCAACTGCGTCTGATTACTTTTACGTGATTCTCATATAGGATAAAGCTATATATATATATGATAGACTGACGAATGAGCAAAAAAGGAAACCCTTGAAACTCGTTTATCCCTTGCGTACCTCTTTTTCAAGCTTGGATATGTAAGCTTCAGCTTAGGCGCTAATTGTAAGCTCCTTTTGGCCTAGAGTAGATCAAGGGCGATTGGAATTAATGTGAGGAAGTTAAATATATTATCTGATGCTTTCTGTCGTAGCTGTCGGGGATGACAAAGTCACCACTTTCTGAAATTCTCCGAAACTTTTGTCGATTCCTTGAGGCTTTCTAGGGAGTATATAAGCAAGCTATTGCCGTTCGAAAATTGCGAGTATCTTTTTTTTAAACTGTGCCCACGCGAAGAGCTTCATCTCAAAGCCGTTATATGACATAGACATATCAATATCAAATCAATAAAATATGCAAAGAAGTTTAAAAATTTATACCTTTCACAAAACTCTAAGCAAAATAAAATCAAATTTTTTTTAATTTTGGTTCTTCACTTAAATTAAAATTTTTTGTGAAAAAATTTAAAAAAAATTTCTCAATATTTTTTCAAGATTCTTATGAAAAAAGTATATATTTTAATTCTCCGCACATTCTTCTTTTTTGCCCATTTATTTAAGTCATATATTTTTATAATCTTTTGGTGCTGGGTAGGAAACAGCTTTGAGAAACGACTAGTGAAGAGAAATCGAACAAAGAAGTATTTTCTTAATAATTTTTGTTAAAAAAAAAAAAATTAAGTATACTTTTGAAGTAAAAAAAAATAAAGTTATTTTTTTAAAATGAAGTATTTTTATATATGAAAACATATATATTCCCAAAAAAATGTGTGAGGAATTTGGAAAACTTTGGGTGCTTTAATTTAAAAAAAAATTGGTATATTTTTTAATATTTTGTTTTAAAAATTAGACAAACATTAGTTCAGTTTTTATTTTTTTAAATTTTACCTAAATTCCTATTTACTTTTTTTTAACTCCCATTGTAGAAAATGCATATATTTACATATTTGTTTATAAAAAAAGTATGGGGATGTTTTTTTTTATCATTAAAACTTATTACAACATTCAGTTTGTTTATTAAAATTTTGACACCGAAAACAAAGTTTTTAAGATATTTTTTTAGATTGCAAATAAATTTTTCTTCCTCAACTATTCACCTCGAGCGCATTTCCGACAATTTTCTGTTAACGCGAAAACAAATTCTATTCCATGGGCAATTTATGTAAACTGAACAAAGATAAAATCTACAATTATCGCAAATTAACACAAAATTAGAACAAAAATTCAGTTCGTCTTCTGACATACAAAACTAAGAAAGCAAGTTTAAAAAAAAAAAGAAACCAAATACCACAACAGCGGATTAACTGGTGTTGACGTTCTTTTTTTTGTCTTTAGTTTAACAGTGACTCCTCGTCACGACAACCATGCCAACAACAGCAACAACAACAGCAAGCAACAACTTTCAATTACAACCAAAAACAGTGTCAGCAAAACACAGCTCAACTACTCGAATAATTATGACAATACATACCAATAAAAAAGCAAACACAGCAGCAACAAACGCCAACAACAAAAGCGTTTGTGGCATAAATGGCTTGCGTGCGGAAGAGAATCGAATGACAGCGATAACACTTAACCTGTTTCGAGAGCAGCAATGGCAAGATAGAAAACACAAAAAAATAAAATATTTTAATAAAAATAAAAGAAATACAAAGAAGTATTTAAAAAGTAAAAAAAAATACAAAAATAATTTCTTCAGTTTGCAGCTTCAAAACAACAACAGCCAAAACTTTAATTTAATTGACAAGTTTTTAGTTTCTTGTGGTTCTACGCTCGCATTGCCCCACCTGCGTTGGTTGGCTGGTGTCCACTTCCAGCAGCTTCCATTTCTTCTTCTTTTTTTTTATTTTTATATTTTTTTTT
Organism: Philophylla caesio; assembly: GCA_963971545.1. NCBI lineage: Eukaryota > Metazoa > Arthropoda > Insecta > Diptera > Tephritidae > Philophylla > Philophylla caesio. The sequence continues at coordinate 52,281,269 of OZ020609.1, read as the reverse complement.
TCTGAATCGACTTTATGTGGTTTAACCACTTTCACATTTTTAATAGAGTCACATGCTGAGTGGAATATGTATGTATGTATGTATGCGAGTATATTTTTGCGGCAGCACACCACCTCGACCAGCAGCTTGCCCCAACATTGCGGCATTCTTTAGGAAATACAATAAATGTGAAGCGACATTTTTTGAGTGGTGTGGCCATAAAATATGAAGATACAAATTTGTAAATTAGTGGATTTATAGTATGTTAAATATGCACTCGTATAAATTTATACAAATATGTAATACAAAAAAGTGCTGGCCCTTATTTAAGTCAACAGAATTGTGTGGAAAAATTACAACAACAAAATTCCGAGTATACAGTTTGATAGTTCATTTCATTTTCATCTAGTTCATCTGCAAGTTTCAAGAAGCCAACGATTACCGTTGATTTAAAAAATAATTTTTGTTACGCTCTTTGGTCATTTTTATCAGAACGCAAGCACGAGCTTTTTGTTTTTAAATAAGTAGAAGAAAGTGCGAAAGAGTTTTACTAAATGAAGTATCAAAAATCAATAGCAAACACTGGTCATTTGAAACTTACATAATATTTTATTATAATTGATTGAGCTACAAAAGTGAATGCTCAACAAAAGTTATAGGTTTTGTTTACAGTTCGAGACTTTGTTAAATTATTATAAATTTTTATGTAGTAAGAAACCTTTTCTTTATATACAGAACTTTAGTTAGAGAAAAATATGTATTTTAATTGATAAATACTGGAAATTAAATAAACAAATAATTAACTTAAAAAACAAAACAAAAATTCGTTGTCCTTATACAAGTCAACAGTAGTGTAATTAACGCATTGCCGCAATAACCTGAATAGTCTTAAATTCAGAGGAGCATATGCAATGGAAGTGGCGAGTGAATGTCACCTCATCGCTGCTTATTTAATAATTACCAAAATATAAGGTTTAAAATTGTGTGAGTTAATATATAGCACAGTGACAAATTACGACTCAAGTGGACTTGAGAGTAATTATTTATCGAAGAGATCTAAATAAGCTTTCATGAATATTGGACTAGTTAACGAACTTCAACAAAATTTCCTTGCAGTGCAGAAGGAAGCCCGCCCGATCAAGTTCGTCGATACCTAGTTTCAACCTCAGTCCATTGTCCTCAATACTACTGGAGATGACTCTCCACACCGAGGAGTGTATTCTTTCGTTTTGGGACTGCAGCGGCTAAAGTTCATACTCCGCCAGTTCATCGGCGCTTGGTTGCTCTGGTGGTATAATAAGCTCGCTATGGCGCTTACTGCAGGTTCCCCGCTTCTCCGCATTTCTGCGGGCCCGGGTCGCTGACACCTTGTTGTGGATTCCCCGCTTCTCTGCTTACCAGCAAGCGTGGGTTCTCTGGTATGGGAGCTGATCTCAAGGGCGGGTGTGGTTAGCTCTTCCTTCTGCTCCATCCGTACTCTTGCCATAGCACGAACCTCTTCTGGATTTTTCCCCTACTCGAGGTAGTCGATGTAAAATTTTGCCCCCGATCCGCTAAGTCCGCTCACTTCGCTGTTGATGTCGCTCGCTTCGCTTGACCTGAAAGAATAAGAGATATTGTCGGGCCAGCTTTGCGACCGATATACTCCGGCAGTTAGGCTCATATCGGTAAATTTACCTTTACTTTCAGTTTTACCTCTGTCCCCTAGGACTTTGTCTCTTCGAACACCTGTGCTGGTGATAGGTGCGTCATCATCCTCCCAGGCGTGCTCTATGAAAACAGCAGCCTCTTAAGCAGGTTCGCACTGCTAACCGTCGGCCTGAGCAAAACCGGGCGGTTTTATATTGACAAGAGGGATCTCCGTCGCCCGCCACGTTAGCGCTCCATAGTGCGGTAAGGTCCGTGTACTCCGCGATATTGCCCGGTGTCGAGAAGGTGCTGTACAAATCCGGTCGGTTGGTACCCTCCTAGACGCAAATCTTCTAAGGGACACGGTTTTGCATTACAATATGGATTAAGAAGCAACCTGCTTCAAATCTCTTAACAAGATGGCGGAGCAGTTTGCTTTCCTCCTGGTATGGGTGCCAGGGCTCAGCACCATACCGGGAAATGAAACAGCGGACGAGCTTTCAAGAGGGGGGACATCCATTCCGCTTTCACCACGTTGGAAGGATTTAGGTATGCCACGCGCTACCTGTAAGCTCATTCTAAGAGACTTATTCCTTAAGGAGGCAGGGAACCGTTGGAATAACGGTAATACTGGCATCAATTCCCAACTCTTGTGGCCGGAGTGGGAAGTCAAAAAGAGCATTAGACATATTCTTCATAACAGCATCTACTGATAGGTAGACACGCCGAGAGACTGGGCGTCCCCTACAATGATTTCTGCAACAGCTACAGAAATGAAAAGAAACCTAAAATGGTGAGACACCTCCTATGTGAGTGTCCGCACTATTGGTAACAAGGAAGAAATTCAGAGTTCTTCAGCGGCTTAAGCGATCTGGCCAGGATAGAGATACGCATTTTATTAAAATTTGCAGATTCCTCACGTTGATTCGAGTAGGGGATGTTTAACCCGCGTGGTACTACAATGGGCCTAACAAGGTCTAACTGTGCCGGTGAGATAATAGAGATAAAGAAACAAACGTAATCATCACTCCGCTTGATACTCGATTCCTGGTGAGGCACGCAAAAGTCCCTACACCACGCCAAGGTGACTGCACTCGCAGAAAACTATGTTACTTATGTCAATTATGAAACAAAAAATAAAAAAATATGCTAGTCTGGGGAAGTAAATGAAATTTTTATGAATTGTGTTTTTGAGTATTTTAGATTAAATTGATGTCAATAAATTCGAACTATGTACATATATCAAAACTTGCCTAAATGTTTTTTTTTATAAAGAAAAAAAAATAATTTCATTCCATTACAAACGTGTAGTAGAACTTTCCTTAAAAATCTTCAGTACATTACACGTGGGACTTTAAATCAAAGGTATTAGTATCTAGTTTAAAAAGTTAAAGTACTTTTCATGTAGAATGTCTCGTTTTTATGTTATAGGGCCATACATTCAGTGATGCTCTAAAAAATAGAGTAAATCAAAAAATCGCTATAACAAAATTTACACCACTTGAAACTTTTTTCATTTATTCTCCAGTGTAATACTTAAAACTTGTATTTTATTGTATTTAAACTTGCCGGACTTTTTAAAATATTTCCAAAAATCGAATTTTGTTTGAAATATTATAAGATTTGTCTAAAATTAGATGATTGGTATTTTTGATTTTTTAGAAAATTAAATTTATTTTTTATTTAAAAATATTAAAACTTAAATAAAATAAACTAATATTTATATTTGTTGAAGATGTAATAGCTTTGTGATTACTATAAAACGAGCTTTCTTTGAACCCAAAAAACTTCCGTAGAAAATCATTCAGTATAAACATACTTTTCTCAATACAAGAAAAAATGTGTTTAACAAAAAAAGGTTAAATGTTATTGGGACTACGTTACTAGCATTCAAAAAAAAATAGGGTTGTAAGAAATGGAAGACTTTAGCAGCAATATAGAAAAGATGCCAAAGAAAGCGAAAAAAGAGTAATTAAACAACATAATTATGAACAATAAAAGTTTTAAGAAACTTTGTTGACGCTAAGTATAAAAAAAATGAAATGAAACCTGATGAAGCCGCGAAAAAGAGATAAAAAAAAATGATCAAAGAAAAAAGGTGAAAATTATGCGTTCGTTGTAGCAATAAATAAAGCAATTAAACACAGCAGTAATAAACATAGCAACAACAAGAGCTAGCAGCTCATGAAAAAGTGGTAGTGATAATTATAGCGGCAAAAGAAAAAAAAAATGTAGACAGCAATTACATATGTATGTACATACAACACACAGCCGCATTAATCGAGCCAGCAAAGCAAAAGGGCAATGTTTTGAATGTAACTTAGTTTATTGTAGAACAAGTAAAATGAAAATCAAGCGAGAAAAAGTACATTAATAATAGAAAATATGCCGCACATAAAGTTTATGAAGAGCACTTGAACTAACGGTTGAAGCAACTGCACTTAATTGTCAAAAAAAAAAGAATGCGGAAAAAAAGCAAAGTTCCGGCTTGAACAGAAAAGAAGTGAAAAGCTTGAAAAAAAAAATTATGTATGAAGGGCAAGAAATCAAAGCTATAAATAGAAATGCATGCAACATTTAGAAAACAGCAGAGCAGCAATTATTACAACAAAAAACCACATGTGTGCTAAAGGCCGGCAGAAAAAAAAAATCAAACGATTAACCTGCAGTTCAAAGTGGCAAACAGGTCGACTACTTGCAACTTAAAGGAGGAAACGTAAATGTGACTATGGCACACACACTTTTGCCAAGAGAAATTTAGCAACAGTCGCTTCTATTAAAAAAAAAAAAAAAATATGTTAAACTTTAAATGCCAACCGCTGCTGCTAAGAAGCACACGCTGCGAGGACGCAATAAATCAAATTCGTGTGACTTACGAGAAGTTACAATTTTGCATTCGATTATGCTTCACTGGAAATTTAAATCTAAATGTATGTACATATATAGAATGCTTGCGGCTGGATAGCAGTTGACAGATGGTAAATTGTACGCAAAAGGGCTTAGCGATTTAAGCACTCGAGAAGTGAAAGCAATAAGCAAATTTTCTGTTTCAGAACAAAAAAAAAAAAAAAAACACCAGCTTGTCAACGCACATACATTTACCACAAGCTTACTTTAAATTTACGTCAGTGAGTACGACGCTTGAAAATTCTTTTTCACAATCATTGTAGGAGTGCGTTCACTTTGAGCCTTAAACTCGAGTTTATGTGTCGTTTTTTTAAACACCCTTGTAAGCTCGAAGTTTGCCAAACAAATAATTTGAGCTTAATTCACTTGAAACACCACTTTTTCGGCTTTTTTATACATGCAACCCTTTTTTGGAACTGCAGTGGGCTACACTGTTTATCATTGTGGCCTCACTACTGATTGGCAGTTCATGTAAGAGAAAGAGAGCAATCAAACGTCAAAATAAACTCTGAGTTTGATTAACACACCAAAGTGAACGCTAAGCAGCTGTTTATAGACACAAAACCTTTAACTCGAGTTCATAGTGCAACATAGTAAACATAGTAAAAACAACTCAAATCACAAACACATTACGAACTATACCGCGGCAAATTATTTTAAGTTTAATAATGAAATATACCGACAAACAAACGGACTCGGAATGGGAAACCCGACCTTTGCCATCCTCATGGAGGTATTTATGCAAGAACTGGAGGGACAGTATATAGAAGAACTAAAAGCCGACTTAGGCGTAGTATTCTATGCAAGGTACGTGGATCTGCGTGATCGCCAAGGACAATAAAGAGCAGATACTGGATTACCTGAACAAACAACATGGATGTATATTGTTTACGATGGAAATGGAAAAGAAGGGAACAATAAATTACCTGGATCTGATGATTAAGATGGAAAAAATTTCCCCAAAACTTGACTACGAAATTTAAAGAAAACCGACAGCTACGGACACCATAATACATAACACATCAAATCATCCTCAAGAACACAAACACGCTGCTACTTACAAACAGACTTGAACGAATGCCTCTATCGCGAGAGGCAACAAACAACGGATATAAAAAGGAGCTCGTGGATAAATTCAGAAAAATGTATGTAATTCAAAAAAGAAGCGACAGAGAGGTAAACGAAATGACTTATACAGGAAAAACGACATACAAACTTGCAAATTTTTTCAAAAAGTATACTATCCACACGGCGTTCAAAACTGGAAACAACCTGGGAAGGATACTTAAAAGCAGCACGAATAAAGAAGATCCATTGAACAAAGAAGGCGTGTATAAACTAACCTGTGAGTGTCAATATAGCTTTATCGGACAAAGAGAACGAAAAGTAAGAACACGGTTTTGGGAACACATAAGAGACTACAATAAAACGATACGAAAACCCACGGCAATACCCGAATCTAAATTTGCAAACCATTTGTTAAACGCAAAATGTTCGCCCGCTAACACAAAAAAACCGTTAAGGAATCCTCGTTATCAGGTCCACTCAGGCCAACTAGAGTCAATACAAAAACAATTCTTACTTTTTGCTTTGAGAAATCTTCGATGGGATGCGCCATACAATCTGCCCCCTTACACTAGTCGTTTGAAACTTATTAATCTTCCTACTCTTTCAAGTCGCAGAGAAATGTTAGGTATAATATTTATGGTAAAATTAGTCAAGGAATTTATCTCAAGTCCATTTCTTCTAGGGCAAATTAATTTTAATGTGCCCGCCCGTGCAACGAGAAACTTTAAACCACTTTTCTTGAAACTATGCCGAGACTTTAGCAATCATTCCAGCACCTTTGATGTATCGGACTCACTTTTTATAATTAAAAGAACTGTTCTATCCTCTCTTAAAAACAGCTAACGATCCAATTTTCTTACTTTGCATTTCTCTAACTTTGTATTCGGCTTGGGATCTCGACGCTTAACAAACTTTCTTCTGTCACGACTCGGCACAAAAGATTTGTATATATAAAAAACATCCGTACGTTATGCGGATTGGTTGGGCAGGAAAGTGGGTTTCCGTTGGGTTATAATAATAAAAAGCTGTAGCTTGAAACATTGCTTTGATGCACTGACGTACATCCAGACAGCTACTTGGTATCTAAACAAAAGCTCCAAAGAGAAAAAACAAGAGCAGAGCTGCTCACTGAATTTCAAAGATGTCTAAATGCGCCCACAAGAATTAAACTCAACACATATGGGTGGCCGGATATCGAGTTTTTATCAAATATATTCTTAATAATTTTTTTTAAAGTTAACGTTACTTAATATGGCACAATTCTAATAAATTTAAAAATAAAAATTTAATAATTTTCGTATTGAAACCACTTCAACTTCTGAAAAAGGTGGCAACTCTGTTTAGAATACTGTGGATTAAAACTTTATGAAGCACCTTTCGTTTGATAACTTAAAATTAAAATTTATTTTCTAAAAAAAATATATTTCATTTTCCAAACAAACCTTTAAAGTTTTTTTCCCTTCAAAATCATATTATAATTATTTTTTTGAAAGAGATGACAACTACTTATGCAGCAAAACTTTCTGTTTTTTTTAATTCAAGCTTATCTTTAAACCTGTCGTTTGATACCTAAAACGAAATATTTTACTGCATATCAAAATTTTATTATTTGCAGAGTTCTTAACAAAAACTATTTTTGAATAAAAACAATTTCTTTCAATTTCCAGCAGCCGGACTCCTGTAAAAATCTTTACAACTGTCCAAGAAAAGTTCTACAGATTTTGTTTCAATTTATGGCACTCGATTATTTGTCTAAAATTTGCCACAATCTCGGCATATTTTGCAAAAAATATTTATCAAGATGAGTGCGGGGCAATAAAATATTTGCACCGCATCTCAATGCATTATCAGCGAACTTTAAGGAACTGTTTGTTGCGGGAATCCACCGACTCTTTTTCTATTTAAGAAGATCGGTCAACTTGAAAATTTTCGATTTACAAAAGAAATATGCACATTTGTTTTTAATGAAATAACTCCCTTTATGATACAAGGAATAAAGTTGTGTATTTTCCCTTGTAGCCTGTACGTGCATACATTTTTGGCCCTTTGTCATCCTTTTACTATTGTACTTTTTTATTCTGCCCTATTAATGTAGATTTTTTCTATATAAAAATTCATTTTAAATAAACATAAATATAAATATTACCTCATATTTTCTGCCTAATATTTTGAGCATCAACTTTTACATTTCTTTTAGCAAAAATGGAGATTTTTAATGATGGAAAATACGCTTAAATCGGCATTTTAGCTGTGGGAGCTCTCAAAAACAGTTTACTTAATTTATTCGGTTTATTTTGTTAAATAGACAGCACTAATACAATAAAGAAATATTTTATTTAGTTAAAACAACTTTTTAATTTCATTTCTAGGGTTGCCAATAGTACAACTTTTTGTATAAAAATTAATATTTTTCATTTGCTAGTCATATTTTATTAGCTTTCATTTACTATAAATTTGATATAAATATTGGTTTGAAAATAGATGGCAAGATTGCTAAAAATTTATATGTGGATTAAAGGCCGCTGTGGTCGAGTGGGTGGGTAGCGGTGCGTGCTATAACTCGATATGCCGCTGAGTTCGAGATTTGAATCTCAGCAAAGGGCAAGTACAATTTTAATCATAGGAAAGGCAGGGTATTTCTGCCAAGAAAAAACATTTCATAAAATATATATGCCGTTCGGAGTCGGCACAAAACTGTAGGTCCCTCCGTTTATGGTATAAGGACGCACACTACAAATGATAGGAGGAGCGCATCTAAACACTAAGCTATATAGTGTAAGCGCCAAATTATTATTGTTAACGGTTTTTCAAATCCTTTCTATAAAATTAAATATCTTCCATATGAAGGTTATATCTATAGAGATTTTATTAATAATTTTATATTTTAAGCCTATAAAAATTGTTTTTTAATAAACATAATTTGGATATCTTTTTTAATATATTTGATTTACATACTTCCATTTTCAAACATATAAAACATTTTGTAAACTATTGGCTTTATTTCTCCTAAATAAATGAAACGTTCAGGATTGCGTACTAAAGAATATTTCTATATTGGGTTGCTTCTAAAAGCTCTCCATTAAACGCTATATATATTTAAAAATAACTAGCAGATTCATTAAATTTACATATTTTTTAAATAGATGACAAATGAAAATTAATTCTTGTTTTTTAATAGGCGTAAAATCTACACGAAAATATGCCAGGGACTATCATAACAACTTTGGCTTGCCAAGCTCTTCAACTCACAAATAACTAGCTTAGTTCCGCAAAAGCGTTCACAATAGCTGATTATACGCATCATGAATTTCTTATAGGAGCAAACAGTTTTTTTTTGTTTTGTTTTTTATAATCGGCCATAAGCCATAAACTCTTTCAATAAAAATATAGAATTTCTCTTCTTTCAACAAAAGAAAAAGAAATTGCTCCTTCACTGTTGCCCACTTGAGTTATGCCCCATCCACTCACCCACTCACCTCGATTCCACTTCATTACGACAATTTGGCGTGCGTGTGTGTGTGTGTGCGCGCTTACGTGTGCAACTGAGCGTGTGTGTTCTGCTTTATTTTTACGACTACACTTTGTGTCAGTGGCGCATTTACGCGTTGAGTTATGATGCGTTGCCGTAGAACTTGTTGCACGTATGCAAGCAAACCAAAAAAAAAAAAATAATAAAAAAAACTAAAGAAAACACGCGTGCAGCAAAGAAAAGGTTGCTACATTTTTTCTATACTTGTATGTATGTATGTGTGTGTGTACCTTTGCACCACTTCAAGCAACTCTGTTGTCTGCTTAACCGCTCAACGTCTCCGTTCGCTCGTCCGTCTGTCCGACACTTACGGGAGTCGTTAGTGCCGTGTAAGTGTACGTTTATGTTATGCTATCCGCACTGCCACCCGCACCTTTGCGTGCACTCGTGCAAATTTACAACTTTTTTCATTGTCCTCTTAAAGTCTCGAAGAAAAATTACGTACACTTTTCCGCTTCAATCCGCTGCAACGCCATTTGGTTGCATGCGAGCGCATATTATGTCTTGCCACCAGACGCTGCATATCCAGAGCTGCCGCCAGTCCGCCTCACAACGTTGCTCCGTACAACTTTTTGTGTGAGCCAACTCGGCAAACTCATATGCTGCCGGCGTCACATATATTTAAGCAAATTCATATGGCTTACTTGTGTGCTTATGTGTATTGGAGAGCGCGTGTGCTTGTACGTGTTGGCGTTTGTTTGTGCAACTTTTTCCCATTTGCCAGCGCTCTATTTTTTATGTACGTCTTCTTCTATGTTTTTTTGTGCCTCAAACTGTCTCAAACTCGCTGCGTTCTTCTTCCAACTCTTCGCCCGCTCCACGTCGCGCTGGCTCGCTTCGCCGCTGCTACTCGCTTTGTACTTTTTCTTCGCAAGCTCTTGTCATTTCACATTTATTTGCGGTTTTTGTTGCATCTTTTATGACAACACAAGAATTATGAGTCGCACAAATTCAAGTTGAAAGACAAAAAAAAAATAATTTTGTTTTTCTTTAACATTCGAATTTCAAGCGTAATTTGTACAAAAAACTTGTAATTAAATGCTACAAATGCGCAATCAACAATGTAGAGCTGAGCCCCAAGTGGGGCGGGCGGATAGCGCCTACGACTGGGAAGTGGCCCAGAGCTTCATTGAGCGCGCACACATTCAAGTTTTGGTAAGTGAGAAGTACTCATATGTCATTTGATTGGCGGCTTGCGGCTAGCGGCGTTGTGGAATTTTAATGAAAGAGGCGTGAAATTTTGCTACTTTGAGCGACATTTGAACTTTGTTGCCTTGCGCGGCATGTACGCACTCCATGTCAGCGCATATTCAGATTTGTGCGCGTGTGTTAAAAGTTTTTTTATTAGGTAAACACAAAAAACTTTTGACTTCAGTTGCGCCTTGATAAGACAAACAAAGCCGTGAACGTGCTGCAAGTGCATATGAAAGAATCATAAAAAATTAGCAAGAAGGAAGTGCGATAAGATTTGAACATAAGAAAATATGCACAATAAAATTTTAACACATAATTGCTAAAATAATCTCACATTTCAATGGCGTAATAAAGTGTTTTACAACTAACGGTTGGGATTATATGGTGGCGCAGCAATCTCAAGTCTTTCTCTTGGTTTGTTACTCAAATCACAAGAATTTCTAAAGGTTTATTATTTGCTTTGAGAGTTACGAACTTGTGTTCTTTACAAGAAAATATAAACTGCCGAAGGTAACCCCGCCGGAACTGAATGGAATCCGACTGAAACTAAAGCATGAAGCAAAGTTCCTTGGCGTTACGTTAGACGTGAAACTAAGCTGGAAGAGTAATACAAATTATCCAGCGACACCAGAAGGCTTATGTGGCCCTATGCTCTTGCAAAAGAGACCTTGGGAGGAGATGGGGTGTCAATCCCCGCGTATGCCGCTGGATATACACAGCGTACAGTAGTTATACCGATTCTCCTTTATGGAGTTATCGTATTTATTTATGGCCTGCTTTGAGTAGAGCTACTAATATCATAAGTAGATTGATATTAGTAGCAGAGGACTTGTATGATCTGTATTAGTGGAGCGTTGCGAACAACACAAAACGACGCCTTGAATGTCTTTCTGGACCTGCTATCACTGGATCCAGTGTTTTTCAAGCTGATATCTCAGCTATTAAGGAGGCTATTGATATGCTTCAGGCCGCTATAAAGTACAAAGGCATTTTTATCTTAAGCGAGAGCCAAGCCGTAATCAAAGCTGTGAGCTCGTCCACGATTAAATCAAGGATTGTACTTGATTGCCGCCGATCTCTGCAGGAGATGGTTAAGCAGAACAGGCTAAACCTTATTAGGTTTCCGGGCCACAGTGACATCGAGATTCTTCCCAGTAAAGGATGCACGGGTATGCCCTTTGATACTTGCAAGCTGCTTTTAAAAGAATTTGAATGACAGCTGGGCCAAAATTACGACCTATAAGATTTCTAGGCAAACTTGGCCCAGATGGGATTGTAAACGGTGGAGGGATGATATAACCTAAGTAGTTAGTGCTCTTACTAGGCACTGTTTCATAGGTAACCATGCGGCGCGTAGCGGAGTACCTTTCCACAATTTCTTTAGAAGCTGCAAAGATTATGAAGAGGAGGAAACGGCTCTACACCTCTTATGCATATGTCCAGTGCTGGCGAGAAGCAGGCTACGTTTTCTAGGGATACGTCTTTTTGGGGACCTTGGAGAATTTGGTGATATAGATTCAAAATGCTTGACGAGATCTAGAGTTCTTAGATGGTTCAGCAAGGGGAACGAGAGTTTATCTAATGGCTTAAGTGTGTCGCTGGATATCAGTGGCAGCCACACCTACCTACCTACCAACCTATCAACTTAAATATAACTTAATTTTTTTATTTTCTGTCAGTTTTCATATTTAATTAAAAAAACAAAAATCATTTTTCGTTAAAATTGATTTCGTGAAACTGACTGTCAACCAAAAAATGCCACCGTGTACTGAGTAAGCAAATCAAGAAGTCAAGTTCTCCATCGACAAACCACAGCCACGGTCTATTTTTTATTAGATGAGCAGATTCTCCGATTGTTCAAAAGAAAGCAAATTCCAGCTGTACGAACTGAGACATACTATGGCAAATTTAAATCCAACGACTCCAGGAGTAGGAAGATCACACATGATCAAGGAGACGAAGCCTTAGTGTCACTTTGTGCTTCCAGCTGGCGCTTGTCTCAATAGCAAAAGAAGGAATATCTGGGGCATTAATTATTTTCAGACCTAGAAATATCCGAATATTTGCTCTGATGAACCCGTTGTCCAAAGAGAGGCGCTTATCAATCAGAAAATGCTCCTTTCGTGGAGCTTGCAGCTTCGTATGGCTGGCAACCGTTTTACTTAGCTTACCGTTTTTGTGATTGTCGCAGCCTTGTTTATTGATTTCTGATTCGCCAATAGCCGTCAAGCACGATGCAGCGAGACAAAACGTGACGAGTCTTTCGAAATATTTCCACATTTATTCGATCTTGTTAAGGTCATCGATTAAAAAAAAATTACCTACTGTGTCACTTTGGTTTTGTTTTGATGCGCGTTCACCTGTAGAAATCTACTCTCTTCATTGTTCGTTGATATGTGATGTAGTGCTATTAATACAAAAGTTCGTTCGGATTGCGGCTGCACCAAACACATGGTTGCATTTATGGTTGAGTGAGAGAAAACTTTGGACTTATCGCGCGAATAGTATTTTTTATTTCCAAACAATCACGGATAATTAGATCTCAGATACCTCACACACTTTGACGTTTTTTGGACGATTCAAGCACACTTTCATGAAAGTAAAAACAAAACTTGACGAGGTTGCCTGTTTGCTCGTAGCTTGCTAAAAATTTTGATAGTTTTGATGACAGTTGACGGAAGCCGGTTTGCATTTGAAGTTATTGCACGGTGTATTAAAAAATGTTAATGACTGTTTATTATTGTTATTATACTATTTTTATTTATTTTTATTTCCTGAAGGGCTTTTCCTTTTGGAATAAATAAAAACTGATAAACAAAAATAGTTCGTTTCTTCAGTCAATCAGAACTCATTTAGAATTTACTTTATTGCGGGAAACCACAATTTACGACATCACCATATTCTATTTTATGAACCTTAGTGAACACATACATAGTATGTGGTGAAATTATATACAGATAAGTTCAATTAATGATATAATTTTAAATGAAAATTTACTTATTCTATTACTTTTGTAGCTGAAGTTTGAGCCCAGTTAACAAATTTATATTATTTTATTGTTGCTGCCGACGACACAAAGTGGCTAAAGCTATGTAAGTGACATTCCACATAAAAGTGTATGCGGCTATTTGTATGAAACTGACCCCGTCATTGAGGAGAAAGAGGAATGCTACTACGAAGAAAATTACAAATTTCACGAGAAAGCGCTAGAATACGTAGCTGGCTTGCTAATTGAGAATCATATACTGTTCGAATATACATACATACGTCAATCGAAAAAAGCTTCACGTCAGTCGATCCAATTTTTAAAGGAGGTCTTATGAAACCTAAGTAGCTGCAAATTCGTTGAAAAAAATTAATAAGCTGGAAATAATCTATATATGTATATAAAACAGGATGTGTGTATGTATGTAACGTATGGACTCCAAAACGGCTGGGCCGATTTTGATGAAATTTTTTAGGGAATCTTCAGAATATTCAGGCGGATGACACTGTGAAGTCTAAGTTTTGATTTTCGGTCTGCGGGCAGAGGGGCGCGGCAAAATCCAATTTTCATATTGCACCACCTATGACATATATTTTTATTTTTTTTGCTTTTTTTTTATTTTATTCTATTTATAAAGTCGTTGCCATGTTTTTCAAAACGAGATATCAAACTCTTAAATCGGTTATGTAGTTCCGAAGATATTTACAAAAAACCTATGTTAATTATGATCCAATATCAAAATTTTAAAACTTTCGAAATGTTGCATTCAAAAATCCGAGTTTTGGTTTTATTTACAAAATATTTTATATAGGCATTAGTAAGAGTTATTTATTAAAGTCGTAGTTCTAAGCCAATTTTGATGGAATTCATGTTGTATTCTACTTGAATGATAAAAAATAGGATTTCATTTTTTTCAATTATTTGCTTCGTAGCGCTAGAGTCGAGATATACAGAAACATATACATACATCTTGATTGGGACGACGAAATATTTAACTTGGAAAATCTGCTTTAACTATAAAGAAAAGTAAGAAGTCTGTTTCATTCTCAACATTAAATACAAGTACAACAGAGTTCAAAAAGTATTTCATATACTACTAATAAGTTTTGGGCGGGACGAAGTTCGCCAGGTCTTCTAGTATTCAATCAAAATCAATGTAAAAGAAATATTCGAAGTTGAAAGCTATGATGAGTGCGTCAAAATCTTCCAATTTACCCGAAAAAATAAATAAAATCTTTTTTTTTCTAATTAAGATTGCACTTTAAAATTAAAAATTTAAACAAATTCCTTAAATGTACGAAATTAAGACGGCAGTTAAATAAATAGTGGTTCTTTCAGCTAACTTTCTTCCCCTCTAATTGTGTTGTTTTATTATTTAATAACCACGTAAGTGTATTATTACGTATAATACTATATCTACGCAATAGTACAAAATTGGAGAACAACTGCACGCATTTCAATAGGTCCGATCTGTACTCGTCATAAGTTAGTTATTACTATATTTTTTGACACTCATTTAATGTCTGTACTCAAACACAGGTAAAGCAAATGTTAAGGATGAGAGAGCTTCTTAAATTCTTCCTTTTTATGTCTAAAGATTCTATTCACTCTCAATATTCATTGTACAATTTTTATTACGTTCTTTTTATTCATACTACAAGTATTAATTTTTTCCCTTACTAGTACTAATGTACTTCCTCTTCCTACTACTTTCAAAATGCATGCCACAATAATCACAGTATACCATCTGATAAATTCTGATCCACTGAGCGTAGATATCTTTTACATTTCCTCTTCACAGATAGTACTACGCTGGTTCTCATAGCTTCTCTTATATCTTATTCGCTAATTTTTAGGGCTGCGTTGACTTTAATACTTCTGTATATAACCAAAATAGCTGAGTATTACAAGGTCAATCAACTTTTTACCAGCATTAAAATTTTATTTGCCAATTAACTAGTAGTAAGAAATTGTTTGTCATTATTAAATAAATAATATTTGCCTTACAGTACTCAAACAAAAAAAAACAATATCAACCATTTGCTTTCACATTTTTCAAAACTGCTACACAAGTTCCATTGCAAGTGTCCGCCAGTTTATTACCTTTCTACTTTCGCTATGCCATTCAAATGCTTTGACAATTCGTATTCGTTTCAATTTAAAGAGCATAAAAATTTCATAAAGTTTAGTTTTTGTCTGCAATAAAGAAGTTTTCGAATATTTGCCAACAAATTCGCCAAAAAATGCTTTGATTTTTTGCGACGTGCAAAACAAAAATTCTTGCTATGATTTTGCTTGGCAATTCAAAAAATGTTGCTTCGTTGATGTACTTCGCCGTCTTTTGCCTCATTTTCTCCGATTTTTCTAAGCACTGCTTTACTGTTTTTCCAGCAGACTGCACATTTGCTCATTACTGCACGGTTTACCGCATCGTTCGAACGCGCGCAGCTGAGCGTTTTTTTTTTTTGCTTTTTGTTTCATGCAACTTCATGTACGAGTATTTCTGACGTTTTCTTTTTCAATGCATGCAGCATGCGGCAACGTACAACGTACAAACCATTCTATTCGTTCTGTTCTATTAAACAATATTCCGCTGTGCGCTAGCTTTGTTGCATTTCAACGCTCGCTTTAACCCTAATGTGACTCCCATGCCAAAGCTGGCTGTTGTGTTGTGTGCCACACTTGCCTCGTTTTGCCGCCCATTCGCTTTGATTGCTTTGTTGCTTTTGGTTGCCTTCAATATATATTTGACATTTATTGAACGTGCAAACATTGCGTTCGCTTAGTTGACATTTTGTGCAATGCAGTGTAACATTTTTTCCTTACATTAGATGCTGTTGTTGCTGTTGTGGTTTTTGTTGCTTATTTCATGCCAAATTTTCTTCTCGTCATTGGCATTTATTGCGCTCTAATATTTTTCCAGCTATTAAATATGTATGGTATGTTGCCTATATTTTTATTATTATTATGATTTGTTTCAATGTGGGTTATGTGTATAGTTATTGGTGTTGCCCTCTTAAGTTTGACATTAAATAGGGCACTTTGTGCCAAGTCAAATGTCGTTGAAAGTAATTTGCAATTTTCCACGTGACCGCTCAGCGCTTCGCAATGTGTACGTTCACAATTTGCTTCACATCTCCCATTTATTGCCGGCTTCTTATGTTCTCTGCGCCTCACTGAGTTAGACAAGATCTTCGGTGATTGGTTGGATTTGATTTTGGAATTTTGATAAGCCGGAAAACCCATAGTTACACAAACACACAGGCAAGTTTGTCCATTAGACTTAAAGACCGAAGAACGAGCTGGATGATGTGATAATTTACTCTCTATTCCTCACTATTCCTTTTTTCATGCATCCATATACATATGTTATTGGGTATTATTCTGATAAGCTTTCCAAAAACTATCTCCGCACGGAACTTCGATCATCGTACCGTCGTTTTTTATTTAATTTTGGAACTACCTTCACAAGTTTATTTTTGAAGTGAAGTTCTGGTATTCTAAAGAAGATAAAAACCGACGAACGCGAATGCTAAGAGCTTGAGGCGAAGCCAAGAAGCTGCTACAAAGGGGAACCCCAAATCTACTCTCTCTTTTTTTCAGTGGCGATATACAAGGAGTTGTTGCTTTCAAAACATAAGAATTCAGCAAGGCAACCTTTACGTAATTTCTACATGTGTCTCTAGAAGATTGCAATATAGTGGTTCAGAGGTGCAAAAAGTATTGGGGCAGGCATCCATGGGCACAGGCTTAAACTTTCCTTTCTCATGGGCCCATCCTAGAATATTTCAGACGTAGTTCTACGCCCTTTGCATCCGTGTCGTTCTTAACCTATGTAAGAACTATCGAAGTGAGAAGGTTAATCATATTCATCTCTCGGTGTCAAGTAACTATAATATAAAAATTTATAAAATACATATCAATCTGCAACAGGTAGAACCGGAGATATTTGCAGATGTAAAACTGTGGATTTGTATATACAGAGTGTTCAACAAATAATGTATCTCAACAGCGTAATCTACTGAAGGAGAAAACAAATTTTTTTTCGCATGTAATACCTTGTACAATTGTCATAACTGCCTTACAGTTATATTAAAACGTGTAGTCTGGGACGTCACGACCGAAACTATAACAATGAGCATTCAGTTTAAAAAACGTTTCGAGACAGCATTTTTAATAAAGCACCCTAAAGGCCCGCAGTGGTATATTAAAAAAACGGCAAAGTATCTGAATAGGAGTATTACTTTTGTGAAGAGGTAGTCTGATCGGTTTTCAGAAACAGAAAAGTTTGATGATGAGCCAGGAAAAGGGCAGGGACTTCCAGAAGTCAAGACAAAGCCATTACTTACTTTTTGAAAATAAATCATTGATGCCGTTGAGAGAAGCTAAAAACTTGTTATCCAAGAAGGAGCTTAATGTATCTTTTATACCGTTATTATCCGAAGCTCATAGTGAAAAAAGATTGCAATGGGCAAAGTAAAACATCGACCGCGAGTGGAAAAAAACAATCAAACATAGTTTTTCGTTTATTTATTTTTTATTTTCGTTTATTTATTTTTCATTTGACAATAACCATAAACTTTTAAATTATATACTATGCGCAAAAATTAAAAATATTCATCAATATATTCTCCAAATGGACTACATTGCGAGTATTGGAAAAATATCACTACCATTTTAAGTTGAGCCACCATACTTTTTTTTTCTTTAGTTAAATAGTCAATGATTAAATTTTTACTCAGTGAAAAATGGAAAATTATGAATATGTACTTATGTGAATTAAATATTCACCTCTAAAAAATTGTTTATCAATACAAATGAAATCGTCTTTGTTTGATTTCCAATTAGCTATAAAATAAAATTTGTATAAGAAAACATCGCCAAAAAAGGGTATAAGCCCCCCAGAGTCATATAATCCTCTTCAAATTTATGATTATACTTTTATATTGGTACATATATCATTAAACCAAGCATATCAAGTTAATATTCTCCCAATAAATGTTTGCTTTCATTTATAGCATTTGATCTTAATAATGTCTTCTAAGAAAGTGTGTTATTATTCTCATAGAATAATGTTTTCAAAATCGAATGCGATCATTACAGATTAATAGCAGTAGAAAAATTAAAAAAAAAAGAAAATATGAGCTTTGTGTATTTTGTTTTTTGCTTTTAAAAGCTGAAGTTTCAAAAATATTTTACCAACTACCTTAAATTGTACGGAAAGCATTCTTATCCAAACGAAATACAAAATTTGAGAAAATAAAAAAAGTACAATTAAAGTTTGTTGCCTTGCATACAAGTATACATGCTCTACAATATGGAGGCATGTTAGTTGAACGATTAGGTTTTTTATTCTCGATTTTTTGTTTTAAATACTGCTGTCTTCTTATTTGAAGACTCTTTTACTGTTGTATTCCGCTTTGCTTCCGCTGTTTTTGTACTAATGTTCCTTCTTTGTTTTCTCCATATTTTCTATTCGTCTTTGCGGTCATTTAAATGTAACGCGGCGTTTTCTCACAGTTTAGAATTTTTCTAGCTTTAATGACATTTTGAGTGCGTAAATGTCATGTTTTTATTTGCATCACATTTAAATAGCTGGCCGCATGGTTGCTACTGATAAATGGCGTAAGTGAAATGGATCAAGTGAGCGCATGGAGTTGTGTGTGTTTATATGAGTGTACATACATACATATGTATGTATGCACCGTTTTTTTTGTAAAACATTAACAGAGCATAGCAAGCTATTGATGGGAAAACTCTAAAAGAGTAAAAAAAAACGATTGCATTTTTAATGTAATTGTTGACAACGATCAGCTTTTGCAAGATTTTGTTCGAAAACAAACAATCGACTTCACGCGAAAATAAACGCTAACTTAAATAGTCAATACATTTTTTTTAAACTAAATAAAATATAATGGTATGTTCTTTTTGATTCTAGTAGATTATAGTAACAAAATTTGTTAAATTTATTTACCATTTATTTACTTTTAATTCTTTCAAATAACATTTCAATCGTTAACAGAAATCAAGGCGAATTTATTAAAGGTGCTGACATTCCTACAATAACAAAAAAATACGTGTATTTTATTTTTGCGTAGTATTTGTCAAAATCTATAAATTTACTTTACTCAAAATCAGATAAATTCAAAGAGCTATTAAACTCATAAAAATTCAAACACTTCTAAGAAGAACATTAAAAATTTATTTGAAAATTTGTTGAATTGATTTTAAGTTATCTACAAAGTTTTAAACTTAATTTTATATGGTTTATGTTATATAATGAACTGAATTTTAAATTGACATTCTTAAAAATTAATATAAGTGACGAACTATGTCGTTTTGAATTTAGGAGAAAATGAAATAGCCTTTCTCAGAGTTAAGAAAAGTGGCTTTGTCTGCTTTAACAAAGAAATGAGAGGAAGCCCTCAGTAAATAAATTATATCAGGCCTGGAGCACTCTAAATATCTTTGGGGACCATACAAACAAACTAGATTCAGATAATACAATGGAGCAGTTGACGCAAAACAACAAAAAATGCCTAAGCGAATATCTGATTACGGACAGAGACTTAGGCTTGATACTAAAATTTATCTCTAAAGTTGGACTAAAAAAAAAAAAATTCTTAAATCCCAGTAGGGTGAACAATAGATCTTAAGGTCGCAGTGATATGTCCCCTAACAACAATAATAATAATAAATAGCCAGCACGTAACGCATAACAATTACCAACTTACATACATACATGTATTGAAATATATTCATTAAAAAAAAGAAACCTAAAAATACCTCCAAGAAATAAAAAGGCAAAACCACAAAGAATTATAATTAACAAAAGCTAAGAAACCTTGCAGCGATGTTATTCATTATTTTTTTTTTTAAACACAGCAGGCACGCAGGCATTAGCTGTTGAAACAAGTCAAATAAACAGACAAACAATTATCAAAGCGTCAACAAAAACAGCATCAAGTGAGAATTCGCCACTAAGTCTTTTGAATTTTTTCTCTCTTAATTAGCGAAAGTATCAACTATAGCAATGACAGCTATGACAGCTAAGCTAACTTAGACAGACTCGTGTCGCTCAAACGCATGCGTTTTGGTTTTGTAAAGCTGCGATGTTGTTGTTGTGGTGGCCGCTTTCCAAACTCTTTTATAGGTCAAGGGTCGGCTGAAGTTGTGTGAAAGAAAGTTTAAGGTTACTTATAAAAATAAATAGTAATAAATAAAGCAACTACACACATTAAAATTTCCATTTTAACTAACAATATTCTTTACCCGCAGAGAAAAAAACTGTAAGCAATTTTATATATGTATGTAGATTTTTTACTTAATACAATATTTCGATGGTCAGACTTCGTTCTCTGCCTTTTTTGTGTATTATTTTGCAGCTAAGAAAGTTCAAGTTTAAATATTCAAAATGACGCTGATGACAGTTGAGTCAATTAATGTTGGCTGGTGATGGTGACGAAATGAATGTCATAAATTATTTATTAAAATTTTAGTTCACAAATTATTTAACTGAAAGCTTTCACTCATTTGGAAGTAATAGAACGATAAATTGCAAGAGCTTTTTAATAATGAACGCTGGTGGCCCGCGACTATATAAAAGTACACAAAAACAATTTAAATTCCATTTGCCCAAAATGACGGTTGAGAATGACGAGTTAATCAAAGTTCTGATATTTTCGCCTCTATTTAATAAAAAAAAAAAAAAATAATTAAATTAGAATTAATTATAGTAATAAGCTACTCAACGTTAGTTACCTGGAAAATGTGTCATTAGGTTTAATCGATGTTCAAATAACTCAACAAATTCCTGAATATTGTAAACATATTAATCAGTGTGTTTAGAAAATTTTCAAACCTTCCTCTTTTTTAGCACATTCAATTTTAAAAATTGAGTTTTTTTTTATTTCCAAATACAAAAAACCTCGAGCATGCGTAAAATGGAAAAAATTGCGGAAGAGCGAAGGTAAAAAAACAAAACGAAAAGTTTTCAAATATCAGTGGTAAGTAAATTAAAAACAAAACGTAAATCGAAAAATTACACTTCTCAAAATTTTAAGTGTGATAATGGAAAAAAGTTTACTGCTGGTAAAGAAGAAGAATCCCAATAAAAAATCGGAACTTTCGGTATTCTCCTTCTTAAGTACTAAACCTATAAATGAGAAAAAATACCATTAAATGGAATAAAAATCGGAAAGTGCCTTACTGCAGACAAAATAACTTAAAACGACTATTTACTTCTCGAAAAAAGTTAAAGAAATTATTTTAAATATATTTATTTGGTTAATACATTTTTTTGATCATTTGTAAGTTTTAAAATTTTTTGATTACTGGACTAATTTGTTTTATTTGATTTCTTTCAATTAATTATTTGTTTTTTAGATTTATGATTTTTATATTTTACAGTACTTTCAACAACGTTTAACTTTTTTTAATAATATGTTGAACATAATAATTATTTTCGATTATATTTGGTTTGCTCATCAAATGATTTATTAAAACTTGTTTAGCTAAATTAATATCTTTTAAATTTTAACATTTTGAGTCGCTACATAAAGTAAAAACTAATTTCTCACTTGTATATAGCAATTGGTTTCAGTTTTTTAATACCAACGTATTACAATTTTTGTGGTAAAAACTAAAAATAATAATTCTGAATAGTGAAATAATCAAAGGCAACCAAAAATTTTAAAATAATTAAGTAATAGAAAAAAATAAAATAATTTCAGAGAAAGTTCATCAAATTAACAAAAATACTCAATAAACCAAAAAAAAATATTTCGATTATTTTTATTTATTTATTTGAATATTTTTGATTATTTCTTAATAGTACATCATACTGATTAATTTAAATTTTTCTATTTATTAAAATCAGTTAATAATTGCTAGGTTACGTTGCTATTAAAAAAAGACAATCGGAAATAAAATTTAACTGTTCTAAGAAAGCAATTTATGTTAGATTATTTTATTTTTTTTATTTGCATATGAAAACTGACAAAGCCATTAAAACGCAAGTATCAAACTTTATAAAAATAAAAAAATATAGCATGCATTTTTTTAAATATTTTTCGTTTTTCTTTACATACGCTTTTCTTAATATCTATATGCTCGTAATTGTAAAATATTAAAAAAAAATTAAGGTTAGTCTGGGTGATCAAAAAATTTAAAAAATATTTTTTTTTTTTTAATTTGAGATTTTGACTACACTTTGTCGAATTGGAATTTTATAAAAAAATTTAAATTTGAATGCTTCTAAATTTTGATAGAGTAAAATTGGTAAATGTAGGTAAATGTAGTTCAATTCACCTAATTTACAAATATTTAAAATTAAAATATTCAAAACTTTTCAACGATAAACTTTATAAATAAATAAATCAAGAAAATTCATTTCAGTAAGTTTTTACGTACGTGTATATTAAGGAAAATAACAGCCTTTCTGATCTTCCTCGTTTCTGATTATTTATCGTCCAATAAAAACATAAATAAGCTCAGATGTTAATCGTCGAACAGAGAACGCAAACATTTTTACTCAAAATATGTTTTCCACTGTACCCGTGGTTTCCACAATTAAATCGGAAAATAACATATAACCGGCAAACACCAGCAATGTGTTTAGTGTGAACCATACAAACTCGAATTACTTTGTCCAGCCATAAATGAGCGCAATTGTGCTATAGCTGACACAATTTGTGGCGGGCACGCGGTGGCGTATGAGTAACCGCCAAATGGCCCACTTTTGCGCCAACAAAGCCAATTAATAAAGTGTCTGCCATTCTTTCTTCTTTATGCGCAGAAAAAATTTGTCTTCATGCTAGACTTTTGCGAGTGCATTGAACAAAGTTTTGTGCAAAATTTTTGTTTATATTTTTTTGTTTGGTTTTTTGCGATCATTATTGCTGTTTTTAAATGTTTTGCAATTGTGATTTGTTTTTTGATGTTTTCTTTTGCTTTGGTTATGATAAGCGAAGAAAAGTTCACCAACTTTTGACTGCCACAACTAAAGCTTAATTGTTTGTTATGATGAGCGTTTGAGCCTGTCAACACTTTGTATGTACATACATACATACATTCATACAATTGCGAGTATACAAGTTTAGTAGTTGTTGTACGATGTACATTTGTCTGTCTACCCGCAAGTAGCGGTATTCTTAACACTATACTTACCAACATAACGGTGCGTTCGTAGAACGTGCAGTGAAAGAACAAAGACAAAGCACAAAAAGTCTAAGTGAAAAAATGTTGTCGACACCGTAAAATTGTGGGCGCACAGCTGTGACAGAGACGCGAGTGAGAATTCCATAATAATCGCTACTCTCGGCATGACAGTGGCAGGCGAACAAAGCAGCAAAACAAAACCAGCAAGAAAACTCAGTACGAGTGAGGTTAACTGTGCTGACGGCGCACAGTGGTACAACATTGCATACATTATTGGTCAACAAAAAAATTAAACGAATGCAATGTTTGAGTAAATATACTAAAATAAAAATTTTGAGATGGACGGGGTCGGTTTCTGTGAAAGCATAACTCTCATATAAACCAAACCTTACAAATGCTTTAAAAATACCATAAAAAAAGCGCTGAGGAATGTATACCACTGTCCTCATCCTTAATTGCATATTAATATTGTAGGGAAACACCAATAAAGCGCATCCATATTTTGAAAAATTTGAATAATTTATTTTAATGTTGATGAGCTCAGATTATATAAATTTGCTTATTTTCCAAAGGGCGTGATAAAAAGTCAGAAGTAGTGAACGGAGCTTTTTAACGAAAGCGGTAAGAGTTGCCAAAGAGCGAACGGAGTGAACAAATGTTTTAATTTTTAAATATAAATACAAAATGTAAGTTTTTAACTTTAAACAATATTGATAATTTGAAAAAGTTTCATAAAAAAAATTCAAATTATTTGTAAATATTTAAAAGTAAAAATTAAACATTAAAAAAATTTTTTGTACACCGTGTTTTAGTTCATTTTTAACTTTAAACAAGATTTATTATTTGAAAAAGTTTTATAAAAAAATTCAAAATATTTGTAAATATATAAAAATAAATAATATATATTTAAAAATTTGTTTCAACGTCGTTTTTTAAATCAGATTTATAAGAAAAAAAAGTTTTATAAAAAAAATGTTAAGTTTTGCTAAATATTTACAAAAAAGAAATTAATATTTTAAATTTTGTTAGCTTTTCATATAATAAAATTGATTGGACTAAAAGACTGCATATTCAAAAAAATTTCTGAAAAAAATTTTTTTTGTAGGTACTTCAGAATTTCTGAAAATATTATAATTATTGCATAAAACTTGAAACAAAGGTTTAACTTGTTTTTAATTTAGGCGGTATTCTGGTGTAGAGGTATGAATTTCTGGTAATTTTTGAAGAGTCGTAAACAAAGGCAATTAGTATTTTTACTACATATTTTTTTTATTAGTTATTTATTAATAATAAGAATACCGAAACAAATCAAAAAATAAAAAAAGCTGAAAATTATAATAAATTAGCAGTTGATGGCACGTCGGCACGTGACCATACCCACGATTTCAACCCTACTAGCAATTTAAAAACAAATAAAAAAAATTAAAAATTTAGAATAATGTCGCAATGTTTGGAACTACGGAAAAGTTGTAAACCATTTTTTTGACGAAATAGCGACTGCCTGAAAAAAAGCTTTGAACCACTTTTTTGATTTTTTCGAATTTTTTTAAAATAGTAATAATTTAAATTTGGCGATGGGGATGGGGATAGCTCCAGATGTAGAAAAGTCTATGAAGAAGACCCTCTAAAAATTTCAGGTAAATCGGTCCAGTAGAACCTGAGAATTTTCTCTACTTTATTTAAAATATTAAAAACTAAATATATATTGTGTGCATTTGTCAATACAAAGCTTATCACAAAAATCTCTAAAAAGTTAAAAAATGCATTAGCAATTAACATACGCTTTTGTAGGTGAATTTTTTTAAATATGGAAAGTATAAATTTAGTATTTTTTATTTTAAGTAGGTATTAAAGAGTTATTTAAAATTTTAAATTTTATTTATTAATTAAAAAAATTGTCTTCATTAAACAAGTTTAGAAGTTAACTAAAATAAGAGATAATATAATAATAATTTTGGCGCGTACACTATATAGCTCAGTATTTGGCCGAGCTTCTCCTACCATTTGTGGTGTGCGTCCTTATATTCTAGCACAAAAGGAGGGACCTACTCTTTTGTGCCGACTCCGAACGGCAGAGGTATTTAATGAGAAGCTTTTTCATGGCAGAAATACTTTCGGAGGTTTGCCATTGCCTGACGAGGGGTAACCGCTAGTAAAAAAAACTTTTTCTATTATTAAGATTTTGCTTGCCCTGACTGAGATTCGAACTTTGAACTCACCGGCATATCAAGTTATAGCACGCACCGCTACCAACTCGACCACAGCGGCCCCCTCGACCACGGTGGCCAAAATTAGAGAACTATTTTCGAAAAAACACATGGAAAATGGGATAACATTTAACGTTAGTTTTCTTGGCATAAAAGTCTTTTATCTTCGATATTAAGCCACACAATTTAATCATATACATATTTTTTCAAATAATAAAAATCAATTTTAAGTATATCATTATTTTCAAAAATACACCACAGTGCGACGTGCTTAAGGTGGAAAATAAATGCTTGAGCGTGACAAATTGTGCTGTGTGTGAGTTTTGTTTTATTTTATTTTATTTTTTCACAGCGCGAGAAGGGGAGCCAATTTCATTATAAAGTTTGCGGTGGTGGGCTTGCGCAGCGGTAATGAGACGATTTCCGCATTTAGGCGACAGCAAAACTTCCGAATCAAAATGATTTGCCACATATGTTTGTTTGTGTCTGGCTATGTGTGTATGATATACTACAGATGTATAAACATTAATACAAACATTAATACACACATACATATATAAATATATATATATCCAATTGCACGTGTATTTGGGCATGCTTGCGATAATTTATTATAAATAACAGCTTGGAATGCACAAACAGTTAGGCAATGGGAATGGATTTAGGTTGTACAAACACAATAAATTAACTCCGATTTGTTTTCGCTTATTTGTGTTTGCAAAGAAAATTACTTTAAGGTATTAATGCTTTAATTTAGGAAATATTCTTTTTGCACTTAAACAATTTTAAAGCAACCAAGAGATCAACATTGTACCTAAATATGCAAATCGAAAGGCTTTTAAAAAATTACTTTTAAGTTGAGCTTCACTTCGAGAATGTTAAAAAAGTCTTAATAAATAAACTATTACTTGTTAATGCCCAAACATTTAGTATTGTTTAAAAGGTTTTTAAATTAATATTAGGCTTCATACGCTTACCTATTTTTTTTTTTGAAATATCCAAGTGAAGAAAAATCGTCGTCAACTAAAGAATTGTAATGTCACCATTCTACAAAAAATTACGCGTATAAAATGAATGTTATTTTGACTTGATAATAGTTTCAACAAAACTTTGATAATTTCTAAATAACTGAACTCAATACACACAGCGAAAATATTCAACTATAATTAAAAAGCTTTTTGGCAAGAAGACAAAAAGGGGACAAGTTTGAAGAAATATTTGCTCGATAGCTTTATTGTTTTAATCATAAATTTCTTTTTAAATGTATTGAAAAGGAAATCGGCTGAATGTAAGGTAATAACTTCTTGTTTTATTATTTTTTAAAGAATATCAATAAAATAATTATATCATTGAATTTATTGGTAAGTTTTACTTACTTTATTTTGTTGAAATTATATTGTTTTACTATAGTTAATGTACCTTGGAACTTTATACTTATGTTTATTTAATCAGATTTTCTTTTGTAATACTTTTGAACATTTTGTTTACTGTCTACTTAACCTTATTATTACTAAACTTAAATAAAACTTGTATAATTAACTTCTTGAATAAATTTAAGTGACAAACACTTTAAATTGATAAGATAATCGGCTTTTAAAAACTAAGAGAAAATTCGTTCCCTCTTAATTTTACTGCTTATCTACTGGATTTTATTAAAAAGGTTTTCTTCTTAGTTCTAATCTTATTAGAACGTTTTATCAATTTTTCTACTATATATTATTGAAAAGACAAATTCATTTATAATCAGTCGGACTTCTTATTGGAAAAATCATAGAGAAATCTGCTATTAATTACCTCATGACCTTACTAAATTTTTAAATCAGAATTTTGTCTTAAATTAGGGATTTTTATTTAATGTTTCTCTGAACATTTGTTATTTCTTCCATATAACTCATGCTCAGGATTGCTTAAGAAATTGTGGAGGACTGTAAACGAAAAAACTTTTAAAAATTGATACAAAGCCTGAGCCACTCAAGAATTGAATTTTATTATTCTAACATTTAATGGTTAAGAAAGCTGAGCTTTCAACAACTCGTCATTTAGCCAACAATTGCGACATAATAACTATTGCATGTTTGGTAAAAATGTATTTAATTTTTATTTATTTATTGCGTGCAAAAACCAAATAGAAAATTTAATGTTACTAGCGATCATGGTAACAAATGTGCAGAACTTAGTCCAGTCACCATTTCGTAATTTATGAGTGGAAGGAAGATAGTGCGTGGTGTTTTCCAATCCCATCACTAGAATAAAATAAATATTTAACTTTTAAATGACTTGTCTTTTGGTTCCATCCACCTACTGCAGGTAGCTTACTTACGATTGCTTTGAGAAAACTGTTTATACATCACTTACAATGAAATTCTGAAAAAAATTGTGAACTTTCACCTGGTCGGTCTATCATTTAAACATAATAACCAAAATATTAAGTACAAAAAACTAATTCAAAACAATTAATTTATTTAAATTTTTAAATTTTGATTAATTTCTGATTTTAGAGAAAACTCAATACATTACATTTACAAAGCTCACATTATGGCAAATCAGATTTGATGATTGGCTTCCATTAAACTTAATAACTAGTAGTGAATTTTTGTAGTATTGCAACTGCGATAGCAAACACATTCGTCTAAATCGTTTTTTTCGTTCTTAAAAATTTTCGAAAAATCCTTCCAGATTTCGTTTTTTCCTTTCACATTTCTCTTAATAAGTTACGCTGCTAGTTTTTTCCGGCAATATACATATCCAGTCATATAAAAATTGGTTTCTAAAATCAATAATACCTAGTTTGGTATCATCCTAAACTAGTCACAAAATAGTAATCAAAACGTCCTGAATATAAGGAGCTTTTAAGTTTCTTCTCCCTTATAAATATTATCAAAAGACTTAAATAATATAAGTTCTAAAATTTAATGTCATTAAATACTTGAAAAATATTTGCGTCGCTGATAATAAATATGCAAATTTTTTTCTTAAAATAATACTTTTATTTTTTTATTCTTAATATACAAGTTTTTTTTTTTGTATTCTCTTCTCTAAAAATAATGGTTATTTTGAATTTGTAAAATAGAACTGAAAAAATACTGGTATTTTATATAAAAAAAAAAAAAAAAATTTTGTCAAGTTTGATTTTTGATGCAAAAATAAATCAACATTTTATTTGGTTGTAGAATATTTTCTTCCTAGTCAGTTTTTTCATTACAGTTAATTAACATTTTCGGATTTTTCGAAAGCGGATCCCTGTAGTTTTTTAAGATTAAAGACGAAATTAATTAGGGGCCGAAATTAATATCCTCTGAAAAGTGATTTCACTAAGTAATAATAAGTCCCTTTCAGTGTCTGCCAACTGCTAATCGAATCCCAGCACATAAATTTGCTCGAAGGAAAATAATAATATAGAGATATGCATGTTTTACTCAAGCATTGCACAAACAGTTAGTATTTGCACAGTCTGAGAGTTAAGATAAAAAAAAAAAAAAACACTACACTACAACTATCATCACATACATTCGCTTGCTCACGATGTTTCTTCATTTGCGCATGCTCATCAGCAAAACTTACAGGTGTCAGCTTTATCTTTTGTTTCTTTTTAGTATTTCTTTTTCTTTTTTGCAAATTATTACCACTATTTTCACATTTCTGTCGCTGATAATGCATTTTATTAGCTTTTCATGACATTTTTACAATTTTTTGGTTATCATTCACTGCTTCTTAAGCTACATTCGCTTTTCCCGTTATGCCAGTTGACGTACAACAGTTTTACCGTTGCTCTTTAGTCACGCCTATGTCATCAGTGCACTTTGCTTATGTGTTTGTGATAAGCGCTGATTGTAGTTGAATTAGGAAATTGGCTAAAGTACGTACAATATATGAAGATATGAGTTGAGAATATAAAAATGGCAGCCTTTCGTAATAAAATTTGTGCGATTTTGTAATTTTTTACGAGCAATTACTTTGCTTATTTGCTAGTTGGGAGAATGTCAAATGAGGATTTGTTATGACTTTGGAGAATGGATCATTCGAGATAAGCAAATGCAATGCTAATTAATGAACAAAGCAGTTTGTTCTGAAGTAGAAAGCCTTCCAATCGAAAGAGGTTGTTGCACTTTTCCAAAAGTATACTGAACTTCAAACTTACGGGCATTTAATAATTGAGTTTAAATGTAGTAAAAATATAAGTTTCTTCTTAAAAACATAGGCATAATTTGTTTGTGTCTGTGGCAGAGTCTTGTTATCCATGCTTTATCTCATTATATTTCGCTTGAATTTATAACTCAAATACTAAACACTGAGGGCGCAGCGCCATAAACAGTCTATAAGAAATTGTAGCCAAAGTTGGCACTTACCATCACAAAATCGAAAAAGTGACGCTTGAAGGGCATTGCACTCATTAAAATATATAAAAAATATTTCTAAGGAAATTTGTTTTGTTTTTATTCCATGGTACACACATTTTTCTTAACTTTCATATCACTAAGTGGCTTAATATATTTTTTCAGTCCGTTTAAAAAAAAAAAAAATCGTGCTAACACAGTTTATTTGGCTGATACCGAAAACTTCTAAGTGTGTGCATTTGTCTATAGAGCCTGTAATTACCATCATTTGTATGTGCTCTTCCCGACTGCTGCGCAAAAACTGGTCAATTGCAATACACTGAGAGAAAAAACGAATGGAATGATAAATTCACAAACACACACGCTAAATTAAAAAAATGTAAATCATTTTTCATTTAAATTTCAGAAAGAATAAAAATGTTTAATTGCTCGAAGTTTTTTGTATTTTTGATTGAATTTAATTCTACATTCGTGAACTTTTGACAAAACTATTTTGTTTAATTTAAAATTTCACTTTCGACAAAATAATATTGGTATTTCATAGATAAATTGAATTCATATGAAGATGTCTTCCTTAAAAATTAAAATCCGTAAACATTTCTTAAGAACT
Source organism: Philophylla caesio (assembly GCA_963971545.1). NCBI lineage: Eukaryota > Metazoa > Arthropoda > Insecta > Diptera > Tephritidae > Philophylla > Philophylla caesio. The sequence continues at coordinate 52,250,668 of OZ020609.1, read as the reverse complement.
CTGCCGCTGTGGTCGAGTGGGTAGCGGTGCATGCTATTACTCGATATGCCGCTGGGTTCGAGGTTCAAATTTTAGCCAGGGCGAGTATATTCCAAATCATACAAAAGGTTTTTTCTAACAGCGGTCACCCCTCGGCAGGATAAAGCAAACCTCCGAGGGTATTTCTGCCATGAAAAAAGGTTCTCATTTAATACATCTGCCGTTCGGAGTCGGCAAAAACTGTAGGTACCTTCATTTGAAGTATAACATTAAGATGCACACTGGATATGGTAAGAGAAGCTTGGCCAAACAGTGAGCTATATAGTCTAAGCGCCAAATTATTATTATTATTAAAATATTTCTCTCCGTGAAATTCAACTTTTGCAAACACATTTATTTTTAAGTTACCGAATGGGCAAAAAAATCACTTAAAATGTCCCGAGTACGACGCCACCTAACGAGCATATTCTTTTTTTTTTTTGGTAAAATCATTCCCCAAAAGCAATACCATATTTGAATATGAGCCAAATCGAATAATTGTTTCCATGTTGGAAATGCTATAAAAATAATCTTTGACTCCAGCGCCTCTTGGCGACTCTCACTTCACAATTGTTTTCCTATCGCCGCTACCAATACAAATCTCGAATATGAGTCAAATATAATCATGAATACGATTTTTACTTACATATAACTCGACGGTATTGTCCCCTGGACCCCACTCACAAACTTGAGATATCATCAAAACGGATATAAAAAAATGGTGCAGCCTTTCCTGAGTTATAATAGTACAACCTGCCCGACTTTGGGTGGTAAATAAATGAGCTATACAATTTTCTAAATTTTATTTTTTCTTTGCGAAATATTTGCAATTGAAATTTGTAAATTTTTAAGAAATATTTTTTTAAAGAAATATTGTATCTCTAATAACTATTAGTCCTATAAATAAATGTTTATTTACTTAAAATCAGGAACAATGTCAGATTTTTAGCGGTGCGTGCTGTAACCCGATATGCCGGGGAGCTCGAGGTTCGAATCTCAGTGAGGGCTAGCAAAATCTTAATAATAGAAAAAGTTTTTTCTAATAGCGGTCACCCTTCGATAGCCAAATGCAAACCTTTGAGGGTATTTCTGCCATGAAAAAGCTTCTCATAAAATACATCTGCCTTTCGGAGTCGGCACAAAACTGTAGGTCCCTCCATTTGTGGTAGAATATAAATTCGCACACCACCAAATGGTAGGAGAAGCTCGGCCAAACACTGAGCTACATAGTGTAAGCGCCTAAATTATATTATTATTATTTTTTTTTTGTATTGTTTAGATTTTTAACTAGGAACTAATGATGTGCGGTTGGCGTGTATTACCAGAACCGATTCAGTCGGGTCCGGTTTCAAGGAGAATTCACCATAAGTATAAAGTGGTTTAACAGGTTTTAAGAAAAATTAATTTTTATATATTTGGCTATACTTTTAAAATTAAGAAAATAAAAAAAAAATTTTTCTTTCGTAGATATTCCTGTTACATAAATTTTATTAAATTAAAATGCAATAAAATAAATTTAAGCGTTTGCTTTTCACCGTTTTTCATTTTTCTGTGCTGAAAGAGATTGTGTTTCACAGTTCTTTGGGTTTTATTTTTGAGTTTTTTGGATTTATTATTCGGTTGTTTCAAAACGATTTTCGGGTCTTTTGGTTCATCTGTAAAAAATTTTTTGTTCTCTAGGAATCATCTTTCAGTTCTTCTCGCAACAAGATTTTAAATCTTTCCGAGCCGTCTTCGGTTCTTCTGTAGCCACGGGACAGTCAGTAATTTACTGAACCCATTGAATATTTCGAAGATATTTTTCTTATTTATGAGAAAAAAAATTTTAAAATTTGAACGTATTAAAAGAACAAAATCTTTCATATAATTTTTATATTTTTTAGTATTTTACCCAAACTTAGCACCCATTTTACTTTAACTGTTGAATTGTTTGGAAAATTGCTTTCGCACTGGATAACTTTTAATTAAAAAATTATTTTTGCACAGTGCAGGAGTTCAATAGCCATTTAAATGAATTTAAGCAGCTAACTGTTACTGAATTTACATTCATTACAATTAATGAGCTAAGTTGTGCTATTCACACATTCTCATATACATACATACACGCGCATGTATGTGTGTATTGTAAATACTTAACCATTATTCACTGCAATTCAACCAAATGAGCAAAGAACGGTAATGAACGTTTAACAACTTTTGGTCAAATACTCTTGCACACACTGGCATATGAACCTAAATTTGCATGGACTTGCTACCTTACATACGAATATGAATTGAAAAAAAAGATGTTATTGCTTTCATGGTGGACCATAATTATGTTTATTGTTGTGGCTTTATTTCGTTTTGAAATATTGGATAAGGCAAAAAAAAAAGCTCATGCCTCAACAAATTAAGTTAGGCTTCAATTGCTTTGGTACGCTTGACTGAGAAAAGTTTTTTTTTTTCTTTAATTTGGAATATTTGTTTATTAATTAGACCAGAATTTTGTGTGCTATGTTTTGGCGTAAGTTTTAGTATTTTAACATATACATACGTATAAATGAAAAAGTCATGTCAGCAAAAGGTGGCATGCATCACAGAATTAAAAACAATAAGTGATTGTAGAAAAAATCATTTGAAAGATGAATAGATACTTGGTATGAAAAGTTGTGTGTTAGCACAGAGCTTCTCAGCCTGAGTTAAGGTACCGCAAAAACGTGCCGACTAAGAAGCAGAAGCTGGGGTATCTCAATCTCATCATCCATCAATCAAATGGGTATGGAACAATGTTCTGTTAAATGTTATGTTATATTATGATATGATGTGTTATGTTATGTATGATTTACTATTCCCTATGTTATAAAACGTTATGCTATATTTTGCTTTTTTATGCTGTGATGTGTAGAGACGAAAGTATGTATATTGAAAAATCGACGTAGCGAATGACACGGAAATTGCTTCGACAGGAATAGTTTTCACGGAGATGGGAGGTGGTAGTGTTTGTTCGTCTCACTTTACTTAAACTCTTCCCATCTAAACTCACCATATCTAAACTCACCATATCTAAACTCACCACACCTACACTCACCACACCTTAATTCATCTCATTCAAAGTAATCACATCCAAACTCACTACACCTATGGAAACTCACCACACCTATGAAAATTCACCACACCTAAATTAACCGTACCTAGCTCTGCACACTTAAACATAGAACACTTGAACGTAAAACACCTAAATTCACCACACCTTAACTCAACCAGCCTAAATAATCCACATCTGAACTTAATACTCTTAAATGCACCACACCTGAACTCTCTAGAAATCAATACACTTCACTAAAAAAGTGTACATTGGAAGTTTATTGTATGGTATGGCATCATCTAGATTCCGGAACGGGAACTATCAAAACTATACGCAAGACCTGCTTTCGACTAGCCTCACCTGAACTTAAAGAATGGGGAGGTCAGCGTCATATCTAGCTCCAATATCTGTAATCAAGTTGCTTAGCACTCTTGTGATTGTTTTTTTTTTTTTTTTGCCCTTAATAAGATTTGTGTTTTGCTTTTGCGGTCGAACACTTTTATTTGCTTTTTTCCTCACAACTCGCACGAATCTTACCCTAATTTGCTATATGCGAGCATATTTTTGAGTGTTCCTAAAACAATAAAAGTATCGTACTCAATATTGACGCCTCGCTTTCATTGCATTCACAGACCACGCTCTGTTGACCATTTCCATTCTTTAGCTGCAGTTTTGACAAATCCATTTAGTAGTTGAATTGCATATTTTAGCCTATGCCTATTAGACTCATATGACAACCGAAAAATGCAGACAATTTTCAATGTGCTTTGGCTCATAAAAACAATAGCAAATAATAGAAAAAAGGAAAGGCATAATTTTCAAGACTATTCAAAAGCATATTTGCGCATTTCTTCGGCTTTGTTTACTTTGCTAGTATTTTGTAAAGTCGACGACGCGACGCTTATGGCTTGCTACCAACTTTGGCTAATGTCAAGTTTTATAGGTTGCGACGACGAAGACACGACCAGCAACAACAGCATAGACAGCAAAAGCAAATAATGGCAAAGCCAAGCCGACTTAAAATTATTAGCCAGCTGTTGGTTGACTGTTGGCCTACTGTTTCCTATCTGGCTGAGGTTGAGTGACTTTTTGCGGTCTTCGACCAAGCAAATGTACACACACACACACAAACACAGACAATCCATATATGTATGTAAGCATTTGCCGGCAACAGCATAAGCATAAGAAAAAAAATAGTACAACATCTTGGCAGAATTAAGTCAATGCGCTCTGAAACGCGCAAAATAAACGGTCAAAAAATATATCCGTAATGAATGTTTGTTCGCGGCAGCCAAGCAATGAGGTAACGTGGCAGCGGCGCATAGAGATGAAACATTTTTAGAATTTTAATTAGCTGAAAAATACCAATAACTTCTTGCCAAGAATGCTCAATACAAAATACAAGCAGACGGCGGTGGCTCGTTCACTACGAGACATACTATGTACGTGGGTGTGCGTGTGTGCGGAAGAGTGTTTGCGCAAGCGAAATGTTGGAGAAATTGTAGTGGTAAATTTATTGCAATTGAACGAGAATTTGCAAATAAAAATTAATTTCATTTACATCAATTAGTAGCGCCGGTTGTTGTGCCCTACTTTAATTAATCGCCGCCAATCGGCATTGAGTGGTCACGCATTTGGGGCGTGACACATTAAATCGATTGAAAGTGGCACAAGCTAGTTCAGTTAAGTTGCTAAGATTTGTTAGTGGTTTCCCGCAGACATTAATTTAATAGGAAAATTATATGTAGTGCCTAAGATATAAATTAATTAATAGAAGCAGTTACAATTTAAATCTTATTTAATTTTTAATTCTCGGCGCGGTTTTGTGAAATTTATTTGCTTAACAGTTGAAAATTTATTATTTTTGAACATAAAGTTGTTTTTTTAGTATTAATTAAAGATAAATTGCTAAAGGTAATTGATAACCAATAACTTTTTTAAATTCATTTTTAAAATTTTTATGCTTTCAAAATATTTGACGATTGTTAATGATTTTATTTTGTAGGGATAGTAAGATTTGGGCTTTAAAAATAATTCAAAATTTTTTTTGTTTTTCATAAAATAAAATTTCTTAAAATTTACAAATTGCAGAATTTGCTCAATATATGTTAAAAATTACGTACATATTTTTTTTGGATATTTTTGCTTTATTAATAACAAAAACTTTATCAAATTACGCAAGCATATATATATTTTTTTTCCAAAAACTTGTCTGAAAAGAAATAAGAAGAAACTTTAATATATATGTTTTTGAGTTTGCTTTTCGATAAATATAAATTTGGCCTATATTTTCAGGAAACCCACATTGAATGCAGAAAAAACTAAAGAAAAATATATACATATATCTTTTGTAAATATATAATTCAAATTTTTGTTCTCAGATTTTCGGTATAAATATATTTTTTTTAATTAGTCTTAAAATTACTTCTTATTACCTTTTAGAAAATTAAAATTTAATGCATTTATGTATTTATAATAATTATATTAGTTTTTCCTGCACACTGTGACAAAAAAGATTTTGTTGTTATTTTATTATCTTGAATTGTTTATGAGCTATAAGACCGATTGGTTTTTGAGAAAAATTATAAAAGGAAAACAACAATACTCAAAGCGGTAGAAGTTATAGCAGCTATTTCGGAGATCATCAAATCTCCTCATCAGACTTCTTCTTTCTTCTTGGTTGCTCGGGAGTCGAACTTACGATTTTTTATGAAAATATTTTATTTATAAATTTGGCGCTTAGTGTATGACCGAGCTTCTACTACCATATGTAGTGTGCGCCTTTATATTCTACTAAAAATGGAGCGACCTTTTTCATGGCACAAAATACCCTCAGAGGTTTGCCATTGCATGCCGAGGGGTGACGACTTTTAGAAACATTTTTTTCTATGATTAAAATTTTGCATGCTCTGGCGGAGATTCGAACCTCGAACTCAGCGGCATATTGAGTTATAGCACGCACTGCTACCCACTCGACCTCAGTGGCCACGACTACTTGAAAATATATTCATAATTAAATGTATGTAATTATAAAAGAAGTTTAAAACTTTAACTGAGAACAAAATGTTAATGAAACTTTCTAAAAATAAAATGAAAATTAAAAAAAAAGATTATATTAGGAAAAAAATTTTTCTTAACTTATAATTTCGCCAAACACTTAAAAGGAAAAAAATATTTTGCTTGAAATTATAATTCGTGCATTAATTAGTATCTTTCAAAAAGTTCTCATCATCACATTTGATTTGTGGAGAAAAATGGGGATCAATTCTCTTTCCATTTAAACTGAAGTTTGCATACATAATTTTTTTAAAAATATTTTTTAGAATGTAATGAAAATTTCTGTAAACTTATTTAATCAAAAACTCATCAAAAGAAACTGGGTATAGCGGATCAAAATCATTATTGTCGGGATTCTGTAACTTGGTATAAACTAAAGCCTCAAATTTTAAACTTAGTTAAAATAGTTAACTTAAATAAGTTAACAAGTTAGATCGAATACTTTATGTAATATTTTTAAAAAAGTTTAAAAATAATAATTATATAAGATTTAATTTTAACTGTAAAAGCCAAACGATCTCGCTTCCGAAGAATCCGTTAGGTAATATGTTTTTTTTCAATTGAAGGTCAAACTCTCGAAAATATCCCAATTTAAGCTTTCCAAGTCGTCTAATTTTTCGCTACAAAGGCTTGATTCAAATAAGATTAAGGAGGCATTTTAAAAGTCTCATACGCTTAATGTGTAAATTTTTGTTTTTATGAAAAAAAATAAATTTTTCAGCGAACTTATTATTTATTTGAAATTCCGAAAGAAATAGGTCAACAACCGTTCAGTAATTTTTGCTGCGAAATTTTTTGCAATCATGAGGCGTAGAAAACGATTTGTAATTCTGAAACAAAAATCAAAGAAACACGTACAACTACGGAAATTGTAGTGAGATACAAAAAGCCCAAAAACAAATGCAATAACATAGAATACCAGCAAGAGAAACTTTATTTTTATGCGACGATGAAAGTCAATGGCCGCAGGCATTGAACTCTGGTTGACCATTTAGTGCTAGCAAAAAAAAAAAAATACAAAAAACACAAGATAATGATGCAGTACTGAATTTAAATTTGAAATTTAGCGAACTAAACTAGTCATTTCATTAGTGTTTAACTAAATGACAGCAATTTGGGTAGCTTTAATTTCCATTTTATTGGTGCATTTTTCCATTTTCAAACGATCAACTTAGACCACAAAACAGTGAAAAATGAGCACACAAACTGTTAATGGCAGTCGATTGGCTAGCAATGAAAGTGAAATTGTCGGCGGAAAAAAAAATTTATAAAAATAAACAAATAAACTAAATAATATCAAAAGACAATTCACTGCGATGTGATCTACTGCAAACACTGCTTCTATTTTTTTCTGAATTCCAATATAGTTTTGTGACTCACTCATTCATCATATCATTTTGTGGTTTTGGGTCGCATAATTGGTAGGGTAGTCGAAATTCACATTACTGGCGCTCTGTGAGCTCCTGAGCCTCCATGTTATTAGCTACAAATACTACTAAAATTTTCTTAAAAAAATTCAAAATAACAAAAAAAAAATTTTTTTGGAGTATCTTTATATTTTAGTTGCACATTCAATTTTGCTACAAAAAAGAGCAACTTAAGAAAATATGCAGTATGCTATTTTTCAGACCCTAAAAAACTTTCTCAAAATTTCAAATTAAAAACAAAAATCAAGTCTGAATATGCAATTTCGAAACCAATTAAATTTTGCAAGAACTAAGCGCAAGTTGATAAACTAATTAATAAGTTTTGGTCAAAATTTTGTTTTTAATAATCAAATTTCAACAAATTTTGCTCAAAATGAATTTTTTCAACATTTATGTGTTTTTTGTCTATGCAGTGTTGTAGTCTATATAATTTTTTCTACAGTAGAGTACTAGATAAAAAAATTTAGAAAAATTTAGAGTAGACTTATCGCAGCCTCTTTAATTTTGAAAAAGTTACTACGAATTACCCTTGACAATTGTTTTCACTGACGACGTTACGCAGTTTTCACTGACGTTGTTACGGAGTTTTTTTCCTTGTAGAAGCAAATGTTAATTAGAGAATTTGTTATATGGTAGAATGTATGCAAGAGAGTAATTAAAATTATTAATAAAAATCAAAAGCGTCTTTTATTATGCCAAAAGTTAATGGACTACAAAACTGCATTCTCGAAAATTAATTTTTACAATTTTTGGAAAACTTAAAAAAAATTAATATAATAAATATCTATTTTCTTTTAATTAAAATATTTTTTTTCTAAAATGCTTTAAAAAAATTTTGAATATGTTTTGAAAAAAATTCCAAAAATTCTTTGAAACAAATTTAAATATAATTTTAATGAAAAATTCTATATTTTATTTTTTACAAAGTTTGGTTTTTGGTTAACATGCAATGTATTTAAATTAAAATGTAATAAAATTAAATGTGAATTGTCAAAATGAAAAATATGGTGTAAATTTAAATATAAAAACGAAATTTGAAAATTTGAAATGTTAAAAAAAATTAATTTAAATTGGCAATTGTGTGTTTCTTGCAAGCGACACAAAAAAATAAGATAAATTAAATTAAAATTCTTAAAATAAAATTAATGACCATATTTAGTTAAACTTTTGAGAAAGCTACTCCAGAAAACTCATTTCCAAGCTTAAAAAAAATAAGACTTTAAAAATGTCTTAACTAAACAAATGCTGCTTTTATTCCTAGTATCATTAATCATAAATATGGTAATTTTAAAACAAATTTACTTTGCGTTACACACGCAGCCAAGGACTGACATCCACTGTTGCTGTTAAATGTATACAAATACAAATTGTCAGCATTATAAACTAATTGCGATTACTTAATTGACTTTATTAAATAAGTCAACTGTAAAAATGCCTTCAAACCAACGACCAAATACCAAAACAATGCTGACTAAAAGCAGAAAAGCCGCATGAGTGGGCAGACAAATTGACCAAATGCAGCTGTCAAAGCCAGCAGCTGGTGGCCAAAGGAAAATAAAAAAACACGATATGGATGATGGAAATTACGACAAAAATAAAAAAAGATAATGAAACGCAAAAAATGAGAACAAAAAATAAATAGAAACAACGTCAACAAAAATAGGAGCCGCGTAAATCATTAGCGTGAAAAAATGATTAGTCATCAGAAAAAGTGTAGCGTTTTACAATCGAAATTTGTAATCCAAAAAAATATGTAAAAATTAAAAAAAAAAAATTATAAAAGCGTAAATTCTGTATAAACAAACACAATGCACTGCAAACACAATAAACTGCAGTGATTCCAACACAAAAGTGATTATTTAAAAGTGCCTTTCTTTTGAATCGCAACACTTTTTTTGCACATTTGTTTATTTTAATGATAAAAAATAGAAGTATTTTTTAATTGCAGTTAAACTTTTTTAAATTAGAACTTCGATAGAATTTGAATTTTTGTTTGCATAAATATGCCAAATTTTTTTTTCAGGTATAGAAAAGAAGAAATAAATATTACATTTTGATATCTCAATGATTTTGTTAATTTTCGACTGAGTTGCTTTCAACAAAGCGCAAATGCAAATTAATGAAATATTAGCAATTGCGAAGAGTGGATGTGAATTTGTTGAAGCATACACATTTTTGTCAATTAGTTGAATGTGAATTATTACGAAAAACAAGAGATAGACATGTGCTTAGTGATGTGAGTTATAATACTACTGCAACTTGAAAGGAAAAATCTCGATAAGAGTCATTTCGTGTAAAGTGCTCTAAGCGACCTGAAACTATTGACAGTGGAAACCATCGATAGACACCGATAATTTTGGGCAAACCATCAATAAACTTTTGCTTGTTTTCTATAACTATGTATTATAGAAAATTTACTTGTTGCCATAAATTTTGGTTTTTTTTTTTGTTGATACGGCTCTCTTTAGAAAGTTATTCTGAATCAGAAAAATATGTTCCCATAAACCTCCACTGCTGGCTAATTAGAACGTTTTCCCGTCTCGTCTCTTAATGAAATCTTTTTATTATGAGTATTATTTTCTTTATTTCTACAATAAAGAAATATGCATCATTGTCGTCATACTTTCGTTATAGTCGATAAAGTTATCGTTATACCCGCTTTGTTAATTGAATAATGCTTAGCTATGTCCTCAAAGCTATAATGTATCAGTAACATAATATTAATCATTGTAATAATAATTATTGTTATGATCATGGTAGTTTTTATCGCTATCATTAATTTAATTGTCAATATTATATTTATCGATATTGTAATCGATTATGTCATCATTACCGAAAGCGCAATAATTGTTCGTTATCGTATATTCTATATTCGTATTCTTTAAATTATCGTTATCGTTTTCGCAATCGTCTTCTAATTCCTATAAGTTTCACCAAAGTGATAATTGCAGTCGTAATGCCAATTGTAAAAATTATCGTTAGCGTGGCAATTTGTATCGTAATCGTTATCAATACCGTTTTTGTCATCGTTAACTGCGTGAAAGCGGTGGTAATCGATATCGATATCGTGTTTGTTACTTTCATTTAGCGTGACCGCCGCTTAGCAAATTTTCATTTCTTCGATGGCATAACATATTTCCAATTTACGGATTTTCCTATCTTGCGCCTTTTGATTGCTGTGGAATCATTGTCGCTAACAAAGTTTCTTTTTAAGGACCGTTCTCCGTGTCACATGATGTCAATATATATATATATATTCATATATAAAGCAAATACATTTTTAATACTTTTTACGAGAGCTAAGTGCCAGCGTTAAATTCCTTGAATTGAATTTTTGTAGATAAGTTGGAATGGAATGCCACCATTCGATAGTATTTACATGTATCGATAGTGATATGAAATTGCAAACTGACGAGACTATCGATAGTGCCATCGACAGTTTTATAGTTCGAGTCGTAGTACTAATCTAAATGTTCTTATCTATGTATGTATATTCGACACAATTTCTTCTAGGTAAGTAGATTTAAGCTACTTTTCGTATATATCCGTATGTATGTATGTATAGTATGCAAGTAAAGTGCTCCAAAAACTCTTATCCGACACTTAGAACTTTTAAATTGTATTCCATCGTATTGAATAAATCTGCGGCTTAAGGATTGAATACACTTTCTCTTAAGTAGACACTTCTGAAGCGTGTGTGTGTTTGTATGTTTGTTTGTATGAATAGCAATAAGTATTATACGAGTACCTACAGTCATGAATTGAACTTTGGTTGAAGTGCAGAATTTCACTTGAATTCGAACAATAATTCATAAGTAAGATTTATGTTTGAATGTATGACTGCAGTCAAGTTCAGTTCAGTTCAGTATATAACTAAAGATTTTGGATATACATACATATGTTTGTATGTGAGTATGGAAGTGGCTACAACTTGCGCTGCACATAAATCAAAATCAAGCAACTATTGCAAAGCGAATGTGAAGCAGTCATCGCTGCACCAAATATGAGCAAAATATGTTGTTGTATGCGCGCTTCTCACGCTCTCGCCGAACTAACTGACCGCCAATAATTTCACTTATTGTTGAATGAGAAAATAAGTAAAACAAAAATTTGATGATGGAAAATTATTGAGCAGGGGTAAGTTGAATTCAATAAAGGAAGATTAAAAAAAAGTAACTTTTCATTTTGTTGTAAAAATATATACATACAAACATGGATAAAAAATTTATTTTCTAATATTTGCAAGTGATTATGAGCAACTGAATGGCTGGATTGTGCGTAGAAGAATTTATTTGCACTTGTTTGCAATCAATGGCGTTGCTTCGCTGAAAGCAATTGCGTGGAGTAAGTCCTCTCTGAGAGTCTTAACCTTAAGTTCCCAATGCCTTCAGTGTCGAATGAAGTATGATTATAATAAATTATAACATTTAATTTTCTTCAACGGAAACATCTCTGTTTTGTCATTTAAAAATTTTGTGAGCTACAAAACTGAAATTTAACTTATGGTATATTTTTAGTTCAAGTTTTTAAAGATATTTTGTTGACCTTTTGAATAAAGTTTCAAATGGAAAATAACAGAAATTAAATCAAAGAAAAATAAATAAAAATAATATTAAGAAAAATAAGGACAAAACTTGTCAAAAAAAAAAAAAATGTGTCCTGTTATTTAGTTAATTGCTTATTAATTTGTTGTTAACAGAAAATAGAAACTGACAGCTTTTATCTATGAAAGAACGATTTGTTTTACATAATAATAAAAAAAGAAATCTAAACTTCTTCAAATATGTTAATTTTTGTCCAATTATCGCTAATTAGATACCAAATGGAAAATAATAGAATTTAAATCAAAAGAAAAATGAATAAAAATAGTCAAAACTGGTCAAAAAAAAAAAAATAAATAAAAAAAAGTCCTGTTATTTAGTTAATTGCTAAATAGTTTGTTGTTAACAGAAAATATAAATTGTCTGAAGGAACGATTTGTTTTACATATTAATAAAAAAAAATCTAAAATTCTTTAAATAAGTTAATTTTTGTCCAATTATCGCTATTTGGATACCAAATGAAAGCTAAGAAGTTGTGCAGCACAATTTTTTGTTTTTAGCCTTTAATGTTGTGATTTTTAAGTTGAAATTATTTCACAGTTCATTTGCAAAAATATATGTATACTCAGAAAACTATATAAAAGAATCGAGCTTGGATTTCTCAATATAAATAATGCTAAGATGAAATGTGAATGGATATTTTTAACTCTTTACGTCACGGTTTTTATCTGGCAAGGCTAGAAACACAAATTCTAGCATACTCTTGTTAGGAGGGTCAAATTAAGAGATAGCTGCAACTTTTTTTATTGTACGTCAGGGGGGGGGGGGGGGGGGTCCGTTATAAGGTGGTTACTTATGGTAACCACTGTGAAATAAATGTTCAAATTTTTCGTTTTTTTTTTCTTTATTTAAAACAATAAAATACATAGTATATTACAAACGACGATGGTGATTATTAAAACATTGTTTTCCTTCCCTGTAGCAAAGAGGTACTTGGCATATTATGCAGCTCCATACTGTGCGTACTGGTTTGTTTTTCGTGCTACATGCACTGCATGGCCTTTTAGTACCTCTTATGGGTTGATGGTTACCTTCAGCAAGTCGTATTGATTCAGGTACTTCGTGTTTGTGCTTCTTGATAGAAGCACATTTAGGTGAAGATTTGCCAGAGATTTGCGAAAACCTTCTCTTATTGCTGACATAGGCCGGTGCAAGCATATCTTGATAAACTTGGCGACTAAAGTCCTTGAGGCACAGTTCATCTAATCCTGATGTTTCGTCTTTTTGGCACTCTTTATAAATTAGGAATGCATTTACCACTGTGCAATCTAAAAAATGAAAGAATATGCGGTGCCACCACTTTTTAGATTTTCGATCAATCGCGTAGCTACCCTTCAATTGATCGAATTTATCTACGAAGTTCATGTTTTCGTTATAATCTTTCAATGCTAGAGGGCAAGAAGAAGAAGCACACTTTGTCCATACCTTGTACCCCCTTTTGATAGGCTTTTTTGGCATATATTGCTTCAGACTGCTTCTACCTTTGAATTTGATCATTGACTCGTCGATAGCGATCTTTTCAGAGTGGTTGTAGTATTTTTTGTAAGATTCTCGGAGCATTTCTATAAAAGGGCGCACCTTATATAATTTGTCATAATTCGGATCGTTCCGTGAAGGCAAAAGATTGTTGTCATTTAAATGTAAGTGTCCAAGAATCCATGCAAAACGGTTGAATGGCATAAAATGTGATATATATTCGTCATACAAATCAGGTGAGGATGACCAGTAGTCTCTATAACTTGGACTTTTCTTTATGCCCATTATTAAATTCAGAGCAATAAAAATGGACATCTCTTCTACACTGACTGGTTTGTAAGAAACTCCCTTTTGTTGAGCATATAGGTTCGTGTGAAATACTATATGTTGCATAATGTTATCCGTCCAAAGTAAATTAAAAATTTTGAGAGGAGTCACACTATGGCTCACTACTAAATCATATATTTCGTCCGGCAAATGAGATGAAGGCTGAAAGTTATCAGGATCCAAAATTGTATACGCTTTCTTCCATTTGGGAGGTTGCAATGAATGAAATGGTAGCGGAGCAACTTGGTTAGCTGGTATATTACTTCCAAGTAGCTGAGCTAATGGAATTTCATCGCCAGAATCAAACTCGTCATCTGACCGAAGAAGATTCTGGTCTAATAAAGGATACTCCTCTTCCCATTGATCATCCTCATCAGATAGATCACCACCTGCACAGCTATCAATGTCTGAAGGTATATCTTCAAACAAGAATGCTTCAATTTCTCGATCCGACAACTTGTTCTTGGCCATTTTACCTAAAAAGAGTAAATTTATTCTACCTTGCACTTCACCGTGAACTTTCTCATAATTTAGCCACTTACCGCACGGTGGTTACCGCTGCTAACCACTTTCAATAAGTCTAATTTACTTAAAAGTTTTAAAAGATTTTACTTTTTTTGTTTTTTGTTAATAACAAAGTACGCAATTTGCACAAAATTAAACCACAATATTTATTTTGTGCTCACAAGGGAAGATAAAATTAGCACACACAACCACGACTGTGAAGTTCACGAATTTTACTAAACTTTCATAACTGTAATCGACGGTTGCTCTGTTTATTTTCAAATATTTTTTTTCATAAGAATCGCATAGCTTGCTTATTGACAGCCGACGTTACCTATGATTTCCGTAAGCTGGCGCTGTGTTGAGTAAAACCTCAAAATATAGGTGGTTACCTGTGGTGGCCACCGTAACGAAAAGAGTTAAAAGTGGTACAAATGTTATTTTTTAATAACACATTTCTTCAATTTTGCAGAAGTAGTTGTTTGTCAAATTTTAACAATTTATTTTTTATTTTTATTGGTTTGACTTTTTTTAAATTTAATAACAAATGGTATGCCAATCAAAATATGAAACTTTTTAAAAATATTATTAATTGTACACATTTTGATCCAAATTTGAAACTTTTTTCTCAGAAGTTCTAGAAAATGTAGATTATACAGTTTTGTAGTCTAATAAATTTTAGTCTAGCAAAATAAAAATTTTTTGTTGATTTTTGAGTAATTTTTAACCGGAGGTGTTGTGTATATTTTTATACAAAAATAATTTCTGTTCATGCATTTCCACAAAAGAGCATACGCAACCCATTGGTGAAAGAGTTTCTCTATAATAAAAGGTTTATTTCAGCTTTGTAGTGAGCAACAAAAACTGCATGCTATACAATTTTCTTAAAGATCTGTTTTAATAATAAAGAAATTAGAAAATGTTTTTGAGAAAAAATGTTTATTATTTTTAGTTACACTTATGAACTATATAAATTTAAACTATATTGCTAATAAAAGAAAAAAAATTACGAAATTTTTTTGAATATCGTAAAGAAATTATCCGAATACATTTGTGAGTGACTGTATATGAAAATGTAAGTTTGTTGCACGCCGAACAAAAGCTCGGAAAAGGCCTCATCTGCTTTTGGTTTGCGCTTTATAAACTTCATATTTAATAAAACCTAAAAAAATAAGTGCTGCCACCTTTTGGAAAAATTCCGATTTAACAAGTTTATTAAGTAAATTTTGCTAAACAATTTGTGCTGTACGCTGCTTTTATTTAAGAACGCGTAATTTGAAAAATAAATTTTAATAGGGTTGCCATATGTTTTCAAATTTTAATTTTTTTTAAATTGATAGCGTAAATAACTTATTTATAAAATGTGAGTGTCAATTTATAGAGGGTAAGAAAAGCTTAATTTCTGCTATTAATCGAATAGGTTTGCCTGTTTTGAAAATTTTAATAACATTCAGTTGATGAAATGATGATGAAATATTACAAAAGTAGGTTAAAATTCGTTGATTTACAAAGATTTTGCAATAGTGTTGCCACCACGTTAAAGTTTAAATTTTTTTAGAAGATGAAGAAAACATTAGAACGTATTAAAAAGAAATTGTGCAAAAACTCTTTAATGCCAAATATCTTGCAAAACATATTTACATATATTTTTAAACTAAGGATTTTAATAGTATACATTTTAACTGCTCTAATTTACGTGCCAACATACATATGTACAAATATATGTATGTATGTATGTATGCGCTATAAATTTAAATGTGAGCGAGATTGTTTGTCTCTTCGCTGTACGCAAGCGCTTCACCTTCAACACCCATCGCTCGAGCTAACTCTTCTTCGCCCTACACCAAAACATAGCTTATGAGTAAGTATACATGTATGTATGTACGTACTCGTATGTAAGTATATGTACATATATGTATTAGTAGTACAGGTCTTACCACCGTTCCCGCTGTTTGCTTCGGCGCAGGCGCGCGTCTGCGACTCTTTAACTAGGTCACATGTCTTCATGCTTGCGTAAAAATTCTTGATTTGTAATCTTCTTTTGCTTATTTTGTAGTATACATATAAAACAAAAAAGTTTCATTTTAATATTTATTTACTCACATACTAAATACATACATACATACATAGATATGTACGTGTAATTAAATATTTACTTTTCTTCGGAATTTGCTTCGTCACAGGTATGGGTAACGCCATTGTTTAAATTGTTATTTTTCTTAGCTTTGATATACAATTTTTTTCGTATCAACTATTGTAGCTCTAATATATTTCATACTCTTCAGTTTGGTACTTGCTCGCTGCATCCTACAGTTTTACCATGGTTTTTGCTACGCTTTCTCATCGCACTTCTACTTCTATCTACTCTTTTTCTAAGAAATGCCGAATAGCCTTCTTTCGCAGTCACCAAAAAAGCTTCATTTACACATAAATAATTTTTTGTTTACACTTTAATCGAAGCATTGCGAATGCTAAAGCACTTAACTTGAAATTGAAAGGTAAAACAGCGTGAGCTGATTTAAAAAAAATATTTTTGAGAATTTTTTAAAATACTCGTACATACTCGTATGTGGGTACAAAAAGAGATGTGCTACGCTTAGACTTTGGAGAATTTCTCTAAAGATTATTGATAGTAATTCAAGCTACTTCAGCCGCCCTTTAAGTAGATAAATTAAATTGAGCCTCGTTCAGTCCTATAAATTGTATTTAAATTTATGGAGAAAATATTTTAGTATTCAATCCGAAATCCTTTCTCTACATAGATAAGCTATTTTCTTACCTTACTCATGAATTAAATCTGTTCTTAAACACGCTGGAGAGGGACCATCGAGTCAAAGCTCGCAATGACGACAAAACTCTCACAGCAACTGGAAATATCTTTGGGTTCTCGGCGAACTACTAGATAATGCATTACACCTTGTAAATGATGGGTCTAGAGAGAGCGAACGTGAGGTCTAAACTTCGTTGAACAAAATCACAAATAAAACGAATATAAACAATATGCAAGTAACACAATTATCCCCTTAAATCACCTTCGAAGTGGAACGCAAGTTCTGAACCGAGGTCAAATACCTTGGAGTAAAATAATTAGTTAAACTTAAAAAATCTTAAACTTTACAAAATACTTTATATTGGATACCTTAGCAAAAACAAATAACAATTTTTTCCGAATTATATACAGAAATGTGTTTTTTCGGATGTTGCCATAGGGAAACAAATTTTTTACAAAGGCGAAATACTTTCATATCCCATTTTATTAGCTTTTGAGTCAAATACAGCTTTAATACAGTTCTTTCTTTGAAAGGAATCATCATTTCATTCACACAAACATTTTCGTTTTTTTTTTGTATAGTGTCTAATTTTCGAAAAAAGGCGTCTACGGGTGTACTAAAACTCTTAAAGTTTATCAATATTGAAAATTATGGTTGTAAATTTTAAATTATTTCGTATAGACTAAAATTTCATTCTAAACATGTTTTGAGATAGATTGGAATTGCTGTCGACTATGACCAATATATATCCAAACTAGGATAGATTAAAGTACCAATTGTTATTTCTAGGGCAAGAAAGTTAAGAAACTACTCCTTGGAAAAATTGTAAGATTTTGTACTCTTCAATATTGATGCTCGGTTCGTGGCTAGCACACCTAGTTCAAGAAAGTTTTTTGAAAAATACTCCGAAAAATATTCTAGGGAAACTTTCATTTCTTTAGTCTGAGTAGGGTAAATGGCACCATCAGAAGTCACAATTTCTTTCCGGGACACTATTAGGAACTTTATTTTTAGAGAAAGAGTTAGATTCAATAGTTGTAGACTCACCGTATTCTCCTTTTTCTTTGACGTTAATGTCTAAAGTATACATTCGTTTCATATTGATCTTGTCAGGAAAGTTCTTCGATTATAAAGCTTCATTTTTATTAAATGCGTCAATTAAATTCTGTTACTTGTTAGTCATCTACATCAGATATATTCGAGTTCTCAAAGTCTTTGCCACAGAGGTTCATAATCAAAAATTTTAATGCCAATAGATAGAACAAATATTTGTTGATATTTTCTCATCAAACTTATTTCAATAAAATATGAGATTCTTTTACAAACTTATAACTGAAGACAGTATACTTTAAAAAAAAATTAAACAAAAAAAAACAAACAAAACTAATTTAATACAAACTTAGATAGTCAAGAGGAATTTCTATTTAAAATAATAATGCATTTTTCCAACTTAGGGGATCATACTGTGTCACAAAGATAAATGTTGCCATATGGACCATTACCCATTCTACGAGGTCACAGGGTGGGATATGATTGATTTGAATCTGTTTATCGAGCGTCTTGTCGTTGCATGGTTATGAGCAATGGGTTGTACGCAATAATAAAAGAAGACTAGGAAAGAATGTCTCAAGCATCATCCATGCTTGTCAAAGCGTCTAAGCTCGAACCTATTGAAGTCCCCCTGAAAGCATTTCTTCATTTAATAATTCGCCATGCCCACTTCCGCTCGGCACCTCAAAGCCGGATATTGTTCGAAAGCGTTTTACTGAAAAGGGATAATCTTGCTATCCCCAGATTAATGTCAAAGCTGCAAAGATAAAGTGTCTCTTGCTTTAGAAAGCTCTTCTAAAAATCCTTATCAGGGTTATAGGATAGACAGACGGCAATGTTGATCTGTATTAATGGGCTAATTCGAAATTTTTTTGGGCTGCTTCTGATTCGTATTAAGTTTGCAACGAAAACAAAATGTTCCAGTGAAAATACATAAATATATAAATGCTGCTTTTTAAAAATAAAATCATTTTGAAAATCTCACACAGTTAACTGAGCCAGATGGAAAAGCGGCATCCTTTGATCTCAGAGGGTGGCGGTTCAAAACGCGCAGGTGCATGAAAAATAATTTCAAGTAAATCTTTTTTATTTCCTAGTCGTTTTAATTTAGTATTTATTAAAAGTTTTTTACTTGGATCTATTGTTACACAGAAGACTAATTAAACACACAAATAAAAAAATATAATATCTGTGTTCAATTTTATGCGGATTATTTTCTTAGTTAATCCTGAATAGCGTTGATAACTAAAGGACATGAAATCTAAAATTCGCGCTTAAAAATTAATAGGCTCACAGAAAATATTCTATAATATATATATAAAAAAAATTAAAAGCCATTTTTCGGGCTATATTGAATACTAAAAACTTGATTTAGTTTTGACGAATTCCTATGGAAAAAGAAATAAATTTTGTGCTAATTTTTAAAAAAAAAAAATTTACTGCACATTTATATAAAAGTACTTTCTCTCAACTTCGCCACAAGAAATCTTACAAAACTACATTTCAAAATGTTCAACTCAACACCCAGACACTCGACTAGTCCTACAAATCTAACACTTGACAAAAGAAAGCACGGCCAGACATTAGAATTGCTACAATTAAATTTGTCAAAATGTCTGGACAACAACAACACTTAGTTGAAATGTCGTATGATTCGCGCATGCCTTGTGAGATAGTTTTCGCCAAGAGACCTGAAAGTTGTACACAAAATACTACACCAAAAGCAGTGAACCCAAACAAAGTTGGCCCGAATGTGGCACACCTCAAAAAAAAAAAAAAACTTCAATTGCTCCGGCAAAAACTTGTCTGCTCCATTCTTAGACTACTTCATTTCTATTAGCTCTTTTTTTTCTTCTTCGCACATTTACGATTGCGCACTCATTCGATCATTCCAATGTGGTTTTCTGCCGCATTTCCTGTCTTCCTGCCTGTCTACTTGCCACAAATTCGCCGTTAGCCATCGCCGCGTCGTTGTTGTCTTCAATTTTAACATTTAGCCGTAGTGAGAGTTAATTCTTTTCGTTTTCTACTTTATTATACGAGTATATATATTAAAAATATATAGGAAAGTAACTCTCTGCCTGCGTATATTTATTGGCAACGTAGAAGAAAGGAAATTGTAAATTACCGTTATTGATGCGATAATGATTATATTTATTTGCGTTTATTCGCTAGCGGAAAGCACGATTTGTTGGTAAGTCGGAATTGTTTGGGCGCATAAGTAAAGTGCGGGGACTTAGCCGCGTTGCCAAAGTGTTTATTGACCTAAATAATTTTTTTGCGAAAAGTAAAAAGCTAATTTTTGTTTTTACAAAAAAAATTCATAATTCAATTATGCTTTCAGCGCAGTTGTTTTGCTTTTTTTTTTTTTGGCTTTAATCAAAGTAGGTCAGCGAGAATTTGTGCGTGATCTACTTTCCGATGGCAAATCGCCTGATGGGTTAAAATATTAATTATGTTTTGACTTTTGCTTAAACTGAAGATTGCTTGTTGAGAATTGTAAACATAAATAAATAAAATTAAAACGACACATAATTTTGGCGAAATAAGAAGAACTCTTCTCTACCGGCTATGGTTGCTGAGTTGTTGTTGTTGTAATGAATCTGTATTTTAAATAAATAAAAAAATTTTATCAAAAAATTTAAAATTTTATAAATCATCTATTTTGACTTTTTCTCGGTGTAAATTTGGGAATAACAATGTTTTAGTAACTCATATTTTGCACCCTTAACTAATGCGCATCATAAATCTTGAGGCGTTTCAACTGCATTTTTTTTTTTATTTAAATATTATACAAAATTTATAATATTTAAAAAAAAAATTTTCGAAATCTCGAATTTAAAAAGATGTTTATAATTTTTTTGTAGTTTGCAGTTCTGTAGCTTATTTGATTTTAATTTGCAAGCTTACATTTTTATTATAAATTACTAGTGATCTTCCGCAATATTTTCTCGTGTTTAAAAAAAAAAAAAAAATGGGAACGCGCTTTAGTTATGTATAAGTGGTCAAAAATCAAAGGGAAATAGTAGAGACTTGCACTTTGATAAACTAAAAGAGAATGGACCAAACATTGTGTGCTTTTATAATTTGTTGAATTTTTTAATGATTTTTCTACAAAGGAATTAGGAAAATGTTTGAACAAAATTCATTATGGCTAACGAAAAAGATGATGTTAAAAATTTCAATATTAATTTATTGGATTATATATACAGTGAATGTCACTCAAAATCGCACAGGCGCATTTTACTTAGACTTTATGGAAAAACTACATTATAAAAGACATTTTAATCAATTTTAACAAAACAAAATATTTAAGGTATAATAATAAAAATAACAGCAGCTCAATGAAGTGATAAAGAAAATTTTAAGTTAATAAAAATCGTACAGCTTATTTGAGTATATAAAAAAATTATACAGGATTGCATTTGGATTAACATTTTTTAATTCTAACATTTTTATGGAAATCCTTTGTTGGTATCTGCAGCTTACAATCGTTTAGGCATGGAAACAACAAGTTTGGGGGTTTCTCCAAATATTTACCTTATCATCAGAAGTAAATCTATTAAATTTTGATTTATGAGGGAAAATTACATTATTTCAGTACGTTTATATTCCAGTCGTTTTCTATTGTGCTTGTAGATTAGTGATTTATTAAGCGCTACCTTTCCATGATAATTATTTTTTTGAAGAAATTTTCTCACTTCCATATTAAAGTAAATTTTAATTTCTTAAAAAATTTTTGGCACAGAAATGACTGGATTTTCTTTCACTTTTCTCAATATCCATCGCTCATCACTAGCATTTAAATATTTATTTGTGGTAACTTTACTCGTAGTTTTATTCGCTTGTCTTTTTTATATCTCGCAATGATGCATTGCACCGTACTTCGACTCCGATTCACAATTTTAACGATTACACCATAAGATTGCCTCCTTTATACCGGTTGATTGCAATTTCACGCCCTTCGATAGGTGTTTGCTTCATTTTTGCAAAAAAATCGAAAAATCATACAATGAGAATATAAACATTTAAATAATACTATGAAAATACTCTAAACAAATACAAATCAGATCACTGCGCCAATTTTTATGAAATTTCTTGTAATTATTCGAATTCAAACAAAGAAGCTGATGTACGATTCTCAGTGACGCCTACTTAAGCGTGCTTTAGGCAATGTTGTCAATTTTACACAATAAAAGAAAATATTTATGGAATAATTACTATCGTATTTTACAATCTTCATTTAAGCGTAAAATAAAAGTTGCTAATAATTTTCGTATCGGTTATTAAGAAAGAAAGAGTTTAGAAATATAATCTAGATCTGTAGGATTTTTAGAGACATTAACTGTAGGTACATAATTTTACATATTTTTGCAGAAAAAAAATTAACCCTTACCAACCGTGAGTTCAAAAAGGGACACCTATGCAGTTTCAGTTTTATTATAAAGAGCTTGAAGACAGTTTTTTATCTTTTGTTAGTAAGAATAAAACTCCAGTTAGTGTTTTAAACCAAATTTAAAGCCGATAGCTTTGAAATGTCTTTGCAAATTTAAGAAATTTTATTTTAATATCTGCAAACTCTTATATTTACATTTCTTACCGGACACGCTAAAGACAGCGACCTCTGCAGCAACCAAATTGTAATCTGTTTCTTGTTTTCTCTCTTTATTTGCTTCTCCCCTTCGTAAGTCTTATTGATCGCTATTGATAATCAATATTATACGAGTATATGTACAAAAAAATTTTTTTCAGGAAATGTTAAAATTGCTGAACCAGTTCCAAGCTAGTTTTTATTTAAAATATGGCTAAATGTTAAGATAAAAAAGTTAAAAAAATTCACAATTACGTCTTCTTTTTATAATTAACATCGGTATTTCGGAAATGCTGGTTAATAAGAGGCCAAAGGAATTTAAAAGTCCACATTAATTCCCAAATAATGGTTGTTTTATTTTAATACGCTGTTAAATTAATTTCTATTTTATGGCACAATGTGTCAACAAATATTGTGTTTTAAGAAGGCATAGCACTTGGATAAGGAAACTTTGTAATTTCCATGTATTACACATTTTTACAATTTGATTTTCGCCCCTACTTGAAATATAAAAGACGGGTTTGGGAAATGTAACACTTCAACTTAAAATTAAGTGCCTGAATTGAAAAAGAGTTATTTAGTGAAATCAAAGATCGAAAAAATTATTTATTTGCCTCTTTTTAAGAACTTGAAAGGAATCTTGCAAATTGAAAAGAAATATTTTTTATTTTCATGGGCATGATCCGTGCTTTCGACTTAGGGCCAGATTTTCAGTGCAAGTTGAACTCTGTTTGTCGTTTAAACTAAGTTTGAACTCAGCATGCAGTTTCTCAGTCCACTTTAAACGGAGTTTAAACTAAGTTCAAACGGCCGATCGCGCACGCTTAAACTTAGTTTAATTTATCAGCTGTTTTGGTTGCAACAAACTGCAAGAAACTAAGTTTAAATTTAAACTGAGTTTAACTAAAATTAGTTTAAACTGAGTTTAAACCAGCACTGAAAAACTAGCCCTTAGTTGTTCATGGCTAATGAATTGAAGTCATATTTTACTGATCGACTTTTAAAAGCGAAATATATGAGGAGAACATAACTTATGAGTTTCCCCAAGCAGCTCAAAGTATTCATTCCTTATCTCACTAAGTACATTCATTTCTTTATTTCTTAAGATTATTTAAATTTTTTTTCCAGCGTTTTGACCACAAAAAGTGGATTTTAAATAATTCGCGATCAAACGATCTTTGACTGACTCTATTGCGAATATTTTCATTCCATGTTTAGGTATATTACTTTAATAATTTCACTTTATAACAGAACCTTTCCTTTCCTTTCCTCTTTCTGTACACATTTATTGCAGACACATATTGCATTACCATTACGGATATTACAGATATTAGTAGAGTAACTCGTGCGTGGCCAGTTGACGATTCTTCCGCACAAATGCACTGTAATCAAAACATATACTCGTACATTCATATGTATGTATGTATATGCATTTAGTTATTTGATTTACATTCCATATACTACATACATATGCACATTTGTATATAAGAATAATGCTCTTCAATCACTTCCTTTGCATTGCTTTTCACACCCAAAGGCAACTGTGCTAGCCAATCGATCAGTATTGAATAAATATTTGACGCAAAACGATGGCATTGCTCGATTATTTGCAAAACAACAAATATAAATATAAACACATATGTACATATGTATGTATGTATATTTTTGTATGTATGGCTGTGTACAAGTTTGATGCATTTACCATTTATGTTTGTAGGTAGTAAGAAGCGAAAGTTGCCAACGAACATTCTAGTTCATAAACTATTTTTTTTAGTTAAATCGGTTAGACAGTGATTGTAGGGCACGCGACACCAGTTATCGAAATGAGGAAGCTCAATCAGAATCTGCTTTACAATGTTTTTATATTGCATAAAATTATCACTAAATAAAAAATAAAGTAAAAATTTCTTTTAAAAAGTTTTTAATTTTTAAATTTTTTTCTTCTTCTTTTGTGATCCAAAAAATCTTTGTCAGCTTATGCAGGGACTGAAAAACTTCGCAGTTGCCTCTTCTCCCTAGCGAAGTTACGCCAATTACTCATACTAGGTTGACTGGTATCATTCGATGTCGGGACTGACTAGTTCGTTAAGTGGTATACGTGCGCTATTAGTTAAAATTTTGTATAGTTCCACCTAAAAATCAAAGCAATTTAGATGTAATATTTCAGTACGATATTTTAGCTCAGGACTAGTTAAAATTTTGTATATTTCCACCTAAAAGTCAGAGTAATTTAGATGTAAAATTTCAGAACGATATTTTAGCTCAGGACTAGTTAATTTGAATGCTGGTTAAGCCTGTTAGCACCCAAAGGTACATGTACCCCTGCTTATTTGCTGCCATCTTCGAAGAACGTATGTGTATATGATTATCAAGCAACAACAAATGACAACAGCGCTTAACAAACAACAGCGGGGTCCATAGGTCCCCCACAGAGGCCACAGTACGAGTAGTCGGTGGCAGTGGCAGTAGCGGCATAGCGACGTTTGACACAAGAAATGCCAAGCTGACATGACATCAATTTCAGTTTGCCTGCTAGATGCATTTTGCCACGCACAGACAGCAACGATGAACGCACAAACAGAGACGTTCAGTAACGACTTGAGAGGTTATGTTGTAGCAGTTAAAGGGGGTAAGAAGACAGGTAACATAGTGTTTACGCAAAACGACAACGATTAACTGACGTAGCAAATAAAAATTGTGGGTAAGTGAAATTAGGTGCGGAAAGGAGTGTTGGTCTGCATACAAGAAAATGCCAAGCAATCGAGAAAATAATGGACCGAGTTGGGAAATCTTGTTATAAATTGCAAGTTGTGCAAATGTATGCGAGTACTGTAAATATTTGACTTTATTGATCAATAAAAGCAACAACAAAATTAACGGCAGCTAGCCAACCTATAAGCTGGTGCTGCCATGACACCTGCTGCGTGCTTGGTTGACCGGCTGACTCGAAGACGGCCGTGCTATTTGGGCGCGCTGTGGCAATTGTTGATGGTGTGGCAACGGTGATGGTGACAGTAATGGTGAGTAGCGCCATTGCCATGAAAAGCAACAAAGTAAAATCAATATCTCCCGCTGCAACTCGCTGCCTGCCAGTCAATGGCTCGCTGTGGCATGCAACAAATACCAATGCGCATAGCAAAGTGGTTGCAGTGTTCGCTCAAGCAATTACGCTGAAAATTAATGGAGTTATCAACATTTAAAATTTCTAACATTTATCGTAAGTGTACACTCTCTGACTGCATGCAGCGCGTGATAGTCGCTTGGCTGGCATGGTGGTGAGACAAAAAATTAAGCATCAATCAGCAGTCAGCAATCTTCATCTTTTAGCAATTGAACAAATTTTTAGTAAGCGCTCCTTTAGACGCCGTTCGATCGTTTTTTTCCCCACAGCTCATCACTCTTAGTTTAGATTTGTTGTGGAATGTTTTTGATGTTTGGCAATGAAAATAAAACCAAACATTATTAATGGAAAATTTCATTTGAATACTATTTACGCTGAGGAGAAACAAATAAAAAAAACGTGCTGAGCGGAAAAGTTTGTAGCAAATGCGATATGGTAAATAGCACACAACCTGATGTGACGTTTGGCGCTTTGATTTGGAATTTTCTGCTGATTGACATTGATGGAAAGAACCTGTAAGGAGTGCAATAAGTTACTTGGCCAAATCCTAATTAATGTTAAAAAGATGTATGAATCGTTAGTTTACTTTGATTTTCAAAATCGAAAAATAATTATCTAATACTTTTTTCATTTCATTTCATTTATTAAGCTAGCGATTAGTACTATAAGGTTTTACACCTTTTATAGCACAACAAACAATTAAGGGAATTATAATAACGGATGATTAAGGTAGAGTACAAGAATAAAAGTAAAAAATAAAGACAAAATATAATAAGTATAAGGATACAAATTTAAGAAATATTAAACTAAGATTAAATGTATGCTTAAAATTATAGTTCTAGTTTTATAAGTAGTGAGGTGGCCAGTTTAAGAATTAGAGGAAGAGAAATAGTTATAAAGAAGACGCTTGTAGTTGCTTTGGTTTAAGTTGCTTCTTGTAGAAGCAGGGATTGAGTTCCAAATACGCACGGCATTGACGAAGAATAGTCTTGTTGAAGTAACATAATAAAAACTAGGAACAATAAGATTACACGAGCGAGTGGTTTTACAAAATATGAGCTTGTCATAGAGATATGAAGGTGTTTTTGTTGAGATAAGTCGAAAAAGGAAGATACAACTTCGAGATTTCTGATGCTCAAAAACATCACAAGGCAAGGTCTATTTTGTGGGCCGAGCACGAATCTAATTTATTGTAAACCAACTCAGAGTAAGTGATTATTGGCAGAATCAGTTGTACCGCGAGCTTCTTTCGTATATGAAAAAGAGTAATAGCTTGTGGATCCATCAATGACATGTGTACGGGTTGTTCCCTAAATATACGGAAATATAAACATAGCACGCACGTAAGACCCACGTTTAACAAAGGAATTGTCATTTCCCTTGTGGCAAAGAGCGAATAAAGCGCTCAGTAAGAGGCAGATAATGTTCTGCATTGATATAAAGGGAGCTTAAAACCTAATCACTGAAACCATTGAGCACCTTTCGAATCTTATACATTTTTACATTCACATTCAGACCCAAAAGATGGGAAGAACTTGAAATTGCCATGTCCACAATGTCGGGCGTGTTTTTTTGAGTCGCGGAAAAATTAAAAAAAAATATTATCAGATTATTAATCTTAAAATACTTTCTCAAAGACAATAAAATACTTTATATCCTTCATAAATGAGCGCTTTTTGGATTTCTAAAAGAGTGCCTATTATTCTATTTGAGCACGCGGAAAATATTTTTAAAAAATTACGCCACAAAGACTTCAAGTCGGCTGTATTCGATACTTTTAATTTGTGATTTTCAGTGAGTTTTGGTGTTTTTTTTGGAAGTCAAACTTGAATGATTCAAGTAGTACTTTTGAGTCAAGTTTGAAAAGCTTTCGGTTCTTTTGTGATATTTACTTAAAGTAATTATCGTATCATAAATAAAATTTAACGCTGAACACCCCAAGCGTCTATATCAAAACTAAAATGGTCTTGGAAGCTCTATGCTTGGCTTGCCGAAGTCTATTAGGCGAGCCGCAACATAAACCGAATAGTTCCGGTCTTATTGGATATAAAAGAGATTATTTTTTACATACTTGGAACTGTGAGCGCCTCGATAATTTTAGCCGTGCTGGAAATAGAGTGACAGTCTTTTCTGTTAATGTAAGACTTATACCGCTTGATCTTTCCAACGCAGATGAGGATACATAAATCCCTTTCAGGGTTGGACTATATCCATATCTAGAGCACGTTACATCGTAAGGTATTTGTCACCGCAAATGCTTAAAGGTCTAAACATATTTGGAATAATCTTTCTATAGAACAATTCTAAAATCTTCTCAATTGATATATTCATCGGCCATGCTTCTGCGCAATACAACAGTAGGCGGAAGTAGCACTGGCTTGCAAGAACTCATTAGAAGATATCGTAATTGAAGACGGCGCGCTCTCGGTCCACGCAATCGGGGTTGGATTTTTGGATACCGGATTACCGTTATAATCGCTGTACTGTTTTTGACAGGGGAAAATAGGGAAGGTGCCAGAAAATTATTCTCATTAAATCTAGCAGGTCTGGATCATTGTATTTAAAACCCTTCAGAGAATTCATAAGCATAATAAAGTATAATTCAATGATTCTTAAAACAGTGCAGATTTTGTTTAGTAAAGACTGCAAATGCTTAGCCTTAGGCGCGATAGATAGGAGTATTGAAGGTTGTGAAGACCTTCTGCGGCTCGGTGCCGGTGGTGAAAATCATAAGCAGATACATAACTATAATACAAAAAAAGAAATAAAGTAAATCAAAAATTACACAGGTCTGCAACAAAAATGCTGTCTGGATATTTCCAACTGATTTCTATGTGTTTAGGTGTTCTGAAAACTAAAAAGAATACTCGAAAAATTCCAGAACGTAAGTTTACAAAACGCAAAATTTTATTATAAAAAAGGTTTTTTTTGGGCTAACTTGTAGGCATTAATAATAATTTTATTTTGATTACTGTTTTTAAATGTTTACCATAACTATCAATAATTTCTAAATAAGGAACACCTTGTGTGAGCTGCATTAACAAACAAAAACATGTTGTATCCTGAACGTGCGCGCTCCGATAGTGTAGAAAGTGGCGCGGTACAATTTCGTGTTAACTTGTCATTGTTTTGTAGATCTTGGTTCAGTATATGTCGTCTGTGCGGAAGTGGAGAATATATGATATTAAAGCAGCAAGTTAAAATAACGGACTTTGTAAAAAAAGTATATGTACATCGAGTATTTTGGCTTAAAACTTGGAGATCAGGATACAGTTTGGGCACCTCATAAAGTCTGCAAACGATGTGTAACAGATCTTCGAAATTGGTTTAAGGGCAAGAAAAAAGCTTTCCGATATGCGATTCCTATGGTGTGACGCGAGCAAAAGAACCATAGTGATGATTGTTACTTTTGTTCGTGTAATTTGAAAGGGTATAATTCAAAACGGAAGCAGTCAATTTCATACCCCAATCTGCAATCAGCTACTCGTCCCCTCCCTCATGGGACCAAAATATCACTTGGTCCTTGGTCCCTGCTACCTTGGAAGATAATTATTTGGTAAAATAATTGACTCTTCTCAAAAACGCTGCGGAGTTGCTTGGATCAAGGCTTAAAAGCAGGAACTTACTTTTGCCGGGAGTGTCATCCTCCTGGTTTAGATATAGTGAGAAGCAGTTTACTTCCTGCTTTGCCCAAGAGGACGAGTTGGTTTATTGTACCAATATTAAGGTTTTATGGATACATTTAAGATCTCATACGACCCAGCAGTTCTGCTTCACAACGACATTTTCTATAATTCCATTCCCGTCGGTCATTCCGTACACCTCAAGGAAACCTACAAGAACTTGGAATTGATTCTGTGCAAATTAAAATATAAAGTCACTTCCAAGAGATGGAAATTGCTTCAAATACTTAATACCAAAGTTTCCAGGCCTCTCGGAGGCAAAGTTGAAGGAAGGTGTTTTCATTGGACCAGATATTAGACCATGACGGATTCTCAAAGAGATGTGTGGATTGCCTTTAAAGAGGTCATAAAGAAATTTCTAGGCAATAACAAAGATCCTTACTGCAAACAAATCGTCAAAAGAATGTTGAAAGCATTTCAAGCTTTAGGTTGCTTGATGAGTTTAAAAGTACATTTTCTTTATTCCTACCTCGAGTACTTTGAAAACTTGTGTTATTACATAAATATACAAATTGTTTGGGTCAAATGTTACTTTTATTTTGATATTTATATATACTCGTAGTTATGAATAAAGTATTAAACTTTAATATTTAGGATACGTCTTTGTAAGACTTTAAAGACTTCTATTTTGAGACTTGTTAAATAAAGATGTGAACAACTCAGTACGATTTAAAGTCCTGTTCAGAACTTTTCGGCTCCATTTATGGGTTAGTACGAGAATATTTTGGGACCTGACATAGTTAAAAATGTATCGAAAATTTACCCAAAATATATCTAAAATGTTTTGAAGAATCAAAAATGTACCGCAACTATACCGGAATTTTTTTAAAAGTTTTCCGAAAATGTACCGCAAATGAACAAAAAATTTACCGAAAATGTGCCGAACAAACCCGAATTGATTCTAAACAAGTTCCATACTAACAGCTGTTTATTACGAAGAGTTTTTTATAATATGAGTATCAAAATAAAAGTCATTGACGACTTAAACAATTTTCGTCTTATTGATAATAATTATGAAAATACTTGTACTTAAGTTATCTATGATTTAAACACTTTGTCTCACTCATTATTGTTATCTAAAGGCTTTTATTATAATTTTTTTTAAACTATCATTTATTATTCTTGGTCTCTGTTCTGGAGTACACAAAACAGCGTCTGTCAATACCAAAAGAGTTCTTTGCATGTGATACTTCCGGTTAGTACTTGCACTTTTCTCGTAGAACTCAACCTTAACTATTTGTCTCTTTTTCTCTATTGCCGCTGTAGCATTCTAGGCAATTTTTCTCAATTCTCTCTGGCAGTTGTTTCATTTCGATCGTGCAAACCGTCGATAATCCCCAAAGGAAAGAAGGCTCTCATAATTAGTTGCATCTAATGCAAGAGTGGGCTTCTTTAGCTCTGTTACCATTCGCAAGAATCGCATAGAATGTTTTAATGGCTGGAGAATTTGTATTATATTCATATAACCGACTTAATGCTGTTTTCATATATCTATCAAGCTCTGCGGAATAAAAAACTGTACTGCTGTAGAGCTTTGCCTTCTTTATTCGTAGTAATGCTTGAGAGATTCCCCGGGGATTTTTAAGTCTTATGAATAAAGTTTCTTTGCAACTGTCGCAAAAAAAAAATTGACAGCTGCAATTGAAATATTGCAATTTAAGGACTCCTAAAAACAGAAAACTTAACAACTTCAATTTTTTTTATGGTAAAGTGACTTGCATGCTTTGCTGCAACAGTGAAATTCTCGGCATTACTCTCAGCCAATAGTTACTCCTTCGCATATTCTTACCAGTCATCCTTGTAAGTATGTAAGTACGTATGTATATATTGGCAAGCATGCTGGAAATTTTTTTTTCCCCATCTCATTATATTTCCTTTTACTCCATTAGCCGCCAGCTAATCAGCAACTTTATCTGTGCAACTGCCAGATAATATTTTCCTTGTTTCCTTATTATCTTGCCCGTTGTTAAGTAGTCTTCACCTCATGCGCTCCAATTTCCAACGGCGCCTGCTAATGTTGAAGGGGCAGCTGTACATATGTACGTTTGTAAGTATGTGTGTAGTAGCATTTTGTTGCGAAAAGCGTCGCTGCTGCTGTATCTAACAATTGCTTTATTGTAGTGTTGCTGCGAAACGCTAATCTTTGTTGCCATCATTGTGACCAACCATATTCGGTTGCTTGTTGTGCGACTACTGCTATAACATTTTTTTTTTTACTCAAACAATTTTCACTATTCTCGAAGCAAGTTTTTGTGTGTTTGCTTTTATTGCTGTCAAACTTGTTTCCATTTCGTAGCAACAACCAAGTGAAGGAGGATGAATTTGGGAAAACTCTAAAGGCTTATTTGCAATTGTTGGCTTTGGCGATGCAGCCTGCGATACTCTTCTTCCGCTTGTATTCACTTTCCTGCTTTTCCATTTATTTGTCGTCCAGCGACTGGCCGACTGGTTGGTTGTTCGCTTGCCTGCTTGCTTGCTTGCTTGCTGACTTTCTAGCTGCTTGGACTTGAGGCGTTGCAATCTGTTGTTGGTTGCTATTGCTAATGCTTGTTGTTGTTGTTATGTAGAGCTAAAGTTGCCGCCGAAAAGTGAGAATTAGCCAGCAGCATTTTGTTTCGCTTTTCTACTTTTTCATTATTTATTTTTTCATCTTTTTTTTGGTTTTTGTTTGCCACTCCGTTTGCTGTACACAAACAGGATTGTCCACTTTTGTTCGCTGGCGCTGTTGCCATTGGCATTGTCAGTTTGGCCGCTCGCTGCTTGACTGACAGTCTGCCCTTTAAAGAGGCTAAATTTGTTTGTTGTTGTAATGAATATTATAGTTTTCTTAAGAAATGCATAGTGGAAAATCATTTGTATTTCTGACAACCATCTTAATATAGGGACTCGGCAATAAAGCGCACATCAAGTTGAAGTCACGTGGTCGGGAGTAATTTTATACCTCACGAAACATTTCTGACTAATAATTTTATTATTCAAAACACTAAATTTTAACCCTCGTCTTAAATACATTAAGCTTTTAATCAACAGCAGTGAGTTTCTAGTTTAACAAATGCAACTCTGTCGCTGCAAAGGCAAACGAAAGCGAGTATATACCAGTTCGGGCCTGAAACGATACCAGCAATGATAGCAAGGCTATATAAAAAGAATTGGTCTATAACAAAAAGTTATAGTTAGTGAAGTTATCGAAAAATATGTAGTTGGTTTTCGATAATCCGGACAGGAGTTTGATCTACTGCAGTTAACAGATCTCAATTGGATTAAGGCTGGACTCCAAGTGTGTCATTGGTATAGCGAGAATTGGCAAGAGTGGCAATAGACGATCCGAATCTAGAAGTTGCTTGAATGCGGGCAGCACTGCAGTGAATATTTAAATTCAGTCCGACCTCCTTCTTCCATGTTGAAAAAAGGTCGCCTGAATTTAACAGAGGAGATTGCCACATATAGCGAAAGTGCTAAAATGCGCAAGCAACATGGTGTTACAATACACTTGATTAACTCCCGGTATGTTTTAAAATCAAAGTAGATCTTAAGGTGACTTCCTTCTTCGCATTCCTAACAAACGTGGAGTGGAGAAGGGACCAATTCTTAGAAGGTTTTGTAACGCATAATGGGCAGGGGCCGCCAGAGAAAATCCGGGCCCGGAGATTATTTCGCGGGCCCCCCCGTTAAATTTGATTTAATACGGTTCGTCGCGAAAGTTGTAGCACAGAAGTTTACAGACGTTCATACATTCAGTTGCACGCGTACTATGACTCCGTGATGTTTTGAATGCGCTTCTAGTTTTCATTAAGAGACTCTTACAAACAGTTTGTACAGAGAAGAAAATTCACAGATTGAGTTCTTGAAATCAGCAAGGTAAATTTTTTTTCCGTACAAAATTTAAATTAAAAAAAACCTTTCTGTAAAATTAAGACTAAACGAAAATCTGGGCCCTTCGAAAACTCCCGGCCCGGAGGAAATCACCACCGACGCACCTCCTTCCCCCCTCTCGTTAGGCCTGATGATGGAGTAAGATCTCCGAGAGAATAGACCATGACCGAGTGAGACGTCGGAAAGCCGGGCATAAACTTCATATCAAGTATTTTTCAGCAAAATAAATAGACAAAATCTTTTAAAGTGAGTTTCAATAGGAATATGGATATCAAATATGAAAGAAAATATGATGTAAGACATTCGAATCAGCGTGTACGAAATTTTGGTGCCACTTTCGGAATACGGAGATTTCACGCCTGTCCGGATTATCGCGAAGACCAGATAATCTAGAAGCCGTAATATCGAAACCCCATTGTACGTACGAAAGTTTACAGGAATTTAACGATTACAAATGCGAAGATTACGAATATATGCGATATCTGCAAACATAACGACAACAACAGTCATACTGAAATTGTTAACGATAATGTTATCGATAACAACTGCTAGTATAATTATTTCGATTAGAAAGAAGTACAAATACTAAAATGATCATCAATTCGAACACGAAACACTAACGATATGTTTTTGTAACTGTATATAACGACATCGAACAGGAATGTGAACTTAAGCACGAAGGAAAAACTGTAGTGAAGATGGTTTTAGAAAGGAACATTGAAAAAATATTGATATATCGGTAATCATAACGAAAAATGCACGGATTCGACGGGAGACGCTAACATGTTATCGTATTATCGATAACGATATCGATTGTTAGGGTTTAATATTATAAACAAGTTGTCAATTACGATAACTTTTCTTTCAGAAAACTTATATCGGTAAATGTATTGATAATAATATCGATAGGTATAACTTCATGTATGAATATAACTTTAATACCAATAAAATTTTCAACAAGTAATCAATCATCCCTGAAAAAAAAGAAAGACTTCGATAAAAATAAACCTATCGGTATCGATAACAACATCTTTTTTACTGCAATTTTTCATATCCATAATGAGAGTATTCATAATTGACGTAAAATTATAAAATTTGAAAAATTGCCATGTTGCGTTATTGACTTATTTTCTGTGCAGTGAATAAAAATAAAAAGAAAAAATTGTAGACTTATGAAAACTTTAGACTTTACAATTTTATGACATTTTATATAAAGCCAGCATTTAATTTTCTCATTAATTTCTCTTAAAGTATTGATGAGAGAACGGCTAAAGTAAAGAGATCAAAAAAAACGAATAGCACTAAGTACTGACATATTTTTTTACATCGTGTATTTTTTTAATATTAGGTTGATAACATTTATTATAATTTAAATTTCACTTTTCCCAATAAAATATAAGATTTATACATAGATTTTGTAAAAATTACGTATTGTAACGCACTAAATATATAATTTTTTTTTCAGAATAATTTAAAAACATCGCTCACATTCCACACCTGTAAAAAAGAGCTCATCACACTACGGACACAGAGTGGCAAAGAAAACAGCCAACGGCAGCACATCGCTCATCATCAGCGTCCATCATAACACCAGCGGCAACAAAAACAGATATTAATGTTGACAACAACAACAAACACAACAACAGAGAAGAAGCACATCGTGTCTAGCAACAGCAACAACAACATATCATCTGCCGACAAACAAACCAACCAACCAACCAACCAATCAGCCAACTTACCAGCCAGCCAAGTCAGCACTAGTCGCTGAAGGCAGCAGTAGCACAAATTCTGCGTACTCAATTTCATTACGCTTATTAAGCGTCAACAGCAGCAGCTGTACTTCAACATATTTTTTTCCTTTATTCATTCATTCATTAGTTAATGCTATTAATATATATATTTTCACGCGGCAATATACACACAACTGCACTCTGTCGCTCGTCGCTGGTGTCACTCTACCAGTTGGCTGTGATGTTGCATGAATGATTGTGAGTGACGCATGAAATGACAATGAAGTTGCATGCAACCTCTTAGCAATATGTTGCTAGCAGGCGTTGGCCAATGTTTGTGAGTTGTCAGGCAAAGAATTAAGGTGAAAAAATATTTTAATAAAATGTGTTTGTGAAAATTTGCGAAAGTTGCGTGAAATTTAAAGGACTAAAGGCGGAAAGAGATTTTGCGCGAAATTTTAAAAGAGTGAAGAAAAAAAAGCTTTGATTTGTAAATTCACAAAAATAAAAAATAAATAAAATATTAAATAAATATCGCAGATAGTACAAAAAATTAATAATATATGAACACAGTGAATTATATAAGAAGCAAGAAGATGGATACCGTTTACGGCACAAAGAAGTATTTTCAAAGTTTATCGGGTGCTAGTGATATATATCGGGCGCCGGCGTGTCGCGCAGTGGTGAGTTGAATAGATCTTTTTCAATACTAAACATAAACAAAAGAAGCCATTTATGTCATTTAAGATTATCAATATACTTGTTTTTAAGTAAATAAAAATATTTATTAATTTGAAAAATTATATAACATTTAAAAAAAAATTTCAAAAAATAATTCGTTCTAAATTCTTAAATTCTGTTCTAAAATTTTAATAATTTGTGGTACTCGGTTATATATAAATTTATATTCAGGGAGTATAATTTCCAGATTTTTTACAATATCAGAATATTTACAAAAAAATAAATAATTCTCTTTTTTATTTATTTATTTATAACAATTCATACAATAATAAATTAAAGCATAAATTAAAAATGCGACACTAGCTACATGGCTTTCGGTCGTTAAATAATTATAAAAAGCTAGTTTCATATTGCATCAAATATGAATAAATATTATTAAAATAAATAATATTAATTGATTTAGTTTGTTTTTCTAACATTAAGTATTTTTTTCAATGTAAAACTGAATATTCTTGGGTTGGAAACTTAAACCTACCCAAGTGTACAAGCAAATTTTTCCATTTCTCTGGAGGCTAAAAGAGATGCTAAGAAGTTATGAGACGGGGAAGAAGAGGTACAATACGGAGCAATTCTTACTTTTCGACGAACCAACCCGACTCTTAACCCGACTTCTCGTCCTCCAGACAGGATGTGCGTTGATGATGTCAAGGGCAAACATGCGTTGCCTCCTCAACATTTTTTCTCGAAATCCCCATAGTCAGAGCTCGTTGTCTCTTTTTTCTAATGCAGCTGACAGTTCCTGCTATATTTGACTCGATAATTGAATGTGGTCCCAAAGGGCAATCAATAAATGTATCCCCAGTTCGCCAAATCATTAGCCGCCTCATTACCGTGAACACTAGAGTATTGTGATACCCACATTCGTAAGTTCAAATTTATTCAAATTGAGATTGACCTCAACTTACTTTTCTTGTCAAATTTAAAAGAGCAAGAAACGGGCTTCATAGACTTTAGTGAAGTATGACTGTCATGCACGCTTTTATTTGGTACCAATACTGTGCACTTACTATTCAGTTTACCACTTGAAACATAGCGAAGACTTGCAATTGAGAAACCGTTGACATCTTACTGAAAAGAACGAGTCTATTTAAGTTGCTCTCCAGATGACAGCCAGATCTAGTTCTATTTACAGTTTCGGAGCTGTCCGTAAAATTTCGTTTTGCTGAAGATCCCAAAAGCTTACTTTAAAGGTGTACTTTATTCCGACCCTAGCAACTGCTTGCCATTTAGAGCCAGAAGCAATGAAATCATTTCCGCTGCATCCTCTTGGATCACTAAATCTGAGACATTCAAATTCTCACTTGAAGTGATGCTCATAGCGCCCGTAATGCATGTGCATACACCCCTCTCTACTGATGTTTATAGGTCTGATATATCCGATATCAAATTCCAGGTTTCACTCAAGATTCGACACGCTGTCTGAAAATTTTCAGCGCTTGATTAACTTGCAATTCGACGTGATACTTCCACTTCAGCTTCATGCTAAGAGTTATCTTTAAATAATTCGATACCTTAGAAAAACTCAAGCTTACGTCTCTAAGCAATGACAGTTTGACAACTCCAAATTTGCTTTTTCGCATAAATAGCACCAAGGATGTTTCGCTAGCATTAATAGCAAGATCCTGTAACTAACCATATTTCGGCTTCTGTGCGACTTTTCACCTACTTCCCGGAGAGACTTTCCTGATAAAAGTACGCATACATCATCGGCGTTAGCTGGAATGTCAGCGAAACTTCGTTAGTAGACATTCCACCATCAAACACCATTGAAGGGGAGAAGGTGGTTCTCCTTAAGAACATTCTCAAACAACTTTTGCTCTGATAAAGTGAGAACTTCGTCTCTTACAACCAGCAGTCTTCTAGAAGTTATAAGATTAAAGAACAATTCATATACTCAATGGGAATAAACAACTCCCAAGCTATTCATCTCTGCTTCCAGCTCTTCTGCGGTCTCTACAATAAGATCTTTAGAGCCAATTAAGGGGTGACATCTAGTTAAAGTTCTCATAAATCATTGAATTTAAGTAAACACTCTGAAAATTTCAAGTCAATCCGACGGTTATTTTTGAATTTACACGCATAATAATTGTAACGACGCGTCAGAGCGTTTCAAAATGCTTTTGAAACTTTAACCTTGTTTTTCTCAAAACTGTGTTTTGAAAGTCGGTGACCAAGATTTCTCGAAAACGGCTGAACCGATTAGTCTCAAAGTTTTACACATGCTTCGAAACAATATTTTCTAGTATTTAATCGAAGCTTCTTTATTAACGAAAAAAAAAATTTTATCCACAATTTAAGGCCAAAATTACGGCAAAAAATTGATTTTTTTTTGAGAAGCCACCATTTTGTCAAAATTTTTTTTTTGGTTATTCCTTCGATTAGTTACAAGGTTATACATTACTTTAACGAAATGCGTTTGGTTTTTTCATTTCAGGTGATCCACTTCAGATATATAGTGGTCACCGCAAAACGCCTTTTTTGGGAAGGGTTACTGGAGATCTGCTATAGCAGCTTTTAAAACTGTTTTTTACAAATAAAAAATTATTAAATACTCTTTAAAGTTACCATAATAAGTGTACGAATGCTTAATATAATAAATTTAGAAGTTTTCTCAGGAAAAATGTTTCAAAAAGACAATTTTTTAGGGCTCCTAACTAAACGTAGCCCCTTAACTG
The DNA here is from genome assembly GCA_963971545.1 of Philophylla caesio. Classification (NCBI taxonomy): domain Eukaryota; kingdom Metazoa; phylum Arthropoda; class Insecta; order Diptera; family Tephritidae; genus Philophylla; species Philophylla caesio. Next base: position 52,211,959 of record OZ020609.1, on the reverse strand, counting down.
AAAATGTTGTTTTCAAGCGTACGCTCCAAGTTGTTTTGCATTAAACGTGGGACGTTGATTGAATTGAGTCTAATCGCTGGTGCGTAGTCGTCTTTTCCTCTGGTTAGCAAATGAAGACGGTTTTAATTGTTCTCCAAGCTGGGGAAATATGTTCCAGTATATTGTTTTATAAAGCTACGACATTTTGATTGCTGACTCTCCACCGATTGTGGCGCAATAATGCGGCGTGTCCATGGTTACTGTGCTGGTATTATTTATAATCTCATTTGTGTTTAGTGCGTAATATCAAGATTAAGTGGTTTTGTTGTGGACTCTATTAAGTAACAAACAGTTTTACGACTACAACTACCCATAATATGTATGTATGTATGTTGTATAAGTATATAAATATGGATAGCCGTTTATGTATGCGTATGCATGTGCTTAGTTTAGTCCATTAACTCCTTGCCAGAGGAGTAGTGCAAGCCACATGCGCAATAATCCGAAATTGGATACAGACTTTGATATCACATCCATATCCACCTCTACTTTCATTTTGCTTTTGCCTTTCTCGTGCCTTTATTAGCTGATTTATGCACTCGTTTGAATGTTTGTGAAATATGCGAAATGGTTAAGTGGTTATCGGAGAAGTGTTAAGATTGACTTTTATTGGCACTTAAAGCGCAGCATTCCAGCAGCTCTAGCTGATAGTAGGGCAGAAAAGAACAGAGTTTCTCAATTCGAGAGCAAAGAAAACACTTCCAACTATTTTATTTTGCAGTTCAACTCAATCGTAGAGAAGGCGTTTATGGAGAAAGTGTATGTACTTGGTATAGTTGGGATAATAAAATAAAATAAAAGTGCGCTAAGCAGCCGTGAGCTATTAAGCAAATGTGCCATGATTTGCGAGCAACGAACGAAATGGTAAAGTAAGTAGAAATACCTAGAAGCATTCAACTAAGTGTTGTGGAGGAGGCGGAGAGAATAAGAAAATTTATTTACAATGGAGTTAGCACATTATTATAGTTTATGAGTGTAGAAGGCGGCAAAAAAATGAAATAATAGTTAAGTCGCATTTGAAGTGGTGTTACTTAAATATTTTATTAACTTGGAAAGATTAAGAAAATTGCAATAGTCGAGTGAAAAAAATATTGATTTTAATGTTATTATCTTGAATATGTACATTCCAAATATAACATAAGAAGAGCTTCAAATTTAGTTGTCACTGGAAGAATGTGCAAATTCCATATTTACCTTTAAAAAATAATTGAACTTGTTACGAAAATGTATTTCTAAAATTATGGTTTATGTACCTACATAATAATTAAATTTTTATTCACTCTTTTTAAATTTCTTTTAATTAAAATCCAGCTCATTCTCCAACGAGATCCATTTAAAATTTTAAACGGTATACAAAATTTAAAAGAATGTATCAAAATTGCTTCAAAAGTTCGAACTCTTTTACAAACATTTTTAGACTTTTTCTTTTTATATGCAGTTTTGTTGACCATTCAATTCTAATTTAATATTGTGCATATTTGTAGATGCTAAAAATGACAGTTGATTTTTAATATTTTTTTTCTGACGCTCTATCGCAAGATGTGATATTTTTAAATGAAAGAATACAAGAAATTGCAGTAGAGCTTACATAAGTAAAAAAATCATCAAAAATTAGCGATGGTGTTTAGCCACTTGTTACTTGAAAGTTTGAATTTAGTTTTTTATGAAAAATTTGATGAATTTTTTTAGTTGTGTAAAAAAATGTAAACTTGGCTTCATATGGCCTCTGTGTGAGAACTGTGTGCGCTTTAATTGAAGATTTATAAAAATTGAATAAACTAAATGTATTTCGTAAAATGCTGCTTTTATAATTATAAAACAAGAAATTTAGTCAAAAGAAATAAAAAAGTTAATGTAACTTAATATTTCTATAACTAAATGAGTTTAGCGGAAACCTCTTTAGTAATTTTGTTATTTTTGTGATTTTTTTTAAAGCGTTTTTGAATTTTTCTTACTGAATGGTGGATCTATGTAAGTGAAAAATATACAAATATTTTTTTAAGTAGATTGTGAGTAGGATCTGAAATACATTTTTTGATTTACCGATTGAGGCTGCAGATAGGGTGATGCTTTATTGTGCGATTTCTTTAACCCGATGTTAGTGAAAATTATTCGAGCTGCAGAATTATACTGACTCAGCGTACACTAGACGTCTCAGATGACATTGATAGTTCTGATTTTTCCAAACAGGATATAATTAAAAGCGACATCCAACATATTGTTCAGTCACGTCCAATGCTGAGTCTCTCTTGCCTGTAATCACTATTTCGAACTTAGAAGTCAATTAAGCGGTAAAGTCCTCTTTCGGAAAATAAAAACCACGCTCTGTACGTCTCTCATTATGCCCATTTACATTTACGCCATTTCGACGGCGAGTACCGCAGACGATGGGACAGCTGCCCTGAAGACACGAGTAGTTTAAGTGACGCCCGATGATGACGGCTGTTGCTTCGAATTGATGCCAATTAACGAGGAGCTATAAAAGTTAGCATGCTACGTTGGCGTCGGCCAAAATCGCATAGGCCGTTATAGTACCAGTGAACTAAGTAAGATATGAAAGTGTAGAGCACAGTGCCTCATTCAGATTCCAGTTGGAGCGCAAATATGTATCTCCTCCGCCCATGTTAAAACATTAATTTTAAAACGCAATTGATGGGATGATGGAACATATACAACATATCATTCTTTAATCTGAGAATTCTGTCCAATATTACTCAAACAGATTATTGAGTACGCGTGTAAGATTTCACGTAAAGAATCATGCTTAAAACGACTTATGCTGAATTTTACCCGCGTGTTTATCAAATCGCTCCATGCGATTTTAAGTGCTTTTGCACACACCTAGCTTAAAGTATTTGCATTGTTTTTAATTTGAATCCAATTTACGAAAGAACTTCTTAATATCCCATTTATAGTTCCATCTTTCGAATACAATTTTTTACAGCACATAACATTTTTCCACTAACATACGTACCCCGACAGCAGCGCCATCTAACGCAGAACTTTTTCTTTTCATGCAGTTGGAAAACATTCTTAATTTGAACCAGACCATTCGTACCACTTATAGAGTAACCTAAGAGTCTGTTTTCGATAACTTTTTTTTTCGATATTTTTTTTTAATTTTTTCTAAATTATATTTCAATTTAAATACCTTTCATCCCTTATTTGCTTTTAAATCTATAAAAATAATACAATGATACGAGGTCAATAAGTCCGTGACTTTTTGAATGAAACACAAGTTTTTGGATAAACAAATATTTTATTTTTCAACATAGTCTGCTTTGAGTTCTATACACTTTGTCAAACATTTCTCCAATTTTTTTAACCCTTCAAAATAATAAGATTTGTCGAGGGCATCAAAATAGGCATTTGTTTGTGAGATGATTTCATCGTTGGAGTCAAATCTCTTTCCGCCGAGCCATTTCTTCAGATTTGGAAATAAGAAATAGTCACTGGATTCTAAATCCGGAGAATAGGGCGTATGAGGGTGTAATTTGTATCCCAATTCATGGATTTTTGCCATGGCAACTACACATGTGTGCGTTTGCGTTTGTGGTCGATTGTCAGCAAACGCGGTACCCATCTTGCGGAAAGCTTTCTCATACCCAAGTGATCATTTTTAAACCACTTTCAATCTCCGATCGGCCAACACCATATCGTGCTTTTTTCCAACTGTTTCGGTTGTTGAGACCTCAATTGGGCGTCCAGAACGTTCGGCATCTTCGGTGCTTGTACGGCCACAACGAAATTCATTAAACCACGTTTTTACCATTGAAATTGATGGTGAAGAGTTCTCATAGTATTTATCAAGCTTAGCTTTGGTTTGAGTGATGGTTTTTTCCGCAAAAAATAATGCTTAATGAGCACCCGAAATTCATTTTCTTCCATTTTCTCCTCAAATCACGCAGTAGTGTGATATGCATGGCTGTCAAACACAAACTAAAGGGCCGTACACATAAGACTTTCGCTTTGCTTTGCTTCAGAGTTTCGCTTTGACAGATAAGTTAAAGTACTGATGTTATATGAGTGCTGCTAAATACAACGCGAGAAAAGTAAAGCAAAGCAAAACGAAGCAAATCATGGCGAACTCTCAACTTTTGTACACTTTGACAACCAACTGTTTACATTTCTATTTAATTTCTGCGTGCATATACACACGATTTAGAAAATTTACTAGTATTTCATAGTTTTTGCGTGTATAATTACTTTTAAAAAGATAAAAGAAGAGAAATATTAATAAATAGCAAATAAAACACCTCTTTGATCGGTTTTTATTTATCTTGTCGAAGTATGCTCGGCCTGAATATAGTTTATTACACTCGCGACTTTGAAACATACATAAGTAGCATAACTACCGCTTAATTATATAAGTAAAACTCATTTCTTAATATTTTATTAAACAAAATATTTGGAATAGACACAAATAACAATTGAAAACAAACCACTAACGTAGAAACTGTCAAAGCGTTCTAAGTAGCAAACCTTCTACACCTCATGCTTTGTTGTTAAATTTCGAAATGTCAAGTGAAGCGAGGAAAGTTGTATGTGTACGGCCCTTAAATGTCGCAGCTTGTTCAAATTTTGACAGGAGTCAACTGACAGATAGATGCCTGTTGATAGTAGCAGTGTTGCCATTTCAGTAAAGAGGCAAGAAATTCAAAAAGTCAAAGACTTATTGACCCGCCCTCGTATAACAAAATTTTATCAAAACTTAAAATAAAAAAAATGTGAGTTTTAATGAGTATGTAATCTTGTAGCCCATTTAATTTCAATATTATAAAGTGCAAGTTTCAAGTGCTTACACGTTGCCACTGGTTTTTGCGAATTTATTTTACTGGCGATTTCCTCCATATAACGCAAATACGCGGCAATTCTTTGTTTCGAAGGAAGTCAGTAAAAAATCATAGGCACTTGAAATTTGAATTTTATGATACTCGTAGTTAACTGGATAAGCCATAACACAGCTTACTCAGAATTTTTTTAGTTTTTGCATTAAAAAAAGATCAAAGTTTTAATGAAATTGTTGTACTTAGAGAAAAGTTTAGAAAATGGATATTTTTAGTGTTTGTAAGAAAATTAATGGTATTTTAATTAAAAAATAGGTTTTTATATTTGGAAAAAAAATTGGTCAATTGAAGTTTTATTTTCAAAAGTTTGGAAAAGTTTAAGTCTGTTAAGTTGATGGATCATAAAAAGCATTGCGTTATTATGAACAGAAGGGCACATTAAATGGATATGCAGGAAAATTACGTACACAACAATTCAAAGTTTTATTGTTTGCTAGTCAATTAATAAACTCCTCAAGCGCCTTAAAGATATGCTAGACATTCGAAGCTGTCGCATTCAGCATCCTCGCCAGTGTCAACAAAGCTAATCAACACATACTACAAGAAAAAAAGAAAGCAATGAATATTCAGAGCAGAAAAACAAAATAAAAAAAAAGAGAAAGAAAAGAAGTAACCAAAAGAAAATTACATAAATGCAATAACAAGCAAACAACAATCAAAAACATAACAACAATGTAATCAAAAAACTGCATGCGGCCATCAAACCAACAACAATAACAATTTAAGCGAAGACAAACGAACTCACAACTTTATTTACATGCAGTGTAAAAACATGCTTTGAAAGCAAAACACACAGAAAACAATAAAAAAAAAAAATAAAAAAGGAGTAAAGTCACCAAAAAACAACTTAAAGAAATAAAGTTGAAGTGTAAGTTGAAGATGTTGCACACGCTGCAGCGGAAGTAGACGAGCACGAGGCGGTAAGAAAATATTGAAAAAGTCAAAAAGCCAACAAATGTCACAACACAACACAGCATGCCAAACACATATGTATATGTATATATCGCCATCTCTCTCTCTCACCCTTTGACGCTCGCCATTTCGGAGCACACTTGGCATGCATGTTGCGCATCTTTTGCGCATTGTTTGCTTTATCTGCATGCAACTTCCGGCAGCGTGCATGTCGAGTTGAGTTTCGTGTGCGTGTGTGTGTGTGTCAGCGTGCGGTTGCAAGTGTATTCGTTCGGTTAATGTTGCATGCGGCGGCGCCCTTTTCAATTTTCATTCAAGGAGCACAAGTAAATCCTTTGTCGTTGTGTTATTTTGTTGCACGGCTTGTTGGTTGTTGGTTGTTGCTGTTGCGCATAATTTGCATATGAATGTACGGAGCGCAGTGTTGTTTACTCACATTGTTTTTGTTGGCATTGTTGCTGCTACTGCTGTTTGTTATGTGACATTGATGTAGCCAACTGTCGTTGCCGCGCGTCCGTTGCGCCAAAGTTTGTCTCATACTTAACGAGTAGTAAGTAGTTGTTGTTGCTGTCGCCCGCATTTCGCTTTTTGATTATTATTATTGTGATAATTTTGTATTGTATGCACTCCTGCCGCCACTTCATAAGTTTGTTGCATCGGAAACCACTTATGTGGCAGACGCTGCTTTGTATCGACGCTTCCTCGCTCGTCTTCGCCTTTCAACGAAAACAGCAAGCACACTTGTACACATACACACATACTACATTGATAAATGTACGCTGACTTCATAGTGACATTTTGACGTTGACAGTGTTGCACATGTTGCACTTGCTAGCTGGCTGCTTGCTTGGTTGATCTTGTTTGTTACGCCGTAGCCTTGCGCAAACACTCTTCACACACACACACACACTAAGAATAGCACAAAACATTTTGCATGCTTGATTTCTATGGCACAAGGAAGTTGTGTGGCAACATCAGCTCTTATTCACTTATACAATGTGGTATTCATACACACACAGAAGAAGAACATTTTATAACTGCAACGATATATATATTTAGTACTACCTACCTAATGGAAGTAGAATTGCGCGTTACCGAACGCCAGCGTTAACGAGCATTTGAAAGATTTCAAACTTGTTGCAGTTGTTCTCTATGTTTTTGTTATTGCTTATTTTGCTTCATAATACAATGTTATGCCGATATGGAAAGTAGGTGTTTTAGAAATAAATTGAAAAGCTACATAAGTAGCGAAACACACAAAACAGCAAAAAAAAATTAAACAAAAATAAATACAAAACTACTTTATATTAAGCAGCTGGTTCATGCCACAAAATGTTGCATACACTGTATGTTTTTAAGTAGAAAACTTAGTGATATAGTAAATTTAGTGTGTGTAGTAAAAGTGTAGACAACATAAATTTAATTATATTCAAATAATGAGAAAATAGTGTGAAGTTGGGCCAAAAAAGGCAGTTTTTCTTCACGAGAAGGAAGCATAATCAGTCTGGCAACTTAACTCGAACTCTCTACTCTACTTTCATGCACCATGGCCAGCCTCTCCTCTTCTTTTCTGGGTTACGCTAGTAACTCGCACCAATTGAAGACAGCTTCTTCTACACTTGCTCCATCTATTGCGCTTGTGAGCGCCCTTACTTGCGTTGCCCACTCATGACCGCCGAGTCGAAAAACTCATTCATCGGAGCATTATAATCTATACAAACGACAGCTCTAAACCTTCGCAATCGTTGAGTTTTTATAAGCTCGACTATGTTCACATCATTTTACAGCTCATACAGTCCCTCTTTCGGTGATCTTCGGTGCCCTTCGCCTCCGGAACAGTTTCCTAAATCACCGCCAAAGTCTTCGCATTGCTGATCAACCCTTCCAGTACTACTGCCAAGCGATACGTCTCGAATGTGGGTTAACTATTAGGCTAATCGTTCATAACAATTCTTGGAACCATCTATGGGTAATACTCGTACAGTTTATTGTTAGTCCCCGCCCAGAAATAGTCTGTTCGATAATTTCAACAAGGGTGGAAATTTCTCTTAACTTCTAGTGTTGTTACTGCTTAGTCTTAGCTTCTAGGAAACAACGGTATTTTTCAAGGAAAAATTCTCTTACCTTTTAGTGTTGTCTCTCTTTAGTCTCAGCGACTAGTGTTGTGCCAAGTGATCCAGCATCTTTTACAATCCTCTTTTTGGCTGGTTCGTTAGTTTCTCTTTAAAATGTGTGTTTTAATGCCGGAAAGTAATATGTTACTAATCTTGTTGTTGTGTCCTTTCATCCCTTGTTTGTTTCTAACTCTTTATCTTGCCAGATTTTGTTGACGTTTAGTGCAACACTTGTTGGTATTAACGAGCTTCCAAACAGTGTCGTCGCTGGATTTAGAAGAATGTCAAAACGGATGAGGCAAACGGTTTGCAAGGACTGGTTCGGATCCACAAGGCCTGGTGGTAGTCGCTATCTATTTATTCCTCGCTTGTTTTTACTACAAAAATAGGTGGTCTCAGAATTTGTTACTGTTGAATCTGATAATCTGATTTTAGACTGCGCTAAACATTTCGAGAATGATAAAACACCGATATTTTGAGGGCTGTCAACATGAATCTGAGCAGTACCATCAGTGTATTCAAAGAGGTTATTCTATGAAATCTTCGGTGTACGGAGGGTTCCCATATTAATTTAGAATTTTTATTCAGGTTAAACAGATCCGTTCATTCTTTTTTGTGTGTGTATTTAGTATCTTATTCGGAACAGTGATTAACAAATGGATTGTATCTTTCGATCTCCATCACTAGTCGCTTGAACTCTAGTATATCTGTTCATTCGCCAATCCCTTCACAGTTAGGGAAAGTCCCTTGCCGTTTGAAAAATATAAACTTTGCCTATGGCGTAGCGTAACTGAATCGTCATAGCCTTTGTAGTCTATCTTTCAAGTGCTGATTGCTTAGTTTCATTCAAAAAATTGAGATCTTTTAACATCTTCATCGATAGGCGGATATTGGCAAACGGATGGTTGGCGGGCATGTCTAATTTCCACCTTGAGTCATTATTCTACTTTAGAATGGTACATTTACTTTCTCTTTGCACAGTCTCCTGGTCGATAGAAGTAAAGATTTCCTAAACGCATAAGTCATACCCCGTTCTGTGGCATTTGCTTTGCGGATACTCATTTGGAGGCTAAACGAGTTCTCACGTTGGCTTATTTCACTGATTTCTTGCCTTTCTGTTGTTGCCTATTTACTTATACTGTACTTGCCTTTTCAAGATTTTGAGACAATGTTTCTTAAAGCTTCGCTTCAAGGCTATATTGTTATTTCTGCTTTTTAAAATATCATTTCTTGTGAGAAACTGAGTTTTTCATTGAAAGTTATTTTGCGCAAACAGCTCAGGCTATATTAAAGCAAATTTATAATTTAAAAATTGCTAAACAACACATAAGAAGTGAGCTAAAAAGCAAAAATACGAGCTAGCCAAATACATACATTTTCTTGCTAAAATTCCGAAGGCGGAATTTCCTTCAAAGCTCTTTAAGAGAAAAAGTACTAAGATATATAAATAGACTTCATCACAATACCGCTGCTTCAACTTTTTAAGCTATTCTTATCCTCAGACATTTATTTTGTTGGAGCAAAAGAAAAAAGGAAAGCAATCTTGATACATATTCTGCCATTTTGCCAGCAGCATTTTTGTTCTACTCTGTGTGCCTGTGCGCGAAAAATGCAACACTGCGCCATCATTATCATTAAGTGCGCTCAAGAAATTACTTCACCATGTCTAATAAGCTGGCGGGCATACAAACCAAAAAAAAACCTTACAGAAAATAGATTTTTTTTTGGTAAAAAAGAAAGTCAAAACAACGCAACAGAAAGAAGTGAGCATAAACTAAGAAATAAACAAGAAAGAATAATATAATCCCAAAATAGAAAACAAAAAAAAAATTAAAGCTTCCCAGTTAGTGAATAACCATCTACCTACGCTTACAATCAAAATATGCTTTCACAAATTTGCTAGATTTTCTTTAAAAACCTATGCACCTTAATATCTTGCGTATGTGTGGGCCAATTTATGCTACTTAAAAAAAGACTTATTAAAAAATAAAACACCTTAGCACTCAACCGTTTGAATGACTGTTGCTACGGCTAATTTTGGCTACTGGCGCAAGAACCCCATATCACCTTCATACATACGAACATTCTCTATAATCTGCATACGTACTTAGGTGTTTTTAAGTTCGTACATTCTTGATGAAAAGCAAAAGCAGATAAGAAAGTTATACAAGAGCGAAGAAAAGCGCCAAAAAAAAAGCAAGGACTTTTCTAAGCAGCAAGTACAAAAAAAACAAGATGCTCTTTTTTCTCTGTCGGCAAAGAAAAACTTAATACCTTCATATTAAATATTAAAAAACCTGGAAAGAGTGCAAAGTAAAAAAAAAATATATATGTAAATGTAGAGAGAAAAAAAGTTGAGTAGGGTTGCAAATAAAACTAGATCCGCTCGTCTTCTATACGATAGTGTCAAAGACGATAAAGAGGTAAGCAAAGTGGTGGCGCTTTTTAAGTAGCTGTGCAAGTGACTTGCTAAACTTGGATCTACTGGAAAAAGATTTGTTCAAGCAGCGCATACGAGTTTCCACTTGCGAGCTTTTGCCATCGTAAATAGTGTGAATGTGAATTCTGTTTAATTCAGAAGTAATTAATTCAAAGCAAAATCGTAGGTTAACTGTAGGGAATCGATACGATAACGAGATCCTATTCAAAAGTGATTCAATTGTTGTTGAGTGGTTTACATTGGTTTCTCGAGCTCAAACAATTTGCTAACTTCCAATTGTGCTACAATAAGAAACTTCAATAACTTTTTTTTAATCAATGCATTTCATTTATTTTTTTATTTTATATGATTATAGACCGTATGAGTACCACCATGCTCAGCCACGCATATGCGACACCTAATTAGAAAATTAATCATTGCGACCTAAAGGGTTGAAGTCGGGATTCCCCTTAATTATCGATTTAATGGACTGCTCCAATTCAGTCAAATCTATAGGTTTTGTTTTGTACACCTTTTGCTTGTTATAACCCCATAAAAAAAAGGTTTGGTGCCGTCAGGTAAGGTGACCTTGAGGGCCAGCGGAAAGTTGAGTTTCTGCATATTAATTTGTTTTGAAATTTTTGTTGGAGTTCCGCAATAACCGATCTGGCTATGTGTGGAGTTGCTCCATCTTGCTGGGACGAAACGAGTAAAAAAAATCCTTCAATATCTTTCAATAACGGTACCCATTGACAGTTACTGTTACACCGTTGTCTCCAAAGAAGTATGGACCGACAATGCACCCTGATGAAACTGCGCACAACACAGTGACTCGTTCAGGCTGAAGTTCCGTCTCATGGATTATTTCTGGATTTGATTCACTCCAAATTCCAGGCAAATCTAGAGTGTTTAACTGGCTTGTTATTTGAACTTTGTACGAAAACAGGTTTAAGTCATCATGAATTATCCGTTGTAATGACCGTCTGCTAACTCCAATTTGCGTTGATAAGTTTCGTGGCGAAACTCTTGTATTTGCCAGAATATACGATATAACAACTTGAACACGAACATACGGATCTAACTGGTACGGTCTTCTTGCGATGCTTCCAGAATCGGCAAATATGTTTACCAACATCATAATGGTCCAACTACTCGGGGGAGTTCCGCCAAACTCCCTTCTGAATTTACTTTTGACTGAAAGACGGACTACTAAGCATGGTACCGCTGCACTATCCAAATCCTCTTTTAGGTATCCCAAGCATTTATTTTCAAAAAATTTAAATAATAACCTGCCAAATAAAAAAAAAAGTAAGCCGAATTCTCACACATGAAAAAAGTAATTACGTTTTGTTTTTGTAACACGAGTCCAAGCAACTCAAAATATTATCGAACCTATCGCAAAAAGATTAAAAAAAATATAATTTTATTTCCATTTTATTCGTGATTTACTTAACTTCGCATGCAATGTACATATCACTACAACGGTAACAGCAAAATAATGACGGAACTTTTAAAACCCTCCCCAATCCATTCAACCAAAACAGTATTCAAATGTCGACTGCTCGCAAGAAAGAGAAGAAGTTCAAGCATAGTTCAGTACAGTGGTTGCATTCATATTTAAAAAAATTGGATCAAAGCTTGACGGGAGACATGCTAGCGGAGTGTGTTCAGAACAATTGGGTACAGCAGCCGTGTACATATCAAAGGCCGCTTCAACGGCACAATGTCATACGATTTCGGTACATGAAATTTACTTTTTCATTGGCAACCAGGCGACTACTAAATCCATGACTTATTCATCGCCGTCATCAATAACAGCTGAGGAACGCCGCCTCAACCTACCAACGAGATGTTTGAGATACTTCCAGCAAATATCACTTGGGTTCCCCGTCATTGCGACATCAGTTGATTAGCTTACACTTCAAGGAACGACTCTAATAATAATAATAATTTTGGCGCGTACACTATATAGCTCAGTGTTTGGCCGAGCTTCTCCTACCATTGGTGGTGTGCGTCTTTGATATTATACCACAAATGGAGGGACCTACAGTTTTGTGCCGACTCCGAACGGCAGATGTGTTTAATGAGAAGCTTTTTCATGGCAGAAATACCCTGGGAGGTTTGCCATTGCCTGCCGAGGGGTGACCGCTATTAGAAAAAATTTTTTTCTATTATTAAGATTTTGTTTGCCCTGACTGAGATTCGAACCTCGAACTCACCGGCATATCAAGTTATAGCACGCACCGCTACCAACTCGACCACAGCGGCCAGGAACGACTCTACACGATATTAATATCCGTATTGTCTTGGCATATCTCTGCGAAATTTATTAAGGCACTTTGGCAACAATGAACTAAAAAAACAAAATGTCTTTTTAATCTGAGAAGCTATAATATTGGAATGACAACCGCAGACTTGGGTCGCTTGGCAAGATGTTGGGACGGGGATGAAGACGAGACGATACAATACCTCTTCTGTTGCTGCCTAGCACTAGCCAGACGAAGAGCCAAAGCGCAATGTAGCCACTTTTGAAATGCGCTCAAAACCCTGAGAGATCTGATGTTACTCCTGCGGAGTACCAATTGTTTTTTTAGGGAGACAAGGAAGATTTATTCATCATGAAAGATTAAAAACAACTTTTGATGGGCATATTCATCAGCATTTATCCATCTCATCCGACGGAATATACAATCCCATTGGTCTGGTCCACCTGATGATATAAAGCATCAGGTCCTATCTATCACATATGTATGAATGAATAAAGCACACTGCTTATTTGTCAAACATGATTAAACAAAGCAACCTTGTCATATTCCAGGCAGTAACGATAGAAGGGATTAAAAAATATATGCAGTCTTATCGAGTGAATGTAAAATGTACAGTGACCCGCCAGAACCCAAATTGAATGTAATAGTTGTGATTAGGCTAGTGTGAGCAGTTCCGCTCAACCAAAAGGTTGTGCCGATTTTACAGATCCCTGCTATCACCCAGCGCAATCGCAGAGCTTACATGATAATCAACTATCCAAGAGTTAAGAATTTACAATCAGGCGCATTCTCAAATGTTCGTTCTCTGGTGGTAACGTTTTGAACGTAACCTTTTTATTATCACCTCAGCCAAGCGGTTGCCTATTATATCTGTTAGAGAGAAGTCTGACATTCTCCAAATAATCTCGAGTGCACAATCTTTGCGCTAAGAACCCTAATAATCACTAGGCTATCTAAGTGAATGTCCACTTCCCTGATTGACGTTGCTTGTTTGACCAATGAGTCCACCGCTTCTCTGATAGCTGCCACCTCATTCTCGGATGTCGGAACTCAGCGCTGATAGAAATCTCTCGATTCATATATTCACCGTTTCTTTATCCCGAATACCTCGCCCGACTTCGTCTTTCCTTGAGGAAATGAGAGTGGAAAAGTAAATGAATAACACAACCCGCTGTTCACGCTTCAATCGCTAGCGGATTTCTTATAGGCATAACTGTGTTGTTATTGAAAGCTTCCAATAGAGGGAAGTGACATATTCGGAAAGTTATATTTTCTAGCAAATAAGACCAGTTCCCTTTTGCTTTGCGGTTTGATGTTAAGGTGACCCTGGATCAGGTCGTAAAGGCTTTGCTCAACCAACAAATACTATGTCATCTGGGCAGACTTTCACTCGACAGCTTCTTTTCTCTGAAGGGGAGAAGACACCTCCTTGGAGGGTCCACCTACTTACTATCCTAAGCGCACAGGCTATCACTGTACATCGTTTTAATTTTGCAAGTGACTTTTTAGATTTCACTACTTAAAAAATATGTTGTTTTTTTTTGTACACAGTACTAAAATTCAATTTTAAACCATATTAGGTTGCACCTACTTCACGCCTACTTCAAGCTACCAACAAATCCTTTCACATTATTTGCCCAATCATATTTTAGATCATAAATCATTTTGTACCGAGCAAAAAACCATTGCATATAATAAGAAAACTCTTAAGAACTTTTGAAAATATTTTTTTTTTCATACAAATATGTAACTTCCTGTCGCCCAAAGTTCACTTAAGCACTTACGGCAATCCCGGCCACAATCGCTGACGCTACCAAAGCGGCTCATCATGTCGCGCCTTTATTTGCACCTAAAGGGGGAAAATGTTTGAAAAAAAAACTAATGCAAATAGCACCGCAAGCAAAAAATGAAATAAAAAAGTAATTGTAGGGAGAAAAACTTTTAAGTGAAACGAAAATATGCGCACATCTGCCAAGCGAAGTGATGTTGTGACGAGATTCGTCAACACGACCGCCACCAGACAAACGCGCATTCATGCATTCATAAAAGGAATAGCAGCCAGTCATTGGCTTACTTTTGTATATACATACATAGACTTTAATATGTAGATGTGTTGAAAATTTTCGCCTCTACCCTTTTTCTATATGACATTTTTTTATACTTTACGGCGGCCTTGCGCAAATTTTAAATAATCCGACAGACTACGTATGTATGTATATGAGGGAAGGAGAAAAAAATTAAATCTTAAAACCGACGAACGGAGGAAGTTTTGGGTTGTGAGTGAATGCAAACAGTGAGCAGTGAGTGAATGTTAGCTCAAATACTCCGCGATTCACTCAATTGTATGCGTCGAGAATGTGACATGCCGTCGTCGTTGCAGCGCCGACATTCCTCATCCGTTTCCGTTGTCGAGCTTGTTTCCTGCGGCTGTTGTTGTCACTGTCATCGTTTTGTTGTCACAGTTGTCAATGCTGGCGGTATGGTTGCTCTCTCTGCTTGTATACATGTAGTCGTTGTTGTTGTTTTTGTTGTTGTTGTGACTGTTGCTGTGACTCGCCCGCATTTTGGTGGATTGCAGCCAAACTAGCCAACCATACAGTCAGCCCTTCGAATCCTTTTGAAAAACTCTGCTCGCCTGCACTCGCCAGCCAATCTTGCCATCGATGGCAGGTATTTGCAAGTACGAAACGTTAAGGCAGATAATTTAAAATATAAGTAGAGGCAGAGCAAAAGTGATGAATGGAGGTGGTGGTTGGAACATTTCGTTTGAAAATATCCCGACGTCAGGCATTTGAAATTTTGATGCTGCTATCAGAATCTTTTTTTTCTTGAATTTTTATTTTCCACTTTTTCTCTTGCAAATATATCACTCTACTGGCATCAGCGGGTATTAAAAAGTAAAAAGTAAAAATTACAATTGATAAAAAATTTAGTTGGCCAAAATCTTTTGTGCTTGATGTGTCATTTTAACTTTGCTCAATGCTTTTATCAAAATTGTTTGCGGGTGTAAATGATTATTATTTTATTTTTCGCAAAGAACAAAAAAGGAAGTGATAAACTTTGATAGTTGCATACATTACAATGAGCAGGAATTGTTACTACTGCAAAGTTTATTATAAAAATCGTATAAAATAGTTTTATTCAGATTTTTATTTTAACTCAAATTAATTACATAGTAACTATTTTGGTCTTCAATTTGATAAATCGGTTTTTTTTTTTAATTGATTACCTATTTTAAATAAAATTCTTTATATTAAAATGGGTAAGTCATAAACAAAACTTAGTCGGTTCATTAAAGTAATCAATAATTATGTGTATGTGACTTGCGTTTATTTCTACCATTAAAAAACTGTTGTTGGTTTTTCACAAAAATCTTCCATAAACTGGCCTTGTAAAATTAACATTAACTAGGCCAACAGAAAAAAAAACAAACAGTCATTTATTAATGTCATAACTATTAATGAGTCAGTGACCTTCAGTTTAATAACTCATTTTCAAACATCATAATTAAAAATTAATCAATGCATTTTACTTAGAAACTTTTAGTTCACTAATAAAAATGTGTTAGTCTTTTTCGTTTATAACCATCATCGTTAAAAATTAGCCATTGACTTAAACCTACAAAAGTTTTTAATAAAAATTAAAATGTCATAGAAAATCTCGCAAATTTTTGATTTTTAATTAATTTAATTTTAAGATTAAATTCTGTAATATTTTATTATATAATTCATAAATAAAAATTAGTCGGTCTGTTGAAGTCATCAGTATATATTTGTAAAGGACTTCTGTTTATTATCTTGAACTGAATTTTACTTATAAATATTTAGTTCTAAAAGTCACAAATTAAAAGTTGTTAGTGTTTTTTGTTTAAGAATTAGTCGTTGACATTTCTGTACAAAAGTTGGTAATAAAAATTGGTGCATTTTTTTTTATTGTAATAGTTGCCAACAAGGATTTGGCAGCGACTTAAAGATATAAAAGACAACTAAATAAAAAACATGTAGTGTCTTTTATCAAAAAAAACCGCTAATATTTTTATAATTTTTGTTGTTAATTTGTACAATTACGCCGCATGGAATTATACAAATGTGGCGAAAAAAAGAAAAGTCAATTATAGATTTTAATCTATACCTTCGAACTTTTATAAACAATATGTAGTTATAATTTTAAAAAAATAAACTGCCCATTTTCTTAATGATTTTTTTTAACAAAGTCACTGAATCTTTTCATTATGCATACGTATAACAAATTTGAGGAAAATACATATAAATTACATAAAGTAACAATGCAACTACTTTGATCGATTTTAACTCATATAATTTCTAAATACAATATTTGTTTCTGAAATTTCTAGCAATTTAAGTTTCAAATCATTTTACTAATTTTATTTTCCCGCTCTGATTTTTGTGCAATTTTTTCAAAGAGATACCAAACCTATGACCCCTTTGCCTTTGCACTAATGCGCTGGGAGTCTTCTTAAGCAAATAGCCAGGCAAAAAATTAGTTAACTATTAATTAACGGTTAAGATTGTTTTTTCCTTCAATATTCCCAATGTTTTCAATGGTAAAATTAAAAAATTTCTTTTTTCTTTATAAAAATTTATTTCGTCACCATTATAATAAATATATCTTTGTATTACCAAGCAATTAATAATAATGTTAATAATATTAATTGTAAAAAGCAGAGACCGAAAATATCTGTTATTTTTTATTTCGATGTTATAAAAGTCCGGCGAAAAATATTATTATAGAAGAAAGTTATAATGTTCTTTTGATCCTAGGACCTCCAGACCTAGAATCCTCGTTTTTTTTATTTTTCCAATTTTCCAATATCAAAAACTTTCAAAAGCCATATTTTTGGGAATATTTAAACAACGTTTTTGTAATTATCATTTACATATTGTATAAAAGTAAACTATTTTATTGGTTATGTTTGCTATATAAAATATAAAATATCTTAAATTATAACGTAACTTTTTTATAAAATTTGTATGAAAATAGCATCCTTAGACTTAGTGATTCTGATTTTACAATCATATTATCATAGCATTGTAGGCTTAAACTTTGTTTATTATTATAATTATTGGACAGGCTTTAACTGTTATTAGCGGACCGGGTTGACCGATTACTTTATTTCAAATAAAATAACAGTCCAAGAAAAACTTTTATTTAAGGACTTTTATTTCATAAAAGTCTGTGTCCCTGGTTAAAAGTTATTACAGTTGTTTTCTATTAATTCATTAATTATATAAACTTAAGTAAATAATATAAAATACGTTAAAGAATATAAATTGATAAATGGTTATTTTTCTCTATTTTAATTTATTATGTTTAATGCTTTTCGATTATTTCTGTTTATATTTACATATATATTCATAGATTTTTCTTTAGTATTTTTGTTTATTTTTAGTGGTTTTTGATTTTCAAATTTAGATGGATTTTCCTTTTTTTATTTAAATAGATTTTTGCTAATTTTTTGTCCGGTGATTGCCGATTATTTTGTGATTTTCTTATTTAATGGAAAATAATAATAATATTTTTTTATTATATCGAATAAATACCTTACGTTATACAATTTTTTTATTATAATTCAGAAAAAATATTACTAAAATTTTTCTTTTAGTGAAATTATGTTATATTTATGTATATATTTTTTAGAAATTCTCTAAAAAACAACAATTAAATTTGTGTATATAAATATTTTTCATTAGATATATAAAATATTCAAAATATTGTAAATATAAAATAGCAAACATTTAGATCAGCAAATTATATGATTTCGAATAGAGAGCTCCAGTTGACTTAGTACCTTTGTGTATATGTAGATGTTTAATAAAAAAAACTAAGTTAAGTTAAGATAAGTTCAACTTGGATTTTGTTATTAAATTTATGTATTTATATTCTAGTTAAGCAAACTTATCAGCTGCTCAGTGCGTAATATCGATATATTTCACTTTTTTAAATTTATTATAAACTTATGCATTCGACATTTCTACTTTGTTATGGTAGTCTACAAAATTGAGTTTTTGCGCAGAAAAGTTCTCTGAAAGCATACATTTATAGTACAGCAGCCAAAAACACAACTTTAAAGGGTCTACGTTAATAAAGTGATTGTTACGTACATGTGCATGTGAGTATGTATGGTCCATTACAAAAATATATAGCACGACTGCGTAATGATGAATTTGAATAATGTAATATAATTTTTTTTTTATTTAAAAACAGCTAAATTAGCTAAATAAACTCTATATAAAATTTATAGCAATAATTCACAATTTTATTGAGCTCGAGGCCAGTTTATGGAAGATTTTATTTATAGCAATAATTCACAATTATAGTACTTTATCGAAAAGTCAAAATATTTCCTCATCAGACTTCTGTTTATTTAATTAATTATATTTATTTTTCGTCACCACTCTCCCAGGCTTTGAACCAATTAATTAATTAAAAAAAAATAAGTCTGATGAGCAAATATGGTGAGTTCCAAAATAGTATAGGGTGTTTTTTTTACAGGTTTGTTTTTCGAATAGAGATAAAACTGGCATTTTGTGGTCAAATCTGGCAACTCTAATGTCATTTATGTTCAGTTTGGTTTGCCATTTCATCATGAACAGGTTGACAAAAGAACAACGCTTGCAAATCGTGCAAATTTATTTCGAAAATAATGGTTCAGTTCGCGAAGTTTACCGTGAGCTCCGTCCATTTTATGGTCGACATAATCGTCCATCAGAGCAATTAATTCGGTTAACCATGGATCGTTTTCGCACTACGTATACTCTATGTGATAATACGCATCCGCAGAGACGTCGAACAGTGCGCACCGAAGAAACAATTGCCGCTGTAGAGCAAAGTGTTGAAGAGGACCCGAATGAATCGATTCGCCACCGTGCACAGCAATTGGAGCTTTGTCCATCAACTTTATGGAAGATTTTGCGCAAAGATCTTGGCTTGCGACCTTACAAGATCCAGCTTGTGCAAGAATTAAAGCCGCGAGACCATGCAATGCGTCGTGATTTTGGTGTATGGGCCGAAAATGAGATTGATCTCGATGCTGATTTTCATCGCAAAATTTTGTTCAGTGATGAGGCTCATTTTTGGTTGAATGGCTACGTCAACAAGCAAAATTGCCGCATTTGTAGTGAAGAGAATCCACATGAGACCCTTGAAACGCCATTATATCCACAAAAACTGACTGTTTGGTGTGCTCTATGGGCTGGTGGAGTCATTGGGCCATACTTCTTCCGCAATAATGCTGGAGAGGCAGTTACCGTTAATGGAGACCGGTATAGAGCCATGATAACCGACTATTTTGTTCCCGAATTGGATGGCATGAATGTGGATGAGTTGTGGTTCCAACAAGACGGCGCTACATGCCACACAGCACACGTCACAATCGATTTATTGAAGGAAACATTCGCTGAGCGCATAAAATCGCGGAATGGACCTGTCAATTGGCCACCAAGATCGTGTGATTTGACACCATTGGATTATTTTCTTTGGGGATATGTGAAGTCGCTCGTCTACACCAACAAACCAGAAACGTTAGGGGAATTGGAAGCCAACATTCGTGGCGTTATTGCCGACATACGGCCCCATATGCTCGAAAAAGTGGTTGAAAATTGGACCTGTAGAATTGGCTTTATTCGAGCCAGCCGCGGCGGCCACATGCCCGAAATCATATTTAAACATTAATGGCATAAAATTATCCTTCCAATAAAGCCAAATTGATGGACCTTAAAACGATTTTCTTGTGTTTTATTTCAATTCGAAGTTCTATACCCCTAAAAAAAACACCCGATACTATAACTTCTACCATAAAAAAAAACTTGTTTTTTCTCCATAAACTAGCCTCGAGCTCAATAAAATTGTGAATTATTATCCATTTATAAGGCCAATAAAGATTGTAATAAAATTTATAATAATTTTTTTTTCTAGAAATATAGTTACATAAAAATTTTTTATGCAAAATTTTGAATTTTTTATTTTTTGAGTACGCTGTTTTGTAGCTCATTCAATTTTAGAATAACATATGCAAGTTTCAACATGCTCAGACTTATTGCTGATTTTAAAATGTTTCTATGTCGCATTTGCCTTTACATATGATTTGAATAAAATTTAATTTTAAATGGCAAAAAAACAAAAGAAACAGCCGCATCAAAAAAAAAAAAATTGTCAAAAATCAACTATAGTATTTAGCGATTTGAAAATATTACTTTAGTATATTAAAATTGTAATTAATTGTAAATAATGAGCTACCAAACTGCATACCCAAACAAATATTTGGTTTTAAATTTTTATAGATTTACATTCATACAAATGTGCTTAAAATATTTGCACTTTTAATGCAATTTTTTGACGTTTTTAGATATCTTATTAATTTTAAAATTTGTCTTTATATGTTTTTTTCCAAAATTTAAATTAAATTAAAATTTATTGTTTATCTTCTTTAATATTACGGTGTGCTTTATTTTTGTCGCGGTGCTGTATTAACTCTTTGTTGCAACGCCTTTGCTACTTCGACATGTTTTCACATACAATTTACGCATGTTTTCATTTGCAAACTTTTCTGCCTCTTCTCTATTACTTTATTTACGAGTATATTGTTTTGTTATTGCTTTCGCTACTTGCCATAGAAGCTGCAGTTATTTAGTGTCAACTGGCAATTGTGCTGTTGTCTTTTAGCTACGAGTACATACATACATACGTGTATATGTTTATATATTTTTTTTTGCAATAAACTACTAAACTCAGTTTATTTCCCTTTTTGTAATACAACAGCCAGCAACGACAACTACTTCAGCTGACACACACACACTCTCACACACACAGAAGCGCATTAACATTTGTGTGTTTTTATTGTTTTTCTGCCTTTTTGAATAGCACTTGCTTTATTACTTTTTCCATATCACTAACTCAATCGTTTGTTGTAGTTAGCGTAGTTGTTGCAAACAAATGTTGTTGTGCACTTTTTGCTGTGCGTCCAAAGCGTTTGGTGTTGCAACATTATTGTACTTTGTTGCTATTACATAGTACTTTGCAACTTAACATATGCCACTTACGCAAGCAGCATGTGTGTGTGTGTGTGTGTGTGTGTGTGTGCGGGTACAAGCGCAAGTGCAAGTTGCAAGTTGCAAGTGTATGACATAACAAGCAGCTATTCAATTTCTTTATTCGCTTTGCTGTTTTCTCTCTCCCCCTTTTAAGTTTATGTTTTGCGTTTTTGTTTTTTGCTTTTGAAAGTTCAAAGTTTTCGTTTTGTGTTTGTTTGTTTTTTTTTTTTGCTTCTTACTAGTTGTAAATTTTCTTTCAGTTGCTGTCATCGACAGCACTTCAGCTTGGCAGCGCGGTTTAGCGCCTTGATGTATGCTAACTTTTTTTTTGTTTTTTTGGCATCCGCGCTTCTAAGGGCCGCAACACAAGTTCGTTATTTGAAAAAAATTGCATAGTAAATTTAAATTTTTTCTTAGCGGCTACGCTGCTTTGTTCATATTATTCTTGCATGGATTTTACTTATAGAATTTGCTGTTGCAATAATAAATCACTGTAAATTTAAATGGGAAATCTTTAGACTTAAATCGATCTATTCAATTATTAATTTGAGTTTGACTTTGTAAGATCATAATATAGTTTAGTTCAGATTAAAGCTATAGCCGTTCTGATCCGTCCTTACCATCTGTGTTTTCTTAACCAATTTTGCTGTAATCTTTCATTTGGCGAGTATATTAAAAGCAATATTGCTAGTACTTTGGCTGTAATCTGTTTTGGTAATTTTTCTATCGCTTTAACAAGCTTGGTGCCAGCTTCTGATCTCTCATCCATAGGCGATACGACAATTTATGGATGTTGAGTCAAGTTGAAGGGATCATAGAATATCACAACGAAAATGTCAGGCTTTGCAGTTTGATATGCTCAGTTATATTTGAGTCCCGTGATTTTTAATATAGACTTCTCAATAAAGACATTTTATACTGCTCGATATTATTTTTTTCAGGTCATTTGATACACTTCTCAATGTAGTCGGTGGCGTTAGTGTGCTTTATTGATGGCGCAGCTAAAACATCCGCGTTATCATCTTCCTGTGCTTTAAAAAAAATCAATAGCAATTGCATCTTCAGCACTCATATTCTCATCTAAAAGTACATTATCTTCACTCTTCCATGTTTCCAAATTTGCTGCGTTGAAGTTCGAATAAAATTTTATTTCTACATTCATTTAAATTGTTTGAACAAATTCACAAATTAAATCTTATTTCAGGAAATATTGCATGTACAAGCGACAGTGTTCTCTCCATAACAGTAAGCTATTCCCTGACCTGCAAGTCTGCTAGCGGTATATCGAGCTCATCATCCTCTTCTTAAGGTCGTGAATGTTTTGTTGAAATGTTTTCCCAATACTACTAAAGAGCAAACGCTCTGACATTTTCCCAAGCTCCAGCAAAATTAAGTACCTTTAATACTGTGGTGATATTTTTTTTTTTGCTGCACTACGCTGCTCAGTAAATAATTTCGGTTAAATATTTAAGTGAACCCGAAACACGTTCTGGTCCATCGGTTCAATTAAGGCCGTTATATTCGGTGACATGAACACTTTCTATATTTTTTCCTCTGGAGTCACGAAATCTTCTTCTGTACGATGATCAGGAGCGTTATCCAGCAGCAATATCACTTAATGTCGGTAAATTTGTATTGTGTTTTTATTGTCATTTAACCAAAACCAAATTTAAACGGCAAGGTATTCGTAATATCGAGTTCTTCCAATTTCCAAAATTCGTTATATAGAATCATCTATGTATGTATTGAAAAATAGTGTTCGTTATCTCGGCATTTGTTATACTAGAACACCACTGTATTCGCATATTCTTTAAAAAACATTTTAAACACTTTTTTTTAATTTCATACAAAATTTAGAATAATTTCAATGAACATTTTATCAAAATCGACCAGACAAAAGGAAGAGTTCCTAAGGATGATCTCAAAAACGAATATTGAAGATTTATTAAACAATGAGATAGGAGCTTGTTAAAACAAATTTTCAAAATGTTAAATTCCACTTTAGTTTAATAAAATACAATTTTCAAGTTACTATAAACTACTCTTGATTTATGAAAATACATAGATAATCATGATTAATACATGAAAAAATCAATAAATTAAAATTAAAGCCGAGGGTTGCTGATTAAGCATCTAAATTGAATTTCTGAAAATTCTGGCAGACGGATCCGAGGAGGCAACAAATGGAGTCGAATATCCCGTTATCAGTCTATTCAAATCCCGGAATTGCAGAAAAAAGTGAATTTAGGAGCCTCGCTCAAAATGGAGTGGGTGACTTTTTTTAATTTTTAACATCTTTTTTTACTAAATTGTTATATGTAAATTTTTTTTGCATTTATCTGAAACACTGATTAAAAATAATTTTACTTCATGTTTATGCATTTGCTTCTGTACCAAATATATATGTTTATTTGTACTTGAAGTATAAATTATTTTGTATGTGTTTCAAATTTTACGTTTATTTCTCTTTGGTTCTTTAAAAGACCAATAAATACATTCATGAATTACAACAAATCGTATTCTTTGTTGTATTATGTTGTTTTGTACACTTCTATAATACAACGATTACAAACCAGTTATATTTTTTGACAAATTATAAAAACTTCGTGAAATTCGGGACTCAGGGATTGTCCCGGGATTTAGTTTTCAGATCTAGAAAACCTGGGATCAATAAAATGCCCAAAATTGACATCCTTAGTATGTAACAATTTCGATTTTTACTTTCATTTGTGCCTTTTTGTGATTTTTTCTTCAAGTAGTTGCTTAATGTACTTTTGCTACGTTTTCCCACAAATTCGTTTCCTTAAATAGTTTTCTTTTCCATTTGTACTCATATGTGAATCTACATAAAACGCTTTTTAAAATAATAACACTCCACATTAGGACGAGTTTTGGTATTTTATTTTCACTATCAATTAATATAAAATTTTCCTATAACAAAATTCGTATAAACTTAAATGTCAGCATTTATAGCAATTCCAAAAAATTTTCATTTAAATTGTAGACTTAATCTTCTTAAAGTCTTTCAAAATATTTACGTTATTGGGGATACATTTAACGCCAGTGTTGCGCTCGTTGCACTCGTCATTCGAAAAGCCGAAGAGCAACGTCCCTTTCTTTGTTGCAATTATCTGGAACCCATATAACCCAATCCAGATTGCCGACTAATTCGGGTATCAAAGCACTTCGCTATGTAGTTGTTTGCCTTTGTCGATTGTGGTTCGGACGAAGCTAGAATTAAAAGAGAACCCCATTGCTTCGTTTTGGACATTAAAGTCAATCGAAAGTACATACGTCCCTTAGAGTAATAAGTGCCTTGGTTGATATTCTTCGCATCACAACAGCTAAGAGCATGGATGCTAGTATTTTCCACTATATCCATCCCTTTAAAATTAACTTCTTTATAAGAGGTTTTTTTGTAATTTAAGCCTATTTTTAAGTTCAGCAATGAAGCTTTTCTCTTATAAACTATCGCTGTTGTATTGTCTTAGCTTAAGGTTAAATACATATTTTTAATATTTCCAGTCTTCTCATACTTTCCAATGCATTTAAAGGCCAATATTTTCCACATACATATGGATATATTTCCATTAGGCAAATTAATATTTATGTTTTTCCAATTTTCTACCCATTTCTTCATTATTTACTTAAAGAGATTATTCACAGCCAGACTCATTTTAGTGTAACCTTTATTGCTTCACAATTCACCAGTGGCCATTTATGTGATGTTTGTTTGCCCGCCAGACGTCTGCTACTCAACTTAAACTTTTTCATAAGCACACACACGCACACACACATAAACACTTACATATTCAAATAACAAATAAGAAAAGAAAAAAATAATAAAGTACGTATACGAGTATGTACGTGCTCAGCCTGCGCTTTTGTATCAATCTCGTTCGCATAAAAGCTGTCTGTTTCGTGTTCTTTTTTTCCCACTATGCGCAGCTTCACTTAATCCTTTCGCTCAATAGTTTTTCGTGTCTGCATTTGTATAAATGCTGCTTGCAGGTGTGTGTGTGTATTTGTCATTGAGCTTTGTATTTAATATGCAAAAGGTGTTGAGTAGCTTAGCAAGGTAAGGCAACCTGTCTGCTTAAGTAAGATGTAGTTTTTTTTTTTTTGTTTGGATTTAGCACGTAGCAATTCCACGTTCGTACAAGTGCATTTGGAGTTTGTGTGTGTTGTTAGACTGCGTACTTACCCTTTTCGTTTCTCACCGCTCATGTCTCTGTTTTCTGTCTTTTCCCCCTTTATTTCCATATCTCACTCATTGCCATTCATTGCAAATACAAATGCTGTTCCCTCGTTTCGCTGCAGCTTTTCGTCGTTTTTTTTTGCACTTTCAACATACTTACATATTTGTTCATTTCAATATCGAATATTTTTTTATTTTGCATTTTTTACACTTTTATAAGAGTATTTTTCCATGCCTCAGCAAACTGTCACCACATGTCATTTGGCTTAAAAGTGCTGTACATGCCACTATCCCGCCACCAGTTGTATCTGTCTGTGTCACAGTCTGCGCAATCACCAGCATCATCCAACGCAGCTCGATGTTGCCTGTGGCAGCGTCACCGTGCTAGTACGTACATATTTTCGATGGCATATTTTCCAGCTACCTGTACTCATAATCCCACTAACGACTTCGGGGGCACCACCCCACACGATGGAGCCACTAAGTATTATTGCACTTGATTTTACTATTGCAGTTCTTGGGGTCATAGCTTTGGCTTTGATTGAATTTCTAGTCGGTATTTGGCTGTTTGTTTGTTGGTGGGTGGTAGCCAAACGCTAATCGTCAGCCATCAGAAGTCAACTATCGCTTGCACCACATACATTTTCCTGTCGCTTAGTGGTTGCACTGATTGCTGATAGAAATGGTACTTCCAATATTTTTTAAATATATCTTTTTATCCACATTCGCAGTTTAACATATCAGTGACTTTTTAATTGAGGAGTTATATTTTGTGACTAAAACCTTAGTGGCGGGGAGACCCAAACTGACCTTCTTTGGTGTATGGGAACCTTAGAATTCCGTCATTTTGATTGTTCCGTGGCCGGTTTCTGTCATGTTGAGAGCAGTCCACAGTTGCGAAATAGAACAAATTTTCGGCTGAACATCGTTATACATGCGCTTAAAGTTGTCACACGGGTACGCAATCGTGACACCATTTGTGCTGATAACTTTTTCATGTCTCAATATTCATGTAAGATGTGACGAGGCCACTCTATAGAGATACCGATCCTCGGCCACCTCATCGATTTTCTTTCTTTGATTCTTCAATTTCATTTCATGGATTTTGTCGACAATTTCTTGTGTAACAAATAAAGCCGGTATATTCAACGCCGATCCCTGTCCTGACTACGGTATTTAAAGTCTTCCTACTTTTAAAAGAAAAGAGGCGTGAGACAAAGATCGATCCAAGCTCGAGGTTAACATAGCTGATAGTACGTCTGGAGATCTCTTTTAGTTTTTGGCGTCTTTCAGACTGAACTAACGACAATTGGCAAACGGTGATACAACATATTTGGTTGTCAATTGAAGTATAGCATTTTCTTAACAAAATAAAAAAAAAAAAAATTTACCAAGGCGGTATTAAAGTTCAAATTGACCTTATTTATTTCATAATCTTCTATAATTATATTATTTTAAATAATAAACGTTAAGTTCGAAATTTTAAATTGATTACATCACAATTTAAAAAATCAATTTTATTTATAATTTGCTTCGCTTAGCCGGGGGTTTTGTGAAATGAGGTCAATTTCAATAAGTTAAAATGAGGGAATGTGGTGTGAAGTAAAGAGAGATGAAGACAGTTGATGTCCGGTGAATTTAAATCTAGTGTAATTTAAATGTAGTGAGTTTCTGTTGGAGTGTACTGAGATTATGTGATGTAAGATGAATTTGAGTTCGAGTGTGGTCAGTTAACGTATGGTGAGTATACATGAGGTGAATTTTGATCGTGCGCATAAATGTGGCAATTTTCGCTGGATTGTGTTGAGGTGTAAGAGTTCAGGTGTGGCGAGTTTGGCTGTGGTGGGTAAAAGCACGATAGGCTTAAGCATGGTGATCCATCACTTTAGCTCAGTTTTCGTTTGGCCGATCGCTGCAGCGTATTTCAAACAAAGCTCTCGGTTATAAGAGAAGCCGCACCCTATGTGCGGAGATTTGTAAATTTGATGAGTTTAAATATTTTCAATGCAGGTCCACTTCATCTCCGACTCATACATTTCTGAGTAGGTACATACATACATCTAAGGCATCCTAAAATTGCATGTTATACCGGAAGAATGCGGAGAAAAATATATTTAACTCATACAATGACCTGCATATGTACTTATTTCCAACCGCAACGCGCCGACAATTTCGCACTAAAACAACGCCGTCCAAGTTCCCTTTGCCGTTTTGCCCAAGTCAATTTGCCATAAAGCAGCCTCTCTTCAAAGATTCAATTATAAAGCAATAAAAATCGAATAAAAAAGCAACAAAGAATATAAAAGCTAATGCATAAGGTGAAGCATAAGAGTAAGAACACTGGCTGGCAAAGAAAAGGAGTAACTGAACAACGTGCAGCAGCAGTCAACCAGCCAATAGACCATTAAGAAAATGACACTGCCGGCAGTAAGAAACGCAATGACGAGGCCAAGATATGCAAAAGTGCGCAGCAAGAGAGAAGCAAAAAAGGGCGAAGAAGAAAGCAATGCTTTTTATGAAAGCAATACACGCAGTGTGCAACAACACCAGCAACAGCAACACAAATGCTAAAGTTCCTTTTGCGAACTTCTCTAACTTCGTCTAAGTGCGAGAACTTCAACTCTTTTGCAATGCAACACTGTCACTGTCTATTGCACTTAAAGAACAAAGAAAATTCAACGCTGGGGCGTAGTAGAAAGTAAGAGACGCTCAAGTCGGCGGGTAGTAACTGAACGCGAACTAATGTTTGTAAAGATGACCAGGCAGGCAGGCAGTCAGCCAATGCGGCAAAAGGGCTGTAGCGCGTGCGACTGGCAAGCCGTTGGACCACACGCACATACCGACACATTTTGTGCTAATGTTGGTGTTGTTGTTGTTGCAAAACTCGACCAGATTTCTGCAGTACAGCGTAAGTACTTTTATTTATTTTATTTTTTTTTGCAGCGGCAACTTGTGCTTCGCTTTATCTGCGCTGTTACTTGGGGCTTATGTTGCTTATACGAGTACACATTGTTGTTGCTATTGCTATTTAATGCCTTTTAAGCGTTTTTAATTTAATTGTTATTGTGTCTGTTTTAAGCAGCGAACGCGCAAATGCTTTTGATTTTCATTGTTTCCAGCATAACGCTTCATTTACTGCGCCAGAAATTTTTTAGAATAGTTTTTTTTTTGTATTTTTTCCGGTGTTGTTTTTGCACTATAAGCGCCTGTTATAGGAAGCAGGATGTACGTAAGCGCACTGGCTTTGTACAAGACTAGATAAGGAATATAAAATTAAAAAACTATAAAAGCGGAGTACTAAAAGCGTTAATGAGTGTATATAAGAAAGGTTGAGAAATCTGTAAGAAGCTTAAGCGTTGCTGTCATGTTTTTATTTAGTGTCGTATATTTTTTAAGTGCGCACTTGTTATATAGTTGTAATACACTTAGCCGACAGCAGTGTGAGCTATTTTAATTGAGATGTGTAGAAATTAGCAATGATCGCGGATGGCAAAGATTCTTTTTTCTGAGGGATTTTAAAAAAACAACCAAAATTTCAGAAATATTGCTCTGCTGGCAACAATGACCGAATCCTTGCTACGGGACTTCTATTGCTCAAACTAGAAGAAGAAACAAATACTGGACACAGTGAATGATATTACAGATTTCAAAGAACGCCGCACTCTGGACAGTGACCGGGTGCCTCCTGACGGACGAGGTCCATACGTACATCCGACAAACACTGGACCCGAGAGTGTATAGACGATGTCTAGGTGACAATCACAGGTAATCCATTTCCAACTTCATGGATTCCCGGCCGGTCTAGTAGCCCAAGCTCCACCGGTAGCGGTGGAAGAGCTCTAGGCATGACTCTATGGCGAAAGGAAATTCTGAATATTTCTAGCTTTAGGAAGTTTTTAGATAACACCCTTTGTTTCCGACTTTAAATGATAAACTGATATATGAAGTCTCTTTTGAAATAACGACGTTTCTACAAGAGAGAACTGCAGAGTTACGAGCGCTTACTTACGGACACGGTGGACATTGGAAAGTGCAATTAAAATAATACATACATACCTGCACAATTTTTATCTGTAAACAGAATAAAAGTTTCTTCAAAATACCAGGCAACATTCAACCGTAATTCCTTCTTAAGCAGGGAAGAAAATAATTACGAGCGTTGTTAGAATTCATTACAATATGTAACCTATATAAGCAATATAATTGTATGCCCACCGAAACATATGCACTTTTTGTGTGGAGTATTTTTTCCATACCTGGATCGACTGTAAGGAGAATGGAAAGTTTTGCAGTTGAATATGACTTTTTACATTCCTTAATTTTCTGTATCCCAGCCCCGTTTGAACAGTTGCTGTATTGAAGTGGAGAGAGTGTAAATCTGCTAGGCATCTGCCTTATTTGTTGCCAGACGTATTAAGAAATTGATGCCTGAATACTTAAATACTCGGAAATAACGATAATTTAATATATTTAAAATATGCCACATTATTCGACTTATTAAATGTAGGAAAAAAGATTTGATGATTAACAAAATCGATGATGGAAAGCAGCGTACTTTTCAACTTACGTTTGTTAGTTATTATTCAGAAAATTTTCACTGACTACTGCAGTGCACTTTAAGCATTGGTGATGACAACAGAAAAAGCCGAATCGCTGTTATCATATCCGAATTGTCATTAACACGCAGGCAACTATGACCGCAATTCAACAAAACTTTTGTTTCGAGGTGACACGAGGTAGTTACAACCAAACCATTTTTGATGACCACTGCATGAAGTAGCAACTAGCAATGTTCTTACTACTTCAACCACAAAATAGTCGTCATTATAAGTAAACCAGCTATTAACCAGCTTTTTTAAAAATGTTATTATTAACTGGCTGTTTTTACGTTAGCAATATTATACTGCGTATTAAATAATTATGTGTTACCCTTATAAAACAAGACCCAAATCACTAAGTAAAAGCAAAGTTTGATTTTTGTATATGCAAATACTTATTTTTTTTTACTAAATTCAAAGCTCATTTATATTGTTTAATTTTTGCCATAAAATTACATGAGAAAAATTAATTATTTATATGAATTTAAATTAGTATAACTAAAAGTTAAATAAAATAAATTAAATTAAATTAAAAGATCTCTTTAGATAACATCGTAAAATTCAAATCAAATGTCTAAGTGCCGAAGAATTAAAGGAAGTTTCAAAGTTTTAAAATAATTGTTTTTTAAAAAAGTTAATAGGCATTGTTCTCTAAACTAATTTTACTCAAATTAATACTTTTTTATACAATATTCTTTATATTTTTTTCATGTAAAATCTCGTTCAGTTATTTTTTTTATTGATTTCTTTTTATGAGGAAGCAAATGTCCAACGACGCCTTGAATGTTTTTCTGGACCTTCTACCCCTCGACTTAGTGGGTCAACAGATGGCGGCTCTTGCCGCGCTTCGACTAAGAGAGACATATCAATGGGAGTCTACCCTATGTGGGCACTCAAGCATACTGAGTAAGTATAGCTTCCTTCCGGACTGCACTGATCGCTGCGTCGATACCATGGTCCCAGACAGAAACTTCGCGATGTTGATTCCAGGTAGGGAGGAGTGGTCTAAAAATTTCTACACCCCACCTGGAAGTGTTACGGTGTTCACAGATGGTTCGAAGCTGAATGGCAGAGTGGGAGGAGGGGTCTTCTCGCGAGTCTTATCTCTGAGCTGTTCCTTTAGGCTGCCGGATCACTGTAGTGTTTTTCAAGCTGAGGTTTCAGCCATTAAGGAGGCTGTGGACAGGTTGCAAACCGTCTTAAAAGCTTGGCGATAGCCAAGCGGAAATCAGAGCAGTGAGCTCAGCTGCGATAACTTCAAAGATTGTACTGGACTGCCGCCGATCTCTTCAGGAGATGGCTAAGCAGAACAGACTAAACCTCATCTGGGTTCCAGGCCACAGGGACATCGAGGGTAACTGTATAGCGGATGAACTTGCGAGGGAAGGGACAACCAAGCAGATTCTTCCTGGTAAAGAACGCATTGGTATGCCCTTTGGTACTTGCAGGCTGCTCTCAAAAGAATATGCTTATGCTCGTGCGAATGAGAGGTGGGCACAGACCACGACTTGTAGGATATCTAGGCAGACTTGGCCTAGATGGGATCGTAAACGGTCGCGTGGTCTGTACACCTTAAAACGGGATGATATATCTCAGGTCATTGGAGCCCTTACGGGGCACTGCCTCATAGGCAACCACGCGGGGCGTCTCGGTGTACCCTTTCACAGATGCTGTAGAAGCTGCAAAAATTATGAAGAGGAGGAAACTGTTCTCCATCTTCTATGCAATTGTCCAGCGCTAGCAAGAAGCAGGCTACGCTTTCTAGGGGTACCACTTTTTGGAGACCTCGGAGAATTAGGTTATATAGACCCAAGATGCTTGGCGAGATTCGTCAAGAGCTCAAAATGGTTCAGCAAAGGGGAATGAACACTTAGCTAGTGGTATCACAACGGGCCTCCAATCATGGCCTAAGTGGGTCGCTGTAGCAACAGTGACAGCCACACATACCATACCATACCAAATGTCCAACACCGCCAGCAAAAAATAAAGACCAAATATCAAAGAAAATTTTTAGCTACTTGAAATTTGCATTGTTGTACACACTTCTAATTTCCAAAAATTCGGATAAATAGTTGTGAACATGTTAAGGAAATTGTTTTTAATTTTATAGAATTTTTTCGAATTTTATACAAAGTTGGATACTTTGATTTATGTATATGGTTTATACTATGTAAAGACTTTTATTTAAAATTGCTTGACATTTTATATTTACGTTTTTATATATTTACATCTATAATCTTCTTTCTATAAGCGGCTGTTTTTTCTACGACAGTACGGATGGGGTCAGGACTATCAACTGCATATATATTTTTGATGCTGTGGAAGTTACTTGTAGAATCCACAGCTTGTTAGTTTTCTGCTTAAAAAAACATGAGTAATAGGTGACGGATTTTTCAAAGTTACTTAACTGGCGAATTGGCTTACTTTCAATATTAAGTAATTCAACGAGATCAGATATTAAGGTTAAATTATGCGACTCTCTTTCATTATTTTATCGAACGTTTGCGAGTGTTGGGTTCTTTACAATTTGTGTTCTTCTTTCGTTTGTTTATTTATATATTCCCAATACTTTCGTTCTCATTTCAATGTTCTTGAGAAAGTTTTCGACAATTTTGTTCTCTTTGGAAACGTGTCCGAGATTTTTGTTCCCCCCCTTTGTTCTCTGACAGAATGGCACCCAGACTTTTCTGCTTATTTGATTATCTTTTAAAATTATTCCTAGATTTGTATTCTTATTTTATACTCCATGAAAACATTCCCTAAACATTTTTTCTCATTTTGTTACACTCTCGAATTTGTTTGAGTGTATTATTCTGATTTTATTTTTATTAAAACCTCTGAAAGCACGATTCCAAGGATTTTATGCTTTTTGATTCTCTGGAAACATGGGCGATACTTTCGTTCTCATTATGTTCTACCTGAGAGCGGTATTAAAAGTTTTGCTCTCATTTTGCTATTGTTGAGAACGTTCTCGAGAGATTTGTTCTTCTTTTGTTTCATTTTATTCTCTGACAGTACAGTCTCCACTTTTTTTTCTTACTTGATGCTCTTTAGAAACATTCCCGATACTTTTGTTCTGCTACAAATATGTACAGTCTTGAGAGTTTTGTTCGAATAATTTTTTCTCCCCTGTAACGTTGTCGTTGTACTTTTGTTTATTAACGTATATGTTCTCTAACGTTTTGTTCTCAAACGTTTTATTTTTAAGTGGAATTTAACCAAAACCAAAACGCGCTTGCAATCCCTGGTATATTTTAAAACATAATAGTATTTCACCACAATTTGCTTATCCTTTAAACCCTACTTAGGCATCAAGCATATGTGCTATAATGACTGAATGTTTAGTTAGTAAAATCAGCTTTAACCTACGCAAATCCACTCATTCATCCAACCAACATATTTAACACGAAAAATATATTCTATTTACATATTATATCATCGAATTTATAACAATCAGCGGTTGCGAGAATATTTTGCAAATATGATTTGCTTGTGAAGTACTGTACTTAAAATTTCGCTGTCAAATCTTGTTCAACACAAGCAAATCTGCATAAGCACCACAAAGCTGAACGTGAATAAAGCACTCGAGTGGCGCACAAAATACCTAAAAATAAAATTTGTTTATTTTTCTTTTGACAAAAAAAAATAAACGAAGTGTAAAGAAAATCCGTATTTGACATACAAAAAGCTAGGCGTCCTCTTTGAAAAGTCGTGCGCTTAGAGTGTGTGTGAGCGTGTGTGCAATGTAAAGTACGCATATGCTTGTTTGTATGTTATGCCGGCATTATGATTATAAAGCCAAGCTGCCAACACGTAGACTTTTACAGCTATGTATTTAGCTGAAATATTTAAATACACAACCAGCAAGTTGTACATGTTTAGCTATTTTCAACAGTATCAAATCAACATAATCGCTTTATAAGCGGACGACACAAATCAAATGCCACACAAAATTACTGAAATCGCTGAAAGATGAAGTGATGCTGAAAAGTTGAGGCACTCTTAAGCCTTAGCAGGCCGGGAGAGTTTGCCAACTACGAGGTAGTATGGAGCGATGCGCGCTAAATTGTTCATAGTAGGTTTCGGCTGGCATGCAAACTTGCCTATTTGCTGGCTTGTCCACCCGCCTCTCTCCAAAAACAAACAAAAAAAAATAAAAAATCAGTGGAAATTTCCTATTTACGCTTGGCATGCCACACATAAAAGCGACGCTCAAGTGGTGCCACGAACCCAGGGCGAACCGCAAGCAGGCAGACAGACAGACAGCGAGACCAAACTGACTAGAGCCAGACATGCGAATACCGCAAATAGCAAACGACAAAGAGGCAAACCAATGCGACATAGTTTGACGTATGTCTGCATGAGCCTACTGCATGGGCCACGCTCTCTGCTGGCTGGAAATTTCTCCGCTGCTGCTGGTATCTCTGGGGCAGGTGCCTCTGCAGTTTGGGCTGATTTGCATCTTTATTCGCCTCTGCTTACCACTTTGTTGAGGCGTGAATTTCAAGCATAAATAAATTGAAAATTGCCGAAGGCAAATATCAAATTAAAGTTAATCTTCATATTTTCCACGTAACATTTCACTACGCACACTGGCATACAAAAATAGGCACAAGCGCCCAGCTTAATCGCAGGCGTGAAACCCAAACGTGGACGTAAGCTATGTAGCTGGCTAATTTTTCCTTAATACATTTTTTCGTCTTGCTTGATGCAAAAATATTCCATCAAATAATGTAGAGGAAACACGAAAACAGTGAAAAAAAAGGAAAAATTCAAAGGTGCATATTTAAGTAGATGCCACCCAGAGCACAAATCGCAGATGAATAAGTAAATAAAAAACAGTAAAAAAGTTTAAACACTAACAAACACCGATGATTTGCATTAATATCAACGCTCGTGCTCGCTGGCTCGCTGGCTCACTCGCTCGTTCGCAAGTGCTAAATTACGAAATGCACGAGTGTAGCCTTGAGGCTCCTCCGCACTTAAATACAAAAAAAAAAACACAAATGAAGAGAAGAAGTCAATTTAAAGAAAATAAATGAAATAGAAAGAACTAAAAGAATGCGCGGACAGACACAACATGTGGCACGTTTTAGTGATATCTGATGATGTTGTTGGTTGGTGCTGCTGTTGCTGCCTCTGTTTCCTTGTAGTACTTCGTTTAATAGAGCTGCCGGACGTACTGCTACACCCGATTGCTTGCTTGTTTGTTTGCTAGCTCAATGTCTGACTAGCTGATGGCTGCTTGGTTGTTTTGCTTTGGATTCACTGTGCCCCGAAGGTGAAAATATGCTAAGCAACAAAGGCAATAAGATCCATATCTGTTACACCAGTGCAAATAGCGAGGGGCAAATTGTGGCACTAAAACAGTGCACAAGACAAGATTGCTCGAGTAGGTAGTTGGACGTTAGGCGCGTGTGGAGTGTGGAGCGTCATCGACCGGCGCATGCAAATGATTATACGCTGCTCTGAGTGGTAGATACAAACATAAGTATCCACAAATTGGCTCTACTTCCAAGTAAATATTAATGAATAGCTGTTCGTTTCTATAGTATTTGGGTATGTATGACATGCGCGCTTGTATAAGAAATATTTGTGTGAAAATGACTAGTTCTAAACTAGTTTACTATTAGCTTGTGCTCATATCTAAAGTCTAAAAACCACACCCGATGCGTCAAAGTTTCAGTAAAACCTGTACATACATTGTACTAAGTTTGTATGTGGTGAGGTTAGGTGTGCGGATTTGAGTAGTCGTTAGTAAAAGTATGGCGCGAAGAAGATGCACACACACAGGATAACATAACTTAGCATGACGTAACATATTAGAACTAATATAGAACAGCTTAACGTGACATAATCAGGCATAACATAATAAAGTGCAGCGTAATAAAACATAACATTACATTAACAATATAAAATATAACATAACTTAACGTAATCTAACGCAACATAACATAACGTAACGTAACACAACATAACATCGCATAAGATAACGTTACACAAAATAACATAAAATAACATGAAGAATAAGTAAGTAAAAATAAAAATTTTAAGGATCCAAGATATATCTTCTTAGGGCTCCAGCAGCAGAAAAAATGCCATGCGGAGTACGAACTTTACTTCAGTAACAAATGTGCTTTGAAAATTTTGGTCAATAAGACATGTTTTTTTGCAAATTTCGCGATTAAAAAAAGCTATTGAAACTCGACGGGTCCTAAAAGAAGCACAAAGTTTATAAAAAACTCGGCTAAATGCGATAGTACGGCTGAAGAACAACAAAGCCCCCGGGGCCGACGGGTTACCAGCTAAGTTGTTTAAGTACGGCGGAGAGGAGCTGGCTAAGTGCATGCACGACCTCATTTCTAGAATATAGTCGGAAGAACGCATGCCTGCTGTTTGGAACTAAGGTGTGCTTTGCCCAATCCACAAAAAGGGTGATCCTGCAGTTTGCGCCAATTATCGCGGGATTCGTCTTCTTAACAACGCGTATAAGGTTCTGTCGAGTGTATTGTGTGAAAGAATTAAGCCCACCGTCAATGAACTGATTGGACCTTATCAGTGTGGCTTTAGACCTGGTAAATCTACCACCGACCAGATATTCACAATACGTCAGATCTTGGAAAAGACCCGAGCAAGAAGAATCGACACACACCAACTTTTTGTCGACTTCAAAGCCGCCTTCGACAGCACGACAAGAAGTTTCCTATATGCCGCAATGTCTGAATTTGGTATCCCGGCAAAACTTATACGGCTATGTAAAATGACGTTGAGCAACACCACCAGCTCCGTCAGAATTGGGAAGGACCTCTCCGAGCCGTTTGATACCAAACGAGGTTTCAGTCTAGGTGACTCTTTGTCGTGCGATTTCTTTAACCTGATGCTGGAAAATATAATTCGAGCCGCAGAACTAAATCGGTCAGGCACCATCTTTTATAATAGTCTTTAACTGCTGGCGTACGCCGATGACATTAACATCATCGGTCTTAACAACCGCACAGTTAGTTCTGCCTTCTCCAAACTGGATAGAGAAGCGAAGCGAATGGGTCTGGAGGTGAACTAGGGCAAGACGAAGTATCTCCTGTCATCAAATAGACAGTCGGCCCATTCACGAATGGGATCAAACAGCACTGTTGACAGTTATAACTTTGAAAAAGAAGAAACCAGCATTAACACCAATAACAGCGTTAGCCTTGAAATCTAACGCAGAATCTCTCTTGCCAACAAGTGCTACTTCGGACTGAGTAGGCAATTGCACAGTAAAGTCCGCTCTAGACGGACAAAAACCATACTCTATAAGTCTCTCATCATGCCCGTCCTAATGTATGGCGCAGAAGCATGGACAATGAAGATATCTGATGAGAAGGCTCTTGGAGTGTTCGAGAGAAAGATTCTTCGAAAGATTTATGGACCTCTGCGTCTTTGCGGTGAATACCGCGTACGATGGAACGATGAGCTGCACGAGCTGTACAAGGACGTAGACATAGTGCAGCGGGTTAAGAACCAGCATCTCCGATGGCTAGGTCACGTCGCACGAATAGATGAAATAGCTCCAGCCCTGGCGGTTTTTGATGCGGTACCCGCGGGTGGTAGCAGAGGAAAAAAATACCTCGTCTGCGTTGGAAAGACCAAGTGGTAAAACACTTGGCTATACTTGGGATTTCCAATTTGCGCCAGTTAGCAAAAGATAGGGACAGGTGGCGTGCTATGTTAACCTCGGCCAAATCGCTTAGGCGGTTGATGCGCCAATTAAGTAAGTAAGTAAATGCTTTAATTAATATATTTCCAAGAATGTTTTTGTTTTTCGTTTTCGCGTCAAGATATTTTTAAATCTCGTATAGCGAAGAATGTTGAAAGTTCGATCGCCGCTTAAGGTCTCTACTGAAGCCAGCTTATCACTATGGTCGCATCTACTTTACGGCTCTCTTTTCTAAATTCAAACTAAGTGACTTTAAGACCTTCCTTCGTCTTACTTACTTGCTAAGTTCTTTTAGCTGTTCTAACAGTTCTAACTTTAAGTGACTTCGGGGTCTTCAACGAAGCGTACTAAGAATAGCTTTGGTACTTGCTCTCACTTTTAAAACCTTTGTCTGGTAGATTGACCAACTTTGCGGTGGCTTTGCGAATTCATACTCAGTGTCAGTTTGTTTTAGTGAAAGGTAAATGTAGCGAAAAAAAGGAGTTTGCTATCTGCTTCAACATTTTTTGGTGCATGAAATCAATGGTATTTTGGGCTATGTAGATTTGTGTGTATAAGTATACAAAAAAATGTGGGGAATCGATTCAATCGATCAAAAAGGACTAAAGTCATAAAGCAGGCACAAATGTTTAAACCCCCTCTAAGAATTTAATTACGATTAATTTGAAGTTACAGCTCGCAAAAAGCTCGAGCAATATCTCTCATGCCATTTACATATTAAAGAAGATGCAAGTGAGTATGTGCAAGCATGTTGTTTGCTGCCTTTTTGTGGTTGCACAATCTACAAAACCACTTAAAATGTGGAGTCGTGGTAATGGGATAAAATCAAGCAAGCCATGATCACATACTCGTTCATAGAAGCAAGTATTGAGTGTAAGAAGTGAGATTAAAAGTGCCAGTGCACAAGCAAAAATTAAAAAACAAAAAAAAAAAAAAACTAGGAAGAGGACCAAAAATATTTGCGTCCTTTAACAAATATGCCAAAGCAAAGTAATGCAATGTGAAGTGAAGCAGATAGCGGAAATGCCAGATATGTTTAATATGCATGTACGTTCATATGTAGCATGCAGGCGAGCAATTGCAAAGAAATAAATACAAAAAAAAAAAAAAAAAATCAAGTAATGAGAGCGAGGAAAAGGGTGTGCGCATAAACGGAAAATCAAAGCACCAAATGCATTTCCATTTTTGCATGTACAGACATACATGTGTACATATGTGTGCGTTTGTGCGTGTGTGTAGTAGGGTTTGTGCATGAATGTAGCTGCCATTACAGCAAGGAGTTGTGCACAAAAAAAAAACTGCGACAATTTGTCGTAGCATTTCACAATTTTTCTATTTTCCATTTGCACTACCTTTGTATATCTGCAAGCTGTTTATTTTTTCCAACATCTACCGCAATTGATAAGAAATAAAAAGCAAGTAAATATGGACTCGTACATCTGTAGTTTAAGAGGTAAACCAGCAAAATTGAAAGAGACTGCCAGCATTCGAGTGCTGCTGCTGAGTGTTGAAAGCTGAGTGCTGAGGTTGCTTTTTTTTTCTGTGACTCGTTTTATTTTTTGCCTCTTTTCTTCTTGTATTCTCGTCAAGCAAATGCAATAAACAAATAGATGCTCATACGTGTGTGTGTTTGCTGGACATTTGCTTGCTGCTAAAATTGTGTGGTGTACTTAAGTTACAACTAGCAATTGCTGTACAAATTGTTGCTACTTTTGCTGTGCGCAAGTTTTTTGTTTTTTTTTTATGCGTCGCCATCACCTTCTGCTGCATTTGCCGCACTGGGGAGAATTTTGGGAAAATATGGTATTTTTTTAAAGTTAAAATCAAAAATCCTTACATGACGAGAAGTCGAAAAACTTGTTTCTTGATTGGTTATGTTAACTTTTAAACTATTTTAGAGACGACAGTTTCTGAATTAGTAAGAAAATTAAAAATATTTCCAAAAAAAATCTCAATAGAAGTGTTAATTACACGGTACAACAAAATTTAAGATTTAAAAAATCCCCCTGCGTTTCTCAATAGTTTCTAAATTTTTTAGGTTTGCTAAATCCGAATCTGAAGTCAGAATTATCGGGTCACCCTAGATTGTCTCTACAGTCCGGGGTTTGTCGAGAAACTGGCATTTGTAAAAAAAAATTATAACTAAAAGTTTTCGGGGTCAAGCAATTATAATGTAATATTTATTTTCAAATTTGAACCTTTATAGATGACATTATAGTTCGTACAAAAAATTGGTGTTTTAGTACATTTTTTACTCATTTCATTTTTGAAAACAAACTTTATTCGATATAAGTAAATTAAAATGCAAAATATTTACAAATTTGGAACAATTTTTATTTACCTGGTATAAAACAAAAACAAACAAAAATAAGCTACTATCAGCTGAGGTGGAGGCATTAGCTATTTTGGTGAATATCACTTCACCATCATCAGACTTCTTTCAGAGACGAATTCCTTACTTGTCTTTTCGCGGCAGTTGTGCGTAGTTGGTCATCAAAAAAAGGGGATATAGATGCCCTATGCAAGCCTAATATAAAAAAAAATTTTAAAAAATTAGTAAAAAAGGTACTATTTAAAACTATAATTTTTCGCACTACAGCAACATCTGTATGAGGTCAAATATAAAAATAAATATATTATGATTCCATAACAACAAAATTCCTTTAGTTACACTTGTTCAATGGTTAAAAATAAAGTTTTTGATTTTCTTTTTACAAATTCAGGTTCCTGGACAAACCACATACTGTA
Organism: Philophylla caesio; assembly: GCA_963971545.1. Taxonomy (NCBI): domain Eukaryota; kingdom Metazoa; phylum Arthropoda; class Insecta; order Diptera; family Tephritidae; genus Philophylla; species Philophylla caesio. The sequence continues at coordinate 52,171,071 of OZ020609.1, read as the reverse complement.
GAGAAAACCAAGTTTGTCCTGAAAATTCTGACTTCAGATTTAGATTCAGCTGACCCAAAAGCTTTAGTAACTATTGAGAAACTCAGTGGGATTTTATTTCTGTTGTACAGTTTTATCATTTTAATCATTTAAGGCATAAAAAATAATAAACAATAATCAGGTTCAACCGCACTTCTTTTGTATTCTTAAAATAAAGTCTACTTCCATTTACACCTTACCGATCAGACTTTGGATTCGTATTTGAAAACGCGAGCTCCAACGCCATGCATCTATTACGATAACAATTTAACAAACTGTTTTCAAATAAGAATACTTACTTTCCGAAATAACCTACCAAGAAATTTATTTAGACTTTGACTGCCGGTATGAAATGGGGAGTTTGCGAGCCTCATTGCATTACACCTGCGCTAGTTCCAAACCCGCACTGTCCTTTACCATCGTTTGCCTTGTACGCGATACAATCGCGCTATTATTTTCATTTTAGAAATGATAATTTTGGTTTATCACTGGCAAGTAGATCTGAAACTACAAGTTTTAGTGCCACACTGCCTGCCGCCTTCGCTTATCATTCTCTGATACAAATATCTCTGCACGGTATAGCTCTCCTTAAACTTCTCAGTTGATTCCATACGGTGGCTATCTTTTCGATCACCGCTTTTCATTTGCTTTCGCCTTTTATATCGACTTCACCGATGAGTTCTATTAGTCAACCTAGATAAATGCTTCCTCCAAAGGGTTATTGCAGTCCGTTTCCATAACCATTCAGGAATCTCGCCGAAAGCAAGTCCAATTCTCCTCGTTTCCACTTCACTCAACTCAACATTTTATGTCTGGCAATACCGGTGAGATCGGCGTTTACTTGAAACTAAATCATATGTAACCTGCCAAATTTAGAAGCTGGTCACGTAGCAAGGCTATCAATTAGCGATGCCGCTAATATCCATTGGGCCGTGCTCGCTCGGTTTCTTTCTGTCGACAAATTTGCAGCTTCTCCACCAGCGCAGATTGCTCTAAAAATGTTTCCAAATCGTTAAAAACTCAGCGGGCGCATAGACTGTACTTTGGAGTAACTGGTGCCCTATAAAGTATTTGGATATTTATCTAACAGCTGCTACGCTCTTTACCTCTAGGAACATTAAGCATATTTCAAGATAGCGTTGTTACTGTATTGGCGGTTTTTTCTTTCAATAGCTTTCGCCCGTCGTCTTAGCTTATAGCGAGAGAGAAAGAAGGGTAAAAAAGGAAATTACCGAAAATAGTCGAGGATTTGTCTGCCTTTCCAATACCCACTGGTAGTACACAGCGTATATATCACCTCTAAATTGAGGCTATGGGAGAGAGAGAACAATTGATCTACTGCTATCATATAATCCAATGTACATAAGTACGAGCTCGAAGCGATCCCATTTTATCAGAGTCTGCTCTATGTGGGGAGAACCCTATAATGCTCCAAATGTTGTGGACTCATAGCATACATTTTCACCAACTAAGACAAGAAGCAGTCCTTCAAAAATGGGAATGATTACTATGTCGTCTGCTCTATAGGAAGAGCTGTTAGATGCTCGAGTTATAAATGATAACTGATTTTAATATGGCAGCCATGTACCGCTTGAACGAACAATTCCAAAAGTTAGCCGTACCTAAGGAGGTAGGTTAAAAGTTACGCTAAGAAGACTACCTACTTCTAACTTTTAAAATTTCTTTGAGATATCATAAAAAATAGTAACAAACGCAACGATCAAATTTTTATTTAGGTATGCCACTAAGTAGCGAATGTGATATGCAAAATTTAAAGCCTATGCATATTGTCGTTGTATAATGACGTGTTCACTAGTTGCTACACTAGTAACTTGCCTAATGCAATTGAGGTTGTGTGCGTAATTCAGTCAAATAAACTGAATCAGACCAAAAATACCTATTTTCTAAATATCACGGATTTGAGCACCACCTAGCGGATGAATTTATTGCTCAAGTAATTGTCCTCTATATAGAGCATTTATTTTTATTTTCAAAGACATCGGATCATTAATATAGTTTTCCGAATTTTTCGACTCTTGCGCCAACTAGCGGATGAATTTTTTGTAAAATTACTTCTCTTTACAATTTCCTTATTTTAAATATGATCATTAGTTCTGAATTTTCCTTGAATATTCCGACTTCAGCGCCTCCTAGCGGTTTTAAATTTGATTAAAGTTCATTCATTATTTTTTGAGCTATTTAAGTTATTTGGACAAAATTTCGCAGTCATATACTAACTGGCACAATTTCTTTTCGTATTTTTAGGGCGTTCTTGAGTTTAGGTTCGGTTGGAAGATATCTTTAAAAAAAATCGATCACCTCAATTTATCGTTCAATTCTTGCTTGACATATGTATGTCCACAGTGTGGTACTGGAACATTAAATAGAAAAAAAAAACAGAACACAATCTCTCCGCTCTCTTTTCCATACTCGCCTCCTCCTATTTGTAAGCTTTGAGTGCCACTGCTGTGTGCAAATGTGTGGGTGTGTGTGTGTGTGTGTGACACCGACAGAAAAGCGATTTTTCATATGTCAACGATATGTCAACTTTTGCTTGCAACAGATCCAACAAATATTAAGCAGAAAACGCTTCAACTGTGGCGCATGCATACATTGCATTTAAATTATATGGCTGTGTGTGTGTGTGTGTGTGAGTTTGTTTTTTGTGTGTGTGTAGATCTTCACTTCTTTTCGGTCACTTCTTTTCATGCAACTAGAATCGGCGGTTTTTTTGTTGTTGCTCGCCGTGCTCCACATGCATTGAATGCGTCATAAAAATGTTGTTTGCCACCGCCGCCGCTGCTCTTGCAACATTTTGCTGCATGCAACATTGAAATGGCAAATGTACAGCATCGCTTTTTTTTGTCCTTTTCTGCCTTCCCTTAGCTAACGAACCGCTGCGATACACTAAAAACTCAACAAGTTTTTTTTAACGAATTTCAAGTGTTGCTGCCACTTCCTTTCGCTGTTGCATGCACACATACATGTCTTGTTGTTGTATGCGCTGTTGCTGATGGCCGTACATAAAAAATGAGCGCCGCTCTTGAGCGGTGAGCTGCATAAGCAAATCGCAGCGCCAAAGTGACAGTGCGGCTGGAAGGCGTGCGTGTGTGTGTGTGTGTGCGTACGGTTGAGTGGTGTGCAAGTGAAATGAGCAGAGTGACGAAAAAGTAGTGACAAAAAAGAAATGGATCTTTAAGAAAAAGAGAAAAAAAGGAACAAACAACAACAAAAGCGCGCCACGCAATGCAGTTGAATTGCTGTCAAAATGCACACGCTTATGACACATATTTCTTTGTGGCGTTGTAAGTTTTTTGTAAAACAAGAATAGAAAATCCAATGCTGCAGCGTGTCCTCTTGCCATAAGTTGATAGAATGTGCGTAGTGAAAAAAGTTAAAAAGAAGTTCACTTGACACTTCAGGAATCTAATAGTTGTGCTCTTTTGCTTTTGTTACGCCTGCAACATGTCGCAAGTAACAGTCAACTGTATCAAAAATTTCATTAGTGAAAGTCTGTGAAATGATAGATAAATAAAAAATACAAAATTTTTTAAATTAAAAAATTAAGAAAAAATTATAAAGTGTACAGAGACACAAATATCGACAGTGCGAACGATAATATTATCGATAACAACTATTGTTATCGATAATAGTTACGTTACCGATAACTCTTTCGAAAGCAATATAACATAATTAAACAATGACTTAAAATTGTCGATAACTTTAGCATTATTGATCACTGTTACACCATCAACATCGATAAAATTATCGATAAATATAACATTATCTCTAACGATATCGTTAACAACGCTACATTTAAATTTTAGTCTATTTATTTTGGTTGCAGTCACCACTTGTCTACAGTTAGCAGAAGATAAAGCTAAAAGGACTGGCGAGCTTTAAAATTACTTTAAGGTACTTTTTATTAGGGATTTTGTTTCAATGTTGAAATGAACAAATTTAACTGTGTTCATATTGATGGAGATCCGAGTTTGAATGGTCATAAAAATTATTTATAAATAAATTAAATATTTGTTATTTTTCTGTTGGCCTAATAAATGTAATTGACAATTTTATTGAGCTCGAGGCCAGGGTTCAAAGCCTGGGAGAGGTGGTTATGAAGAATATATTTAATTAATTTAATAAAAAGAAGTCTGATGAGGAAATGTGGCGATTTCCGATATATGTAGTACTAAAACTTCTACCTACCATTAAACAATTGTTGTTGTTTTTTCACACAAAAACTTCCATAAACTGGCCTCGAGCTCAATAAAATTGTCAATTATAAATAAATTAAGTAAAGTAAAAATAGCTTAAACTTACCGTGGATTTTTTATATGTTTTCTAAAAAATATTAAAAACTCAGCAGAGAATTTCATTTGCTTTCAAATTACACTTGAACCAAATGCTAAAATTTAATTGGTTTTGTAATTCCCAGACCACAATGATTGAATTACATAGAAGATAGAAAATTATTTTATAAGTATGCCTTTATAGAAATTGTTGTATATTATGAAATATTAATAAAACTAGATTAAATAGCTTGCGTGCAGTCTTGGTGGCTATCCTCACGAGGATTGAAAAAGCAAATCTTTGATGCTAGAAATTCTTGGGAGAGTGTTGTGATTATATGTAGTTTAAACTCTTTGTGGTAAACTGTTCTCAGAAAATTTGATTTCATTTGAAGTCATTCCTTCCATTTGAATTGAAATATTCTGCTCAAGTTTATCATTTTTAATACGAATATTGTAAGCTTTTAATGAAATACATTATTTAAATATTTGTGCTGTAATATTCACGACGAATAAAAAATATAGATTTTTTAAAAATTGTTTAATTTCTGTATGATTTATTACCTTTATTGGCAAATGGAATAAGAATTTGAAAAATACTAGGCAACGACTTATTGATCAATGCAGACATAATTAATTTATTTAAAGCCATTTATCATTCAATTAATTTAAATGCATTTTATAAATAGAAACTCGTAATCTAAAAAAATTTTACAAACACCTTTAACTTTATTGTTCTTTAATTAAAAAAAAATCTCTGTTTTTTTACGCACCTCATTAAGTTAGCAAGCAGTTCATCAAAGTTATGCATATAAAATTTACAATTGACTTTTTCTATGTATTAAAATCTCTTTATGCTTCCGTGATTTAGCAGAAAAATAAACTCAAACAAAATAAAGCTAAGGTTATTGACATCGTTTAACTATTTGTATTATTTTTCAACGTTCTTTTGTTATTACTAGCCTAGCTTGGTGAAGCTGTGTCAGGCAAAACGCTGCTTAGTTCAGAAGTTTTTATTTTTTTTTCTGCTGCGAGAGGCACTGACTTAAATGCTCATTTTTGTGTAATCGTCTTGGCTTATTTTCTTTTCTTTTCAAGTGACCAAGTGATCTGCGGTTGCTCACTTGGTTGTGAATAAAATGAAGAGATTAAACGAAAAAAGAGAAAATTAAGGGAGTGCTTTTGAATTTTAATATCTTTGCGCTTCAGTGGTAGTAACGTAGCAACAAATGTAACATTTTCTCGAAGTCAGCTAAGGTGTTTTGTATTTAGAGATTAGCAAATAAAAAAAATTTACCTTCAAATGGTAATTTTATACCTCCACAGTTCCTTTCGAAGCTTGATTTTTGCTACTTTCTCTTAGCATCTTTAATGAATTTTGAACAATTGTCTTAAGCCCTTGTACAAGTAACTATATACTCTGTTTCCCAACTATAACGTAACACATTTTTTTTCTTTATTCAATTTAAATTTTTTCACATTAAAATTCAATTCATTTTCCAACGAATACCCCAAAAGCCCAAGTTAAAAGCTTTGTTCAAAACGTGAAAGGCATCAATAAATTTTCTTCAAATTTAAAACTTTTTGTAAATATGTATGTTGAATTTTTTGGGTATGCAGTTTTAAAACACTAAATTTCAGTAAAACGGAAAGCAACTTTCAATTGGAGACAAGTTACGGTTGATTTTTGAATTTTTTTTACCAATAACTTAGAAACAAAATGGATATTTCCTTTGTGGTATTCAAAAACTGAAAATGCCCAAAAAAAAACTAAATATTCAGAACCGAGGTACCAGGTTCTGAGACACGATATTTATGTAAGGTTATCCTTAGCTTTCGAGAGGTGTAATTAAATTTGGGATGTATGTAGGTCCCAAATTTTGTCTTTATCAGATTTCTGAATTTCCGCAAATTGAGGACATATTCGCGCCATAAAAAAAAAATGATCACGCGATAAAATGATGTGATTAAATGTCACGTGATTAAACAGCATGCTATTAAACATCACATGACGATGCAAAAAAGGCAAATTTTTTTTATTCTCTTTTAAACACCTTTCAAAGTACATTCGCTGAATGACCAGCGTGACGAAATGTCATGTGACGAAACATCATGTGATGTAATATCGTATGACGAATCATCATAGTTCATTATTTTCATGTACGTGCGCTTAATGCCTATTTTTGCACAGTTTACCAGCAATAACTTCTACGGTACTATGTACTAGTGTCGGGCTGAGAATACCTAAAAATATCCAACGCTTTCGGTACACATAATTCTAACCTGTAGTTTTCTAAATAGCCAGAGTAACTTGTTACATATACAAGTAAACATGCACAATTTTGTTTGGGACCTTTTGTTATCTTATCACTGATATGCCAAACACGCAAGAACCTCTAATGAAACCTAGCAGCAAATAATTCTAGTTTGACAAAAAAAGCAGACCCATTAACACTCTCGCATGCATTCCACCTATTTATGTAAACATGCAGACATATCGTCCCTATATTTGCCACAATCAAACAAAGATAAATGTTCACATCCTTTTTGCTGCACTAACCCAACACAAATGGTTGCCTATTCATGCCGCTACGATATACATATGTATGTATGTATGTATGTTGCAAGTGTAGGCATACAGGTGTAAATGTTATTAGAAAATAAAAAATAGAGTGAGTGGTATGAAGCATATGTTTGTAAGTATGCATAAAAAATTTAAATAACAACAATAAGGGCATATAAATGTTGATGCTAACAATAGAAGAAATAAACCACCGAAAAATGAAAACACGTAAGTAAAACAAACATAAATGAAAGAAGAAAAAAAAGTAATGCCAACTAAACGATTGAGGTGATAGCGTGGATTGATCAACAAAAAGAGGAAAGAAAAATGATAAAATTTCATAGAAGAAAAATTGTGTGAAAAAAATACGAAAAAAGAGAGGTAAACATTGCAGCAAGCAAACTAACAACTTGCAACGCGTGACTGAGCGGCATGAAATGAGGCAATAGCAAAAGAAGCAACAACACGTAATAGCTTAACAAAAAAAAAAAAGAATTAAAAAAATAAGGCAGAAGAAATATGGAAAGCAAGGTAAGGCAAAGAGAAATGTTAAGAACAAAACTATTGATATTTGCTAAATGGAAGTAAGAAAATGCAATGGGCGGTGATTTTCAACTGCATCGCATAGTGTGTGAGGCATGGGTGTATAGAGGCGAATGGTGGCATGCTAAAAGGAGACATCGATAAGAATATACATATATGCCCATACAAACAAACTTCTTAGCTGTTGCTTTGGTTGCTTGGTGGTAGTAGTTGGAAGAATTGATGGCTGTTTGAGTGATAAATCTGACGGCTGACTGGCAGCTAGCAAAACAGTTCAATGAACTAACGCAACAAAGAGCCAAAGTAGTATGTGAAGTGTGGATGAAACACAAAAAAAAAAAATACTTTAACGCTTAAACGCAAGTGCGATGTTTAGGGTTTAAGAGAGTGTATGCTCGTCAGCTAAGAGTGGAAAAGTAGATAAGATAGTGAGAGAAGTAGCTGAATTTAAGTAGATCATACTCGTATGTGGCTGGGAATGGTATGTAAGTACATAAGTATATATGTTAAGGTGTGTATGTGTGTGTGTGTGTGACGAAAAGTAATCACTTTCATTGCTTGTAGCTGTAAAAGTACATACGTGTCTAGAAACAAGTGGAGATATTTGCACAGCTCAGACAGCAGGAATGTTATCGCAGCATTTAAAAGCAAACACTTGAAATGTCTTAACGCTTACTTAACAGATATTTATATGTATGTGTGTGTGTGAGTTTAGTGCGGACATTTGTCTTGTGGCAACATATCACTCAAATAATACCACAAATGATACGCTTAATCGCAAAGGCAACATTGTACAGTTGTATGTATGTAAGTTTTTCCTACACTTGGTCATTTTGTTGTTGGTAGAGCGCGTTGCTTGTGGTGTAGGGGAATAAATTATAAATTATTCTATGATTCCGTATGGGCTGAGCTAAATATAGTTTGCTGATATTTATGTTTATACGCTGGCGCTCAAAAGTGGCCATGATTTTCAGTTGAAACTTTTACGTTAAGATTTTTAACAGAAACCACGTGAATCTTAATTTTTGAACTTAGTAACATTTTATAAAAATCTAACAAACGTTTAACGAAATGTTACTTTTCTCAATTATAAAAAATTTTGTTTGTAATTTTTTTTAGCTATAATTTCTACTTATTCAATATATAATTTTCTCACTTATCTACTTACAATATCGCATGAGATTCTTCTAAAATCACGACCTCAGCGGAACGGTTAAGCAAATGTCATAGTGCAACAGAATTTTTGAGAGCAAAATAGTTCCAACTCAGGCCGAAAGGCCTGTACTGGCATAGTAAAACTTATGAATCTTTTTGCATTCTCCGTTAAAATTGTTCATGGATATTTATAACGGAGCGTACTTATACACAAGGGTATTATAACTTTGTTCGCATAATGGTTGTTTGTAACAGCAAGAAATAATCGAGATAGATATAGACATATATATACTAAAATGATCAGAATGAAAAGATGAATCGATTTAGCCCTGACTGTCTGTCCGTCCGTCCTTCCGTCTGTCCGTGGTTACAAAAACTTGAGTGAAAATGGAGATATCTCAATGAAATTTTGTACATAGATTGCTCTTTGGACAGGGTAGGTTGGTATTAAAAGATCGGTCAAGATCGGTCAATAACCACGCCCACCTCCCATACAACGGAAATTTTTGAAAAATTTAAAAACCCCGTTTTTTCGGTATCTATTACAGCAAATTGAGTGAAATTTGGTATTTGGAGCGATTTTGAACAAAGAAATTAGGAATTTATGAAGTTGTGAAAAATGGACGTTGCCACGCCCACCTATGGAAACATTTCTGTATCTCAATAACGATGTAAGGTATCGTCACAAAATTTGGTGAACATATTGTCCTTGATATCACTACATAGCATCACCGTCAATAATTTTTGAAATCGAACCATAACCACGCCCAACTTTCACATAACGGAAATTTTGAAAAATGCAAAAAAATTCGTTTTTCAATATTTATCGGAAAAAAATTGAGTAAAGTTTAATACTAGCTGCGATTTGAAACAAAGAAGCGGGAATTTTATGAAATCATGGTCACCGACCATACAAAAATATGTCGCGAGGATATATGAAAATCGGTTTCGCCCGAATTTAGCCTTTCTTACTTGTTTGTTGCTAAGTTTCTACAGGTGGGTTTACTCCCTGTGGACTCTTTACCACTTTGTTTCGGTTCGTACTTAAAAAGTCAAAATTCGTCCAAGTTATTTAGGAAAAATGTAAGGCTCGTTGGCTTTTTGAGGCTCGTCCTCTACAGAAAACTATCCCGTCTGGTATCTACGGAACCATTGTCTAACGAGGCGGTGCAATCGTTTTATATGCACTTTGGCATTCATTGAATATTTGTAGTGGCTTTAGCTGACGCCGAAAACCGAGAGAATCACATAGCGAATTGGTGTTTGTAGTGTTTTGTAGGTTTTGTTAGTCCCCTCGTAGATTTATTCGTATACAATTTCGTCACAGTTATCGATGTTTTCGTGACTGCTTAGTTAGTTTCTGTATTTAGTTTTTATACCATACAGTTATTGAGTTATGTTTGGATAACGTTTTCATTATTATTATTGATAAATGTTATCGTCGCCCTTTATTCGTATTTACAATGTTGCACGTATTAGATTTCGATACACTTATCGCCGATATCTTTTATATCGTTTTTATTTCCAATTCTGGCTTGTACTAATCCATGTTTCTAGTTTGTTACAGATATCGTTATCGATATTTGTTTTGATATCCTTATCGATTTCGTTCTTGATAGCTCCAACGTAGTCGACGTCGTTTTGATTTTCTTCTAATTTTACCGATACTCCGACTCTATCTTGCCTTGAATCGTTGTATTTAAACATAAAAGGTTGAGTTTTCGTTATCGAGTCCATCATGGTCGAACATGTCGCAAAATCTGATATGGCAAAGCAAATACTTTACTGCATCCCTAAACGCCGACCACCAAGCAATCACACAAACACACACGCATCTAGTTCGAAAAAGGAAGCTATTAACGGCACAATCATGTTGGTAGCATTTAAACAGCGACAACATAATTGCGACTGAGTACCGGTTGTACTCTTACTATGTGCGAATGTGAGTGCATACTTTGTATACATTTGTATGTATGTATGTGTTTGTGCACGTGCATTTTATTCTCTTGCACTTGAGGGCGATGCTCTTAAGTGCTGCTAAGTATTGCAATGTATTAAATTCCATTAAATGCAGGAAACTGTTGCATGCGCTAGCTCCTAAAACCATTACTGCTTTGCAGGTTCATTCGTGTGTGTGTGTCTGTGCGCATAAGAATACATATAAATATGTACATACAAATGTCCGTAGTAACTCTAGAACTATACATAGTTGGAAACTAGTAATTTGTTTTAATGGCACCACCATTAGCGACTGATGATTTTAATGTTGGCGTTGGCAACAATTGCTTGCTAGTGCTTGCAGGCCTTTAGACGTCGGTTAGTTCAATGGAATCCTTTTAGCAAGCGCTCAAGCGCTCAATCACTTACACAAACACACACTCACACAGATATACATATTTAATTTTGCGCTTGAATTAAGCATTTTGAGTGGCAGTCGCTGCTCTTGAAATTATTTGAAGGCCTCACTGTACATACATATGTAGGCACCCTGCAGCGAAAATCTAAAAATATAAGCGATAATTCCAATCCATGACTGGTAATTAATCGAGAAGTTATACCAGCTCACCATGGACTGTAATTATACCAGTTTCCTGAAATGAAAAACAAACTATGTAGTTGCGAGGATTTCTATGTTGTCCACTAGTATTACATGGCGAGTTTATACCAGTTTATTATGTTATATCAGTTCTCAAAAGAAAAAATAAACAAGAAGCTAAAGATTATTGTTACTAATAGTTAGTGATATTTTATAGCACATTTATCCCAATGGTAATTGGCTATTATTATTAAGTGTGAAACCCATACTACTTAGTGTTGTACTGTGATTATACCAGTTCTTTAAAGTGAATAGCATACAAGCAGCTTGGTAGTCTATGTTGTCAAAAAGTAATACGTGCCGAATTTATACCAGTTTGTAATGAACTCTAATTATACCAGTTTTTAATGAGAAAAATAAGTTATTATCTAGACTTTGTAGTTCACGAATTGGTATTTAATCGGCTTGTCATACCAGTTAATCGAGGATAAAAGTTATACCGGTTCCCTAATGGGAAAAGTAAACTAGTAGCTAGAAGTTCTAGTTAGTAAATTGGTGGCGAATTCATACCAGTCTGCTATGGACTAAAATTATGCAAGTTCCTTAAGCGAAAAGTAAACCAGTTCATGAACAAGTATATAATCGAGAAGTCATTTCAGTTCATTAAGGGGTTCATACGATGCCAGTTCTCCAAAGAGAAAAGTAAACTGGCAGATTAAAATTCAAATTAGTAAATTGCTATTAAGTAAGGTATAAATACGATATTTAATTGGAATTCAATTACACCAATTCCTTAAAAGATTTTAACTAGTATCTGGAAATTTTTATAAAACAAGTGTACAACCCATACCAGTTCAGTGTGTACTGTAATTCTTCCAAATTTCCAGAGAGAAAAGTAAACTAGTAGCGGGAAATTCGAGTTCGCAAATATAATTTAAATTTTTTTTTAGTGAATTTTATACCAGTTTAACATATACAATACTTCTACCAGTTACCAAAAAGAAAAGTAGACTAGTAGATAGAGTTTTCATTTCAAGAACTGTTATTTAATTGGGAAATTATACCAGTTGTTCACGAAATAAAATTATGCCAGTTGCCTAACAAACTGAATTTCTAGTTGTCAAGCTGCAAATGTAACATAAGCATTTTAAAATAATAACATTTTTTTAAAATAGTAATTCTTAAATACCATTTTTAGTTTTCAAAATTTTTATTTTATGAGCGAAGAAATCCTTGCAAACTTACTCAAAAATATTTTGAACACTAAACATTGTAAATACGTTTTTTCTGCATTATGCTGGAATTCAATTAAGTCAACTGCAGTATTTTTAAACTTTTTAAACTGAAATAGTTTTTCTTAATCCATTTTTCGTTTAGCACCATAGCAAGTTAAATTATTTTTTAAATTAAATTTACCAACCACTTAGGTTTTTTAAAAATAAAACCTTCTTCGGTACCAACATAGAAAGCTCCACATTTTCATTTATTAACTTATTAATTTAACATTACATTTTAAACAGATGGCCACCCTTTGCAATGAAGTTTTCTTAAATGTTATTCCATTTCTCTATAACATTGTGATCAATAAAGTACTGGAATAAATGGAGAAGAGTAGCTGACTTTGTAAAGCTCAGGTTCAAACATCTCGGCTCGTACTTAATTGAGGAGCTCTCTGGAGTTGGCACTGACATATTTATTCAGAGGAAATATTGTGAACACGCTCTATCTTCTCATACAACCTCATACGACAGTGCAAATGAGTTGGCTCACAAAAGTATTATGAGGTCATCTCTGCTGTGAAAAAGATCATTGAGATTCTGCTGACGACGTAGTTGATTTTACTGGAAAATTCGTGCTTTTAGTCTGCTCAGTGAACGCTAACACATAACCACGGGCGGCGGTCTAGGGAGCTGCTTCAAGCTATCAAGCCCTAGCCTTGATTCTCAAATACTTTTCCCTTAAAACTCTCAGGTTCAAACATCTCCGCTCCTACTTTATTAAAATTCCCGAGTAGCTCTCTAGAGTGGGGTTCGCTCGCTTGCGGAACTCCATAATAAGCACGCAGAGCTTCTTCTCAACAATTTTACCACAAAGAATTATTAATATCGTTCTAAGTGTGCCTCTTTTCTGACGGCTGCTAACCTAACCTCACATAACCTGACTGTTTTTCTTAAATGGTATTTAACTGGTATTGAAACTGGTATGAGCTGATGCGGGCGCATCAATTGACATTTTAAAGGCCCCGGCCAAGCTGAAAATACCCATCGCTAACATGGAAAAAGTGTGAAAGGTGAACTGGCTGGGCTGAAAGGCCAAATAAGTTAGTTTCAAGTTTAAAAGTAGTAACTTTCCCTACAGGGTAAACGCGTTCTTACGCGCACACACGCACTCATTCGGAATGGCTATAAGCAAATTTCTATAATTACAATTTTGCTAAATTAGTTGGCTGTTCCTATCAAATAACTAGTCAGGAGTGCAGCTAATAGAGTTTGGAGATTTTCGTGCGTTCCATTGCAATCGATTGGCAAGCAGTGATGAACTTCAACAATACAGAAGATCGAACAAATATATATATAAAGCTTGGTTTGTAATTTTTGTTGCTTGGCGAAGGCGAGTGTGTGTGTGTGTGTTTGCTTAAGGTGAGTGTAGTAGTGTTATACCCCTTGGGACATCATTGTCTGCCAGACGAAAACTGGTTAATTGTTAATCAGCTGACTGACATTGGCATTGGCATTGGCATGTGTCGGATTACAAATTGGCTGATTGCCTGTTTGTGAGCGTATGCCGCTGCCACTGCCGCTGATTGTTAAAGCTTGCAGTTTCGTGGCGGAAGCTGTGTATGCACTCACTCACTTAAAGCTTGCTGATTGTGCTTCTTAAATTACCTAGGCGTTGCCGCATAACTGGTAACTGATAATCAATTTTCTGTGCATAGCTTGTAAGCGTATAATTTTAATGCACGTGGTCTTTATACTATCTATTTTTCCATGAGTTAATTACTTATCTTCCTGGCAGAAGTGTTATCCCTTCTGGACATTGTTGAATAAATAGACAAAGTTTTCTGCAGAAATAATTAGAATTAAGATGGAGTAAAATAATAAAACAAAGCCCATGCTCTCTTTTTAACTATCCACGCTCTCTTTTTAACTATCCACCACTCTCAGCGGATACTTGGATACAAAATAATATAATCTTTGGTTCATGAAAATCGGGAAAGTTTGTGTAAGTGCTTTCGTTGACAACATTTTAGTTTCAAAGGTATTTTTTAATGTGATTGACTTAAAAAACTCCTGCTGCAAAATCGGGCTTTCCAGAATATTTGGTCATATTTAACTCTGCACAAGGTTGATAAAAAATAATATAAACCGATTGTCTCTCTTTGTATCATTAGCATGTCTTCCAATTTTTTCTTTGAACTAAAATATTCCACTCTGGGTTCGTTCCTGATTATTTACGTTTTAGCCACGTCAACGTGATCAAAAAACGTGTGTCAAAAGGGGCAGAATAAACGAACATGAGTTAATTCTCAGAAATATACAACAAAAAGATACGATAACACAGTGAAAGAAAACTAATTGGATGTTGAAGTAGGAGTACAATATCAAAGAAGTGTTCTTAAGCTCCCTGAACTCCGAATTTTTCATAGTTAATTCACAAATATCTGTCATTATTTAAAGATATAAAAATCAATATATCGAGAATTTACGTATTAAACTCTGACATCGTTTTAAAGGTTTAATATTCCTAGTCTTAAATACATTGGAGCGTCTGAAAAGTATACAACATTTCTCTGGTGTTAAATTCGGCCACACCTATAAACTTTTCCAAGTTTTTCCCGATTGTATTTAAATTTTTCCGCACCGTATAATTTATTCCACGTTTATGAAGCTGAATTTCAAGTGGAACTTTAAGATATGATGCCCATCTCGTCGAGAATGAGGAAATATACATTTACCGCTTTGGGTACTTCCGTTTCACCACGCTGGTGTTTTAGGACAGGAGCTGAATTCAAGGAACATGATGTTGATCACAGTGAACACAAATCGGCAGATATGGTACAACAAATAGCCACCGAGCTTAGTAAGACAATTCAAAAGCTTCGGCTAGCAGCACAGGTTCTTGATCACTGATAAAACATTCTGCAAAAAATAAAAAAATTATATCAAAAATTATGTTTTGGACTCATACGGTGTCGATTAAAAGAAAAATAAACAACATATCTAACACAAAAGAAGGCCTTAGCTTGAACTTAAAAGACCAAGTACGCATCATCCCGGTTGGCATACAACTTATACAAATATTTCCATTACTTTGAAATCATTCTTATCAGTAATAAACTTTTGGCATTGCGATGTGCTGAGATTTCGAAATTTGGACCACTTTGAACGCTTAGTGTGGAAGTTACGGAAAGCAATTTGACATACTGAGTCTCCGCGATGTATTTTTATTCTCGATTGGAATGATCTAAGTTGCACTATAAACGGCCAAAATGCTACTACTTGTTTTTGTATTACATTAGCAAAATTTTGAGCGAATGTTTTTTTCGATGAAAATCAGCTGATTTTAAGTGACTGAATATAACTCTTTGGCTCATGAATACCCCAAGTTTGAGAAGAGGTTTGACGTAAACAATTTCAAAGGTGTATATTTGAGTTCTCTGCGCTGTCAATATAGCCAAAATTTTAGATCACCCTGAAGAGAATTGCAGAAATTCTGGCAATATGAACAAAATATGCGAATAACGCTGTTGGCTTTAATTTGTTTAATTTTTTTTTTCTAATGCCAATTTATTTTAGCATAGTTTATAAATTATATATTCTAGTTTTAAGTATATTTCTGCTTTTAAGTTGAAACAATCACAGATAAAATTAACGATTTTTCTTTCATTTCCAGTCCAATGATTACACCTACCAGAATACCTTGGGTCGCCGCTCAACGCTCGGCGCCTACTATCACATGAACAAGCAACCCTCGTACACGAACGATCACAGTTTGAATAGTCAGTACAGTTACAATGCGTGGGGTATATGGCGTGATGGACGCAATATAGCGCCTTCAACATTCTCCGCCAAAACGCATACACACTACCAAAAGCCGCGTTCATTCTCCATTATACTCACAACAGCAGTATTTATTGTACTACTCGCCGTGATCTCAATAGCCGGTTTGGCGTTCTACTTTAGTTCAGTGAAAGCGAATTTGGAAGATCGTAAGTAGTTTGTGCGAGCGCGTTAGCTTTATGTTCGAAGTTAAATATTTGATTATTTAAATTGTCTCTATCCAACCAGCTGTGCTCGGCTTCGAAGGCTCGTTTCGCATTGCGAAAGGTGATCTCTTTTCGACGGGTCTCAAGTACAATCACACGACCACTTACAAGCAGAAAATTGAATTTTACAAACGTTTTATTGAACGCTCGCTAATGGATAATGGCCTGCAGCCGTTGCGCGTCGATACGTGGGGCTTTGGCGAGGGACCGCTGATAAAGGTATCCTTTCGTACATTTCTGGATGTGAGAAAGTTGCCACAGTAAGTTGTTTTTACTAAGCGGCAAAGTTTATGTATTCATACACAAATCTTCTATAGAAATATACACAATGTTGAGGATTACATTAGAGAATCATTGTTTCTGGAAACTACAGCAGCTAAATCACTTTATCGCTCTTTGCGCATAGACGCGGAATCGGTGGCGATAAAACGCATACTAGATGAAGCGGTTGTGCGCTCTGCATCACTCTTCAAGGATGCCGTGAGTTATTATGCGATTTTAATTCGTTTAGCTTCTAACTAAGTTTCAACTTTTACAGATGCAGCAACCCACCAGCCAGTCACAGCTTGAGAAGCGACTAATGAAGAAACCAAATACGCCAACGTTACTTTCGAAACCCACCAGCAGCGTAAAACCGCGCACCACACATCGTCCACACTCGGTGGACGACGAACCCGACGTGGATGTGGAAAATGCACCGGTGATACAAGGCTCTTTTGAGGGTTCTTTCGAAATCACCAAAACCGATGCTGATATTTCACGCAAGAAGGCGACAACGCCTACGAAAGCCTACACCAGCTTGGCACCTAAAGCTGTGACACCTTTTACATTGCGCGTCAAGCCGAAAAAACCATCTCTTGAGAAATTGACCACGATTTTACCACAGCAACAGCCCACAACTACAACTCTAGCAGCAAAATCTACAAGCACCACAAAAAGCAGCAGCACCACCAGATCGCCTACTACTACATCAAAGGCAACGACGACAACTACGACGAAATCAAAGACAACTACAACCAGAACACCTATCATCAGTACCAGTACATCAAGCACTTCCTCCACCACAACTACAACTACACCGTTACCTAGCACTGCTACTTCAACGACAAGAACAACAACGAGCACGACTGCTCCTACAACATTCATGCAATTAACATTCCCGCCACCGACTCCATTTTCGCCTCAACAGCAATTTAGCTTACCGCCGATGACCACGCCGTCTGTTTCCTTGACCGTTCCCAAGTTAGATGCGAATCTGTTTACTTCAATACCAGTTCTTGACACACAACCTTGGCGTCCGATACATCGCAAAGTACCCGAACTGCTGCCAGGTCCACCACCGGCATTCCCCACAAAAACGTTGGCAGGTGTGGACAAGCCCTTGCCGGTTGCGCCACTGGCAACAGTATTCAGACCAGACATGCCGACGCGACGTATCGATGAATTCGAGCTGCCATTCATGGAAGAGAACCCATCACCACCGACACCACCAGCCTTTAATCCATATGCGCCTGGCTTCTTTGGCACTGCCATACGCAAACCGGAAATGAATGCTGAATCACCAAATGCGCAGGATATGCTATTCTATCATAGTTTCGGTAATCCAGTTTTTATGCCCGGCACAGAGGATATTGAGCGACTGGGTGCGGGTGCGCACGTAAAACCACATCCATTACCGGTGCCACTGATTGATGATGTTATGATACCACCCTTTAGACCACTCTTACCGGATATGGACGAAGTACCAATTGAAAATAATGAGAAGTTCGAACATCTCGGTGGTGGAGTGATCGTTAAGAAGCACGAGTATGAGTTGGCAAGTGGCGAAGAGAAAACCAAACCTGACGTGGATGTCGAATCCAGTGATGGTGCAACAGTTATATCGGCGGTAAGCGAGTTGCCTGTAGTGAGTGCTGTTACGACTACGTCGTTCAGACCCAAGGTAAGCACACCGAATATCAATCGCATAGAATCGAGCGCTAACTCCGAACTGGCGGACACAATCGGCGAGTTTTTCATGGGATTGTTGAATTTACCCAAAGAAAAGTTACATAACAAAACAGAACCAGTAAAGGAACCTATTCAGACAGCAATGGAGTCAAGAGTTGAGCCTGAAGAAAATATTGAGGAAGCCGAGTTGGAAACGACCACAGATTTGGCTGAGGAGGCGCAGCAGCAGGATGAGTTTTCGGAGCCAGAACTGGCAGGCGAAAATGAGCCGCAATTAGTGCAAATGATTGAAAAGCCCATCGAGGAAACAGTTGAGCTGATGTCCACTACTGCTAAGCCGACGTTTTTGAATATTAAAGAACTCATTTTAAAGCGCAACCAGGCCAAGAATCAAACACGCAATATTGGGAACAGTATAACCGGTAGACCAACACCTACAACGACGCCAACTAGCACCACGCCAACACCACCACCAACACCACTACCTAGCACTTCGTATAAACCTGCGATGTCAAATTGGAATCGCGTACGTCCCTCGTATAATCAAAAACCGCCTACAATACTAGACGACTCCAGTCTCTTTCCTTCACAGTCGAAATGGGAATTTGTGAATAGTTCATCGGTCAATGGCTTTGGTCATACCGGCAACATGCGTAAGGTATTCAATAAGACTCTTCAGGCGTGGATATCTGAAGATGTGAGCGGCAATACAGAGGATAACTTTACGCTGGATGACATCAAGACACGCATAAACAATGCAACCAACATACAAGATATTTCGATCATTTTCGATACACTAGCGTCCAAGTTGGGCATAACGCCCATTGTGCCAACAAAAGTGCCGCCATTTTCGCAAAATAAACTCAAGCATCCACAAGTAATGAGCGAAAGTAGAACAAAATTGCCAAACACAAGTACAATGGCAACAACAACAACAAGCACAGCACGACCAAACGCCATTAGAGATAGACCAACAACGAATGTGCATTGGATGCCCACAACTAGGCGAGGCACAATAACTGCAGTACCAGCAGCTGCGACCAAAACGCCGTGGACGACGACAACAAAACGAATAATCACAACCACAACGACAAACACACCGCCAACAATGCTGATAATGCCATCGTTGAAAACAAGACCATCCATGTACCCAAGCACAACGACAACTATAGCACAAATGCCATCGTCAACGCAAACGCCTACAGCAACAACACAGCATTTCATTGAACTTCCGCCACAGCAGCGAGAGCCATTCATCAAACCCATGTCCAGTTTTATAGAAGACACATCCTCGGAGGGCGTTGGCGCGGCGATACCCGTTGTGGGTGAGGCAGAGGTTGAGGTGATTGACCCGAATAAATACGAGGAAATGTTGAAGTCATCACAGTTTGCTGCGGAAACCACAACGGAAACAGCACCACAATTGGTGACGTTACTGCCAGTGCGCTCCAACTCGGGCATACGCACCTACCGACCAACCATGGAGGACGCTGAGGCGCGTAGCAATGACCAATTGACAGTGGCTATAGTTGACGGAGTGCCAGAAATGGGGATGAGTGAGCAAAATGATTTACAGGCGGCAGCGTTGGGCACTGGTCAGGTTGAAGTCGTGCCGCCGGAAGCAGTTGCTGAAGCAGTATTTGTTGGGCTAGCAGAACCAACAATTGAAGCTGTAACAGAAGCTATGCCTACAACAACAAAACGGCCAAGTGTTGTGACTGCCTTAAGACGTGGTGGCGCTTTGGGTGTAGGTGGCGGTTTTTTCGCTGGCATACGAAGAAAGAGCGACATTAGTCAGGCGAGAAGATTTCCGCCAGCGGAGGCAGTAGTCAAAGGTGGGCTGCAGGTGAAAGTGAAGTGAAATAGGAAAATTCTGAAAAAAAAGAAACTTTTAAAGGTATAACATTGAGCTTACAAAATATGGATAACATCTATTAAATGCAAAAATAAAATGAAAATGACGTAAAGAATTAATTGTATGAAAGCAGGGAGCGTATAAAGAAATCCGTCGAAGAAATCATGAGCTAGAAAATTAAATGAAAAGAATTTAGTCAAATTAATTGTGCAAAAATGTTTTCGAACGATGGTTGGTAAAAAAATTGCTTCATCAAAGTGAATATAAACAGCTGTGCCCAGCGTTTTTAGTATAGAGTTTAGATAGGTCCTTAAAAGCAGTACTTGTTCATTAGTTGTGCAGCTGGCATGCGGTAATTGATACCAATTGACAGATTTGACAATTTCTGAATGACAACATTAAGTTAAGAATGAAAATCAGGTTTTTCTTTAATTCTAAAATAATTAGGTAAGCTACAAGAAATTTTAATATTTTTTTTGAATAACGAATTTTTAATCAAAATATAAGATAAAATAAAATAATTAATATATAATTTAAACAAAATGATGCAAAAACTTTAATTTTGTATGCTATTAAGTGTATGCTAATTATACGAGTATGCATATGTAATAGCTGAGAATATTTAAAATAAAATTTTTTAATATGCATATAAGAAAACAATAAATATAAGTAATAATTATTTGCGCACAAAATATTGTAAAACTTTAAATTTTACTTATTTTATGACGTAGCAGAGATATGTTTACTAAGTGAAAATGTTTTTTTTTTAAATAATACTTTTATTCTAGCTAAAAAACTAATTCAAAATAATATAAAAATTTAATATTTTACATAGTTTTACTATCTTAAAATTACAATGTATTATAAATAAATTTGATTTATGAAAGTATATATTTTTTTTCGAATTTTGTAAAAACTGCATTTAGAAATAATTGAGATTTGTACTTAAATAAATAAAAGTATTTTTAGTAAAAAAAAACGATTTTTATTTTCAAATTATTTTTAACAAAGTTATCGGCTTGTTAATACGAATATGATAATGCGTTTACAAATATATTTCTTTTCTGATTACATTTATTCATTTGTATTATTATTTAAATCGACTTTGGTGTCATTTGGCTGGTATTTACCAACTTTTATTCGTATAATAATGTGTACCTGGAGCTCTAAGAGCAAAGTAATTCGAAAAGTGCAAAAACTCGCATATCTCGGCATATCGCGAAGGGCTTTATATGATATTTAAACTACAACCGCTGTATATATTTTTCCTTGGAAGCATTAAAAACTCAGCGAAGCTGAAACGTGGAAGTCAAGCCACTTTGGTTATGCAGCTAGGAATCAACATTGAAGACTACCCAAAGTCGGGACAATCAGTCCATAAACTTGCAAACTACGAAAAAAACGAAAAAAAATTAGAAAGAGAAGAAAATGTTTGTAAATCGTAAGTTGCTTGACAGAAGAAAAGACAGAAAAAAGAAAAGTATACAATCATTTTAAAAATTCTCCACTTTGGTATGACTAAGGTTAACGTAGGATGGACGTAGGTCTCACCACTACAAAGGTCGTCAATTTGCCTTGACTGCTTTGAATAAAATATATTTTCTTCAATCTTCAAGATCACCCACCCTATTACGCAAGTTTATTGCTAAACAACCGAGAAAAGTACTAATACAAAATTTCGAAAACACAATAAATTGCTTGTGAGAAATACAAAAAATGGAATTCTGCACAAATCTGTGTTCGTGAGGATAAGTTGTTTATGTCGAAAAATACAATTTGAAGATATCCAGCAAACACTTAAGTTAGATAAAGATTAGAGAACGAGTCGAACTCTTATGTATTTCTCTAAAGTAGAAAGTTAGAAAGCTAAAAGAAAAACTATCGAGAACTATAGCATTCTCTATAGAGGCATTTTTGTGTAATTTATATGCTAATTTTTTCCAAAAAAAATTCCTTAGTGGAGAGAATTGCTATTAATGTTACTGAAGGAGCCAGTTTAAAAAAAAATTGTATTAATTATTAAAGTTTTCGAAAAAAAAAACTTTATTTATACATATATAAATACATACTGTAATTTCTCGACTCTAAGACATTGATTGCTATTTTTTTTTTTATGATGAACATATTAAAACTCAAAAAATAACTATTCTATCTGAGGAAAAAAATAAAACTCATAACATATGTAGTTAATATATATAAAAATACGAACGCAAAAAAGGGGTATTCAGCGTTAAAACAATCTGCGAAAATTAGAAAAGTTATTGTTGATCAAAAAATATTGCCCGATATAAAATTTTGTATTCCGTAGGAAAAAGTTAAGCTCAGACAATTATTTATGTTATTGATTGCAAATTTTGAAATAATGAAATGCCGATTAAAAGTAATATTTTTATAAAGCTCACAACGATAATACTCGTAATAAAAAAATTATAAAAATTGTTGCCACTTGACGTACGAAAAAAAGGTACAGGCAAATAATTATTCGCATAATTGGAATCTTATGCGGTACTTAAAGGGGAAAAATGAAAATTGGAACGTATAAAAAAATAAGGAACATATAAAAAGTAACAATTAAAAATGCAAATAAAATTTTGATATGATTATATTTAATGAAATTGAAAATGATAATAAACAAATTGTCAATAAATTTAACCAGTACTTCTTCGAAAATGTCTAATTCAATAGCGCAACAATAATTTTAGATAGTTGGGACATGTTGAGTTCAAAAATATTGAAATTCATTAACGCATCATTATCCGAAGGTGAGTTTCCCAAAACAGTAAAAAATTAAATAATTATTGAAAAAAATGTGAGGAAATCAGATCAACCTCGGAAACGTTGTCAATGAACAGCTGGAGGAATATATGGAAAATAACAAACAGTTTTTAGAATTCCAATCAGGTTTGAGAAAGAAATGGTCTTATGAAACGTGGAAAGCGTTGGCAAACAAAAAAATTCTTTACCCTATTCATTGATTATAAAATAAATACTCTTTTATAATCAATGAATAGGGTAAAGATTTTTGTTTTTTTGCCAACGCTTTATAATTATTAATAAGACAATAAAAAGTCATGAAAATATGTTGACATGTATATATATCTGCGATTTGAAGTGAGAATACTTAGTTATAATATTGCTTCGAAAACTCCTAAAATTATATATATGCGATCCCTGAAGAACGTCGGATCCTCTGTCAGTTATATAATATTAAAGTTTGCTGTTTCAATTAATGCATTTTTATTTAAACAAAAATTCCAATAACTAGTCTCTAGTGATTGTAAGGTCAGGATATGTTTGTGAAAACAAAATATGTTCTATCGAATTAACCTTTTCTTAAGATTTCAGTTAAATGTAATCCAGTAATAACCGGGGTATTTAATATTTATTGATTTATTTATAAGAATTAACACTTCTTTAGTGTAAAAGAGTCATAGAGTGATGAGTATTCCTTTAATTATTTTTTCGTCATTTTCATTTTGCTTGTAATTTCATAACTCATGAATTTATTGTTATACTATTTTTTGGTTTTGATTATGAGGCATTGCCCTGTAAGAGCTCCAATAAACCTGTGATATTTTTATCATCCCGTTTAAGTTGTACATACTACGCGACCGTTTACGGTCCCATCTGGGCCAAGTCTGCCTTGAGATCCTATAAGTCGTTGTTTGTGTCCAGCTGTCATTTGCACGAGCATAAGCAGATTCTTTTAAAGGCAGTTTGTAAGTACCAAAGAGCATACCAATGTGTTGTTTACCAGGAATAATATGCTTGGTTGTCCCTTCCCTCACAAGTTCATACTCCCTCTTCCTACTACTTTCACTGTATGTACTTTACCCAGGGACGAATACAGGGGAGGGGTCCTGGGTGTCTGGAATCCCCCAAAAAAAAAAAACGTTGGTCTCAGAAAATTTCAACCGTGTTTTGAAATTCATAACACACACAAAAACTTACTCTATACAAAACCATTAAAAATTATTACCCAGAAACTGGAATACAAAAAGTCGTCGATAAAATCCATGGAATAATATTTGAAGACCGGATAATGAAAGTGAGTGAGGTGACTGAGCTTGTAGGCATCTCAACTGAGAAGCCACATCACATCTTATACGAATATTTGGATATGAAAAAGCTATCCGTGAAATGAGTGATTACTTACACTCGAAAAAAGCGCGAATGTACACGTGTGTTGTCACCATGGCCAAAATCCATGCGACTATTTCCTATTTCCAAACCAAACAAAGAAATGGCTGTGTGGGGTAAGAGGTTTGGGTCAAAATAAAATAATTGGAAAAAAATTGGACTAAGTGTAAAGAGTTAAAAGGATATAATGTTGATAAAAGATAATGTTTTTTTTTTGCCGAAAAAGTATATATTATTCAAAAAGTTAATGACTTCTCAAAGCGCCCTCGTAACTTGCAATTTTACAAACACATTTACCGATTTTTTCAAATCAGTGCCACGTTGCCAGTCACGGTGGCTTCGAGTGAACGATTGTTCTACTTTGCGGAGATTGGCGAGAGGACGCATCTGCGCTGCTAATTATTCAATGAGATATTGAGGTCACTAGTGACTAAATACTAGATATTTTGGCAAAGAAAAAGAGGAGAATCGATGAAGCACTTTAAATCCCTGACGTTTTATGATTCTACAGAGTCAAATGATATAATCATAGCCTAACGATGGCTTTATAAAAATGCATTCCACATTTTACCCAATACTATTACATCCTTGTTTATAACGGATTATAATAAAATATCTTAAAATATGTAAAATATGGTAAAAAGCTGAAATTAAATGGACCCCCCCAAAAATATTTTTTGGATCCGTCCCTGACTTCACCAGTATATTATTGCACCATGACCCACAGTAGATATACATATTTTATTAAGGCTGCTTTGGAAAATTTAGGAATAATTTTTAATAATAAAGGTTTATCAAATAATAGTTTCTAATAAATTTAGTCGAATTTATTAAATTAAAGTTTTAAATGTACTTTCTTCAGACACTTGCGATGCAAGAGCAGCTAGTCAGGCAGGTTTTTTCACAACTTTCTTCGTTTGACTTTGACAAAATAACTGTACGTTTAAAAATTTTGTTTCGTAATTTTTTTTTCAAATTTTTTGTACCGAACCATTGCTTTGGGGTAGTTGTCGGTTCCCGTTTGTTATTTTAAATTAAAATAAGTTCGGTTCGAACTCTAAAAATACGATGTTTGCTTAAAATAACCACTTAAATATTCAAGTTCATTTAAAATATCTCTTTTTTGCTATTTATAGACCGTTTCCTCGGACATTGGTTGAGCGATAAACATTTCCGATGCAAACAAATATCCAATTTTAAACGTTTAAATTTTAACCACTAAAATATTGATTTTAGCTCGCTGTTACATTTCGCGAGAAGCAGAGAAACTCTAACTAAGAACTGTAGAAAAACTATTATATTCCAAACATCTAACGTATTTCATCACTAATATGTTCAATAGAGCAAAGCAAATATAACTTCGTCCAAACATAATTTTAATTTGAAATTTTCTTTTGACATGAATTATGTTTTTAACATTTAAACTAGTTTCTCTCCTAATTGCATTGCGCGCAGACATCCAATTTGGTCATACAATTTTCCCAACTTTTCACTCAAAGCACATTTCCCTAAATCCTTTTTACGCAAATGCAAAACTTTTCACAAAATTACAGCGAATATTTAATTAGTGGATTTGTTTGAACAACGCAATAAATTTTTGAACTAATTAAAAGTGCAGTTTGCAGACAATAAAAAAATATTAAAAACATATACTTATATGTATGTATGCATGTTAAAATAAAAATTGTCAGCCAACTAAAGTGAAGTTTAAAAAAAAAAAAAGAAACAAAAAATGAAAGAAATCAACTAAAAAGCAGCGGGTAAATGAAATAGCCAAAGGAAAATGATGGTGAAAAAACAAACAACAGAGCAAAGGGACAACCACGCGCTGGCGTGCAAAACGACAATGGGCTCAATGGAAAATCTTGCCATTTCCTACTTCATTTCCATTGCAATTACATTTGCATTCGAATGCTGTGACGCATACGCCTTGGCGGACTTTTGAATTTGCATTGCAACGCCGCTGTTGCACGCTAATTAAGTGTAAACTCTGACAAAAGGTCAGGCGCCAGCAGAGTAGGGTGTAGAGCAAGGCCGCGTCAGTCAGAAAGGAAAGCGGAGAGGAATGAGTGTAGCACACGGTGGGTAAATTGAAGAAAGGATGCAGCTAAATGAAGCGACAAGAAAGCGAAAATTTCTTGGCTAAACTTGATGCGCTGCCATAGGAAGCGGCCGGATATTAGAGGGCAACACGAAGCGCGGTTGGGTAGAGTAAAAAAGCAGAAAAAAAACTAAAGCAAAATTAAGGAAATTCAACTGGTAAAGCGCGCTTAGCAGTCGCTCCCCCCCCCCCCCCCCGCGCTTTGGTTTAAGTTGCAGGGTCAGGAGGTGAGCTGCGGCTATGAAAGTTCAGCTGCAGTTGGCATGCGGTTTGCGATTGGTAGCACACACACTCACACGCACACACATTGCCTGGCTGTATAGAAATGTCATAAAATCGTAGACGCCGTGTACGGAACGGTAACCTTGCCGTATGAAATGCAACGAAGTTGAAAGGAGTGCGCAATGAGTGGGAGCAGGCTTTAAAATACTCGCGCTTTTTTATTTGTAGTTGTGAACTTGTGTCCCGTTCTGTGTGTGTGTGTGTGTGTGTGACAGGAAATTCACAGACGACCGTCGCTTATGATGGGACACAGCGCAGGTGGTTGTGGTGTGATTTGCATTTAAATGCGTGGTTGCCATCATAAATAATGCGAGAACTTGGAGAGCGTCACGTTGCGCGGGTGATGCAAGCAAAGATATTCGTGTCGCGCATCTTGAACGGCGATGGCGATGGCGCTTGTCTGCTTCTACGGCATTTGTGCAATTCAACTGGCATGTGGCTGATGCTATATTGTGTTGGTTCTTTAGTCGAACATTTTGCTTACTTAGTCATTTGCTGCAATGCTAATAAGGTATGCAAATCTCTATTCCATAATTCAAGTTTCCCCATAACCCTTTTCGTTGTCCTTGCTTAAGCATATAAATATATATATATGTACAAATATACGTATGTATGCATAGCATATTCTCTCACTTCTTCGGTCACCTTAATGAATTTTTAATTTTTCACCAACCACAATTTCATTCCAACTAACCAAGCCTTTGCTGCTGTACGCCACTTCAATGACGGAAATTGTGGCAGACATTATTTAAAACTAACTACAAATTCATTAAAGCGATTAAACGTGCGCCTTGAACGCTCTTGGTCGCTGGACACTTTCTCGTATATACTGTATAAATTAGTTAGTAGAGTGGTTGCAGGGGCTTTACAGAAAAATAACACAGAGAAGGTCATACAAGTACACCAAATTTAGGTTAATGGGGATAGTTTTTTAATTAAAATAAAACACAGAGAGTGTGGCAGTCTATTTGAATCGGTAATGAGCTAAAGAAAATGTCAAGGTTTGTGGTATACGAAGAACGATTTCGAAATATTTATAACGACGAAAAAAAAAACAGTAATAATGGCGATCGCACTTTCGATAACTAAAAAAATTTCCGAATGAATACATTTTTCGCAGTTGTTCGAATTAGCGATAGAAATCACTGAAGTTTAAAGGCATCCTCAGCTTGCAGGCAACTGTGAGTTTTTTAGTAATTCTTTGCTTATTCTTCAGCAGGCTCTGATGTAAGGAGACTCAAACGATGCCAAGGATTATGCTCTAGAACTTGCTCGCACCGTTCCTTACTAGTAAATTTAAACGGTTCTGGCCTTGACTCACTTGAGTGAGACGCGCACGTTGGGCTGCGTGCCACACAGTGAGTGTATAACAACTCCGTAGTTTAACTGTTGTCTATGCCCAGTGCCACATATCAGGTCAATTTCGAATTAACTATACTATGAAACAATCTGAAGGTCATTGTCTGGTGGCATAATGATCCCAACTAAGAATGAAAGACCTAAAGCCATTTAGTAAAGCCTCCAAATATTTTTGCATTCTCAGATGGAGCTGTTGGTCCGGCAGTGGAGACAAAAGTTATTCAAATTATAGCAATAGTTGCGATGCTGATGTACCAAGCCCCGAACACAAAATGAGTTAGAGTTATACATACGACAAAAATATAAATGAAAGCGTAAACAAAATATATAATTAAATTTATGTTTTCTTTTTAATTTTTTAGTTACTTTTACGTTCTTTGTATAAATATTTTATCTGAGAATACCCCCTTACGATCTTCAAAACACCCCTTTTTTCCGCCATTCCAAAATAAGTGCTCAAAATTGCCCCTTTCTGGGAAAGCTGAAGGGTTAAAATGCGCTACAAAATTTCTCCTCATTTATTTTACTCTGCCCTACTTGCTATCGCTGATTCCGTGTGAACTCGATAAAAGTGCTCACAAACTCAAATGGCAAATTTGATGTTTCGACATCAGCTGGCACAAAGTAAGCAAACAAATTTTAGCAAAATAATTTATTTTATCAGCGCTATTTTGGATTTATTAAACAAAATGAATATCCTTGGGAGTGCGGGAATAATATTTTTACATTAATAAAGGTGGCGAAATTTAGCATCAATTAAAATACCAGATAAAAAACTTTAAGATATGCCTTTAATACATTGGAATCTGATGACACTTTGAACGAACACTTGCGGTTGTTGAAACACATATGTATGTATATAATTTTAATAGTACTATAATAATTATTTTGCCGAATCTCTCCTACCATTCGTGGTGTGCAACTTTCTTTATACCACAAATGGAGGGACCTACAGTTTTGTACCGACTCCGAACGGCAGATCTATTTTATGAGAAGCTTTTTCATAGAAGAAATACCCTCGGAGGTTTGCCATTGCCTGCTGTGGGGTGACCGCTATTAGAACAAAAACTTTTTCTATGATTTAGATTTAAGTCGTAGCACGAACCGCTACCAACTCGACCACAGCGACCACATACAAATTTTACCAGTTTTAAATTACAGATTTGTTAAAAAAATGTCTATTAAATAAATCAGAATTTACGAATGTAGTTGAGGTGCTAAAAGATGGCGGCTCAAGTGTTCCGAAACCGTCGTCAATGAATGAGATCCATGAACTGGCTTCGCTGCTAAGAATTTTGTGGAAAGTGGGCACCAGCACGGATTTGGAAAGGTTTATGATATACTAATGGGCCAATTAACATTTTTTCAGGTTTTGAAAGAAGATAGCAGTCGCGGCTATGCCCTCTTTGGATATAAACGAGTGAAGAGAAAAAGCAAAATGCGATAATGGACTGCGATGCAAAATCCAGAGTTTCGGGTGTAACATTGTGTTTTCCAAAAGTTGTCCACCTCCTCCTTAAGAAATTTAGTGTAATCCCCTCCAAATTCTGGATTTTTCTGCAACAATTCTAGCAACCGAGCGTATTGCGGGCGCTTTGTTAAAATGTTTGACTTCAAATGGAAAACAACAAACAAGAAAGAAAATGGCTATAAATAAAAACATTTCTATCAAAATTAAATACTCAAAATTTCACCATGTTTCTATATTATTATAAATTATTGAAAGAAAGTCCATATTCCTTATGAATATTATTTTTTAAATTTTCTCCGACAACCAAAACACGTCATAACAAATTCGTATAAAACTATACCAAATGATGCAATGAATGAGCTCACTGATACCACTCTACGAATTTCGAATCTACGACGTAGCCATTCGAACTCAGCGATGCCTTTTTCGACGAATCTACGGACAAGCAAAAGAAGAAAACAATTCCATGCTTTGAGTTATTTTTGCAGCGGTTCATTAGTATTCAGAGGTCAAGATGTCACAGGCGACGTTAATAAAGTCTGCTCTCATAGTTGTGTGCTCTACTCTTTGCTCTCGCGCCTTTTTTGCACTCTTCTTGACTCTTGAATCTACGCTCAGGCTTTTTCGGCCGATTCGGCATGTCTAGTCGCGGACCCACCTCTGCCGGCCGTTTACTGAGAAAAGCACACATAATATTTAATTTCATTTTATTCGCAATGGGCCACAATTCTGAATTCTCCCGAAGAGAAGCATTTAGGAGTAATTATAGAAGCAAAACTTTTATACAATTCACATGCAGAGTACAATTCCTCCTGGGAAATCTGCATGCTAAGCTTCAAAGACAACAGCCATGAGCTGTACGGTAGCTTTCTCTACAACTCTCTAGAGTAAAGTAGGCAAATATTGACCACCAATCCTTTCTTGATAAATTGCTCTTAAAATACATGAAATATTACAGTGAAATATATTTTATTAACTTCACAGATCTATTAATTTAATTTTTTTTGCGAAACAATAATATAAAACTCAAAATATATACTAATTTAAAAAGTGTTAAATTTCTCAGAAACCCGAATAAAAAAATTTTTAATTTTTATTTGTTTATTTATTTATTTATTTATTTAGGCCAAGTAGTACAATTAAGTTCTTATAGGCTAAGTAGACATAAACTAAGTTTAATAAGCAGTTATGAAAAAAGTATAAATATGCTATTTATATGCTATCGTCAAAACATAATCTACCAACATATTTTCAAAACTTTCAGGAAAAACTGGTCCGCGTCGTAATTTAACATTAACGACATTTTCGATTTCGATGTCTTTCTTTGAAGCTAGCTTTATTAAACTCGATTTAGGGACGTTGTATAACTTTGATGCTTTTAAATAGCCACAGCTATTGGGCCGCACCAACAATCGCTTTTTTCATATCCTCAGGACTTCAATTTTTACGCTTACGAGGATCCATCTCCTACATTAATAAAGTTTTGGTGGACTCTAAGAAAATTATGGTAACAGATTAAGAATTACAACTAACACTATCGTGATAGTCCACATTACCCTCAACACGTGTTGGCGAAATAACTCAGTTTAATTCGAATAATAATTACGTATTTTAACCATAAACATTTTAAATTAGAAAAAACATATTTATTGAACTCATACTATTTGTCAATTTAACCAATGGAAAAAAATTTTTTTTAAAACACACAAACTTTTCTTATCCACATATAATTATCAGCAATCACTATTTTATAAAATAAATTATTGCTCAAGTATCCTCACTTACTGAAAGCTAAAAACAAGCTGAGGAAGCTTGCCCGAATTGACGAGTAAATTGAGCGCAAATAACGGATGATTCAATGGCTGGAACTCCATATATTTGGATGGTCCATATTACCCACATTTACTCTAATGCTGCACTACTGAACTTACCCTTACTTTTTGTCTTCAGTAAAGCTTCGGATTTCTCTTTAAAAATATCGCTGAAGAGCTCTTGAATGACGTCAATGAAAATCCTCGTTTGCTCAAAAGGGTTTTAACTGGTGACAAATCATGAGTATATGAATATGAGAGGAGAGCAAAGACCGAAAGAAGCACTGTATCGCAGAAGGAACTCAAGGCTATACCAAAAAGTGCATTGTATCTCAGGTGGATTAGTTTGAAGGGGATAATATAAATATTGATTAATAAATAAATATTTTTTCATACAAATTTAAAGTCAACTTACTTTTTGAACACAGCTCGTATGTATTAAACATTTAGCTGTTATGTGTTGCGCACATTGACACCCAATAAAATGCTTAGATTTATTCGATCAGATTTTAAACAGATTAAAGTATAAATGAATGCAAAAAAGACATGAAAATTGAGTGTTGCGTTATCATGCAAAAAAGGAGTACAATATTTTTTTTCGAATAAATATAAACTTTTCCTACTTTACATTTCTTTTTTCCTTTTATGAAATACTTGCAAATGTACCGATTATTATTTTTATTTTCTTCTAGAAAATGTAAAATATGTAGTGTTAACACATCAATAAATTTTAGTTGCTTCTATTTACTTGTTCCTACAACACGTATGTAACTACGAGCAGTTACTTAGAGTACAAACTCAACTCGCATAAACTTTTTCTGGTTGTCAAGACGTTTGATACCCCCAATTAAATGGGCAAGAAATACCGCAAAGAACTCGAAATAATTATTATTAAGTACTACATGTGCCACAACTTGGAATGGAATAAAAACTACTAGCACTTATACACACAAACACAGTTGGGGAAATGTTGTGGTAAGAGTGAGTAAAAAAGTACATTAACAAACTTACGCCACAAACTTGAAATACTTAGATGTAAAATAGTATGTATGTGTTCATAGGGTGAAAAATATGTGTATGTGTTTGGGTGTGTGTGTTCGAGTGTGCCTAATTGCAAAAGCACTCAACAGAGTAAAGTCGAAATAGTCGGCGCTGAGGTTGAATGAAAAAAAGGCGAACATAACAAAATTAAAAAAGTACTGTAATGTAATGTTGCAAATAGTTGTGTGGCATAGTAACACATAACTACTTTTGTACTAGTACAACTGAATTAGTAGTAGTAGGAAAATACTACTACGTGCATAGCTAGAAGTTTACTATAAGTAACTATGTAATAGAAAATATTATCAACGATGAAAGGGTATTAG
The DNA here is from genome assembly GCA_963971545.1 of Philophylla caesio. Taxonomy (NCBI): domain Eukaryota; kingdom Metazoa; phylum Arthropoda; class Insecta; order Diptera; family Tephritidae; genus Philophylla; species Philophylla caesio. The sequence goes on along the minus strand of OZ020609.1, from coordinate 52,138,362 downwards.
GTAGAATAGCGACGAAAAAGCTGTTAATTTGGAGGTAGGGTCTTCATCAGTACGTACATATATAATCAGTATACATACATGTGTGATGTTGCAGATGAAAATGGAAAACTTCTTACGCTCCATGGCAACGAGCGCAGCGGTAACTAAGAACGCATTTTGTGGCGTATAGGGAATGTTTTTTTTTTGTTTATTTTTGCTCACGCATTTCTAGTTCGTTACGCATATTCCACTGGCATACACTTAATTAGAAAAGTTTACGTATGTGATTGTGGCATACATACTGTAGGTGGAATAATAACATTAGCACCTTTGGGAATTTTTTAACACAAAAATATGTAAATAGCAACTATTTTATATTAAAATAAGTATAATTCGAATGCTAGTCTTAAGTAGGATAGTGTAGTGTTTGAATTTGATCGGTAATTATTAATAATTATTTTGACAGCAACTTCAACCTAATCTAGCATGATAATGAGTTTTACTTGAGTTTAATGAAGAGCACACAAAAGTGAAATTCATTTTTCTGAATCAATGGTTAATCATAAATTAGTCTTAAACAATAAAAATCATAAAGTTGTTCGCACGTGGATCGTATGTGTTACCTGACTATTAATTACTAAAATTTTTAATTTAGTTCTAATGCTCTGTACATAACGGCGTCTCCTTTCCGTATTCAAACAAATTACATTATAAAAAAGCTCTCTTTATGCAAACAAATTTTAGTACGTGGAACTTATTAAAGTTTTTTAGTAGCTTCCCGTAACTGGATAAAAAATTACTATCAAAAATTTTATATACCATTATTTTGAAACAACAAAATTTTTTGACAATAAGTTCTTTTTGAAATAAAATTATGTACATTTTCCTGAAACATCAAATGTGAAAATAAAATGTGGATCCTATGTTGAACGTATGATTTTTTACTTACACAAAGTGGATGGTATTTGGAACTCATGTGGCGCCCCTCTTTGGTTTTTTTAAATGGCTTCCTTTAGCATAAATGCAAAATAAATATATTTCAAAAGCTTTTTTTTTTACACAAAGTGTCATACAACGTTAATGGCAATTAATAGTTTATTTTTAAAACGATTTTATTAAAAAAAAAATTTAAAAACATTTTTTAATCTCGACAGGCAATGAAAAATCTCCGAGCGTATTTCTGCCATGAAAAAGCATCTCATTAAATACATCTGCCGTTCGGAGTCGGCACAAAACTGTAGGTACCTCCATTTGTGGTATAATATAATGGCAGGAGAAGCTCGGCCAAACAGTGAGCTATATAGTGAAGCACCAAAATAATAATAATAAATGTGGACATTAAATATAGCATACCTATTGGATCCAAAATGTTTTCACAATAATATATTGCGACGATATAGGTCATTACAACAGAATTAATAATTTCCTTTTAAAATAAATGTGGGTCGTATGGAGAATCGAGATATAAGTAGCATTTTGTTTTGATTACACATTTTTTTCCACAATTTAACGCAAATGTAAAGTAGTAAAACGTTTGCGTTATTAAACTTAATACACTAATTTATGTTGAGTCCAACAAAATCGAGTGGAACCTAAATTAAAATTGAATATTATCATTAACGTTCCTTTTTTTATTTGCACGCATATTCTGTTACAATATGGATCAAATAATCTTACTTTTTTTTTAAATATTATGAATCCTAAGTGGATCCAATATATAACTAGGTTTAAGGCCACGCCAGTCAATACGCATACAAATTAATAAAAAATATGTGAACATTTTGGACACATGTGTGGAACTTAAAAATTTTTCAACCGTGTTTAGTGAAAATGCTGAAGATAGGTAAATGCCTTACATTGTCATATGAATCAGTAAACATTTAATATTTTTCAAAATTTATGTAGTAGTAGATAAAAAATAGTATAATATACGTCATTCCATTATCTACTCCCATTTCTTTTGCAATACAATTGTGTCTAATGTGTGAAAATTGGATTTTATACTTTAATAAGGAGTAATTTCTATATACAATTATACATTTCAGTATTTATTTTCCCTATTTTTTATTTGAAATTATGTGGCATATATTTTAAGTTAGTATAGATTTTAGAAAAAAAATCTAAAAATACGAAATGCTTATTCCAAACTTGCTGCATTTATACTGTTTCATACTTAATAAATTTCTTAAGACCCACTATATTTCATCATTTTTACCCTAACCCACTTACATTTTTATCTCGTCTATCTTTCTTGTCTATTTGGTTGCTCCAGTTTCCAAGAGCTCAAGATAAGTGTGGTCCCATAAGCAGCCAATAAAGTTAATTAGACGGCACGACCCATGTGATACTTGTCTCGCGAGTATTGCATTGCCAGATGTCACCTTGTTTTGCGAACGCTTGGATGCACTGATTGCCCAACGAAAAGAAGTGCAGATGTAATGCAAGCACAAACTGCAGTTGCCTTGCAGCAACTACCACAGCGACAGCGTTAACGGTTGCTGCGGTTGGCATGCAACAAGAATTCTGATTTCCTGCATTGTGTGCAGCAGTGTTTCCTCTCGACAGTTTCGTTTTTCGGGCGGTTAATGTGTTGCCACCTTTTCTTGCATGGTTGTGCACAATTTTCTGGAATTTCTTACTTCGCAATTGCTGCTTCGTTGCACAAGCTGTGGAATGTAATTTTCTGCTTGTACACGCAATTCGTTAACAGCGAGCTGGCATGTATTTGTACATGAGAGTTTCGGTATTTTTTTCTTTGAACATTGAGTCAATTCTGTATAAAAATAATTCTGAATGCATTTCTGGGCTATGTACGTGCTAATTTATCGCAAGAGACTTAAAAGAGACGTATGTATAAGCTACACATTATATTTGGGGAATGTGAAAGAAATTGTGGATTAGATGTGGGACCCATTGACACGTCATCAAAATTAAAAGGAGTATTTAATATAATAGGCATTTACAATTTTTTTTTCACTTTATACAGTCATTGACTTTTTGTGGACCGTATATTGATTTTAAATATTTCTGAGCGAAGTATCGATTTAACATATATTTTTTAAAATTTTTGTCTAAATAAAGCTATTCTCTAGAAGATTAGGGTCAGTAAATACGGATAAAAAGTTTCGGAAATATATTATATATATTATATCTTTACACTCTAAAAAATAAATACACAAAAACTTAAATATACAATTAAACAAGCTTTAAACATTTGTGGAACGTATATAAATGTCAGTTCATTAGCTAATTTGATAATGTAATCAGATAAATTAAAAATATGTGAGAAATTTGAAAAAAATTTTAACTAACAATTGTGGAATGTATTCGAATAATCACTGATATCGCAAAATAACTATAAAAGTATATATGTGTATATAACAACTGAATAAAAATGTGTAGATATACATTTATATATGACTAGAAAGATGAAACAATTATTTTTTACAACAAAAAGCGTCTGATAAATAAATTGATTTAACAATTAGTTTTCACTTAGTGGAACTTACAATCACCTTGCCACATTTTATTTCTGCTATATGCCATAACTAAGAATAAATTGTTATTCCTGAATTATTAAAAATAAAAAAATGTATAGCTGGTGGAATGCATATGCATTTTTATAAATTATATTTCGGTACGCAATTATTTTACAGTATATGTAACTTAAAATTTTGTTAATATCTCTTTATTTCAATATGACAATTCGAACACGCCTGAACTAATATAAATGGTTGATATAAATAAAGTGGATCGTAGGCAAATCTATATAAAACTTGTTAAGGAAAATAATTACCAATTACTTAATCTGGTTAAACAATTTGCGTCTGTACAACTTATAAATAATCCAATCGACGTTTTTGAAAATTTATCATTTTAAATTGATGTCTTACTTTCAACAATATTGTATCTGTTTTGAGTAATTCAGTGTGTAATTAAATGCAGATAATTGTCATGTGTATGGCATCTCATAAGCGAGAAATAATTAATAGTAACTAATAATAAGAGGAACTTGAGAAAAAAGTCGGCTATAAATTTCATTGTAAAGACAAATCTTAAACATAAAAAACGTTTTTTTCTAATAGCGGCCACCCCTTAGTAGGCAATGGCAAACCTCCGAGGGTATTTTTGCCAAGAAAGAGTTTCTTATAAAATATATCTGCCGTTCCGAGTCGGCTGAAAACAGTAGGGTCCTCCATTTGTAATAGAACAAAAAATGGTAGGAGAAGCTCGGCCAAACACTGAGCTATGTAGTATAAGCGCCAAAATATTATTATATTATTAAACCATTTGCTTCTTTGAAAATAAATAAAATTAAAGATTGTGGGATGTATATAGATTTTCACTTATTTCTTAGAACCGTTTTTAAAAAAATTAGTAGCTATCGAAAACAGAAGTATTCACTGTTTAAAAAAAATTTTAAATGAATTTGAAGAACATGCGAGTAATATTAATAAATTGCTCTGAACTAATATCAGATATGAAGAAATAAATAAATTAGAATTGTATTATACTATTTTTAAAACTTCATGGAATTCAGTTATATTTTTAACCGACATATATATTGTAAAATATTTTTGCAATAATCAGTTTTTTAAAATCGATTTTAAAAAGGTGGAACGTAAGGGGAACCCAATTGGCTAGTTCCACAATTTCAATAAATCAGTTTTAAAAATGTTTGTTTTTAAAAAATGTATTTTAAAGGAAGAATAGTTTAAAATGTGAATGTAATATCGTGGAACCTAAGTGGATTTTGAGTCTGTTCGCTCATATTTTTCGGTTTTTTTAATACGCACGTAAAAAGTTACTTAATTAAATTAAAAAAAAAATTTACTTTAAACCTTAATATAATGTATTTTAGTGGATTGTCCACATATGCTACATTAAAAGCAACGAGCATTTAAAGTGAAGCAAGGGAAATTTTTCGCGCTTATTATCACTTTTATGCCATCCATTGAATTTACTATTTTTCCTTATGGGTATAATTGAATCACACGCCTAGTCTTCGGAGACTCGTTTGCGCTCAAATATATTGCGGCAATGATATCAATACCGGCAACATTGCCCAAAAAGCCAGAAATTCGCGTTAGAAAGCAATGAACACTTTGAATACAACAAATAAATTATTACGTACGTACGAGTATATATTATAGCAAATGCATGAAATGATGTTCGTGTGAAATGGGAATTCCGGTAGATGGGCAACGAGGGCGTCATCTAAAATCCTACGAGATTTGTGTGTTTAAATGTGTCTGTGGTTGTGTGTATGGATGTGCGCAGACTTGGTTACTTTCAATTTACTGGCTCACTGGCCCCACCTGCTGTTGACACTTGGCGACCTCGCACGAAATCACAAATGCAGCGCACATACAAACCAAATACTATGGTATATATGTATGCATGCAAATATACTACTGTGGAGAATTAAATGTACATTTGCCAATTATCAGGTATGTAGAAACAAGGAGCTTTGGCGTAATTGTATAGACAGTTAGTAGTCTGTTGGGCAATACGTATACGCCATGGCGGCCAATAGTTGTGCAAACATTGAAAATATGCTCCTTTTAACTAGTAGCTGACAAGTACTCTATGGACGAACAACACAATCACATAAATATACTTATGAATGTGAGAAGACGTGAGTGCATTAAACATACAACTAAACTTGCAATATAAATACTATCTTGGCCAGCTGCTGGTTAGCCGATGCTGGTAATAGCAGTCGTAGCATGATAGTAGAGCATTTATGTGAACGAATGGTTGAGTAAACAATGTTGGTAACACTATTAAATGCTGCAGCATATTGAGCGTGACAAAATGTCATTTTTCCTTGCCCAGACACATGAACTCTGCACTGCAAGTAAATATTTTGCTCGAAAAGTTCGCACTTACTCTGACTATTAAATTTAAACGTGCTCGTGTGAGAGGTGAAAAATGTGTTGCGTCAGTGCAAATGACAGCCAAAACTCAAAAGGATTTGTTAAACGAGCGGAAGGTTAACAATTTTTGTATACATAACAGATGCGAGTCCAAAAATAGCGTTAAGTATTATTTTATTGCGAGTGTGTTAAAGGCAATGAAACAGTTAATCAAAAGACCTCTCGAAAAGTAATACATTTTTTCGTAACTGATTGGTCGATCCAGGACTAAAGAGGTATGTTTTTTACACTTTTTGTACAATCAAACCGCTGCTGTTAAAATTAATTGGCGCTTGTGCTCAGCATTCATAAAAACGTATTTGAAAACTCTTAGTGATTTATTAAAATGTCTAGCGATTTATTATTTCAAGCTTTCTTTTAATTAAAAAAACACCCAAAGGGCTTAACAAATCAGTCAGCACTTACGTATGCTTCCATTTTGTAAAGATTTCCTCGCAATCGTTTCGGAATGGTATCTCTGCTACTTCCCACATTGAGGCTAGTAATGTCTTCGTTGCATTTTTTTCGCTGCACTTTCACTTCAGGTAACAATCCTAGTAGCAACAGTTTTTTTTAGAATTCTCTTTAATCATGACGGACTTTTTTCCAGACTTACTGAGTCATGCGTTGAGGTGGTAAATTATTACGGTGAATGTGATTATTGGCCTCTTAGTACGATATTGGGACCAGAAATTGTTTGTTGCATATCGGGACTCGTTCGTTAGTCCTAGTAGGTGCCTCTTAATGCACCTAAGGTGTGGCTTATCATCAAGCAGGTGCCTGTTCGGTTGTTCCGGGCATAGGCAGCCGACTATTCTGCTCCCTTATGAGGTTGTACTGATCTCGTGGGATAAAAGGTCTTCAGACCATATCAAGTGGCCGTACGGAGTACAGGTTTAAGGTTTTGTTCACTGTGTCTCACTTATTCTAGGTGACCAAATGAATGAAAAATGAAGATTGGTTAACGAAGATTGAAGTCATTAAGTCTTACAGCAAAGTCTTCGTCCAAAGTGCTGTTGGCATTCAACTTTCTGTGACTTCTAAAATCTTGAATGGCTAACCATGGAGATCAGGGCCCCGTTTACGTAGATGTCAAGCGAAACAAGGCCTTATTTAGAATGGGCTTTGGAGGAAGCTAAATCTTGTAAATTAAGCTCGCTCTACGCTACTCGTCGGATGGAAATTTACGTTGTTTTACACGCGTTGAAATATATGATTTCTGCGATTTTTGTATCTCTTAAAGAGTTACTCTTTGACTTAGATATTGGCGTCTTATCTTAAGCTGGTTAATTATTTAAACAACTAGTTTTCCCGTTTACCTTGTCCTTCTGAAAAGTTTTGCATTCCCCCTCATTGAATAAACCAAAAGCAATTGAGCCTATTGAGACCGTGTTACAAGTTAGTACAATTTGCGCTGTAAATAAAAAATTTAGCGTAATATTCCAAGAAGTATGCAGACTTTCAATGTCGATTTTTTGGTGAAATAAAACTACCAGGTATCGCATGTATCCAAAAAAAAAGAACAGCTCTTGATACAAGCGATCCTGAAACTTATTTCAGGGTGACACCTTAAGAATTAATAATAAAAATTTGGAAATTTTTTTACAAATGCTGGTTGCTAGACAAACCACGTACTGTAGATAAAACCTATGGTGACCCGAAAATTCTGACTTCATTAAGATTAACAAATATTGTATATTAGAAATTTATCAAATTTTTTGAAATCTAATCAGAAATAAAAAGCTTTTTTCTTTACTTAATTATGAGTTTGAAAAATGATATTGGAGGCATTCCAAATGAAAGGCAAATTCGACATCTGCGATTTTCTTCAAAATTTGTATACTAATATTTTTAATATTTGCAATTTTATTAAAATTTTGACACTTTTTTTCAAGTTAAAAAATCGGCTCAAGTATTAGTTTTAAAAAAAAAAGTTATTTAGCATACATTTTTTGAAAATGATTTTTTTTTTTTAAATCTTTTCAATAAAAAATTAGTAATTTAATTGATTTTATTGCACAGATTTAATAATATATCATTTGCGCTAGCAACTCGATTTTTTTTTTTCATTATTTTTTTCTTTGATAATCTGCATCAGAGCAAAAATCAAATTTTATTGAATTAAATTCATCTTTGACAATATTAAAAAGAAAGAAGAATCATCATCAATTTTAACGCACAATTTTATAGCCAAAAGCCAAAGTAAATTTTTAAAGTCTCTAAAATTTCAGTTAAAAGAAGGCGAATAAATAGTTTTATTATTATTTTTATTATTTCAAGCTTTCTTTTAATTAAAAAAACATCCAAAGGGCTTAACAAATCAGTCAGCACTTACGTATTCTTCCATTTTGTAAAGATTCCCTCGCAATCGTTTCGGAATAGTTACTCTGCTACTTCCCACATTGAGGCTAGTAATGTCTTCGTTGAATTTTTTCGCTGCACTTTCACTTCAGGTAACAATCCTAGTAGCAACAGTTTTTTTTAGAATTCTCTTTAATCATGACGGACTTTTTTCCAGACTTACTGAGTCATGCGTTGAGGTGGTAAATTATTACGGTGAATGTGATTATTGGCCTCTTAGTACGATATTGGGACCAGAAATTGTTTGTTGCATATCGGGACTCGTTCGTTAGTCCTAGTAGGTGCCTCTTAATGCACCTAAGGTGCGGCTTATCATCAAGCAGTTGCCTGTTCGGTTGTTCCGGGCATTGGCAGCCGACAGGCAATTACCTGAAAAGCATGAAATTCCGCTCGCTTGTGGAGCTATACTGGCATCGTGGTATAAAAGGTCTTCAGACGATATCGAGAGGCATTCAGTGACTATATGGAGTGCAGTCTATTGCAGGTTTAAGGTTTTGTTCACTGTGTCTCACTTATTCTGGGTGACCAAATGAATGAATATTGGTTAACAAAGATTAAAGTCCCTATGTATTACAGCAAAGTCTTCGTCCAAAGTGCTGTTGGCATTCTACTTTCTGTTTTTTTACGGTTTTGTACTTTCTCGAAAATTGCAGTTCAGTGCGCTCAGAAAGAGATCAGGCCGTCAGATGTGACTTCTACGGATGGAAATTTACGTTGTTTTACACGCGTTGAAATAAATGATATCTGCGGTTGTTGTAGCTCTTAAAGAGTTACTCCTTGACTCAGGTATTGGCGTCTTATCTAAAGCCGGTTAATTTTTTAATCCTACAACTAGTGTTCCCGTTTACCTTTCCCTTATGAAAAGTTTTGCATTCCCCTTCTTTGAATAAACCAAAAGCAATTGAGCATATTGAGACCATGTTACAATTTGCGCTGTAAATAAAAAAAAATATTCCAAGAAGTATGCAGACTTTCAATGCCGAGTTTTGGTGAAATAAAACTACCAGGTATCGCATGTATCCACAAAAAATGAACAGCCCTTGATACAAGCAATCCTGAAACTTATTTCAGGGTGACACCTTAAGAATTAAAAATAAAAATTTGGAAATTTTTTTACAAATGCTGGTTGCTAGACAAACAACGAACTGTAGATAAAACCTAGGGTGACCCGAAAATTCTGACTTCAGATTCGAATTCAGCTGACCCAAAAGCTTTAGAAACCGGTGAGATAAATTTTGTTGTACTGAGTTATCTAATATTTACAAATATTCTATATTAAAGAGTTATACAATTTTTTTGAAATCTAATCAAAAATCAAAAGCTTTTTTCTTTACTTAATTATAAATTTGAAAAATGATATTGGAGGCATTCCAAACGAATGGCAAGCTCGAAACTGCAATTTTCTTCAAAATTGGTATACTTGTAATATTTTGTGTCTAGAAAGGTGTGATAAAAAGATTTTATTAAAATTTTTAATATTTGCAATTTTATTAAGATTTGCAAAATTTTGACACATTTTTTGCAATTTAAAATATCGGCTAAAGTATAAGTTTTAACAAAAAAAGTTATTTAACATAAATTCTTTGAAAATGAATAAATTTTATGAAAAAAAATTTTCAATAAAAAATTAGTAAACATTTAATTATTTTTTTTTATATATGTATGTATTAATAATTTTTTAGTTAAAAACTATGAAGGAGACCACCGATTTTCTTAAAAAAAAAAATATATTTTCTTCAAAGTATCCGTAAAACGCTAGACAAATTTGAAAGACGTGTTATTTTTTGTTTTCGAGTAATAAATGTTTAAATATTTTGTGACGCGTTGCTCTCTTTCTCATACAAATCCCTCTACGGTTTCTAGCATATTTAAATAATAAAATGATTGAGAAGCAATGTTTCTCACATTTTTTTTATTCATATTTCGTTTTTATTTAATTAATTTTATTGCACAGATTTAATAACATATCATTTGCGCTAGCAAATCGATTTTTTAAAAAATAATTTTTTTTCTTTGATAATCTGCATCAGAGCAAAAATCATATTTTATTTAATTAAATTTATCTTTGACAATATTAAAAAGAAAGAAGAATCATCATCAATTTTAACGCACAATTTTATAGCCAAAAGCCAAAGAAAAATTAAAAAAAAAAATCGATTGCTAGCGCAATTCCAATCAAGGGCACGCGGTCATATAATTGCTTTATACCTTGCAAGAAAATGAAATAAAATGTAAAATAGTGTCTACGAATGATGACCCCGATTCTAAATGTTTTAAAATAATTTTACTAATAATATAATAATGTAATGTAATAAATTTAGTTCAGATCAACCGTATGTATCTAGTAAAAAATGCAATATTATTAAATCTGTGCAATAAAATTAATTAAATAAAAACGAAATATGAATAAAAAAATTTGTGAGAAACATTGCTTCTTAATCATATTGTCATTTAAATATGCTATAAACCATGAACCAATTACTACAGATCACGTATTCAGGCAACTGTGTATTTGTAATTGATTTTGAGAAAAAAATGAGTGACGTAGTGCTTTTGAAGTTTTTCGTTTTGCTTACACTCCATACTTTTTTTTGAACTTATTCGTGTTGATTTTCTATCATTGTCGTAAAAATTTTGCTATTTATTTAAAAAAATTAAGTGTTTTGTGATTGGGTGCAATAACAAATACGAGCAAGACAAGTCGCTGCACTTGTTCAGTCTACCGAAAGACCTTTATTTGCGCAAAAAGTGGTTGGACTTTTGCGGCCAATACGTTGAAAAAAATACAAAAATTTGCAGTGAGCACTTCCTCCCTGAAGATTTTGAGAGTAAGCCAGCCACAAGCTTTTTTCAGATACTTTATTTTTTAACATTGATTTTTTGCACAAATTTACATTTAGAGGATTCGCGGTATTTATGCTCCAAACCAATTGTGTTGCGCTGGCGTATTTAGTACTTGATGGAAGCGTTAGACGATGTGTATGCAATTACTGCCAATGGTGTTGGTGCTCGAGATGGTGATAAAGTTGACGCCTATGATTTGTAAGATTGAAAATCCAGCCGCGATGTTGGAGCACTTTTGTTAAACTCCCTCCAATGCGAAAACCATATCAATATAAACACTTTTTACTAATTTTCAAAAAATTTACTTAATAAACATTTCAACTATAAAAATTATTCACAGCAGTCAATCACAGTATTCTTGTTTTGTTCTCCTCTTTATTACAATTTCGTTTCATTTGACAGCAAACCAACATGGTGTCTAAAAGTACTACGTCACTGCCAGAAAATAATTTTTTTCTCTCACTTCATATTGCGTGATCTGGTATAGTTGGTTCATGCTATAAACCGTAGACGGGTTTGTATGAGAAAAGTAATTTGATTGTAGCACAGAGAGCAACCCGTCACAAAATATTTAAACATTTATTACTCGACAAAAAAAAAATAACACGTCTTTTAAATTTGTCTAGTATTTTGTGGAGACTTTGTAGATTATATAATTTTTTTTAAGAAAATCGGTGGTCTCCATAGTTTTTTACAAAAAAAATAATTAATATATTAAAAAAATAATTTAATTTTTACAATTTTTTTATGGAAACGATTTTTTTCATAAAATCTAATCATTTTCAATGAATTTATGCTAAATAACCGACTTTTTAACTTGAAAAAAAATGTGTCAAAATTTTGCAAATCTTAATAAAATTGCAAATATTAAGAATTTTAATAAAATCTTTTTATCACACCATTCTAGACACAAAGTATTACAAGTATACCAATTTTGAAGAAAATCGCAGAAGTCGAGCTTGCCTTTCATTTGGAATGCCTCATTGACAAATTATAATATTTTGAATATTTGTCAATGTTTGATAATTTATCAAGAACACAGAATCAGCTACAGTCTAATGAAAGTCAGAAAGAAACATGCGCTCACGTAAATTACTGAAACTATAAGAGCAATTCAGGTCGTATTTTGAAAAATTAATTTTGTTCGCTAATACAATGCCTGTTGTACTAAATATTAAATGCGTATTTTAGCTTATGAACTTTAAAATAAATATAGCGCAGAAGCTTGCAACATCAAATTTTACAAATTCATTGTTTGCATAATGAACGAGTACACACACACACACACACACACGTATAGAATAAGCACAACAGAAAGCCGCACTTTAATTATGTCACCTCAGCGATGATGATGATGCAGCCAGTAAGTGTAAATATGTTCTGTTCAAGTATGAATATGCTTATATACAATACACTTTCGTATATGCATGTGTGTGTGTGTGTGTGCGTGTGTGTCATTGTATATTTATACACCACCTTGCTTGCGCTTGTTTTTGATGTTTTCTTAGTTTTGCTTTTGAGAAAATTAAAAAGCTTGCAACACGCTACTGAAAATGTGGCAAGTGTACACTTTACTTTGCATATTTGCAGGCGCAGAGCAGCAGGAGCGATGTCATCATGCATGTGAGTGTGCTGCTCACGTGTGCATTGGGTCGTGATTGTATGTGTGTGTATATATTAGGGTGGTTCTTATTAGACTAACATTGTTATTTTACATTTTTGCATTCTTCTTAGTATTATTCTATTTTTTTCACATTTTTTAATGCAAAATTTAGCGGTCGCTATCAAAATATGAATGACTGAATCTATTATTTTCAGAATTTATATTAACTGTTAACAAAAAAAAATTTAAATGGGTTTATGTTTGATTGCTGTTGCTTCCAATGTATTTTGGAACGCATTTCCGTCAGACTTGGCTAAATTTGGTACAGAATACAAATTCGAATACAGTTTATTATTATTATTATTATTATTATTATTATTTATTTGATATAACAAAATGCTTATATCTTAATACAGAGAAAACAAGCTGCCAGGGCTTACGACTCTGTCTTATAGATTTTTCATGTAAGATAAAAGTGGAGGATAAAATCAAATAAAAAAAAAATTTAATGCAACTTTCGTTCTATGAATTTTTTCATATAAAATAAATTTCAATGAATTGATTATTTTTAAGAAGTTGTAAATTTCAGTTATGTTTTCAAGTGTCGGGTTTTTTGATTGAGTTTTGAGGATTGTGCATTCATCAAGTAAATGGTGGGGGTTGTATGACACCACGGGCAAGTACTTTTAGGTTTCCCCGTGAGAATGTGTTAGTGAGTGAGAAGTGTATGGCCAATGCGAAGCCGTACAAATACTGAAATTTGGTTTCGCTTTGCGTTATTCGGGAACTGTGATTTTTGTCTGATGTATCTGAATTTGAGCTCTTTCCATAAATTATTCTTATAGTCCCGATTGTATGATTTACGTAGCTAGAAATTACGGTTGATTTTTGACAAGTTTATTTCGTCGAATTTCACTTAACGGAGTTGTAATCAAGCAGATGATTGGTGGGCGATTGTCAAATGAATTATTTCGTTAAATTTTTTTTTTGTCTTAGTTTTAATCTTTATATTATGACATGAATGACGATTAATAAATTAATTTTTTTTTAATACAAAAGCATTCAATAAAATACAAAGAATATAAATTAGGAAATAGAAAACTGGCAAGTGTGTGTTGAGCGGGTGGAAAATGAAAGACGGTGAACGATGTGAAGCACAAATTGCCGGAAGCAGTTGAAAGCAAAGGATATTATATGCGGCGATCATTTACTGCGTTCCCAAATTTTTTATATTGGAAAGAGAGTAAATTTACTAGCGGAAGCTGCCTGAATATAATATAAACTATGAGCAGATAGAGTATGTTTTTAATTTAGAAAAAAAAAAATATTAAAAAAATAAATGATAAAGAAATGGTGCAGTGACGTTTTAATAAAGATTTGCTAGTTTTCTTGCAAAGAGCGTAAATTTGAAATTTGCATATCCTATAGAAACTCGTGTGTTCTCAATGTTACTCTTCTCTCGCAAAATTTAAAAATTCTCTGTAAATAATTATCTAGCCTAGCAGTGATATTTCGATGAGTGAGGTAGGTATGAACAATTCATTATTTCATCTAAAATATGTTTCTTAACATTGTTTAAAATTTAATCTGCTTGCCTTATTCAAAGTCTCCTAGAGTTGCAGCATCTCTTTAATATTTCTGCACCCAAATAGATTAAGTAATCAAAATCACAAAATACGAGTATTTTCACCCTTTTTATTACCGAATGCACGTTCTTGCAGCCTTATTATTATTGAATCCAATATGGATTTTGAAATTCGCGAGTTGAAGAAAGAGGTCAAGTAGAGAACAGCGCTTGGCAAATTGAGTTCGAAAACGATTTTTCCGAGTACGTCACACTATGTGTCAGCTATGTTTGAAATCATAGTGAAGAAGGAGCGGTCTAGATAAATCTAATTTTAACTCACTTTTTGGACTTATTTAAAGACAAGACTTCGGTCTTTATTTTTTCCTTACGGGTACCTTCGTTCATTCATAGACCCACAAAAATGTATACTTTTCTACACTTATTAATGATTAAACATTCACTTATTTACACCCGTTTCCAAATACAATTCACCTTACCACCGATGGTGAGCAAGCAACTCCAGTAAAATCAGCTTCAGTAGCGTTTGTTTCCAATAATTTTATTATTAAATATTGCTTTTGTATAGGCAAAAAAAAAACATTGTAAATATTGAATTCACCTTGATTTTGTCATTTCAATGATTTTGAAAATAAACAACCAAAAGCAAAAATAAATTTCTGTTGTTTGTTGGTGGTGTTATATTACGATCAACTTAAGTTAATTCGCCTTTCAGTTCAAATTTAAATTGAATTCTTACGCCTTCCTCAATTTCTTCAATATCGGGCATAGATTTTTTTTAATTTTCGTGAAATGTGAAAATTTCTATTAAGTACGAAGTACTTAAACCTTATAGACCA
Source organism: Philophylla caesio (assembly GCA_963971545.1). NCBI lineage: Eukaryota > Metazoa > Arthropoda > Insecta > Diptera > Tephritidae > Philophylla > Philophylla caesio. The sequence continues at coordinate 52,123,233 of OZ020609.1, read as the reverse complement.
TCTAAGCTAAAGTGGCTAATTTGGCGAGTTTAAAAATGTAATAAAAAATAAAGAAGCATAGTTTATATCGAATTTAAATTTAAAAATTTTTTTTTATCAAAAAGATAATCAAGGAAATCGAAATCTTCATATAAAATAACACTCAAAATATAAAGAACCTAATTTCTTCTATGAAAAATTCTTAAATCAGTATGAAGGTCTTTACTTAATTTGCTGGCAAACTAAATTGTGATAAAAGCATACAAATTTGTTTCTATTTGTTGCTTTAAAAATATTTTCTAGTGCTTTTCGTGTGAAACATTTCGTTGTTGATTTAGGAGATTCTATTGACACACACATATATTTTTTACATTAACAAGGACTTAATTTAATTACTGTTTTAAAAAAAAGCGCTTCGTTCAAATGTTTTTAGGAATACATTCGGACCAGCTGTATTAGGGATAATTTGCACTTCACCTGGCGACGACTCTGAAGCGCAAGAAAGGAAAAACCAGTGGACTGCAAAACCGTGAAAGGAAGGCTGAAGTAGCAGAACGACAAAGCAACAAATAAAGTGTGAGATCAAAGAAGCAGCAAAACACGTGGAAGGTGAACATTTAATGTCTTACCCTTCCCAGAACCTGAAAAGACTCCGAAAGTTTGACGAGGTAAACTTCAATAACACACATTTATATTCAATATCGGCTACTTTAAGAGAAACCTGTATAAAATGGGCAAATATGAAGATAATGTAAGCAATGTATGTAATGAAATGTAAGCGATTTAAAATAAGACGACATGAATAATAACTTTTTTTAATATATATGTGGAATTTATTTAATTAAAGAAGTTTATTTAACGTTAATTTAAATAGTTCACATTTAGGTTTATTAATTTTAGATTTAGGTTTTTTAATATTACATTTAGGTTTCTTTAAAATTACAATACATTCAATCGTTCGGTCGTGCGCGTACGTCTTGATTTGACGAGACATCTTCTGTCCTCTTTTTAAAAGCTATTAATGTCCGTTGCGTTCGTTAAGATGGTTGGTTGAGCGTTCGTTAAATCATTGATGTTGCACAGAGGTGCATTTTATCCTACATTTATAATTGAATGAAACACGGAATAGACTAAGAAGTATAACGGATCGAGTAAGCGCCGATAATATCACAGAAATATGACAACAGCGAAGAGAAAGGGAAAGCTATGGAAAGATGGATTCATAGTAATGAGGAATGTGAAGAGTCACACTGAAGTAACGCAAAAGTGGTTTCAGGGTGATGAGCGGTTATCAACCGGCGGGAGAGTTTTAGTCACGGGACAGGCTGCTGAAGTGACGAGAGCTTGGATGGTCTGTTAGAGATATCTATCTAAATTCCTATCCAGAAAGCAAATCTACCCTAAAATGAAGATACCTAAATTTTTATTCAACAGATCGAGCGGACAGGCGGATATAGTTCAAACAATTGCTCTTTTCATGCTGACAAGTCTGATAAATATTTTATCTTTCCTTAAGGCTGCGCTTTCGCACCCTAATGTGTATGTCTGCATGCAAATATTTTACAATAAATTCTTAATGCAAATACCGGATGCTTGTTAACGTTGCGTAAATTTATGTTTTCTCATGCAACGTGCCAAGCCTATATACCAACATACACACTTACAATAAAATAGCGAGCGCCGCAGCAGGTAAGGATACTTACATAAGTGCAGTTGTTGAGGGCAACATGGCTTTGCCCAATAAACATTTTTGTTAATTCTCAATTTGAGATGCATTTGAAATCAATGCTTTTCTGAAAACCTCACAAGTTAGTACTGTAATGTATTTTAAATAACTGTTGATAGCGTTCTCTAACTAAGAAGGTAATTTTTTTGGTATGGCATTTTCTCTGTATTCTCAACTTGAGAATTATTGTGCTCTCAACTTTATCATAAAAGTGAGTAGAGCGTAACAAAATGGATTCCAGTTACTGTAAAAGAAAATATGTGAAAAAGAAACATGCCCAAAGTGCTTCTCAAGCCTTTCTCAACCCGTTCACAACACTTTCTCAAGTTGAAAACAAGTTGAGAGCAATTTGAGAAAATATTTAGTTTCGATTGACAAACAAATGCGTAAATTCAAATTGAACAATAATGTTTTCTTTGAACTTTGCGATTTGTTTTCAACGTTTACTGGGTGCTCTTGCTTTCGTTGTTGGACCTGTGCCTTTTGTATGTGTGTGTGTTTGTGTTTTGTAGGTCGAAAACTTTTAGCTGACTACCTTCGATGACATTGCCGTTGCCATTGCCGTTGTCACTCTCAGCTGCACTCACATATAATTTGCAATAAATTTTTTAAACCATACTCCAGAGAGACTTTATTGTAGCTATGATGCAAGTGGATAGTTGCAACACAGTCTTTCAAAATACATATGCGGCAAGTAGGTGTGTGTCTCTGACGAACCGGGCAAAGTTTGATGTTCGCCAACTATCGCAAATGCTTAGTTATTCCTCTCGTAGGCATCCCTTCTTCACTTGCGCCCCTCCTCACCAGCGCTGAGTTTGCAAATGCCCTTCTTTGACATTTGTGGATTGCTGTGATTTTTGCAAACGCTTCACAGATTATGTGTGGTATTTTCCTGTTGCCTGCCACAGCGACAACCTGGTGCATGCATCATCATTATAGTTGTTTTTGTTTTTGTTATTGTTTTGCGTTTTGCTGCTGCTACTGGTTGAGGTTACTTGTGGTTTTGCACTTTACTGTTGTTTTGCTCGACTGACTGCTGTCAAAGTCGTGCATATTGCTATGCTACTGCCACTGTCAATGTTGCAACCACAAACAATTGTTATTGTTGTTTTTGTTATGTTAGTGCGCGCTTAGTCTGCTGTTTTTACATTTACTGCGGTTATCCGCAGCTTTTTCGCATATTCCTGTTGTACTGTTGGCGAGTTTGTTTCTAACTGTCGTACGTTTTGTATTGTTGTATAGGAAACTCGAAGCAAATGCGTGGTTGTTGTTATTGCTGTCGTTGTTGCAGTAAAATTTGACAGGCTGCCAATGTAATTAGTGCAGATATTCCGCAGTTCTCAAAGAGTGTGTGTACGTTATCCGCCAAGTATTGAGGTATCGAGTTCTAGGGCTATCGGGACTTTATAGCATCTCGAAATTTCAGAACAATTTTGATAATTACTTTTTATGTGTATTAAGAAATAATAAAAATAAAATTAAATGTTACTTCTTAATAATTAACTATCTAACAGTGACAATTTTACTTTAAAAAAAATTTCCCCATAATTATTTTCGTTAAGTTCATTAAATTATACTAAACTAAATTCCTAAGCAATTAGTGGAGCAAGCGTTTTTTGATAGAGAACTCACATCAAAAAAAATTAACTGAATTTTGTGGACACATAAAATAAGCACCACAGCACTTCTTTTTCTTTTTCTTTATATCAATTTTTGTGAGTTATTGTCAGTTGGTTTGGGCCGAGACCAAAAAACGTCGCCAGTTTCCTTCTCTTCTTCGCTAGGTGGCGCCAACTCCTCACGCAAAGTGAAGACATGTTCTTCCGAACATGAATTTTTATCCGCTTGACCTTGTCCATACATATCATTACACAGCTCATACCGTTCATCATTCCATTTTATTCGGTACCTATTTCTGTTTATAGAGCGAGATATTCATTCGTCGTGAAAGGGCTCTGCTTTCCAATTGCATACCGAGCCCAATATAGCAAGTGTTACTCTTCGCTTTCATTCTAGTTAAAAATTCTTTGTGGTGTTTATGCTGGATCCAAGTTAAACAAAATCCTTGACAACTTCAAAATTGTTACTGTCATCAGTGACATGGGTTCCGAAACGCAGGGATTTTAGTTTGTTGCCACTTTGGCACTTCTTATTGTCCTCGTTCACTGCAAGGCCACTCTCTTTTGCGCTCGCTGGCTCCCTCTAGGCACTCGTAGAACGCATCTATGGGGTGCGCATAAATCAAGCTAACGTTGTACAATTTGGCTCTGATGTCGATTGTAGCAATTCGTTTACTGGTGTGACTGAAACTGGAGAAAAGTCTCCGCTCAACCATAGACCCTACACCAAGTTTGCGCGCCTTCGAAGTTTCAGTAGTTGGATAGAGGCACCTTTCCTATGGGGAGTCTGGATATTTGAGGTCTTTGACGCGGTATCCACTGGTGCTGGCAGAGGAAAGGGAAGACATCCTCTGCGTTTATAAGATCAAGTGGAAAAAGGCTTAGCTATTCTTGGGATTTGCAATTGGCGCCAGTTAGCCAGATATAGGGAATGATGGCGTGCTATGTTGACCTCGGCGAAAATCGCTTAGGCAGTTAATTTACTTAGTCCGTGTTTTGTTTGGGGCTGTCGTCAACATGTGCAGAGACCATTAACCTAGGCATTGTGTTTATTTTTATTTGATTTATAGTTTAATGTGGCGGGTCACAAATCCAACGAACAAGCTGGGCATTAAAATTTTTGAGTTTGTTTATATAGCGAGTTACTTGATCCAATACATATGCCCTCCACCTATTTTTCACCACGTAGTCCATGGCCTTGATAATTGCAAATACTTCGGTCTGGAAGACCGAGGCATGTTCCCCAAGAGAAAAGTGAAGCTTATCCTCATTATCTTCTATAAAAACTCCAGATCCTGACCCAGAGTAAGTTTTGGAGCCATCAATAAATATTCGACAACGTGTAAGACCGGGTTCAGTGTTGGCATTAAACCAGCATTCAGCCTCAGGGAACTCAACGTTATAGAGTCTCAGCAGCAAAGGAAACGGTTACTAGCCTGTGGCATTGAAAAGACGCCACAATTTTCGCCTCGCCCCACGGTTGAGATATTAATTTATATGCTGTTTTAATATAATGAGCTAGACTTTTTCCTAGTAGTGATATATTATATAAAGAAATAAACAATTATCAAAGCTTGTTTTTGAACAAACACCTAAAGATACATTTTGGAGATAATTTAAACTTATTTCAAAGCATTATTAAAACACTAGTTATATTCTACAATTTTCTTTTCGCGTACTTCGTTTCAAAATTTTATGTTTACTCTGCTCTGCCCTGTACTATCCCAGCCAGCGCTTCCTTTAACTAATTTACAAATTAATTAGAGTAAAATAAATAAAAAAAATTGTAAGACATTTTTCAACCTTAACTAAGAGAAAACAGTTTTGGTTATCGGCAAGGCAGTAGAAATAAAGAAAGAAAGAAAAGAAGAATCATACAAAAAATTTCAAAGGCATTGCAGCTACACTCAAGCATAATTGCAGATGCTCGTGTTTCAGCGCGAAAAAATAGATGCAAAAATTTTACAAAAATCGTACGCACCATCTTTTATGTATTTAAGTATGCTTGATGTTGTGTTTGTGTGTATCTGCTACACATATAAATTACTGGCCAATCTTGTAAAACTGTATCGAAAAACTTATAAACTTGTTTGTACATATATGTATATGTATAGTATATACAGACAAGACTTAAATATATATAATTTGTGTACGCTTTTCCATTCGGTGCATAAATTAAGGAAATATGCAAAAAAATAAAAACTAAGAAGCATGCAAAGTTTGCAAAGAAAGTCTAGCAGAGTGTTCTTTGTGTAAGAAAAATACTTGATAACAAAAATAAAAAATAAAAAATAAAAATACAAAGAAATACAGAAATGGCAAAACAGAAAAAAAAAATGTAGAAAAAGTCATATAATAATGCTTCTGACATAATTTCTAATAAATTTAAAAACATTGACCGGCACCAAGGCTAATCGGGATTAACTACGGATTAAATGCAAAGTTGAATTGCTAATTTGAAAGTTTGTCAATTTTATATTATTAAAATTAGTAAAGGTAAAAAATGTATATAAATAATGTAGCAAATAAAAGAGAATCAAACAACGTTTATTTTTATTTAAATTTATCCTTTCGACTTCGTTAATAGCGTGAACTTTAAAAAAAAGCAAAGGTAATTTTTTTTTATTTCTTCTAGATGTTTGCCACTGATCTGCCTTAATTGCATAATGATGAACAAAATCTCCTCCTAAATGTAGGAATTAATTGCAGACTTAATCCGGTTTAGAAGCAGAACAAAGATGATGCTCATATTTATTGATATCAGTGTGGTTTGAGTTGGGGTAATAAGTGTCAATTTATTATTATTAGTTTATTTATTAGTATGCAATTAAAAAGTATACAAATAGTAAAAAAAATGCTTTAAGAAATCGTTTTACTTTTTGCTAAAACTATCAATTCTTGCCTCTACATTTTTATCGATATTGTTGAAGTTGTCGGCACTCGAGTGTTTGTCTTTAGCTATATGCTGATGTTAGAGGTTATATTTATTTAACTGATAATAATCTTTGGTATTATTATCTTTATCGAATTTTATCTTAATAATTAGTGGTATTTATATCGTTATTTCTTTCGTAATCGATATCGCAATATTCATCGTTATCATTTAAGTTGTACTTATAAAAGCTTTTGTCAGCTTATTCGTATCCGAATCAGTATACTTGTGAAACTTCATGACAAGAAGCAAAAACTCCGCTTCTCGAGTATTTTGTATTCTTCTTTGAATTATATATTCTATCAAAATGTTTCTAGTCACTTCAAGAAATTGAAAGATAAATATTTTAACACACATTTTATCTGATTTTGATCAATCTTGGAATGTTTATTCAGACTATTTACCATACTTTTTATTTAAATTAAAATAAAGCTTTCTCTTTTTTTTCGAAAATTGAAGATTTGAATTTTTGCGTTTTGTAATTAAGCCCAGAAGAAGTCAGTACCTTAACTGGTACTCATTATCGATGAAAGAATCTCTGTGGGAAATTCAAAACTTGCCACATTTTAATTAAAGAAACTCATTGTTATTTTATAACACCACTTTGTAGTCCGACTTAGCACTACAAAATAAAAAAGGTTTGGAATTTGTAAAAATTTAGATAACAATAACATAATAAATTAACCCTTTAACGCCCAGCCTAATAGCCTGGTACCCAACGAAATTGTAGTTGAATTAAATTTTTTTCTTACAAATCTTTTCTTAAATCCTCGCGGAGTTCAACTATTTGTCTAATTTTAAATAGAAAAAAGGTTAAAAAAAATGTTTTTTTGGTTAAGTAAATGGACCAGCCGGAATGGAAGGAAAAATGTAACCAAACTGCGCCTTCATCTTCAGAAGTAGGCACACCCTCAGCATTCTATTCGCCGAGTGGCTGTTCCACATTGGTGCCAAACTTTATCTAAACAATGATTGCATTTATTTATTGGAATAATTTACAACTCACACTTCTATAATTAATAAGTTATTTGGGAACAACATTTGTTTTATGTAACTTACCTCAAAAAATTACGCATTGACAACACTCCATATGCGTTGCTTTATGTTTAAAACATGCAAACTAAAATGCAGTCTGTTATTTATATTCGCAAAATTATATTATAAACTTCAATCGAACGATCGATATTAAACTAAACTGGCTTCTGAACTTGAAACATATTAGTTTCAAAGACGCCTTGGTATATTCTTTGGCTATAATGTGTGTAATAACGATACCTTTTTATTGCTTCCCTTTTCAGTTTAACGAACTTACCTTCTCGGAATTCAAAAGTATATGCTATGGATTTTTACAGATTTTACTAGACTTTATGTTGGTAAAGTCATTCTTTATATAATTATTATTAATATTGCTTTTAGGGGAGATAGCACTGCGACCTTAAGATCTATTCCCTTTACTTTCCTTTAGTCCAACTTCCGAGATAAATCTTAGTATCGAGTCTCTGGAAGCTATCTCATCGTTCGTAATCACGTTCTTTCGAATATATTTATAGTTTATTCAGGTCTCGGAAAAACTCATCCAATTTCTTTCGTTGCTCAATTCAGTTTGCATCTTTTTGTGTAGCTTGACTCGGATTTCATGGTTTCTCTCGGTATAGCTACTTCGGGGTAACGTTTTGTTAGAGTGTTAAGCTTCCTCCGACTCAAATACCCCTCAGTCCCGCTTTTGGTATCCGTCATTCTCAGGAAGACCCTCTTCACTTGTGGTTTAATATGTAAGTGTAGAAGTGTTAGGTCTAATAAGACTTCCAACGCTGCTGTTGGACACGATCTCAGAGCCCCTGTTATGCTGACGCAAGTCTGCTTTTGCAGCTTGGATGGATGGATGGTTGGATTTGGGGTAGGCCGAAAAATCCAAACATGAGTTTCACAAGCACTCAGACATTGTTGCCCATTGTATTTGAGGCCTGTAAAAAGGATAAACAGGATGATGGAGAAGGGGTGGGTGGGGAGTTATAGGAGGTAATTACTCCTCAGCACACTTCCCCGATTCTTTAACGAACCAAATAAGCGCCACCTGAGTCTAGAGAACGCCGGACAGTTGCAGAGAAAATGCTCTGTACTATCCTCGTCCTCAAGGCAGAATTCGCATAGCGTAATGAGTCCTGTCAGAGCTCGCAGCTCCCTCCTCTTCTGGTTAAGGAGAAATTTCGCCACTGCTATGTCTTCATCTTCATCAAAGAGGCTATAAGGGAACCTACCGTTGATCAAAAAGGCCGGTCATCCGCACTCAGATACTTCGTCTGTTCATTCTCAACTATAACAAATGATAAAAAAAATTTATTAATTCGAAAAGTGACATATGTACTCGTAGAATGAAGTTGAATACTTAATACTATTATTTATGTCGTTAATTCTTGCAGCTACCAACAAATTTTGTTTTGTAACAAGAAAAATACAATAAAAAACAAAAATCAAAGACAAAATTAAGAAACAAAGCAATAAAACTTACGTACAAAAAAATATAAAGTTTGATGAAATAAAAATGTTTTATTTACGATCTTCTTCCAATAAGAGAAAATTAAAATTAAAACATAAAGTAGCGTGTTTTTTAAACTTGGCACATCTACTGACGAATTTGGCAGCTACATTTTTTTTTAATTGTAATATTTTAATACGGAAGTTCTGTTCATTTTCTAACAAAAGCTATTCATAAGCCAAAGTTTCGAAGTTATATAAAATGTATATGCAATAATTTAACAAATGTATATAAAAATATTTATTTTTTGTTATTTTAGTTTATAATTTTTTTAGTTATAATTTTAGGTATTTCTTGGCCTTTAGATGTTTATTCAAATTAAGCTGTTCTGATGCAGGTGAAAGGTTTTGCATTTGGCTGCAGCCTTCGTCGTTTGCCAGCATAAAAGTCGGCTTTGATGAAATGTTTATCACATGCTCTCAACGAAACTTATTTGGCCAGCTTCGATGCACCATTTCCCATGCACACTTCTTTTGAGACATTGCATAAAACGGAAAATGGTTGCCGGTTTTGCCTTAACAAATTGCGAACGATGCCATTTTTTTGTTATATTTAAAATTATTTGCCGGCATTTTTTTTTACACATACATATGTACTTGTGTATAATTTTTTTACAAAACGTTTTGTTGGTTTTGAGATAATAACGTTCCGAATTACAGGCGCTGTAAGTAGTTAGCACACTTTGTTAAATACACTTTGAGCTAATAAACAGAAAAAAATTGCAATCTTCAATTGTTTGCTGTAGTTTTAAAACACTCCGTATTGGTTTGATCCAAACTCCAATAAAACTCTATCCCTTTCTTCCTTCCATACTCTCTTCTCTCATCGCGAAAATACGCCGTTAGCCGCCTGTCGTGCCAAAGTGTTACGCTAGTCATCGCCAAGTATTGTGAAAAGTAAACTTTTCGCATTTTTCCTACGCACTCTTTACACAATTACCGGAAATTAGGGCAAAACGTTGACAGTCAAATATTTTATGAGCATTGGGAGCTGTTAAGTTGGTCAGGCGGCGGCTGCTGTTAACTGCATTCAACGCAGCTTACGTACGCTTTTCTACGCTTTAGTAGACGCACAGGCATGCGAAGTGGATTAAAGTACCTTCGTGACAGTTTTCGCTTAATGTTCCGGTCTAGACTTGCAAAATGTAAACAAGCGAAAAAAAAAACAAAAAATTGGTAAACGTTTTTCATTACATTGCTTGGCATGTTAATTTCTTTATTTGCCGCGCTGGGGAATTTTTATTTTGTTTTTTTTACTCTTTCGCTCTTTTTATTTGCGTGTCGCTTATTCTACACTGACACTGATGGCATAAGTTTTGTGGCAAAGTTTTAATTTTGGTGATGATTTTTATTTTATGTGTGTTTTTTTTTATTATTTAGTTTCACTTTTTAGTTGTGGCAACACGCATATAATAATGAATTAAAAAAGGAAAATTATTCAAGCCTTAGGCGATTTAAATAATCAAATAATTAAAAATTGCAAAAATTCATATTACATGTTTAATTATTGTAGAGTAAATTTTTATTCATGAAATTAATTTATAAAAATTTGTATAAAAGCTGATATTAAAGTCCGCTAATATTGATAAATACAAATTTGGTAAATGTAAACAAAACTTAAATGAGCAAAGCTAATTCTATTAAAAATTGTTGTTATATATTTTGCTGCTGGCTCTCTCTTCTTTTTTATATATACCCACAGTGCTCTGCATAGTAATCTAGAAAAAGAATTCTATGATGTATACTAACAGCAAAATTATTAGAATATAGACAATTTTTGTTACTTCTTTTTCTTTAATAAAATTTCTAATATTTTTCTTTTAAAATTCTGTCCATTCCTTACCGAAATCCAACTTAACCCAAATTTTCAACTTTATAAAATTCTCAACAAATTCTCGAATTAAAAAAAATATAAATTAGATTTTTTTTGTAGTTTTGTAGCTCATAACATTTTAGTTAAGTACAAAGCATATGTAAGGGCTCTCAAAATAATCGCTAATTTTTGGGATATTTTTGATTTATTTAGATGTTGCGAAATACGAAATAAAGTCAATAACAAAGACGCTGAGAAGGTAAACATAGAATTCCTATTAGTTAAATAAAACTAAGTCTACTAAAAAAAAAAATTAAGTTAGGTTCAGCAGCTGAAGGTTTGGAGGCTCACACGCTTGATAAAACTTTCCGTAAATCTGTAAACATATTCTCGTAGGGTTTGACACTATTGACCTACTTTAGACAAAGCTAGGTTGGTAAGACCCTATAAAGCCAACAATTGAGTATGAAAGACTCACTTTATCAACACTCTAGTATATTTCATACACAGCAGATAATTTTCAGATCAATCAATAACTACTGACGAAGACCGCTCCAAGAAGGCTATTGTTGCTCTATACGCCTGTAAGACGGCCGTGGGGAAGAAATGGGGTATAAAGCCACACATTGTACACTGGATGTAAATAGCTGTGATAAGACCCATTCTCTTCTACGGGATCGTCGTATGGTGGCCGGCATTGAGCAGGACTCTTACCAGAGCCAAACTAGAACGGGTCCAGAGGACCACCACATCTCTGGAAATAATGTTAAATCTCCCACCGGTGGATCTCTACGGCAAATTTCTGGCGGCCTGTAGTGCTGATAGACTAAATGCCATCCTTCAGTGGAGAAATCTCAACTCCGGGCACGCAAAGGTCCTGGAAACTCTGCCCGATAACCCGATGAGGTTGGATTACTTTCTACACCCTCCATTCTTCGGAAATAGATTCTCCACAAGAATCCCAGAGAGGAGCGAATGGATGGGTACCGTGGACCTGGATCCGGGATCGACGGCTTTATATACAGATGGTTCCAAGTTAAACGAAAGAGTAGGCAGCGGAATTTACTCTGGTGAACGCGATCTAAACCTCAGTCTTCGTTTACCGGACCACTGCAGTGTTTTCCAGGCCGAACTAAACGCAATAATGGAAGCAGCTCGTGGCCACACAACGTGCACCTTCTTAGAACGAGGCATTACCATTTATTCTGACAGCCAGGCTGCTATCAAATCTCTGAATTCCTACGGTACAACCTCCAAGTTAGCCTTTGAATGCAGAGCAGCTCTAAACCAGCTGGCGGATATTTGCTCCGTACATGTTGTTTGGGTCCCTGGCTATAAGGACATCCCTGGCAATTGCCTGGCTGATGAAGTAGCAAGGAAAGGGACAGAACTAACTGTGATAAACTCTGCTCAGGAGGCGGATTTACCCCTAGCATCCGATAAACACAGATTAAGATCTGAGCTTATGGGCAAGGTAAATTTAAGGTGGGCATCGGAGCCCACCTGCCACATTACAAGACAAATCTGGCCAGAAGCCGATGAGAAGCGCTCTAAAGCTCTCACAATGCTTAGCCGCTCCTCTCTCAGATTAGTAGTTGGGGTGATAACCGGGCACTGCCCGCTTGGGGAAAGGCTGGGTTACCCAACAAATGATTTTTGCCGCAGTTACCGAAACGAGGAGGAGGTGGAGAGTATTGAGCACTATCTCTACCACTGCCCTGGCTTGCCCAAAACGCGCAGTAAAGCTTTTAATAGTTACTTTTTGGACTGTTTAGATGACTTGAACTCGGCAAACATTTCCAACTTTCTACTCTACACTAAGGGCACAGGATGGTTCAATTTTTGAAAGAAGGGAGGGAGGGAATGCATGGCTTATGCCAGTGGTATCACAATGGGCTTCTTACAGCCTAAGTGTGCCACCGTGCTCCGGTGTCGAAGAAATTTTCTCCTAAAATTTTCAAGAATTGTAGTACAGTAAGAAGAGTAAACGTTTTTATGAACGAAACTTTATTAATTTTAAAACAACTATACCTGCAAATTCACTTTGGACTGTGGATGGTTTTATATCTAAATATAATACGTCTCAGAAATAGGGACCGAAAATAATGATTATTTTAAACTTTTTAGTAAAACAAATCAAAAGTTTGCAAATATCGCAGAACAATTTTAAATATATGTATACATGAGTAAATTTTCGTTACGATTAAAAATGTTTGAACAAAAGATATAAAAATTATTATTAATTATTATATTTTGAATTTTAAAATCGCTCAGGATAAATAATTAAATATCAACTTTTATATTTTTAATTCAAAAACAAAACTAATACCTCGCGTCTTAATTTTTCGGTCTGAAGTTATGCTTATTTTGTAAGTTGCTGTTTATTGATCAGATGTAATCATTATTTTATGAGTGGTAATTTTTTGATCGGAAATAACTATTATTTTTTTACTATTATTCTTTTAACAAAAATAATGATACTTTTTTTAAATTATTTTTACGATCAAAAATAAAAATCATTTTCATCGCACAAAAAAAAAAATTTTTTTTAAGTTTTATATTTTTTGCTAGATTGAAAAACTCAAAACCACACAACGCAAGTTTCAAATCGATATAAATAACCCTTGATTTTTGGCAATTTTTTGTCGGTGCTCCGTTCATTTCACGTAGAAGAAATTGTGTAAAAACGTTAGTAAAAAAATTGTTTAAAATCAACTGTGCTTTGTAGTCATTTACAACTAGCACTTCTCCACACTAAAATTCAATGGGCTACAAAACTGCATACTAAACAAAATTTTTTAAAATATAAAGTAACATGAAATTTTGATGCATTTTTATACCCGAGCGTACTTGTACACAAGGGTATTATAACTTTGTTCGCATAACGGTTGTTTGTAACAGCATAAAATAATCGAGATGATATAGACATATAAATATACCAAAATGATCAGAATGAAAAGAGGTTCGATCTAACCTTGGCTGTCAGTCCGTCTGTCCGTGGTTACAATAGTTTGAGTAAAAATGGAGTTTGGTACATAGATTGCTCTTTGGACAGGGTAGGTTGGTATTAAAAATGGTCAAGATCATCCAATAACCAAGCCCACCTCCCATACAACGGAAGTTTTTGAAAAATTCAAAAACTACGTTTTTTCAATATCTTTTACAGCAAATTGGAGCGATTTTAAACAAAGAAATTGAGTATTTATGAAATTTTAAAAAATGGGCGTTGCCACGCCCGCTTATGAAAAGGTTTCCGTATCTTAATAACAACGTTAGGTACCGTAAGAAAATTTGATGGACATATTTTCCTTAATCGCTATTATCATCGTTAAAATTTTTTGAAATCGGGCCATAACCTTACCCACCTCCCATATAACGGAAATTTTGAAAAACTTTAAAAAATTAGCTTTTTCTTTATCTATTGGAACATATTAATTAAAATTTTATAGTTAGACGGATTGTTAATTAAGAAACTTGATTTTTATGAGCTATTGAAAAATGCGCGTTACCACGCCCACTTATAACAGAAATTTAAAAAAATGCAAAAAACCTTATTTTTCAGTATTTATTGAAAGAAATTGAGTAAAGTTTAATACTAGCTGCGATTTGAAATAAAGAAGCGGGGTTTTATGAAATTATGGGCGCCGCCCATACAAAAATACGTAGCGAGGGTATATAAAATTCGGTTTCGCACGAATTTAGCTTACATGTCTTTGAATATTTTTTCTTTTCCTCCAACGTGCATTTATGGGTTAAAGCAATGTGAATCAATTTTGAAAAATGTTGTTCTAACATAATAAGCATACCGTCATCACTAAGCACACATGTTAGAATACACATTGGTTGTTAAAATGTTTTTGAAATTTAAGCATTTAAAAACAAAAATAATTTAAACAAAGCTCTTCATATTTTTTTCAAATCTTTCAACTGCGGCTACCTATTAAATGTGCCTTTGATTTGAATGTTTGCTGCAGCAATATAAAAGAAGATAACTATTCTTTGCACATTTACAGAATTTTAAACTGATTTTGCTAAAAAAAAAAATACTCAGACTGTTAAGGTTTTGCTAAAATGGTAGCCTAAATATTTCCGAAAGCGAAAGCACAAAATTCATAACAATCGCACTCATACTAAACGGTTATGCAGTAATTGAATGAAAAATACACATACGCATCACACGCCCATACAAGTATTTAGGCCTTTTTCTATCTATCTCGGCATAAAACCACAATCATGCTGTAGTGCCTAAAAGTGTGCTACAGCCCATACATACGCGTTTATGCATTTATGCATCGCTCACTGTTCACCGCTTGCAACCCGTTTAATGGTCAGCACTTCGACTACAAAAGAACCCAAAAAAAAAAAGCGCAAAAAGCGCTTTGCCATGCACACAACGATGCGATGGCGAGTGTTCGATGTGCGCGAATACGCTGTAGCGACCTCGACCACCAAAATCGGTTGGCTAGCGAGTGAATGGATGGCGGCAGTAGGCAAGCGCATCTTAATGAATGAAAAAATTTATAACGAGCGCAAAAAAAAAAGAAAACAAACAAAATTTAGAATGGCGGGAAAAATGCAGTCAGCAATTCTGTTGGCGAGCGATGAAAATTGTGTTTTAGAAATAGGCGAAGAACGCCACCTGCTGGCAGCTAAGCAAAACATGAAAATCAAACTAAAAAAGGAAGGAAAAATGATTTCTAAATGGAAAAGCAATACACCAGCTGAGCGATTGCTCATCCAAAATTGCATTGAATGGCTAGCTGGCAAAGGAGCGGTAGGCATGAGTTGGCGTCGGTGGTACAGTTGGCGCACTGCTGGTGGCACGTATAAACGGAAAATCGACGATTGCATTTGGGATTGGGATTAAGGTTGTGTGGCATCTTCACTGTGCGCTTGTGCCACCGCACAACGTAGCGCATGGCCGGCGCCAAATATTCTGCGGGGGGCGGTGCAGCAAAGAAGTAGAAAAAAGCGGGTTGGCTGCTAAAATGAAGAAGGAAGCATAAAAAAAAACCAATGCCCATACAGCGCAACCAGAGACGATCATAAAATTTCCAATTTGTATTGAAATTGCCGCAAAAATCTATGCGAGCTGCGCACCTGAATGCCTTCGCTCAAATGGGTCTGCCTGTGTTTATGTGTGTGGTTGTGTGTGTGTGTGGGTGACTGAGCAACTTTGCGCGCCTCATATGAAATGTGTGTAGAGTTTCCTGCCTGCATCTGTGGCGCGTCAAATCCGCAGGGCAACTGTTAGCGGCTAACAAATTGAAAGTGGAACGAAATATACGAAACTAAAATAAATAAAAATGCGAGAGAGAATACACCCGCGGGCATTTTTGGACGATATGAATGAGTGCGAGGATGTGCGCGTTGCGAGTATATAAAGAGCGTGTGTGTGGCTTTTTATTTTTGTTTGTTTTACAAATAAAATCCAGTCTCTGTTCGGCTGTAAGCGGTGGAAGGGCGCTCTATGTTAGTGTAAACGTACTCTTCTACAAATGATTGGAACGTGGTTAGCTTAAAGCAGTGATAGCAACAATAGACTTGATGAATGCATTTACAACCGGCACACGAGTGTGAGTGGACATACATACACTCGCATTCACGAGTTGTTATGAATGTGTAGCTACGGCTGCAGAAACACTCGATAACAAACAAAAAGCATTTGATCGAAATTCGTAATTCATCTAGTTTTTAATTGGAGTTTCGGCTTGAGGCTATATAAATAAAAGGTGTGTGTTTGTTTTGATGCATGACTTTCTTAAAACGAATAAATAAAAGAGAGATCAAGACTGTGCAACATGTTGCTCTGAATCAAAAATCTAACTAAGCAAGACCATCTAAAAGCGCCCATCAATGTTTTGCAACACTTCGGTTAGGTAAGTTTAAGCTAAATGTCTGTGTTGTATATATTTGATTTTCGTCGATCTTAACACACAGAGATAATACAAAAAGCATTTACCTGTATTTATACGACTTATAACATACCCAGGGACGGATCCAGAAGATATTTTTATTTTCAACTTTTCACGATATTTTACATATTTTAAGATATTTGATTATAATCCGTTATAAACAAGGATATAATAGCATTGGGTAAAATGTTGAATGCATTTTTATAAAGCCATCGTTAGGCTATGATTATATCATTTGAATCAGTAGAATGATAAAACGTCAGGGATTTCAAGTGCTTCACCGATTCTCCTCTTTTTCTTTGCCAAAATATCTAGTATTTAGTCATTAGTAACGTCAATGTCTCGATGAATATTTAGCAGCGCAGATACGTCCTCTCTCCAATCTCCGTAAAGTAGAACAATCGTTCACTCCAAGCCACCGTGACTGGTAACGTGGCACTGATTTAAAAAAGTCGGTAAATGTGTTTGTAAAAATGCAAATTACCAAGGCGGTCATTAACTTTTTGAATAAAATATACTTTTTTGGCAAAAAACATTCTCTTTGTCAACATAATCTCCTTTTAACTCTTTTTACTTAATCCAGATTTTTTCCAATTATTTTATTTTGACCCAAACCTCTTACCACACAGCCATTTCTTCATTTCTACATTTGCGCTTCGAGTGTAAGCAATCACCCATCGCACGGATAGCTTTTTCATAACAAAATATTCGTGTAAAAAGAGATGCGGCTGCTCAGTTGAGATGCCAACAACCTCAGTCACCTCACGCACTTTCATTCTCCGTCCAACAAATATCATTCCATGGATTTTATCGACGACTTTTTCAAAACAAAATAAATTAAATTCAATTTGAATAAGGCAATCCATTTGTATTCCAGTTACTGGGTAATAATTTTTAATGGTTTTGTCTAGAGTGAGTTTTTGTTTATGCTATGCATTTGAAAACACGGTTGACATTTACTGAGACCACGCTGAACATAACTTTTATAAGCCTCGAATACTTTTCCGGAATAGGAAAAGAGGCATCGTCTGCTGTGACTAGAGAGCCCGTAGTACCATAAATCACGCTGGAACAATCTAATAAATCTGGAGCATTCGCTTTGAGATATCTGCAACCAACAAAATTTTGGATACCTACAATCAAAAAAAAAAAAGAGACTCAGACGCACGTACTTATCAAAGAACAATCCAAGAATTTTCACGGTATTTCACACAGGACACTTCAAGTTGAATTAATACCTGACGAAACTAAGAATATACTCGCAAGGACGTTGAAAACTTTGCAGGGAAGAAAAAAAAACTGCAAGACATGCCTTAAAGAAGTGCTCTCTATTGACGTACTTGGGTCGCTATCTGAAGACAGAAGGCAGGATGATTTCGCGGGACTTACGCTCGATACAAAGATTTTTCTCGGACGATAAACCGAAGGAAATTCTTTAATCGAAGTAAGAGGCGCAGTGGCTTGTAGAAGTTTTCTCCCCTAATAATAATAATAATAGTTCAGCCAACGCCAAAAAACTACAGAGAAAATGTGCAATACTTTCAATCTCTTCTTCGTTCCCATAGCTAATAGTTTTCTTAGCACATTTGGTATAGACTACAATAGTCGGGTGATAAAAAACATACTTTCGGAAAATTCTTGCTAATATAAACTCTTTTTATACTGTCTTTAGTCGGGAACCATCGGCGTAAATGAAAGTATAGCTCGAATAAGTTTCAAGTATCTTCGCTTTGTTTCAATCATTTCGAAAAAGTACATTGTATGGTGAATAATTTTTTCGAAAAAAATGTTGCCATTGAATTATGTGATGGGTGCATTTTGTCAGAGCATTTAGTTTGACTTGCTATGTACATATGTGTGTGCATAAATATTTACGCAGCTTACAAAAAAGGAAAAATGTATATATTTCTACATCTAATTTTAAATTTAAAACATAAATGACATTTTCCTCATTTCCTTGCACATAAACAAGTTGACCAGTTCGCCAATTTTTCTTAATATGTATGATTGTAAAAGAAAAACCATATAAATTTACATTTCAAAAATTATAAAAAAATTATTGTTTATTTTTTTGTTGGCCTAGTAAATGTTAATTTTTACAATTTTTATTGAGCTCAAGGCCAGTTTATGGAAGACTTTTGTGAAAAAACAACAACAGTGGTTATGAAAAATAAATTTAATTAATTTAATAAAAAGAAGTCTGATTAGGAAATGTGGTGATTTCCGAAGTAGTACTATAATTTCTACCATTAAAAACCTGTTGTTGTTTTTTCACAAAAATCTTCCATAAACTTTTTTTTTTAATTTTTGTGCAATAATTGAAATGTGGATTTATATGGTTTTCATTATAAAATAAGCTAGACACTTATACAAAACTAATGAACATTAAACAAACAGAGAGCAAATATTCAAAACGTCAAGGTGGTATAATATTTGCATCAGGCAATATACCTGTATGTTAAAATTATTAATTTTTTCGGAACTATGAAGTTTTTCATAGTTGCGTTTCGTTTTTAATATTGTTGTGATACTCTGCCCTCTCGCTGAGTACGTCGTAGACTAGTTACGAACGCAACCCTCCGTTACGAATACGAAAAATTTGCTATCGCTGATTCCGTGTGAACTCGAAAAAAGTGCTGCCAAACTTAAATGCCAAATTTTGAGGTTTCGACATCAGCTGGCACAAAGGAAGCACTCAAATTTTAGCAGAATAATTTACTTTTATATCTCCATTCTGGATTTATTAAACAAAATGATTTTCCTTGGGAGTGCAAGAATAATACATATATCTCAATTAAGAAAGGCGGCAAAAATTAGCTACATTTAAAATGCAGCAGGAAACCTTAAGTCATACCTTAAATCCTTTGGAATCTGATGCCACTTTGTATGAAAAAGTTTCGGTTGTTGAAACACATATTTGATTTTGTCAGTTTAAAATTACAGATTTGTTAAAAATATTCAATTAATTAAATCAGAATTGCTTTGGTTGGCGCGCTAAATGATGGCATCAGAAGTGTTCCGAAACCGTCGTCAATGAATGAGATCCATATACTGGCCATAAACTATTATGTTTGCATGATTTTTGCGTGATCAGCCGTGATTTTGAAAGGACTTTGATATACTCAAGGTCCAATCAACATTTTACAAGTTTTAAATATATTGCAGTTAAGGCTATGGATAAAGCTGGAAATGAGTAAAGAGAAAAAACGAAGTGCGATAATGGACTTCTGTGCAAAATCCAGGTTTCCGTGTGTAAAATTGTGTCGAAAAGTTGTTCACCTCCCCCTTTTTAAATTTGGTGTAATCCACTTCAAATTATGAATTTTCCTGCAACTATTCCAGCAATCGGGCGTATTGCGAACGCGTTGTTAAAATTTTTGACCTCGAATGGAAAACAGCAAAGAAGAAAGAAAATTGCTTTAAATAAAAAGATCTTTATCAAATTTAATATTTACAATTTCACTATGTGTCTTTACTACTCGTATTATAAATTATTAAAATAAAGTGAATATTCCTTCTGAATATTATTTTAAAAAAAATTTCTCCGACATCCGAAACACGTCGTAACAAATTCATCGACAAATCTACGAAATTTCGTACGCCGTAGTCATTCGTACTGAGTGATGCCTTTTTCGTAGAATCTACGAAAATCGTACTACGACGTTTTCAGCGATAGTGCTGAGTATCGACTTTTATCTGGGGTTTTTTCACCAGCGATTTGTGCCTGACAAAAACAACGCAAATTCAAACAGTTTTTAATCATTTAATAATAATAATAATAATAATAATAAGGCGCTTACACTATATAGCTCAGTGTTTGGCCGGGCTTCTCCTACCATTTGTGGTGTGCGTCTTTATATTCTACCTTAAATGGAGGGGCCTACAGTTTTATGCCGACTCCGAACGGCAGATGTATTTTATGAGAAGCATTTTCATGGCAGAAATACCTTTGGGAGGTTTGCCATTGCCTGCCGAGGGGTGACCGCTATTAGAAAAAAACTTTTTCTATGATTAAGAATTTGCTTGCCTTGACTGAGATTTGAACCTCAAACTCAACGACATATCGAGTTATAGCACGCACCACTACCCACTCGACCACAGCGGCTTAAATATTCCAAGCCATTTGTTTTTTTTTCACATTTCTTTCATTTCTAGTCCGTAAATCTTTATGTATCGAATAAAATTCGAGACAAAGGCAAGACAGAAAAAAACAGTAGCGCACTATTCGCGGTGCGAGGCTCCATCTTCTGGTTTATCTGAGCTGAATAAAGAGATCTTAGTAATTAGTTTCACCGCCGGAAACGTTAAACTCGTAAGGTTTTACGAAAGTTTTTTGAAATAAGGCAATAAATGTTAAAAGTGTTGGGTAAAAATTATAAAATATTACAAGGTTGAACGATAAAGTTTAATTTTAAACATTTGCTTTAGCTTCAAACCAAAACGTGGCAACTGTTTAAGTATATATTAAATCAAATTATTAGAAAATGCGATTACCATGCAAAAAACCAAACGGACATTGAAAATATCTTGAAAATGACCCCTACGGTTTTTATAAATCTTAGTTATTTTTTTAATAATATTGTGATTAAAACAATTGCCAGAGGGTTGGTAACGTTCAGAAAGAATAAGCCTCAACAAGAAAGCTAGTTTCTTTTTTGTGGTGAACAAAAGCTTAAAACGGTTAAACTGATCAGAATAATTATATTTATGGTTTCTACTCGTAGGTTGGATCCAAATACAAAAATAGAGTTGACACCTGTTCGAAATATGTATATCAATTCAATGTTTAATTAAAATAATTATTTCTAAAATTGTTGCCACATCTTTAAAAAATTTTATTCAATTAAATTGTTGTTATAAACACCATATTTCATATAAAATCACGGGTATCAAAATAATTAGGCATTAAAAACTGAGTTTTATAAATATGCTTGAAGAAGATTGCCACACGTTCGGAAAAATTTTTCCTTAAATTTCATTGATTAGTCATATGAAAGGTTGCAATATGATTGCAAAAATACATTTGTCTAAAAAATATCTCTTATCTAAGATGCTTTGTAGGGACGATTGAGCTTAATAGAAAGTTACACGTATTATGTCATATTCATGCATGTGACTTTTAGATCAAAAACACATAGTTTTGTATATTTAATTAACCAGCACTAATTAAATTTTGATTGTTTTTAAATTTTATTTTACGCAAATAAACTGTATGGTATACTTAAAATAATTCAAATTTAATTTTAAAATGTTCGATAATTTAATAAATTTTTGTTTAATTGTTATATATTTTTTTTGTATTTTTAAATTGGATTTAAGTACATGAATCTTGTTATCGAATGAAGAGTATGTATATTAAAAATTTTTAGAAAGAGGTTCAATTAGACATTTTTAAGTGTCTTTTAAAACAAAATCGTTTGTAAATTACATTGGAATTTAATTTCGCAATATCAAGTGATAGCTCAAATGAGCAGCAATGAGTGGCAAGCATTTTAAATGCGATAATCGACGTGTTTTATAAAGGAAATTTTCGTTTTCGAAAAATTTAATTTGAAGCAATAAAACAATAACGAAAAGTGCTACTCTCCAGCGCAGTTGACTGCTGCGAATGCCAACCGTATGCAAAGCAAATGACAGCTACAAAATGAAGCAACCTGGTTGCCGGGCAATCGACAGTCACTTAGGCAACCCCAATCCGACAATGCTCTTCGGGGAAATTGCTGTAGCTTTCTCTACTTAATTCGTGCGGCAACTGAAAGCAAAAAAAAAATATTTTACCAGACACTTCGTTTCCTTTTATGTGCAGCATTACCTCAGCAACTGCGCCATTATTTCGCTCTTCTCTTTCTACGTCCCGTTGTCCCGTCGTCGCATCACTACCGCCTTCATGCCAATTGACACTTTATTACGTACGGCAATACCAAAATCAATGAAAATTTGCCAGCAGAATAGCCAAGGCGTTGCACACTTCCATTTGCCGCTGCATAGGACCGACGACGGCACACAACAACAAAGAGCAACTGGCAATGAGTAACAGGCACCGGCGGCAGGCAGGCAGTCAAATGCAAGTGCAAGAATACACAAATCTTCCATTACAAGTGGAAAATTGTGGTGTATATGTACATTAAGGTGACTCAAACACAAAAAAAATGCAATTTTTTTTCTCGCAAACAGGCTGAAAAGTTTCAATTTGAGGTATAAAGATACCTGTTAAAATTTGAGCCCTAAATATTAATATTAAGACTGACCGCATCGCATTTTTCTTTTTCCCATAAGAATAACATGAACACATTTTTTTCTGCACCTTATGAATTTTATTACCAGCCTGTCGCGTATCACAAAAAATATCCTTTTACTTATTTTTGTAAAGAATTGAACGCTCTAGGTTAATAGTTATTTGAGGCAAAAGTTCTATCTATCTAAAATTTTAAGGCATTATAGCAAATTTGATGGTTTCATTGGAACATATCACCCAAAAAATTCATGTTTGGCTTAATTTTAGTTTTTTAGACAATAATTGTTAATAATTTTTGGTAGTCGTCCAAAAAAAATTAAATTTTAACTGGTATCTTTTTACGTCAAATTGAAAATTTGAGACCTGTTTGCAAGAAAAAAATAATTGTTTTTTGTTTTATTTTTTTGAATCACCCTTATGTACATGTGTATGTATGTATGAAGAGGGAACTGGGAATTTGAATGTTGCACGTTGAATGGCGACAATGTTAAATTCGATTGCCACTTGAAGGCTGTGTGTGACAGCAACTGGCAAGCGCTGCGCAGCTCCTCTCTCATAGCTGAAGTTCAATTTGAGTTGGCGGACTTTGGTGCACATTCCGGTACGAGATGCAGGCCATGATCTTTGCCCAATACAAGTTGAAGTTTAAATGAATGAATATTTTGTATGTCACGTCGATTTGTTGTACTGCTCTGAAGTCATATAGAAATATAATTGTATGTGTGTGTGCTTCTTTCGGCTTTTTTGCCTATGTACGTGCTTGTGGTGTTGGCAATTAAAATTGGCACCACAAAAGTACTTGCAGCACGAAAAGTTTGCGTGCGTATCTCTGTGTTGGATGTATCAATTTAGGCACTGATTGCTAAAACCTTTGAAGCATGGCACACTTAGTTATTAAGTAAGTGAAAGAGGAGTGCAATTTGATTGGCGTTTTGTATGTAGTTGTTGGCTTTTATAAGTTGTCAAAGAAGAGATGGTGAATCTGATGAGCGGTGCAGGCAGGTTTGTGTTTAATTGATTTATATGCGCATACGATTGATTGTTTTGTAGAAAGAAGTGTCCTAATTTGTAGTGATTTATAAAAATCAGTATTACTAGGGGGACTAAAAGTGTACTTCACTGAGTGCTAGTTTGGGAGGTTAGGTTGAATTGGTGGTCTTTTTGAGAAGTCTGGCATTTAAGATTCGGCCTTGTAAGTAATCCGTCACCAATAAGCTACTTGGCGGAGGAATTTGACCTTCTGCTTGCCTCACGAGATATTGAATGTGATAGAGGAATCTCTTTGTGGTGTTGTCTGCTTCTAAAGAGAGCTCACTGGTACACATTTTGAGCTTCGAGCTTTCTTTCGTTTGATTGATCTCTACGACAGTTCTAGGAAAAGGACTGGTGCTATTAATTCTTGGACTATTCGTTTGCTTCATATAGAACCTCTGTGCTTTGTGGTCCATAAAACAACTCGAGTTAAGTTTCCTATTAACGAAACTCCGTGTTCGTGAAGCACCAGCCGGAAGCGCCCAATATAATTAAGTTATCAGAGCACACTTTCTGGGATCTAGTTGCATGAGAAATACAACTGTAAAAACAATAGAGTTCTCTCCTTTATTCTAATCTAACCTGAGCTTCCCTCAATTAACAAACTTGAGACCAAGAGTCAATTATGTTAGCATAAAGAGTCAATTATGTTAGCATAATGATTTAATTTGAGATGACATCAGAAAAGACGACTGGTGTCGTTCGAAGAATCAGTACATTTTATATACGACAATGTATGGTACTTTGGGTTAAATTGAGCGAGGCTATCGAATGAGACATCTGCTGGGTCACTAAGTTTCATCGAAATTAGCAAAGATTTTGCTGTGAACGATTGCTCGCTGTTTGGAAAGTAGAATCTCCGCTTTAATATCTCATATTCAGCGATTATTTATAGTCTAGTCTTGCAGTTTTTTTTGGGAATTTGAAGTAGATCTACAGAATTCAAAAGGATGAGATGAAGCGAGCGGCAGCTGAAGCTTCCACTTTTCGGATAAGAAATAACTACGAGCAGATGGTCCGATGCTATTTATCCGCTTTTGTTAACGGAAGTCATCCACTTCACTTCAGAGGAAGGCAACTACGTCAGGGTGGCATTTTATCTGTTAAACACAGAAGTATAAGTTAACTCCACAAAAGTTAACATTGCAGTTCCCACGCGCAATGCACATTCTGCTGACGCCATGTCTACGGATTTCGGATATCAGATCACGCCGTAAGCGTGTGAAACAAACTTGGCACATGTTGGGTGCATGTGACAAAGCGTCGCGGCAAGCTTATGTTAAGAACAAATTGTAAATGTAGTTTTAGTTCAATTTTTGTGCTCAATAAAGATGTGCTCATAGAGCACTAATTAATTTTTTTATAACTCTAAACAAACATCGAGTTAATTGGCGCCCAACGTAAAAGGGCCACGGTAAGCGCGACAAAATGTAAAATATTTTAAAGTATTTGAATGGCCTATTGTCCTAAAGAAGCAAAGTGCCAAGTGACTAAGTAGTTACGTGTTTTAATTTTCGCAAAAAATAATCGGCGGCTAACATACCTAACCGTTCGCGAAAAGCGCATTAAATAGTTACCAGGCCCAAAATAAACAAGCCTGTAAGGTCCGTCCGCAGGCAACCTCGACGATCGTCTCCTCAGCAGGACCATTAGTAGCGCGGACGAGCGCAAAAAGGAGCAACCCAGCGGGAGCAGCGAGGGATTATTAGTAAGATAACTTAGTTATAAGCATTTTTTTTTTTGTGGAAAAAGCAAATAAGAATATAAATATTATAAAGTAAAATTTTGTGAAAAATAGTAACTGAAGTAACTATAATAAAAAGAATTGAAGTAAAATTTAAGAAATTTTTTTGTGGAAAAAGCAAATAAGAATATAAATATTATAAAGTAAAATTTTGTGAAAAATAGTAACTGAAGTAACTATAATAAAAAGAATTGAAGTAAAATTTAAGAAATTTTTTTGTGGAAAAAGCAAATAAGAATATAAATATTATAAAGTAAAATTTTGTGAAAAATAGTAACTGAAGTAACTATAATAAAAAAAAAAAAAAATTTTGAAGTAAAATTTAAGAAATTTTTTTTTGTGGAAAAAAACAAATAAGAATATAAATATTATAAAGTAGAATTTTGTGAAAAACAGTGAAACAAGAAGTAAAATTTGTGCTACAAAAATAAGTTAACAAAAATAAAAGGCTGTAAAATCATAAAAAAATACAACAAAGTTGAATATCCTTCAACTTATAATATTACCCTAATTCCGCGAATCCTTATACGGACCCTCCGGAGTAGAAAGGGCCCTCTTCCAAGAAGAGGTCAATAATAACAAAATAATAAAAAATAAATAGAACCCATAAAAAAATTTTTTTTTCTTCGAAATGGCTACAAATAATAACGTCATCAGACCACCAGTGTTGACAGGTACTCTCCCTCAAACAAATACTGAAAGGGATATGAGTAATCATATAGCGGAACTAGTTGCTAGATTGGTTGACGCCAGGCTAGGTCAGAAAGAGAATCCTATAGTAGAAGTAGACGAGACCATTACTTTAACGAACGGACATAACATAGGAGAATTAGACAAAATTCCTGATGTTGTCAGGAGTCTGAGGGAATTCTCTGGCGAACCAAGGGAATTCAGCTCTTGGAAAAAGAGCGTAGAGAGAATTATAAAAATCTACGAACCAATTTGCGGTAGTCCGAAATATTTCGGAATACTAAGCGTGATCAGAAATAAAATAATAGGCCAAGCAGACGCGGCATTGGAGTCGTACAATACTCCATTAAATTGGAAGGCAATTTGTAAGTGCCTTACTCTCCATTATGCCGACAAACGAGACCTCGGCACTCTCGAATACCAAATGAATTCACTCTTACAAGGACGTTCAACCACGCAGGAGTTCTACCAAAGTGTTTACTGCCATTTATCTCTCATTTTAAACAAGATATCCTGTATGGATATGAGCCATGAAACACTCTGCATTATGACCCAAACATATCGAAATAAAGCACTCGATACCTTTATTCGTGGTTTGAATGGGGACTTACCTAAATTATTAGGTATGAGGGAACCAGTAGACCTCCCTCAAGCTTTACATCTTTGCCTCAAACTAGAAAATCAATACTTCAGAACAAATTATGCTCACGGAGTTGCAAGAAACCTCCATAATCCTACCACAATACGTCCGACAGTACCTCCTGTAAATTCTAATATTCGAATTAATCCAAATAATAAAGCAAATCCTTATTTTCATCCAGAATTAGCATATCTCCCACAACTGCCGAGAAATCCCAATCCAACTCCAAATCCTGGTTTTGGATATAACCATTACAATAATTTTAATAATTTCAGAAATAATCCTGTTCCTCCTCCACGTCCTTTTGGCCCTAAACCACCGAATAAACCTGAGCCAATGGAAGTAGATCAAAGCGCTCAAACACGTAATGTCAATTATATGAATCGACCGGCGCAAAATAATAATTCTCAAGGTAAAAGACCAGCATCAACGCAGCTCCATACAGACAAAAGACAACGTAATTATAATATTGAGACACAAGACTACGAAGACGTTATGGACAAAAATGAAGAAGCAGGACAATCATTACATGACTATGTTTATCCCTCTGAAAATCTAGAAGATAATTACCAAACAGAACCCGATCCCTCCGAAAATATTGATTTTACAGATATTCATTTTTTAGGATGAATAACTCTTCATTGCCATATATTGAAGGAAAAACCGGCAATGGAGAGATAATGAAAATATTAATAGATACAGGGTCCAACAAAAACTATGTGCAGCCCCAGTTTGCAATAAAGCCTATCAGAAACGATACTCCTTTCTTCGCATCCTCTATCGGAGGAAATATTCCTATTACTCACCACACCTTCGCAAACGTCTTCGGTTTGAAAGACCAAACCATAAAATTTTTCTTGATGCCAACGCTGAAATCCTTTCACGCCATTATAGGAAATGATTCATTAAAAGAGCTAGATGCAGTAATACATGCAAAGGATAACTATATGTCAATAGGCAAAAATAGAGTTAAAATCAAATTGAAGCAACAATTCTCACAGGACGTAAATCTTATAAATATCAGGACAGAACATCTAAATCAAATCCAAAAAGAAAAATTACAAAACTTAGTTAACAATTTCAAGACGCTATTTGCCGATCCCGAAGAAAAATTAACTTTTACTACTACAGTAAAAGGCGAAATTCGCACCACCACAGACAGGCCAGTTTATACTAAAAGTTACCCTTATCCAATGTGCCTTAAAGACCAGGTGGAAAAACAAATTAAAGAATATTTACGCGACGGAATCATTCGACCCTCTAGGTCAGCATACAACGCTCCCGTATGGGTGGTACCAAAGAAATTAGATGCGTCAGGAGAAAAAAAATACCGTATGGTGGTCGATTACAGAAAGTTAAATTTAGTAACAGTGCCCGACAAATATCCCATCCCCGAAATCAACGATGTATTGTCCCAACTTGGGAAAAATAGGTATTTTTCAACAATTGATTTAAAAAGTGGATTTCATCAAATTCCACTTAAAGAATCAGATGTCGAAAAAACAGCGTTCTCTATAAACAACGGAAAATTTGAATTTCCAAAGAGCTCTCGACGATATCCTCAGAGACCACATTGGCAAGCGATGTTACGTCTACATTGATGATATTATCATCTTTAGCAAGGACCAAGAAACTCATTTTAATGACATAAAAATAATTTTCGAAACTCTAGAAAACGCCAACTTAAAAATACAATTAGATAAAAGCGAATTTTTAAGATCTGAGGTTGAATTTCTCGGATTTATAATTTCCGAGAAGGGTCTCAAAACGAATCCAAAGAAAACTGACGCAATAGTGAATTTTCCAACGCCCCAAACCTTGAAAGATCTCCGTTCTTTCCTGGGACTTTCAGGGTATTATCGCCGCTTCATAAAAGATTACGCGAAGCTGGCAAAACCCCTTACAGTCCTTTTAAGGGGGGAGGATGGGCGAAAGCCCAAAAACGTTTCAAAAAAAACGCTTATATCACTAGACGAGAAAGCAATAGACGCATTTAATAAAATTAAATTATCACTGACTGCAGAGGAAGTTATGCTCATTCACCCTGACTTTTCAAAAGAGTTCCAATTAACAACAGACGCATCTAACTACGCGATTGGAGCTGTACTGTCACAAAATGATAAACCCATTGCTTTCATATCCCGAACACTAAACCAGACAGAAGAACACTACGCCACGAATGAAAAGGAAATGCTGGCGATCATCTGGGCTTTAAGTAACTTACGAAACTATCTTTACGGATCGGCGAAAGTTAAAATCTTCACCGATCACCAGCCATTGACATACGCACTTAGTACCAGAAACAATAACAATAAGATGAAAAGATGGAAAGCCATCTTGGAAGAGTACAACTATGAGTTGTATTACAAACCAGGAAAGGCAAATGTGGTGGCAGATGCACTTTCGCGACCGCCCCAGGTAAACTCACTGACGGGAACCATGCATAGTGACGAAAGCTCCGAACATAATTTAATACCTATAACGGAGGCTCCTATAAATGCTTTTAAGAACCAAATATTACTAAACGTTGATGAAATTTCTACATACAGGTTCAATATAGTCTTTCCCACCTACCACAGACATACCGTTACTGAAAGTGACTACTCTCACGAGAAATTAATCGAAATATTAAAACGATATTTAAATCCATCAGTAGTGAATGGCTTAAGCACTGAAGAGCATATTCTTGGAAAAGTACAAGAAATTTACCTTCTACACTTCAGAAACTATAAAATTAGATTCACACGCAAAATGTTAAAAGACGTAACAGACGCAGCTGAACAAGAGAACGAACTCTTAAAAGAACACAAACGCGCGCACCGCAGTGCACGCGAAAATAAAGAGCAGCTCTTACGATCATTCTATTTCCCAAAAATGCAATCAAAAATAGATTCAATAATAAATCAATGTAAAATTTGTAAAACGCAAAAATACGAAAGACCCCCTCCAAAACCCATTATTCAACCGACTCCCATTCCACAATATCCTGGACAGATCGTGCATTTAGACAGTTACCACAAACTCTGGAAGAATAGTCCATAAAGGACTAATAAGAAACTAAAACAAGAAAAAAAAAAAAAAAAAATAAATATAAAAAATAATAATAAAAAAAAAAATAAAAAAAAAAAAAAAAAAAAAAAAAAAACTATAGAAACAAATCTTTAGATGATAATAGTTATTTTTCGTTTTGCAGGGAACAACATGACAAACCTCATTAGATACATACCGTTTCTATTGAAACTTTTGACGATAGGCCACTGTGAAACCCAAGTTTTAGATTACAGCAATTCCCAAATTATCGCAATCGAGAAGGGAATTGCACTGCTACAGACCGGTACATTCAGACTCATACACAGAATTAACCTAAATCAATACGAGGACGCAATCTTAGACATTGAATCTACTACCAAGACCTACGTGACATCCAAGGACAGCAGTTACCTTTTCCTCAACCACGACATTGAAATAGTAAAAAACATACTTGACGGACTCAAACCTAGACGAAAACGATCACTGAACATACTAGGGACAGCTTGGAAATGGTTAGCAGGTACACCAGACCACGACGATTTTCAACTGATATCCGACCAAACCAACAACTTACTGACTAATAATGACAAACAGGTAATAATTAACAGGATAACGATCAACCGACTAAACGAAATTTCAAAAACGACAAATACACTTCTAAACACAGTCCAATCAAGTGAAATAGCAAAAAAAGAGATTATTCGCAATATAGAACGCAAACTGAAAATAATTAAAGAGGAATTGGTTCAGATAGATTACTCGATACAGTGGGCCAAAGCCAACATCGTCAACTCCTTTATCTTATCAAATTTTGAAATTAACATTACAAAAACCCTCTTCGAAGAACAAAAAATGCCTTTTGTAAATCTAATAGAAGCCTTGGAGTTCAGCGAAGTTAAAATCGCATCAAATCAATCAACTTTGTTGTACATTGTTTCACTACCATTAACAGAAAAAAATAGTTGTAAAAAGTTGTTACTAAAACCTGTAAAAACGAAAAATGTTAGCATTAAGTTGGAATTTGAAAATATAATGTTTTGTAAAAATGAAATTTTGGGAATCAAAAACAAATGTAATACTTTAGATGAAATATCAATTTGTAAAGCCTCGAACTTTGCAAATATAACTAGCTCTAAGTGCATCCCTAATTTAATTAAAAGCTTGCCTTCAACATGCACCACAACCAACAATCAACATTTACCGACAATCGAAGAAATAACACCCAACATCCTTCTACTAAATGATCACAGAGGAGAGGTATCAATAGATGGCAGATCCGTATCTTTACAAGGAACATTTCTTATTCACCATATCAATTCTACAATATTGGTGCAAAATCAATTATTCAAAAGCAAACAGATATCAGCCGCCAAACCACTACCTGCAATAGCAAAAATTTCGAATGCGACCAATATATTTAAAGAAGCCCTGTCCTTACAGATGCTGAAGGAATTACAGATAAGTAACACTGAACAGCTGAGAGGAATCAAGTACAAATATGGCGCTAGCCTTACCACTAATTTCATCATCCTTGCCGTAATTATCAGTCTTCTGTCATACAGGACGTACATCTCCAGAAGGAACTATAAAGTAACCATGCAAACACCAAAAAATCTGGCCGATGACCTCTCTTGTACTTCAGACCACAACAGCGAGGACGCTGTTGAACTTAAAGGGGGAGGAGTTAACTCCACAAAAGTTAACATTGCAGTTCCCACGCGCAATGCACATTCTGCTGACGCCATGTCTACGGATTTCGGATATCAGATCACGCCGTAAGCGTGTGAAACAAACTTGGCACATGTTGGGTGCATGTGACAAAGCGTCGCGGCAAGCTTATGTTAAGAACAAATTGTAAATGTAGTTTTAGTTCAATTTTTGTGCTCAATAAAGATGTGCTCATAGAGCACTAATTAATTTTTTTATAACTCTAAACAAACATCGAGTTAATTTATATAAAACGCTCAATATGCTGGAGTTTAGTCTTTGCTCCGTTGTTTTCTTCGACGATTCTCGATACTGCACTGTGCTATGCATTTTAACGCTAAGAGTACTCCACATTCACACATGTTGTCTTTGAGAAGTACAGACAAGTTAATGAAGAATCGAAGCATTGAAGTCTTGACAAGCCGGTCCTTATAGTCCACTGTAGTTCAATTTTAAAGACCAAGGATATAAAGTTCAGATGCACACATTTGAAACGACTCAGAATAAACAAATCTAAGTCTAGGCGTGGCTTTATCAGAAGGATTCGAAGTTATTCCGCAGCTAAAAGTTGCTCGAGAGTTGAATCACGATAATTTTGTTTTGCACACCGAAACAAAGTGAGCTTGCCGAAACGATTTACTTCTTCCAGATAAAATACCTGCCTATCGTAGATTTGTCTATCATGGTAAGGAGATACCAGAAGTAGATGGATTTAGAAGTATTTCAAACTCTAAGGTTTATCGCTTTCATGACTCTACTGCTTCCTAACTGGAGCAATACGCATTGAAATGGAAAATTTAATCGCTTTATCCTGGTGCGTCATCCTTAAGAGTTTGTCATCAAAGATTTCTCTTGGGTTTTTTTGCCTTTGAAGGAATGGTTCAGATTTTTTTTTTTTTTTCAGTGTGGATCCTAAAAGCGGAGTAAAAAAAAATTTACGCATGAGAGCTGGTGCACTTATTCTGCTATGGTTTGTTGCGTAATCGCAGTAGAAAATATGTTAATTGCTTACTTGTAAATTCTTTAAAATTTAGAAAATTTTAAAGCCCCCCTGCCAGTTTCAATTGGGTCGTTTCATCGCTAGCAATACACCGCCTTCGCATGTACATAGGTGGCGCATCAGCTGCTGCTTAGTTTGGTTGTTGCTGCCAATCGCTTGTCACTGCTTATTGTGAGTACAAATAAACCTTTTTTGATAGTTCAGGATTATTTCAAGTAAATTTTCAGATTAATTCCTTGTTCAGGAATTATTTGGGCCTATTAAAAATTATTTCGAATTTCTTTGGGACTCTTTTGGGACATTGTAAAGACCTGTTTGGGACACTATTTAAGAAATATTTCGAACTCAGTTCTAGATCATTTGAAACTAGTTCTGGATTTATATAAACCAGTTTGATTTAAGTTTCGGGACGTATTCATTACTTTTTATAAGCCATTTTAGGACTGATTAGACTTTTTCTGGACTATTTTGGGAATTTGCCTAGTGTAAATGATGGTTTATGCAAACCGGTTACGTGAGAACAACAAAACAAAACAACAAAAGAATGTTGGTATATGTAAAATTTGCCCTAATTTTGCAGAACTATGCCGAGTTTCACCTACCAATCGTGGTGTGCGACTTTCTTTATACCACAAATGGAGGGCAGATGTATTTTATGAGAAGCGGTTTGATGGCAGAAATACATCCGGAGGTTTGCCATTTCATGCCGAGATTTTACATGCCCTGGCTGGTTTTTTATAAATTAACGTCATTGAAATAGTTTGGATTTTTGCATGACCTTTTCGGGATTATTTCATACCTTACTCCGAGATTATTTGGATTTTTTTCTTCAAATAATGTTAAAGGCCCTTAAGGAGAGTTTCGGTATTATTTGGGATCATATTGCGAAAGTTTCAGCACGTGCTTTTTTTTTAAACCATTTCTAGACTTTTTATTAAAATTTCGCGTTTAATTCTGAACCTTTTGAGACTTGCTCTTGACTTAATGTAACTAGCTTGGAGTTATTTCGTGAATAATTTGCGATTTTGGGATTAAAACCATTTCTGGACCATTTCAAGAAGAATTCAGGAATATTTTAACACTTTTCAAAGCTTGTTCGTTATCATATCGGTTTAAGTTCACGACTTTTTCGGAGGCACTTTAGAATAATTGTTGGTACTATTTTGCGACTATTTCAGGTAATTCGAAACTTGTCACGTGAAGGTGATGAGATAGCTCTGTACTATTGCCAAAGTGTTTCTAAAAAAGTTGTAAAATCTTGAATTTCTAACTAAAATTATTTATGTGTTAAAATTAATCGTTTAAATAATGTCTTACCGAGCTTAACATAGAAGTTCACGCATTAAATTTGTGGGCCATTAAAGCCGTGGGCCTTTTTTTATAGCAAAAGATAGCATTGCTTACAGTTTCATTTCTTTTATAATAAGAATTATTTATTTGGTTAAATATATCTCCACAAGTGTGCATATCTCTACAAGTGTCCATCACCTTCATTTTGCGCCCCCAAAACTGTCACTGTCATTTTAATTGACGCACACTGCTCGTCACTACCATAATTGGGCAAACACACACACACACACAGACTCGAGCTCAACAGTGGTTTTGAGAGAATTTGCAAAGCAAACAAATTTTCTTACTTCAATTGTTTACTTGACTATTTGAAGTTCCATTTGTTTGCATACAATTTGGCTTGTGGCTCGATAAGTTTCCGATAGGAAGGCGATCCTTCAAGTAGGTAAGTATGAAATCCTTTTTAATAATTGTTGACTATTCGTGTTTGCACAGAGTGGTGTCTGTTTTGTTTGTATTGTTTGTGGTGTTGGGCTGTTGCCTGCCTGTGGTGGCACTTTCTGACCAGCGGCCATTGCCATTGCCATTGCACTTGAATACTAAAACGCACACTTTCATTTCATTTCAATGTATAAATGCTGCTGGCAATATGCCGCAATTCTTCCATCGTATGAACTGCACAATTTTGACAAACTGCAAAATACATGAGACTTATCTAAAAGTACTACTAAATACATACATACATATGTATGTAAATGCACTAATCCATACTTGATATAAGCAGCAAATATATGCACGCATTTGCATCGTGTGGTTGCATACAACGTGCAACATGACCACAAAAACCAAACCGCAAAATTGGTTGTCATATACGGCCGTGAAATGGCAAAGTTTTGTGTCGCCTCACCACTACAACTGAATGTGTGCGTATGCGCAATGCTGTGTAACAACAAGCTGGCCAGAAAAAATATTAGTTTACAACTAGAATTTCCTAACTGAAATCGAACTAGTCCGAAAACTAGGGGAACTAAGATCAATAAATATGACGGAAAAGTTTTTGAAATATTTGTAAGTAATCAATTGGTACAATAAATTGAAGAAAATTATTTATTAAGAAAAATGCAATCTGGATTTAGAAAAATCAGTTATTGTGAAGCAGCAATCAATTTGTGGATATATGATTGGAAGGAGTAACTTAGGTATATAAAAATAATTTTGTCAGCGTCCATTGACTTCAAAAACACAACCGAGGCGCTTGATCGAGAGATTTTGTAAAAGAAAATTCAGCTAATTGGAATAACTGACAGAATAGAGTCAATTCAAAAACAATCAAAGAAAATTCAGCTAATTGGAATAACTGACAGAATAGAGTCAATTCAAAAACAATTTCTGCTTTTTGCTTTAAGGAATTTTCGTTGGGATTCTCAGTACAACCTGCCGCTATATATAAGTCGTTTAAAACTCATAAATCTTCCTACACTTGCTAGTCGCAGAGAAATGCTAGGCATTGTATTTTTGGTCAAGTTACTGACAGGCTTGATCTCTAGCCCATCTCTTCTTAGCGAAATAAAACTTAACGTTCCCTCCAGAATTTCAAGACATTTCCGGCCTCTCTTTCTGAAGCCATGTAAAAGCAATTTTGAGTTAAATGAGCCACTCCGTAGTTTGTGTCAGGATTTTAACACTCACTCCGGTTCTTTTGATATTTCAGACTCACTTTTTTACATAAAGAAAACTATACTCAATCCTCTCAATAATTAATACACACATACATATACATATAGTACTATTCGATCAGCTGATGAGCATTTGTTCTGTAGCTGAACAGTTTTAGATCTCGACACTTAACAAACCTCTGCCTTTCATGACTCGGCGCAACATATGTATATATGTATATATATCCGTGCGTCATGCGGATGGGCCCCTCGCGTCGGTCGGGCGGGTATGGAGGGATAAAACCGTTGGGATTATTATTATTATTATTATTATTATTATTATATATAACATGGTTTGAAATTAAAATTTCTATAGTTTTGCCTCGCGGCTTAGTTCCAGCCCACATCTTCCTGCTTATATACACCAGTGCTCTAGAATTTACTGAAATAAAATCATTTGCTGATGACGCGTTGATTGTAATTATTGAAAAATACATTAATATGGCTCAAACAAAATTTTATATAAGAAGGTTTGAGGAAACAGATTGAAACTTAATAGGCAAACCCCATTAAGAGGATATATAGTATGTATGTATATGAGTTAAAAATTAATAATGAATCTATACAAATAGTAAACAGTATAAAATACTTAGCTATAATTATAGATAACAAACTTAAATTTAATAAGCATATAAATTATACAATTAGGAAAATCCTTAAAAAAAAATCGGTTTTATGCAAAGCACTACAAAATATATATTATAAAACAAGTAAAACATGTAAAAAATTTAAAAAATTCTTCATACCTTTCATGAATGTAAAAATTGTATGGGATACATTGTTATATATTTACTGCTACAATGTCCCAATAATAATTAATATTTGCGGAAAATTTCAAGCCTTTAGCTGAAGGAAAATGCAGGAGTTATGGCCCAAAATGCAATACCTGAACTGTCAGTTGCATGAAAGCTACAAGGACAAAACTGTTCACGAAAATAACAATATTTTTCTTAAAGTTTGGAAATTTTATTAGGCACCGTACACATAGATAATTATAGATACATTTTAAAGAGCAGTAAATTTGCTTACTAAACCAATGGATTAATTCCAAAATTTCAACATAACGTATTAAAAATACTTAAATTCAACAAGATATAAGTGGGAATTCTTTATTCCATTGATTAAAAAATTCGGTCAATATTTTGTGTGACCACCACGCGATTTTTTTAACGCTTGAATCCTTTTTAGCATACTATTTATGAGGTTGTCTAAAATACTTGGGGTTATAATTTGCCTTTGCTTGTAGGTCCCGCTCCCACAATTTATTATCCGTTTTTGGGAATATCCTTTTCAGCAAAATTTTTTTTTTTAAATCGCCCAAAGGTGCTCAATGGGGTTCAAATCCGGGGACTGGGGTGGCCAATCGAGCAGTTTGATCCCATTATCCACAAACCACGAATTGGTAACTTTTGCGGTATGTTTCGGATCGTTATCCTGCATGCAAATATCGCCTTGCCTCCGTTCGAGTCCGAATATATCTAGACTTGGAAGATATGAGTCCTCCAGAATATCAATATAATCTGTGGCATGCGATATGGCATGGCCGAAGTACACCCAGCTCATTTCCATATGTTGCGCTCCTGTACACCAACCTGTTTGTCAATCCATGTCCATGCACGTCCATCTGATACTATTCGATTTATTTTAGTTTCGTCAGACTAAGTAACCTTCCTCCAATCATCGATTGTGAAGTGTTTTTGGCGAACTCTAATCGAGCCTTACTGTGTTTGTCACTTAAGAACGGTCTTTTTACCGTCGCTCTAGCCTTGAGCCCGTTGTTTTTTAGGCATCTTCTTACTGTCTTGTCACTGACATTGACTCCATGGAGCTCTCTAATGATTTAATTAGTTTCCACAGCGGTATTTGTTGCTCCTGTAACAATAAGGCGCCTGGCAATACGTGCAACAACTGGGGATAACTTCTTCGGACGGCCTCCACTCATTCGTGGCACTGTTAAATAATTGCACTGTTCGTGGCACTGTTAAATATTGCCACAGTTATGTCAAATTTATGAAATAAAAAGCGAACTCAAATTTCATATATTCGTGAACACTTTTGTCCCGTACTGTATATGTTGTCTTTTTTCCGATCTTATTGTTTTCACTGCTGAAATTGTTCTAATAAAAACGATAATTTGTGAAAAGTGCTAAATTTAATATCTGAACAATCGGTTGTATGGGAGCTACATATATGTTAAGTTTGGATCTCAATGATTTTCACAACATATATAGTGATAATAATGGCGAAATCTTATGGAGTTATGAAGCAAAATATAATATCTGAACAATCGGCTCTCATATACGTTATAGTCGTCCGATATGGCCGATTCCAATAAACATAATGTTTACGTTCAAAAAGGGATAAAAATACAATATACTTGTCTATAAGTTCATTTAATAGCTTCATTTTCTATTCCGTCTGTCTGTCTTTTTTATAATGTCGGTAAGGAAAATTAACAAACTTCAAAAACTTCAAAATATATGTAGGTATGAGATTTATTTAAAAAAAATCGTAGTGATGCTAGAACGGCGGATAATATTTAAATTGGTGTGAAACAAGAAATTTTCTTTTATTCAATAAAATTGATTTTTAATAATAAGATTAAATATCTACCTGATTATATCGAGCCACTGTGGTGTAGCGGTGCGTGCAATAACTCGATTTGCCGCTGAGTTCGAGGTTCGATTCTCAATCAGGGCAAGCAAAATCTTAATCATAGAAAACGTTTTTTCAAATGCGGTCACCCCTCGGCATGCAATGGCAAACCTCCGAGGGTATTTCTGCCATGAAAATGCTTCTCATTAAAATACATCTGCCGTTCGGAGTCGGCATAAAACTGTAGGTCCCTCCATTTGTGGTATAATAGAAAGACGCACACCACAAAACGGTAGGAGAAGCTCGGCCAAACACTGAGTGTAAGCGCCAAAATATTATTATTATTATATAAGCAAATATGTGGTGTGTGTTAAACAAAGCTTAATTTTAACACAAGAAATAGAGATAATTATAAAAAACTCAAAAGGATAAACAAAAACATTTTTCATGAGCGCATAAATATTTTAATAATTGCTTTTAAAGCAAAATTATTTGAATATTGTAAAAAACCTGGCTAAGGGATGATGAACACTTAGTGAACTTTTTTGTAAACTAGACAAAAAAACTGTAATAATCAAATAAATAAATAAAATAAAATTAATAAATACTCGTATAACGACCAGCCTGTTACCAAATTCAAAACTTACTAACTAAAGCTATTTTACTTTTAGTAATATATGTATAGTGAAATAACCTTTAATTTATTCTTTGTAATGATACCAACTTTGAAGTATTAATGTATGTATTTATTTTTCTATCAATAATTAGAAAATGTAAGTCTAAAATGATCAATAAAATTGTGTAATATTTTAAATTATACTTATTCATAAATTTATTTTATTTAACTCCCAAACTAATGGTTTTTTGGGCAAAAATGGAACTAGTCATTTTTCTGTCAATTTGGAACTAGTAGAATTGAATAAGTTTTTGCTTGGCTATGATCCTGCTATATTTGGACTAGTATTTTTGGTCTCTTTTGCACTACAAGGAAACTGGTTGGCTGACTAGCTGAGCTTGCGATGCATACCGGTTGTGAAGTAGTTTACAACTAGTGCATTTAACTGCATGGCGTTTATGCGTTTGTATGCGAATGTTTGTATGCGTTGTTTATTTCTAACTATTTTTTTGTGTACATATATGTAGGCGTAAGTGTGCGTCTATTTACAAATGGTTGCCATTCAATATTTTCTGTGAAAACATTTGCCACAAATACTTAAATCATTTGCACGCTGCATGGCTTTTTACTTAACTATTAACTATTTTAATGCTGGACAATCGATACTAAATTAAAAGTCTATTATGGATAATTATTGATGGAAAATCGATGCTATTTGTATATTTTTCAATTTGTTGAAAGGTTTATTTCAAAATGGAATGTTGATTAAATTTGCATGTAGTCTGTTACGTGAATGCAGAGAGTAAGTTGTAATACAAATCATTTAAAAAAAGGTCATTTAATTGATTTTTTCTGGGCCGATAAATAAAAGTCTTGTTGTAGTAAGTGATGATATTTAATCTATCTTCTATCTCAATATATGTACATGTATATACATATATGTATATTCTTAAAAGCGGCGCTTGGCTTGACTAAACAACAATAGCTACTGAGATTAAATACACATACATATGTATATGTTCATATATGGAATGAAAGCAAAAATATAACAATTTTCATATATATTTTTTATTTTAAAAGAAAGATTATAATTGTTCTAAAGAAAAATGTAGAATTGTTGAGTCAATCCCTCCCAATTATCGCGGGCTACATACTAGTTCTATTTTATACTCAGGGCTTTTACTGAAATAATGGATACAAGTTCAGAACTATTTGGGGGCTGCTTCTCAGGCATTTTGAAAAATTTCAAACATTTGCCACCTATTCCGGGCTATTTCAAGAAAACTTCGGAGCTAGTTTAAAATAATTTTGAGATGAAAAAAGAATAACTCCGAGATTGTTTAAAGACTTTTTCGTAAATATTTTGATGAAAGCTCATTATGACTTTTTCAGAACCACTTCAGCACCATTTGAAGAATAACTTCAAAATCATTTTGAGGTATTTTTAAACTTGTTACAAATGGGTCCTGATATAGACCTGAAATATTTCCGAAGTGGTGTAAACTGATCTCAACAAAATTAATGAAGTGATATGAGACAAATATGTATAATGCGGCTACGCTGATCTGTGCACTAAGTGGTGATGAATTTTCGTCTCGAATATCTGTCGCAGAAACAAGTTAACCATTTCTACCTTATCACTGCCATCATAGCGAATTATACTTGCAATTTAAAAAAAGCATTATATTGCTTGACATTTATGTAAAGTCTTTCCCTTACTGTGAACACATACATACATACACACACACAAATATGTTAAGTCTAGCGACGCACGCCATGCCACATACCAAATTTTGACACTTTGGCATACGCCTGTTGACCACCCTCCTCGCCAACAGGCACACCAAGTAACGAGCCGACCAACCAACCAACTAAAGTCTACTTTGTACTACGCCACTTCAAATAGTGAGTGCCCCTACAGAGTTGTTGTTATTGTTGTTGCTGTGCTCGTTACATCAGCTGCTTATGCCATGACACCTGACACTAATGCAATGACGTGGTGTGGAGCCAAAGTAGAACACAAGCAGCAAGGTAAGTGAATGGACGGGTATGAGTGAGTTTACTTTAGGGAGTTAATAGGAAACAATGAGTGCGTGGATCGCAGAAGTGAGTGAGTGAGTGAGCGAGTGAGTGAGTGAGCGAGTGAGTGAATGAGTCTGTGAATGAGTGTGCGAGCGAGTGAGTGAGTGCGCGGAGGCCACGAAAACCGTTGGCGCTGCGTAAACAAAGTGAATTATGTTATTACAAACGCGGTGCTGCTGTTGCTGTGGACATTAACGCGCTTGTAAGGTGGTTTGAGCAAGAATGTGAGTGTGTCAGAGTGTGTTGTCGGGGAAGGCACGTGTGAAAGCAGCGAACGAGTTTTGGGGTGAAGAGGAGCGCGAAGTAATAATGTTGTGTTAATTTTCGTATAAAAGCATTGCTATCATAAGTATTTGTATGTTCGTGTTCGTGCCATATTAGTGTGGCAAGTCAAGGCGGTGCAGTGTGAGTGGGTGTTGGTGTGTGTTGGTTTGGCATTCTCATTATGTGGCAATTTACTAAATTAACAGCCAGCCGTTAGCTTCCCCGCGGAGATGGACTGCAAGATAAACAATGTAGCGCCTAAAATTATACAACGCGTCGCCACCATGCTGAGTTGCACAGAAAGTGCAGTAAGGGTAGGCGGAAGTTGATATGAGTGCAACGTAGCGGTAAAGATTAGTAGTATAACTACTCTAAGAGCAAGAATGCGGCACACTAGCAATATCATATACATAAGTATATTTCGTAATCAGTCGTATGGCATTAAAGATGTCCAACCGACAGTCGAGCGACCTCTGCTGTTGTAATATCTTCAACTGCCTTTTGTGATTGACTACAAGCCTGCTGTGTTAGATACCTCCTTTTCGTCTACATAACCCACCTCTACTCTTCCAAAGTGACGCGCTGTCCGAACTGTCTGTCCTGCTTGTCTTGTCAGCATTTTGTGCTTTTATGCAACTACATTAAAGTCACCTTGTAGAGGCGGCTGCTGGCCAAATTACAATTGCAATGATTAGTGTGCGTTAAGTGCATAGAAATGTATATTTGTGTTTAGGTATTAAGCTAGCATGTGTTTAAAACGGAGAAGTGGGCGACTAGGAAACTACGGCGTACTTCCAGTCGTTCTGATTACTTCGTACATCCTCTGTTGGTCGTCAAAGTGTTTACTTGGCCGGTTAGCTGAGTCAACTTCAATCACCTCGACCGACAGCTAACCGCAAATCGATTGCCTAATTGAAGGAGTGTACTTGACTGTTTGTATAGTTGAATTAATTTGCATGCGCTCGTATAATGAACACGTTAACTTCTTAGCAAATATAATGCTCCAATTTATTGCATATTCATTGGATGACGCAAGATGAATCTTCTAAGTGTGTTTCATTTTTCGTTTTCTTGATAAAATACCATAGCAAACAAAAATCTGTTTTGGCATGAATTTCTAGGTGGAAATCTTAAATTGATAGGTATTGTCAAACTTGTATCCTCAACTAGATCCTTGATATGCCTATGCTTATGTTGGTATATAGGTCGCGTCTAGCAGATGGTTGAATGTACCCTTTATAACAATGGGAAAATGACACACAGCCTTTAAGGCTCAGGTTCTAGCTCTCTGTCAAAATGAGCGTGAAATGGTTAGCTTACTACTTTCAGATGACCAGGTGGCTATCAAGATGCTATGCAAGAGGATGATCATTGTCTGGGTACTTCCGATTAGGTTACACCGCGTTGAGTCCTAGGACACTGCTGGATTTATGGTACTGAGGTCGCTGATGAACTGGTTAAGAGGGAATCTTCATCTGTCCTTGTTGTGCTGAAAAAACTTTTGTTCTCTTCAAGACCTATTACTGCTGAGTGAGTTTTAAATTTAAAGCGCAATAAATTCTGGGGAGCGCTAGAAGGTCTTAGATAGATCAAATCGTTTGGACTTCAGTTTGCTTGGGAGGCATTAGTAGTTTAAATATAAGCAAAATAAGGTCGATTACTGGTTATCTGACTGGTTACGACTGTTAGCGCTTCCTCATGCACAAAATTTGAATCTCTATCAAGATGGAATGTCCTCTCTTTTTTTTAGAAAACCGGTTGATCTAAAAGTAAAACATCTAAGCAAGCAGCAATCGTACTTATAATAATAATTCCAACGGTTTT
Source organism: Philophylla caesio (assembly GCA_963971545.1). Classification (NCBI taxonomy): domain Eukaryota; kingdom Metazoa; phylum Arthropoda; class Insecta; order Diptera; family Tephritidae; genus Philophylla; species Philophylla caesio. The sequence continues at coordinate 52,080,250 of OZ020609.1, read as the reverse complement.
TATCCCTCCATACCCGCCCGCAGAAATTGTTTATGAATCGACTCTAGCCAGACGGAATAAACTTCATAGCGCGGGTTCAAAACAACATATCCATACTCCAGTATTGTGCTCACTAACGTTGTAAACATAGCCTTCGTAATATAAGGATCATTGAGTTCTTTTGACCATCGTTTTACAAATGCAAAAACACCTTTGGCTTTGTTAACTGTTACATTGATGTGAACATTGAAATTGAATATTGAGTCTATTGTAATTCCAAGAACAACAAAGTTAAGGACTTCTTCAAGGTTATAGTTACATAAATATGTCATAAGAAGCTGGTTAAACCGCCCTATGAGAAAATCACATAACTTTACTTTTTCACAAGGTTAAGTGACATGTTATTTATTTCACACAAGTTAGCCATGCTATTTAGTAAAGACCTTTCATCAACAGAAAAATACGATCTAAAAAGTTTAACATAATAAGGGGTTTTTTTGCTGGCTCGAGGTCAAGTTTTTATAGAAATAAAACACGAAGTTTTATTTTCTTTGTCGATATATTTCGATTGCACTCCGGCAATCGTCTTCAGGGCAAAAACTATTTAACAACATAAATTAAAAATACGTACATTTTAAAATAACAAATAACAATAATCATACATACATTATTTAACACGTCCGTTCCTTTTGACGTGGAGTTTGATACTAATTTTGTATTTATTTACTTGCTAGCAAGTGTCTGTACAAGTGAGCGCAATTATCTGTGTCCGTTTTGTAATTCAGTCTTTCGTTTGTCGGTATGTTGATGATGTGTAGCATTTCTAATGTAAATCTTTTGCTGTAGTGTTGTTCTTGTTGGAGGATCTCTGCTTTTTCTAAATTTGGTGAGTGGCCGCTATTTACACAGTGGGCCATTAGTGCTGTTTTTTGGAAATTTGTACCATGGCACTGTTTGAAGTCCGATTTGTGTTGTGATAGTCTAGTTTTTAATTTTGATTTTGTTGTCCCTACATAAATACTGTCACAGATTTCGTTATTAAAATAACGTTGCTTTTTTCCCCTTGAGGTATTTTTGATTTTGTCCTGTTGAATAAATTTTTTAATGTATTTGTGGGTTTGTGGGCTATTTTTACTTCAGTGTTTTTGTAGCAATCTGATTTTGTTAGGCGTTCTGATAAATTTGGTACATAAATGACGGATTTATATTTAATTGGCTGTTTTGGACGTTGTTGGGATTTTGCAGATAGTGATTTTTTTAATAATGTTTTAATTATATGATCCGGAAAGTCATTGTTTTTTAGTGTATGCTTTATTTCTTTCTCTAGTTCTTTGTGGTAGGTGTCGTCGGATATTTCCAACATTCTACGTATACAGCCCATTGCTGTATTTATTATCATCGCCTTAGGGTGCTTAGAATTAAAGTTGATGATTCGTCCTGATGATGTTGGCTTCTTGTACCACCTGAGTTTCAATTGGTTTCCTCGTCTGATTAATATAGAGTCCAAAAAGGTTAATTTTCCGTCTTCTTCCAGTTCTATTGTGAATTTAATATTTTGTGAAACGAATTTAGTGCGTCAAGTGTGTTTTGTATCTCATTTTCGTTAATTATTGCAAATAAGTCATCAACATATTTGGTGAACACTCTTGGTATTTTTGTTAATTTCTTCATCGTGTTATCTAATAACTCTTCCATTACAATATCTGCAATTACCGGGGAAGCAGGTGAACCCATCGGCATGCCTTTTAATTGAGTGTATACCTTGTCATTGAATTTGAAATACCTATTTTCTTTAATGCAAAAAGTGACTATCTCCATAAATAGTTGTTTTGGTATCTGTGTATGTTCTTTTATTGTTGTCCATTTTGCTCGTATGGTGTCAAGTGCCAACTGTATCGGTATACTTGGAAACAGTGAAACTACGTCAAATGAAATTAGTTTTTCATTGTCACAAATATAGGTGTTATTTGTCCTTTTCTTAAATTCTATTGTGTTGTGAATATTGTAAGTTGAGTTTGCAGTCAGTTTTTTTAGAATATTGATAATGTATTTGCATAGTCCGTATGATGGTGATCCAATGGATGAGCAAATCGGTCGGAGTGGTGTTCCTTCCTTGTGTAACTTAGGTAGACCATAAATCCTCGGTGGTAACGCTGTTGTTGTAGTGAGCGCACAAAATTCTCTGTAATGATCAAAAATCATACAACAACAAACAAGCAAAGCGCAATGGATCGTACAATAACAGACACAGTGGAACGCACACGAAAATTTCTGAAGAAAAATGAAAATATTAGAATTGTAACATCTGATAAGGGAAACAAGACAGTAGCAATGGATATTGACGAATACAACAATAAAATGACAAATATACTAAATGACTTGACAACATATCGAATTCAGAGACAAGATCCAACATCAAGGTTACAAAATAAAAATAATGAGTTAGTAGACAGACTGTTTAAAATGGAACTCATTTCTAAGGCCGAAAGAAATACCCTCACTACAACAACAGCGTTACCACCGAGGATTTATGGACTACCTAAGTTATACAAGGAAGGAACACCACTCCGGACCGATTTGCTCATCC